>OY015315.1:8058827-9258827 GCA_955612985.1 Cheilosia scutellata | reverse complement strand
TGGATCAGCCATTTTCCAGATCATTCAATCCATCCGTGTGGCGTAAACTTTTTTCTAGTTCTTTCTATGTAACAGCAACTACAAACACAAAAGCTCTTGAGACTTATACTCCAGATTGGAAATGTGTATCCAATATTTTGCCAATTAATCTTAAATATGTTTGATTACTTTTCCCATGAATGTACATTTTATTCCACTAGAAACAAACTATACATTTTCGGTAATTTATACACATAACTTGTTTTCTATAATTTGCGACGAGGGATACAACAGCTCATAAAGACCTTAAATCGTTGGACTGAATTAAAAATAGAACAAAAAAAAAAACAATAATAACATGTCAACGTGTTTCATTTATAGATAATTTAAAATTTAAAATTTCAATATATCGGCTTACGGTATCTATATCTATTCCTCGCCACATAATACCACTTACAGCAATACTTTCGAGCCTATGTTTTCCAGAATCTAGTTGATCTGTACACGTTGAAACTCTGTTTCAGTGCATTTTTCTCTCATTCCATAAGGACTCGGTATGTATTGCCTTTGTTGGTTTTTATTTGTTTATTCGTTTTGAATTTTATTTTATGTAAACATCTATTAATTGTTTGTGCATTATGGCTATAATGGAGTAAGTTTCAATATTTTATTATAATTATTTTTGTATCATAAACCGAATATGCCATTTAAGGTACATGACATGGCTTTTTTTATAACTACATGTATATAAATTGAAACGAAAATAAAAGCAAAACTAAAGTACTAATATTGTTAGAACTAAGGCCTAAAAAAATATACATAAATATGGAATGTTGATTATATACCACATAATTGAATAGTTTTATTTTTGCATTTGAGCCGCCTAGGACTCTTGGATGAACTTTCCGACGAACCAAATATTCTATCGTGGAACTGGGAGCGAACGAAATATTTAATATTTTGTGCAATCCGAAACAACTTAAAATGGGAAACGAATATGCCGCTGTTTGGACATTTATGGTTACATTTGTGTGGAGCACAAACAAATAGTTCACAAAAATAAGACTTCACCCAAATTACAGACTTATCGCCTATAATTTGACGCCTACCTCAGGGGCAGATCCACGGAAACGGCTCTCCGCGAGGTAGTGCGGACAATTGAAAATATTTTTCACTACAAAGAATACCTACACAGTCTCCTTAGACAAAGAGGCAGCTTTCAACAAAGTACACACTAAAGCTATTCTTGAATCTCTGATTACCATAGAGGAATTTATAAGTCAATGGATAGGCCTACACTCAAAAGATACCTCATTATGCAGTATCAATGTATCAATGTCATACCGCTTACCGGATTTTGCCAGCGTTTCCCAGACGGAATTATTGGCCATTTGAGAGGCCTGCACGCATCTAGGGCGTGATACAACGCACAAACAACACATTGGTATCCTTATAGATAGCCAAGCCGCCATCAAGGCAATCGACTCGGCTACCATATAATCCAAACTAGTGCATGAGTGCCGGTGCGACCTTGCTAGTCTAGGCGAACGTGTTAATTCATTTTAATGATTCAAAAACACATTTAGTGAATGTTTCTCCAATCATTTATGATTCACTAGCTGTACCCACCCGGCTTTGCCCGTGCACAGGAATTGTATTGCTTATAGGTCTTAGATAATAATGTTCTTTCGTAAAAATGCGAGAAATGAGAATAAATCGATTTGGTGGAATTTTCTTTCTGCCTATGATTTTGAATGACACGCCCCTTTGTCCGATTTTGACCAATCTTTACAGGAACACTCCAGGGCCAATACCTAAGATTATGTGTTAGTTTGAGCTCAATAGATTTCGTGGTTTTCGAGGGTTAGTATGGGCGGTGCGACGCCCCTTTGTCCGTTTTTGACCAATCTTTACAGGAGCACTCCGGGGCGAATACCTAAGATTATGTGTTAGTTTGACCTCAATCGATTGGGTGGTTGTCGAGATATACGATTTTGAATGTTTTTTTTGTATGAGCGGTGCCACGCCCCTTTGCCCGATTTTGACCGATTTTCAGAGGAGCCCTCCAAGGCCAATACCTAAGAATATCTGTAAGTTTGAGGTCAATCGATTTGGTGGTCTTCGAGGTTTAGTATGGGCGGTGCCACGCCCATTTGTCTTGACCAATCTTTACAGGAGCACTCCAGGGCCAATACCTAAGATTATGTGTTAGGTTGAGCTCAATCGATTGGGTGGTTTTCGAGATATACAATTTTGAATGTTTTTTTTTTTGTTTTTGCGGTGCCACGTCCCTTTGCTCGATTTTGACCGATTTTCAGAGGAACCCTACACGGCCAATACCTAAGAACATCTGTAAGTTTGAGCTCAATCGATTTGGTGGTTTTTGTATGCAAGGGGCCACGCCCCTTTGTCCTATTTCCACCAATCTTCCCAGGATCACTTTACGGCCAATACCTAAGATTATCCTGTAAGTTTGAGATCAATAGATTTAGTGGTTTTCGAGATATAAGATTTTGAAAGTTTCACAAACTTCACAGAATAGCCTTCGTACAGAGAACAATGATTTTATTAAGATTTGAGCTCAATCGGTTTTGTTGTTTTCGAGATATACCACGATTTTTGTATGGGCGGTGCCACGCCCCTTTATCCAATTTTTTTCACCTACAAACCTGCTACAAAAGAATACCTTTCCAGAAAAAAAAGAATCATCAAATTCGGTGTAGCCAAACTCGAGTTATAAACGGACAAACATATTTTCAACTTTCTTTTATATATATAGATTATTGAAGGCAACTGTTTGATGGGAAATGAAGATGTATCGTCACATTTTTAATGACACTGCATTTTCCGAGATCTCTGATACAAGATAAAATATGTCTTAAAATCAATTCTCTAAAAAACATAATATCAGTGAGATTACTTATTAATTTCTATCCTTTTCAATCCTTTCTTTTCGATATTCGTGTGTAGGCGTATTTTTTTGGGAAGTGAGTATAACAAAACCAAAAGTGAGTGTGAAAAATTCTGTTTACCTAGTCATAGACACAATAATTGTAAGCAAAAATTTTTAAAGTCGCGTTTTCTAACGAATTTAGTTTACAGAGGCTCCAACAAGAGAAGACCCCAAACAGGTAAGCAGTGCCCAAAAACATCGGCCATCATAAAGTCAGAGTCACCCGCAATCAGCGGCCTACATAATTCTTTTGAATTTAAATTGAATAAAACGTAGCAATAGAGCGTAAATAGAGCAATGAGAATAATTTTAAAATGTAGTAGATATACCCCAATTGCATTGATGTTAAGTATGTTATAGTGGCTTAGTGTTAAACAAAGAATTATGGTTAATGTTTTATTTTTAAAATTAAATACGATATGTTACCGATATACTTAAAAAAATACCTAAGGTATGTTGGCGAATCTCAGCCATACCACTTAAGAAATGGAGGTGACTATATATTTATATAATTCAATGCCTCAAAGAAATTTTGTAACATTAAAAAGAAAAACTATGGGCTATGCTAGAAGTAATTACCCTTATTTGAATAATTAAGAAATATGTTAACTATTGTAGGAAAAAGTTGTTAAAAGTTCTATATAATATTTAAGTTTTTTTTTAATGGTGGATAATCCGCTAAATAAATGAAATTCAATTCAATTCAAAAAATTAGCTTACCGCATTTTTAATAGACATAGGCATCCAATTTGTTATGATTACTCACATCGCAGCGATTTCTCTTGAAATTTTAAATATACAAGCGGATACGGAAGGGCAATCTATTGTTTGATTTTTTTCTTAACGCACCAAAGGGGAACACTTTTCGTAACGACCCGCACTCGTTTAGATTCAGAAAAATGGAAATCAGAAAAACAGAAAATGACCACACGAAAATTTTTACACCGAAAATTCAAAATTTAATTCTTATTAGAACATTTGCACGATTTTAAAACGATTAACACAAATTTTCAATTTGAATCAAATGATAACCAGAGGTTGCAAGTTCCGACTTGCTATTCTTTCCGGCATACACCAAAATGGCGGCTATGAACTTAATTTTTTAATTTCGAAATAAGCCTTTTGCAACGACTCTCAGTGGATTATTTTCACTACCATAAAACGCGCTATTTGTTAATACAACCGATTTTTGTATTTCCAAAACTGAATTTACACATTTTGTACACTTTTTCTTTATTTTAATTTTCTACGGCACACGATTTGAACGAAACTTTAAATTCTACACCGACACTGACAGACAGCCATTACGGCCATTACTTAGTACATAAAAAGTGTGAAAGCATGCTCGTTATTTCATCGGGTGCATTTTGTCGATGTGATGTGACGTCACTACGCACGACTTTGTCTTATTTTTGCATTTTCCGTTAGTTTTAATAGATATTTTAACTGTTTTGAAAGAGAAAATGTTTAAATATAAGTGATTGAATGTATTTTTGCAAACCACACTTGTAAAATATGGAGTTTTTAAAATTTTATTTATGGCTTTGAAATCGACCAAAAAATGCAGTAGAATCAGTAATGAATCGAGAGCACTTTTTCTGATTTACGTGATTTTTCCCAAACAAAATTGTGAAAATTTGTGTTTGTCAAATTGAAATGCTTAGTAAAGGTACAAGTGTATAAAAATCGTGGAGGGAAGTTATAAAATGTGCTAGAAAAACAAGACGGGACGATTTATCTCTTTTCAATGCAAATTCGGATTTTAGGCAGTTTATGCGGTCAATTTGACACAAATAAAAATCTATTGTGAGTATTCAACTGTCTGGAATTTTACTGATCAACGTGATTAAGACGATAACAGTTGGCAGACTTCTTAAAATGTATTATCCGAAGCTGTATTAATTCAAAATTTATCATAACTTAGAGATTTAATGGCGATTTGATGAGTTTTATTCCAATTCCATACTGGGATCAATTTAGGCCGTGTGTGGGTTGATAATTATTCTCGGATAATTTTTTGACACTATTGCGTGGTGGAAAACGACTTTTCAGCTGTCAACAAATTATACTGCGCCGAAAGCAAGATAATAAATTATCCTATAGGCTAATTTTTTGCTAGAATGTTGAAGAGGAAATAAAACAGTATTTCAATCAATTAGTAGTGTAAAATTGGATAAATCTCTGTTTTAAGATTGGAGTTTGGTAAACTTCTCTTTCTTTCATTATGTGTCAAAAATGTCGCAGTTTACTAAAACCACACTACACACATTAAAGTAAATATATTGGGCTCCTGCTACGGCTGATCATTTTGACATTAACTTATTAATGTAAAGCAGAGCGGAATAATTAAGTCGCAGAAACTAAAACAGCCAGGAAAAAGAGAGAGTCTGCGATACAGCTACAAAACAGCACCAGAATGAGTTTTCTAGAAATTTGGTTTGACCCTTGTCGTCTGGAAAATATCCCACCACATACGCAACAAATATCGCATCGCCCTATTTTGCCTAAATCACAATATTTCATTCAGTCGCTCGAACTTTCCTTCTACTTTGCGCATGGTGTTCTGTTCACCTATTGATTTGAGCAATCTGCGCATTTTACATCCATAATACTTTAATAAATTAAGTCGCCTAGCAATCCGCTCTAATCATAGAAACCCAAGAACCAAGTGGGGACTGGTTCTATTTTTACCTTACGTCAAAACGATCGACTGTTTGTTATACGACTGATTCAGTCAAGCGATCAAATTACTGCGTGATAATAATTTTCCAATGCTGTGAACGTGTGAGAAAATTATCCGAGGATATTTATTCAGTCCAATTGACACACGGCCTAAATTGATCCCAGTATGGTTGTTAGGTATGATAAACTTTGAATTAATACAGCTTCGGATAATACATTTTCTGAAGTCTGCCGACTGTAATCGCCTTAACAAAGTTGATCAGTAAAACTTCAGAAAAGTGAATAACTATACTCACAATTTACAGATTTTTATGTGTATCAATTTGACCATAAATTGCCTAAAACCCGAAGAATTTTCATTGAAAAGAGATAAATCGTCTCGAATGACGCCTAGCCCATCTTAAAAGTTATGTATTTTGCCCCCAGTTGACAGTTTCTAGCATATTTTATAACTTCCCTTCACGATTTTTGTACACTTGTAGCTTTACTAAGCATTTCAATTTGGCAAACACAAATTTTCACAATTTTGTTTGGGAAAAATCACGTAAATCAGAAAAAGTGCTCTCGATTCATTACTGATTCTACTACATTTTTTGCTCGATTTCAAAGCCATAAATAAAATTTTAAAAATTCCATATTTTAAAAGTGAGGTTTGCAAAAATACATTCAATCACTTATATTTAAACATTTTCTCTTTCAAAACAGTTAAAATATCTATTAAAACTAACGGAAAATGCAAAAATAAGACAAAGTCGTGCGTAGTGACGTCACATCACATCGACGAAATGCACCCGATGAAACAACGAGCTTGTTGAGTAATGGCCGTAATGGCTGTCTGTCAGTGTCGGTGTAGAATTTAAAGTTTCGTTCAAATCGTGTGCCGTAGAAAATTAAAATAAAGAAAAAGTGTATAAAATGTGTAAATTCAGTTTTGGAAATTCAAAAATCGGTTGTATTAACAAATAGCGCGTTTTATGGTAGTGAAAATAATCCGTTGAGAGTCATTGCAAAGGCTTTATTTGTGAATTTAAAAAATTAAGTTCATAGCCGCCATGTTGGTGTATGCCGGAAAGAATAGCAAGTCGGAACTTGCAACCTGTGGTTATAATTTGATTCAAATTGAAAATTTGTGTTAATCGGTTTAAAATCGTGCAAATATTCTAATAAGAATTAAATTTCGAATTGTCGGTGTAAAAATATTCGTCTCGTAATTTTCTCTTTTGCAAAATATATGAATCGTGTTTTTATTGTGAGAATTAAATTCTGAATTTTTTTTTTCATTTTCTAAACGAGTGCGGTGTATGCCGGTAAAAATAGCAAGTCGGAACTTGCAACCTGTGGTTATCGTTTGATTCAAATTGAAAATTTGTGTTAATCGTTTTAAAATTGTGCAAATGTTCTAATAAGAATTAAATTTTGAAAAAATATTCGTGCGGTCATTTTCTGTTTTGAAAAATATGTGAATCGTGTTTTTATTTTGAGAATTAAATTCTGATTTCCTTTTTTCTGAATCTAAACGAGTGCGGGTCATTACGAAAAGTGTTCCCCTTTGGTGCGTTAAGAAAAAAATCAGTTTAGTGGTTCACAATAGATTGCCCTTCCGTATCGGCTGTAAAAATATTCGTGTGGTAATTTTCTGTTCTGCAAAATATGCGAATCGTGTTTTTATTTTGAGAATCAAATTCTGATTTCCATCTTTCTGAATCTAAACGAGTGCGGGTCGTTACGAAAAGTTTTCCCCTTTGGTGCGTTAAGAAAAAAATCAGTTTAGTGGTTCACAATAGATTGCCCTTCCGTATCCGCTTGTATATTTAAAATTTCAAGAGAAATCGCTTCGATGTGAGTAATCATAACAAATTGGATGCCTATGTCTATTAAAAATGCGGTAAGCTAATTTTTTGAATTGAATTGAATTTCATTTATTTAGCGGATTATCCACCATTAAAAAAAAACTTAAATATTATATAGAACTTTTAACAACTTTTTCCTACAATAATAGTTAACATATTTCTTAATTATTCAAATAAGGGTAATTACTTCTAGCATAGCCTATAGTTTTTCTTTTGAATGTTACAAAATTTCTTTGAGGCATTGAATTATATAAATATATAGTCACCTCCATTTCTTAAGTGGTATGGCTGAGATTCGCCAACATACCTTAGGTATTTTTTTAAGTATATCGGTAACATATCGTATTTAATTTTAAAAATAAAACATTAACCATAATTCTTTGTTTAACACTAAGCCACTATAACATACTTAACATCAATGCAATTGGGGTATATCTACTACATTTTAAAATTATTCTCATTGCTCTATTTACGCTCTATTACGCTACGTTTTATTCAATTTAAATTCAAAAGAATTATGTAGGTCGCTGATTGCGGGTGACTCTGACTTTATGATGGCCGATGTTTTTGGGCACTGCTTACCTGTTTGGGGTCTTCTCTTGTTGGAGCCTCTGTAAACCAAATTCGTTAGAAAACGCGACTTCAAAAATTTTTGCTTCCATTTATTGTATCTATGACTAGGTAAACAGATTTTTTCACAGAAATTTGGGTTGGTAAAGATTCCATAGCACGTGTTGGGATCCTGGTTGTGGACGTGACTTTGGTCAAAAGTTCTAGGTGGCTATTGTCGGAAGATTCGATCCACATCTTTGATAACAAATAGGTGACTGATTCTCAGTCTTGGTTTAGCGATGTTCAGCTGACAAAGTGTCGGTGGTTATTTGTGAAGAGCTGTTCTGTGAAAGGTTATCTGATAATATTACGTCTTTTTTAATGTCTGCTTCTGAAGCCTTCTTGTGGCCAGCTTAGTGACAGCAATGTTGAATTGGTCTTCAATATAATACAAAAACTTATCAATGCATTTATTACGAGATGCGATTGTGCGATTTTTATTTATTAAATAAATGCAATTAAATCATTTTTATATTATTAACATAACAATTTAATTGAATTGATTCCTGTGCTATACATTACATATACAAATGCTTAAATTTATTATTAGGCGTATTTTTTTGAGAATCTATAGCTAGCTCACTTTTACTTTTACATGCAAAACTGTTATACTCACTTTTGGTTTTACATGCAAAACTGGTATACTCAGTTTTGGCTTTGTTATACTCACTTCCCAAAAAAATACGCCTATTATTATTTTTTTTTGTCTTAAATTAGAGGTTTTTTGTGGTATTTTCCTTTAACGTATTTTTCTCAGAAGAGCCGATTTTATATCCAATAATAAAATGTTTCAGTAGAAATATCACCAATATCTCACATCTCTGTATTATATATATGTGCGATAACAAAAGAAATGTACATTTGTATTGTTACATTCGGCTGGGATTCGAAAAGATAAAACACTATTCTCTTTACTAAACTTTAATAAATCACTTTTATTACAAGACAATATCACTTAAAATCAACTTTTCCACTTATTACAATCTTTCCACTTATTTTATATCACTACCGATACTATTCGAACTTTACTTTACACGTTTTAAAAATAAACTGTCCTCTCGTCGGATTTCGCAACCCTTTTTATACTCCCCACTAAAGCTTCTCGAATATTCTATACTCCAACCGGAACAATCGAGAATGTACTAGTTTCGTTTTAGACCATTCACTATTCGTTGAGTTTCGACGATTCGAAGTTCCGTTGAATAAGTTCGTCTACTTTCCATTAGATGGCGTTGTGGTCAATAAGTAGTACTTTTCAATCCACACTACAGTATACCAATAAAATATATCTATCTCCATTGACTTATTATATATGGACTGCTAGTAGAAGTCTTCGCGTTGGTTCCAACATAACCACTAGCCCTCTTGGTTCGGAGCGGAATAATTTGGAAATTCACACATATTTGTAGTGGCATCTATTGTTAAAATTGCCGCAACAATTTGAATTTCAACCGTTTTACTTGCGAAATCCACTAACGCCCAATAGGTGTCTCTAGCATTCTATGGAAAAATCAAAGATGGTTGTGATCACTGGCTTCGTTTTCCAATGCCATCTACTTTAAACAGTGACGCAACAATTTGAATTTTAAATGTTTTACCCCATAAATTCTCTCACGCCCAATAGGTGCCTCTAGCATTCTATGGAGAAATCCAAGATGGTTCGTCATTTTGTTTCACTTATTTTTCGCTCCGAACCAAGAGCGCTAGTTTATGTTGGCGTCATTTTCTGGGCAAAATTTGTATGAACTGACATTTCACTAGCAGTCCATATATAATAAGTCAATGTCTATCTCTATCAAAAGTGAGTATAGGCGTATTTTTTTGGGAATCTATAGCTAGCTCACTTTTACTTTTACATGCAAAACTGGTATACTCACTTTTTGTTTTGTTATACTCACTTTTGGTTTTACATGCAAAACGGTTATACTCACTTTTGGTTTTGTTATACTCACTCCCCAAAAAAATACGCCTTATAACAAAACCGAAAGAGAGTATAACAGTTTTGCATGTAAAAGTAAAAGTTAGCTAGCTATAGATTCCCAAAAAAATACGCCTAGTGAATTGACAAACACACTTGGCAAAATTTCATTGTCAATGAACTGACAGATTCAATTAAATCACAGAAAATGTTTTGAACGGTTTGACTGAATTCAATTTCGATTCGATCAGTGTTTACATGGGATTCAATTCGAAATGAGTTCGGATTGAATCGCTCATGTAAACGCAGTAACTGCCAGACAAATTGAGAGCGCGCGAGAGAGGAATATTAATTTGCCGGTAAAATCGAAGAAATGTACGAAAGCTGGTTATCTACTTTCATAATAAATAATCTTTGGCCAATATTCCCATAAAATCAAAGGCTACTGTCAAAACACATCAAATCAAATATGTTTTAGAAAATTAAATATTTATTTGTTCTCCAATATCTGAACGCTTTCAGACCCCAATATTATATACACATTCCTAACAGGTTTTCTTCAGCCTGCAGCACAAAAGTACACAAATTTATTTCAGGGCGCTTCATTGATAAGTAGGACATGACATGATAATCGACGTCAGATTATGTAATTAAAAACATTCTCATATATTGGATGATTTGCAAACTTTTTAGAATTTCGTAACATTTTAATTGTGTTATCATCGTCGACAAGTGCCTCAGCAGTGTACACGAAGTATAGCATGAAATGATTGTTTTCTGTGGAGTGTTTTAATAATCTCATTTGATATTGTGTTGTCACTACTGCTGCGGGTGTCACGTTGTAACAGAAACACTTGTTCTTAATTTATTTTTCTGGTTGTGTACATTCCTGTCTATCCGAAATGAATGCAAAAGCAACGTTAGCCATAGCATTAGTGTTTATAGGATGCTGCAGTAATGTTGTGTTTCTGGAACTTTTGGTCAAGTAAGCAAACTCATTCATAATAATATTATTTTGTGGGAAGGTGCTAATACATGTATTTTTTGTTTTCCATTGTTAGAACGGACCCAGGCTCCGGGAATCTCATAACATTTTTGCAATTTCTGTTCATCTCGGTGGAAGGATTTATTTTTACGTCGAAATGGGGAAAGCAAAAACCAAAAATCGGTCTCAAAGACTACTCCATACTCGTGGTGATGTTTTTCGTTACAAGTGTATGCAACAATTATGCATTTGATTTTAACATACCAATGCCTTTGCATATGATATTTAGAGCGGTAAGTAGTTAATACACTTTTATTGTAAATTTGGAAATTACTCAATTTTCTTTTATCGAGTACCGGATAGAGGTTTCTTATCTATCAACTGTATCTCGAATTTTGGGTACACCCAATTTACATTTGGGTTCACCCACAGATGCTTTGACCTCTGTTTTGTGATTCCATGCCTCTTGATTCAAGGAAATCAATTCAAATAATAGTAAAAAGTGGATATAACGCGAACTGAGCGCACTAAAAATTCAATATCCGCACGAATTATTATTATAATTATTTATCAATTATTTAACAATTAATTTTTAGTAGTTTTGGATAGATAATGTTGATGATAATGACCCAGTTAGCTAGGTCAGTTTTGTAGGTTTAGTGCCCTCACTTTAGATTTAAGGCATGCAGTTTCAAATAACAACATTAAATCAGTATAATACATAACGTTATTTCTGTAATGTCACAGGGTTCTCTAATTGCCAATATGATAATGGGAATTCTCATATTAAAGAAGCGCTACGATTTCTCAAAGTACCTTTCAGTTCTTATGATAACTGTCGGAATAGTTGTTTGTACAATCGCCTCTGGAACGGATGTGGTAAGTAAGCCTAACTTATGTATTTCTTTGTCTGCAGTTAAAAATCGTTTTGTTTTTATTTCAGAAAGACACTAGTAATCCAGCCTTGAAAGATCACAATCAACCTGAAAGTGAATTCTCTGTCCTCTTCTGGTGGAGTCTTGGTATTACACTGTTGACTGTAGCACTATTTATTTCGGCCAGAATGGGAATCTATCAAGAAGTATTATATAAACGATACGGCAAGCACCCACATGAAGCACTATTTTATACGGTACGATATTATATCATTATTGATAAATTCATATAGTTAATTTTAAACTCAAGAGAATCTAGGGTATGGATTTGGTAGTCTGGTATCTCTGCTAAAGGATAAATTAACTTTGGAACTTGATTGTTGGGGACATCTGTTTTTAATTGAACGCAGAGTGACCTCTTGACGGAGCAAAGAAATGAATGATAGTTAAAAATGTTCGGTGAAGTATTGCCTAAGAAAAGTGTACCTTCTTTTATTGATTTACATTTATAAATGTTATGGCAAGTTCAATGATGGGTCGAGTTTTCAAAAATCCCTTCTTAATGAACAACTTGAGCACACAACCCTCTAGCGCTTTTAAGCAGGACTGGGGTGATCATTGATAAACGTTTTATACAAAATCCCCTTAATTGTTCGAGATAATGTTCTACTACTCAATTGCCCTCTTAGTCCAAAGAAACTGGGATTTTGTAAGATTTTGTAAGAGCTATCTTTGCTGATACTACTCATAGACGCTTAAGTTACACATAAACTTGTCATTACATTGCCCATCATTACATTGCCCATTTATGCAGAACTTAAGTCGTATCAGCAAACGGCCCTTACCTCAAAGTTATAGCTAGCTGTCTGTTATGTCGTTTTGTCCAATTCGATAATGTTGGAAATTCCTTTGACAGCGTATACTTGGTTTTGCCCTCGTTGACCGACAAACCCATTCCATTTCAATACTAGCAAACGCCCCACTGACAGCTCGCTCTATTTTAGCAATTATGTCAATATTATCGGCATATGTGAGTAATTGAACGGACTTTTGAAATTTCCATGTGCGTTGACCTTTGAGTTTTGCGCAATTCTTTTAATCAAGATGTTGAAGAAATCGCATGATTCGCATTGTTTAAATTTCTTTTTGACATCAAATATTTCGATAAGGTAGCTTTCAGGAGTAACACCTTTCTATGTCCTCGATCGCGCGCTTCTCATGCACTCTAATTTTCCTCCTGAGAAACCAATGTTCTTCCCTCCTCGTCCTCCTTTACAGCGCCGCTTGCCAGCGCTTTTTATCAAACCAGGAACAGTAGTACTTTATAAAAGTATTGCTACAGTCAATCTGACTTATGGCATTTTATGTTTAATTTTAAGCTCATTACGAATGATATTATATTCTGCCAACGACAAAAATAATAAAAATATATTTTTTCTTATAAACAGCATCTACTGCCACTACCAGGGTTTCTGCTGATGTATCGCAACGTTTGGGAACACATCGTCATCAGTTCAAACAGTACACCAGTTCCAGTACCATTAATACCCGGTTTAAGCATACCAATAACCTGGCTCTACCTCATTGGTAATGTATTAACGCAATATGTTTGCATTAGTTCCGTTTATGTGCTGACAACGGAATGTACATCCCTAACTGTGACCCTTGTGGTTACACTGCGAAAGTTCGTGTCGCTGCTTTTCTCTATAGTTTACTTCAGAAATCCGTTCACTACCAGCCATTGGCTTGGAACAGTTTTGGTTTTCATAGGGACGATTATATTTACGGAGATGCTGCCGAAGATGAAAATAAGGCCCGCAGCTGTTGTGAAGGATGCAAAAAAGCAAAAACTTAATTAAAACTGTGCGGTGATAACAAATTGGGTCTTTTATTGTGTATGTATGTTTGTATTTTGAATTGAATTGGATTGACTGTAAGAATTTATAAGATGAAAATAATATGTATATGCGAATTGAATAAAGCACGGTAATTAATACAGGGATAGTCTAGACTCTAGAAATTGTGCAGCTGTGGAAATATTGTAGTTGGATGCGGCCAACTATGTCCAACACTCTTTTATTTTTACGTTGACCATGTGTTTATCCGCAACAACACCTCGAAGACACTAAATTAATTGAAATAATGGTTTCTGCCACCAATTAAGGCACTTTAAAATCCTTATATCCTTATCCTTATAACATACAAATTTGCTTAATTTTATTCGATCGCGCACCGGCAACTAGTAGGCCTTACTCTGATGCGTGATTATGTTTGCATTGAAAAAATTAACGTCAGGCTAATTTATTTTATTATGTGAAATGTACATGGCTACATTTTTGGTTCGTCAATTTAGATTCGATACCAAGGCCACGTTCGCGCTATATAATTTATCTTCGGCTAATTTTCTGACATATTTCACGCTATTAATTAATTGAAATTGCAAGAAAGTGCCGATTAAAGATTACCTAGGATAGAAATCAAAAAGTTGCAAGTAAAGAGGTGCTGATGAGACAGAGAGTAAGGTTCCTTGGATGGTGTGAGCTGCTTTTTCTAAACTCCTAGTTCCTCTTCGACTGGCAAAGATGAAGCTTTAGAGTTGATTTAATAACTCTTTCCTTTTTTGCAAAAAGCATCTTCGAACAACGTATGTTCAAATCAATATAATATATTTAAGTTTAAGTTTAAGTTTAATATTTATTTGGCACAGTTTGCCATTTAAGTACATTTTTACAATATGTACATATTTTTTATTTTTTTTTACTTATAATTTATAAACGTTACGTAAATTTTCATCTATGAAAAGAATATCCGATATTATTTTATATCACATTTAGTTTAATGTACTGAACAATTTTTCTTTTAAAATCATTTATGTTTACAGCATTCTTTATTCTGTCTGGAAGACTGTTGAATAGTTGAAGACCCATATGGTTTATTGTCCGCTCAGCTCTTCTCGTTCTGGTTCTTTCCACCCGAAAATCACCTTCACTTCTTAAGTTGTGCGATCCATCATTTATTGATATATATTCTTGCAAATAGTTTGGGCAAGTTCCACTTTTTATTTTATATATTAATGTCATAGCATTTAAATATAGTCTTTGGTTAATGTTTAGCCAGTTAAGTGCGTTTAACATAAACACTATTGGTGTATATCTATCACATTTAAGGACTATACGCATAGATTTATTTTGCAGTACTTGTAATCTCTTTTTTTGACACTGATTACAGAAAAATAAAAGACTGCCACAATACTCAAAATGGGGTTTGACAATAACATTATAAATTTTAACAGCACAGTTCATCGAAATATTTTGTCTTATTTTTCTTAGGACACCAATTTTTTTTGATATTTTTTTACACACGTAATTGATATGGTCATTCAATTTTAATTTATTATCGATTAATATGCCGAGATATTTGATTTTTTCCACTTCCTCTATTTGAATGTTGTCAATTGTGATGTTTAATGGCACTGTAGCATGATAGTTTCTTATATACATACATTTGGTTTTGTCTGTGTTCAATATTAGTTGATTCCTTTTTAACCATCTATTTATTGCACTTAAGTCCCTATTGATATAATTTACACATGTAACAAAATCACTACCACTAATAAATAACAAGGCATCATCAGCAAATAGAACGAGTTTGGAGTACTTCACAGTTTTTACAATGTCATTTACATATATAAGAAACAATAAGACACCGAGAACAGTTCCTTGTGGTATTCCTATATTAATATTTATCGTAGAAGACACAGATTCATTCACTTTTGTACGCTGACTCCTACCAGTAAGGAATGTCTTAAACCATTTTAATTCGGTCGATTTAACACCACATTTGTAAAGTTTCTTTAGTAGAATCTCATGATTTACAGTTTCAAAGGCACGTTTTAGGTCTAAGAAAACAGCAATGACAAACTTCCGTCCCTCAATTTCACGTTTCCAATCACTCAACACATAATTTACACAAGTTTCACAAGAATAGTTTGTTCTGAACCCCGATTGGTAAGGACTTATAATATTTTGGGTTTCTAGGTGATCTTGTAGCTGTTTATGCACTATTTTTTCTAGAATTTTTTCATATACCGGCATCATGTTTATAGGCCTATAATCTTTGCAGTACTTAGCATCATAACTTTTTTTTATCGGTACTATTAGGGACTCTTTCCATGAGTCCATGAGTTCCATATTGGAGAGCATTACCACTGTAGATGGCGCTCACAGGCCGGGGTAGACAACGGTGATCGCTAGCTATCTGCAGTAGGTAATACACACCAAGTTGGTTGTGGTTGCTCTTCAAATTGTGCGCGCCGCCATCGGGTCTGTCTCTTCTCCATTGTACCTCAGGGTTGGACTTAGGCTTGCCACCCGTCCTCCTTTGAGGAGGACAGTCCTCCTTTGTAAGTTGATGTCCTCCGTCCTCCACAAAAAGAAAAATGTCCTCCACAAACATAATTAGGTATCTACCATAACAAAAAAAAAATAAATTCCTTTCACTTCTCAAAGAGTAGATACGATTTAATTTTACATATGTTCAGTTGCAACAGATACATTAGATTAGAGTCACTTTATATTATAAATTGTAGCACTTGCAGAAGAGCAAGAATGCTTAATGATTCTCATCTCTTCAGGGGCTTCAGGTACTATTGACTTCTGCAGCTGCAGTGAACGTTAAGGCCGCCGCTGCGGAACGAAAATTCGCATACATAAATAAATCGACGGAATCATGAACGAAAAATTTCGCTCTACTTTCCGTTTTACAGTAGGTACGTTGCTACTGCGAAATGATTCCGAAAAGTGTTTCTACAAAAGTAATTGTAGTAGATTGGGCTAGATTTTACTTTACTGCCCATTCGAAAAAAATACTTTTTTTTAATCCGATTGAATTTAATGCGCTAAGCTCAAATCTGGAAAAAAAAAATTTGGCGCTATATTACCGTCAAATTTCCAAAATTATTTTTTTTATATTAACTATTTAGTTAACTAATAAAAATAGTTTCATCAAAATCGGATCATAAAAACCGAATATGTACTGCTTGCTAGGTTCCACATTTCACTTTCACTCGAAATGAAATCAGAAATGATTTTTTGTGTTCTGTACATACCTATTCGATTTCGATATCAAAATATTCGGAATTGAGAAAAAGTGAAATTGTGATTTCGAAAAAATTTCGGAGTTTCCGAATCGGTCAAAATCCAGAACACTGCAAACGAATTCACTCGATTTGCAATTTCGCTTTCACTCGATTTCTGGAACCTAGCTCTAGCTGATAAGGTAAATAAAAAAAACGCCTATTTTTTGGCAAAATGTCAGTACAAAAAAGAAAAAATTCAGTGGTTAAAATGTAACTTTTTTAATTAGGTACCTCATATTTTCGGTCTTTATGTTTTAAAAAAAGTTAAATTTTTTAAGTCCTCCACGAGATTTTCTAAAAGGTGGCAAGCCTAGTTGGACTCCAAGCACAATTTAGATAAAACATTTTTAATACCAACAAAGTTTCATTTCTAAACCTTATGAAATGCTTATAATAATCGTGGCCGTGTCTCTGTCGTCAATATATTGGTTGGCCATTAAAAATACTTCTTGTGTCGAAGGAAGATCGCCATAATGCAACTAAAATTATACGTATTTATAAAGACATATAACTTTTTATGGAATTTGTATCAGATTTGAAACGTTAGTATTTAGTGTGTTAAATAAATAAAAAAATGGTGCTGCTAGGTACAATCATTGGTATAAGTATGGGTATTGGTTTGTTTAAAATCTATGAATGCATTTGCAATGTAAAACATTTATTTAGATTGTAAAAATAAGGAAATCTAATAGACAGGGTTACATCATTAGTGTAATATGTACTAATTTCATAATCACTTAACTATTTGAACTCTCGATCCAATTCAGTTTTTTAATAAAGTCCTCAACCACAGATAATAGAGTTACATAGATATCGCATCCAGTACAAATAAAAATGATTACTTTTTTGTATCCCGATTTGTTGAAGTCAAACCTTGCAACCAAATTCAACTTTTTTTTCCTCAGCATGCGATATCTATGGAACTATAGTATCCTGTGACTCGATGATTTTTTATCAATATTTTTCTACATACGAGTATATAGGTAATCGAGATCGAGATTGTTATATACTTTATATATTCGATTAGAGTATTTTTGATGTAAATATGATAAATAAATAAATAGGAAAAATAGATTCAATACATTGAACAATAGAAAATACATTTATTAGTACAATAATAATGTTTATAATAGTTAGACAAAAATAAACCTGATTTAATTTAAAACGAATAAATTTTTATTTTGGCGTAACAGAGTCGGATCAGAAGGTTAAGGTTTATGTCTACAAGGAAGAAGAGAAACGTCTTGTTTTCGCTAAAGATTTCAACTCAATCAGTTCTGATGGAACACAGATCCAGAGAGATTTCTTGGAAGGGTTATGTTAGGTTAGGTGGCAATTATCGGTTGGGCACGGAGTAATTCGCTTAAATCAAATAATTTGTCGCTCCTCTCTAAAAGTGTCAAACGACGAAGACTTTATTTAAGAAGTTACTTTTTACTACTTACAAGAAACCTATCTTCACTTTAAATATCCCAAAAC
Organism: Cheilosia scutellata; assembly: GCA_955612985.1. Classification (NCBI taxonomy): domain Eukaryota; kingdom Metazoa; phylum Arthropoda; class Insecta; order Diptera; family Syrphidae; genus Cheilosia; species Cheilosia scutellata. Next base: position 9,240,357 of record OY015315.1, on the reverse strand, counting down.
TATCTTCTATTCATTAGCTACAAAGCCTCTTAATCAAATAATTTCTCGCTCTTCGATATGTTTGTCGAAATGTTAAAAGTTAATTTATAAGCTAACAAATTTGCTCCTGTGATGCATGATCCTGAAAGTATGCATTTCTTTTCGCACTTTTTGCTCAACCATTAGAGTAAAGATTACTCTGACATCAATTTCTCTCACTCCTGAGAGTAGGCTGTGATCCTGGTACTATATATTATAGACCCTGAAGATAGTCATTTGTTTTATTATTCAAATATGCATCTACCGGCCCTGAAGACTGAAGTCGTAGCTCAACGCGAATAAACCGCAATCGACCGATGCCCTTAAACCCAACATAACCAATGCTATCGCTCAAATTCACCGGGATATATGCGGCAGATTGGATTGGCAACCCTTGGCTTAGTCCATAGCGTGAGAAGCAAGCCAGATTAGTGGTAGTGGACCTGCCAGATACAAAGCCATGCGCGTATCAAAAACAATTTCCTTTTTTTTTTTTTTTGATTTTACGATACTTTCAAAAGGCAAAACAGACAGTTTGGAGCCAGTCTTTATTATATTCACTTTGAAATTACATAATGTATAGCGCGAACCAATTCACTTGGCCAACCGTCGGTTGCGCAGAGAGAGGATTTAAGAGAATATACACGACACAAAACAAAACACAAAAACAAAATACACAGAAACCTGCGCAGTAGAATGGCCAAGTGAATTGGTACGCGCTGTAACGCCAAGAAGCAGTCACCGGAGACTCCATCGTATCGAATTTCTTTTAATAACTATGGGTGGGCCAAATACAAGTTTCTTTTTAAAAATGCAATAATATGAACGAAATTAAATTTGTTCCATTTATTATGGCTTTATTAGTAAAAGCAAACATTCCCATTAATTGTGGAATATATAACGTGTCGTTCAAGTGGCTGCCTCGGCTGGCTTCGCAGTAGCGCATTCTGTCACTCCAATTCTCCAAGACCTTGTTGATGGTTTCTGGCTGTAGCTCACGGATTGCTTGGATGATATTGGCCTTAAGTGCTTGAATCGTTTCCGGATTGTTGTCATAAAATCGGTCCTTCCAAAAATCCATCGCCAAGACGGCTGATAGCACGATTTGGGAATATGGTGCGCAAAAGAACGATTGTGGCATGGGCTGTGTAGCATGGCGCGCCATACTGCACGAACCAGATGTCGTCCAAATCCATGTCTTCAATTTCAGTAAAAAAAAAAGTCGGTCGACATGGCGCTGTAATGCCCATCGTTGACCGAAACGTTGTTCTCAGCCTCATTTTCGAAGAAAAATGGTCCAATGATGCCACCACTCCACAATCCGCACCAAACTTTCACTCTCTGTGGTTGCTTCTTGACAATAACGTACGACGACGGGGACCATGAGTGTTGTCCACTAGCATACCAGTCTCACCAACTTTTTGCACAAACTTGCGTACAGCAGGCTTCATTTCGGTCAAAACTTCTTTTCAAAAAAAACGCACTGTTTGGGCTACACAGCACTCACTTTGGAAATAACTTTTCAATATTTTCCAACATTGTATGATACGGAGGTATGATACTGACTTTCTGTCAAGATTTCGAGTAGGAAACAACTGTCAGTTTCAAAATAACCTATGATTTAAAAAGAAACCCCTAGATGGCCCACACTTCATATAATCAAACTGCCATTTTTTGTTCTTTTTTTGTGTCGTACCTTTTCAAATGTATAAAACAAAAGCTTCATTTCGATATCATCCCCCAATTATTGCAAAAGCCATATGAAATGAATGTCATTGAAAAGAGCAATTCAGATTTTTGGCGACAGTTGACTCGATATTCAATTGAAATTAATATTTCATATTAAATTATTGCTATTGTCATCATCATCCAGAAATGACAAAGTAATTAAGCAAACCTTTATTTTATCTAATGCTTGATGTTAAGGGGTTCAGACTCCAGAGGGCATATGAGGGAATGCATTGAATAGAAATTTATCATGTCACAATACTCACCAATCACCACCCTCTCTGTGAGAGCAGCATCATGTTTATATACAGAAATATAAGGACATACCCTTCGTTCTCAGTTCAGTCGATAGACATCCTTTATGCTGGGCACTATATTACTCCATAGGTACAGCTAAAGCTCATAATCCTCAGGATATGGTATACCATTCGACCGAAGCGGAACTTTCAAAGTGTGCAAGTTAATTACTCAGTAACAGGGACCTATCAATCGCGATTTTTTAAACGTCTGTCGAACTAGATACTTCCAGTGGATCTAATCACTAATTAATAGTTAGCAATAATATCCTGGAAAATATATAGGTATGAGGTGTTTGTTAGTGCGCTATAGTGGCATATACAAATTTTCTGTATAGTAGGTACCGGTTCGGGAACAAAATGTGAATCCTAGCTGCATATGATTTGAATGTTCGCATCTATCGATTTTCCTCATGGGTGCTGAAATTTCGAGTTCTGGTGGATGAAAAACAACAAATAAATAATATGCTCTAAATGCAAACAACAGACAACCAAAACCAAAAGAAATAAGCAAAATCTTTCCAAGGGAATTCTAAATCCATGACAATGGCCGTAAAGGTAAGTCAAGCAAAAGTGTAGAATGTCCATATGGGAACGGTGACTGCAAGAACTCGGTCAAAGTGGAGTGAACTTGTGCCTGGTACTTCGGCCGAATTTGTTTACAAGTATATTGATTTTCCATGCAAACTACCCGTAACCCTTGCCTGCCTTTCGAGCGGGATTCAATATATCAGTGCAAGTGAAATAGAAATAAAAGAACAACATTTCACAGAATGACCATTTGATTAATAGAGCATCATGCAAGTTGAAATACCAACCCTTCGTTTAATATGACCCGCATGCATTCGGGTCGGATGACTTGCTAACTCAGCGAGGGGTGGGTGGAGCATCAATGCGAGAATGTTTTTGACGTTTTGTTAAAGACGAGTTTAAGAGTTCAACATAAAACCATTGATAAAGAGTTGGCCAATCACGAGATAGGTGCAATCTTATGGAAATCATTCTGAGTAGTAAAAAACAGATGGAAGAAACTGCATTGTGCTGTGACTGTGATTAAAAAAAAAAATTTCGAGAACACGTAAAAGTCTCGCTCATTCAGAAAATGATGCCATATGTTTGTATTGCAGCCATTGACCTATTGCACCAGATTTCGCTAAGCTCTGTCAATATTTTTTTGCTCCTTATAAGCTATTACCATTTTCAATGTCCCATTACAAGGGTCGAGGATGCTCAATTCAGAAATATGCATTGCGTGCAATATTTATTTTTTTAGCATATGGTTGTAAATTGTTTACAGATATTTGATTATTTTCAGAAATACAGAAGACGCTCGATATAGTGGACTAATAAAAACCAGAACATTTTTGAATTTTGCGAAAAAAATGTGAGTTGACTATATCGAGATTTTCATAGTTCACTATTTAGAGTAGTCTGTGTAAAATGTTGGTGGTTCACTATATTGGATAGTTCACTATAGGTACCGAGCGTCGAATGTATATTAGTCAGGGCTAAAAAAAAAATAAATAGGTGGCGCAACAGGCAGGTAGACACCCAAGGCCTAGCTTCTCGCAACCATTCGTTTGTGTGAGTTTTCTATTTTTGGGACGAATGGAAGGGACCTACAATTTTATGCCGAGTCCGAACGGCTGAATTGAGAAGCTTTTTCAGGACAGTTATAGTCTCGGATGTTTGTCAGACGTTCGCGAGAGGTGGCGCAGTAGAAAAAAGCTTAAGATGTAATTTGTGTTTTTCCGGGGATCGAACCTGGGATCCCTCGCACAGTAGTCCAGCACACTAACCACTGCGCTACTGCGCCCACATTATAGTCAGGGCTATCGTGAATAAAAATTCCCCACGGAATTAGACGGACTTCCACACGGAATTGTTCCTTCGTAAATTTGCAGGTGGAAATTCAAAACGTAAACGTAAGTTTTTATGGTTATAAGTTAAAAAAAAGTCTGTTTTTTTTTAATTTGATTGATTCTAACCGAGGAAATAAAAGTGGCGTAAGATTGGTATGTACTTGGTGTAAATTTATTGGATGAAAATCGCCAACGGTTTCACTTAGAGGAGCAAAGAAAATGTAAAGAAGTTTTCGAATCTTCTTAAGCAGAAATGTTGGAAAAGACTTCTGAGAATGATAAATGTTCTAATCCAATCCGATGATCCTTTTCAAGTCCTGTCTGGCTCTGGTGACCACATTCTGCAAAGAACCGAAGACATGCTTGACGATGATGATGTCAGCTTGACGACGGGAAGATTAGCGAATGGGTTTTTGATTGTTGAGAGATTTTCCGAGAGAAAATCCAGCAAATATTTAAACATTGTTTTATTGACCCTATAGTATTGGTGAAATCTACTATATTGCCAAACTATTATGCCTGTTGTAACTCCAAGGGATTGGATTTATTGGATTTATTATTATTTAAGATCTTCTGTTCAATTTCACTTTATTTTTTCATGATGAATTTTTTCCTCAGCTAGCTGGGCTGTGAATTTTGAAAGCTTAACATTTTCTTTTATATTTCACCGATATAATAATAATAAGGATAAATCCAATTCGCGGCTTTGCAATTACTCAAGTTAGCACAATATGGGCTTAAATGACAACTGAATAAATCATAACTCACAACTATCAATGAATTCAAATATATTTTCGAAAATTTCCGGGGAAAATAAATTCCAATGGAGTTTCAGGATAGGAGGAATATTTTCCAGGGAACAAAAAATTTTCGAGGGGATTTTTTTTCCCTCACATTTTTTTGAGGATCGCTGAAAGAAAAAATCAACGAAGGACTTTCAATGTAATATCAGGGCATTGACATTCTATGGACTGCTAGTGAAATGTCAGTTTCATACAGAGAGTTTTTATAATAATGATCTTCTATCTGTCTGGTGCGTCAAAAAACACGATTGAAATAATTTTTAAAAAATAGTAGGTAAATTACTGTTTGCGAAATACAAAATGTGTTCAGGAAAAAAGACTGACAGAGCGTCTTGATTACCCAAGGACATGTAGTGGGCGTGGTTAGTGTGCAGGTTTGATCCCCGGAAAAACACAAATTACATCTTAAGGTTTTTTCTACTGCGCCACCTCTCGCGAACGTCTGACAAACATTCGAGAGTATGACTGTCCTGAAAAAGCTTCTCAATTCAGCTGATCGGAATCGGCATAAAATTCGTCCATTCGTCCCAAAAATAAAAACTCACACAAAACGAATGGTTGTGAGAAGCTAGGCCTAGAGTGTCTACACGCCTGTTGGCCAACTATTTATTTATTTATTATGTAGTACCTGAAAGTGCAAACAAACGTGGAAATCTTAAAATTTTTATATAGATTTTTTCCTATATCCATATTTCATTGGATATAGAACATTTTATAATGCCAGTATAAATTTTGTCCTACTGCATACCTACAAAAATGGATAGATATAGGACAAATAAGCATAAAATTCGTCGAAAAAATTGGTCTGCAGGACAAAATCAATTTTTTTACCTAGAAAACTAAAAGAGGTAGGTAGGAATATTCTGATTGTAGCAATCGAAAGAGCATGGCCGAAAATATAAGATGGCATTTATAACTCATTTTCGGTCTGTAGGACAAATAAGAACTCACGTGACGAAATATAAATTCGCTTTTCCGAAAGTTAGAACATTTAAAAATGCCGACTTGTATTCACTTACAAGTTTGAAAACCTATACCTAATGAAAATCTAAAATCACTTCTTATTTTTTAACATTTTGTTCCGAGCTAATTTTTGAAAATTTACTCGTTTTTGTTTAAGTTGCTTAAGTTAATAAATGTAGCTTCCTTGATTTACGGACTCTTGAAAAGCACCCCCTCTCGCTACGCCCCTGCATGTTGTGATCACTTTTATAGAGATATGTTCGATATCTTTCGATTATCAGAATCGAAAATTTTTACGCGAAAGACTTTTTATTTTCCAATGACTGGTAATTTATTTATTTTTTGGTAGCGATCGCAAACCGAATGGACAAAGAACATCAAAATTATGTTGGTACTTGAACTTGCTCGACACCCTATTTCAAAGTCCAAAAATCGCATGCGCACTATATTATAAAAATATGTGTGGCCCCACCAGCTGGCATTTTAAGAATGTATCTTTCCAATCTCGAAATTGTTTTCGGCACATACAGCCCTGACACTTCCGTTTGCTCAACTGAATATTTAGTAGGTATGTTTATTTCTGTAGTTTTCGTTTAATTGAATTGAAAAGAATGCGCAGCCGTTTATACTGAGCTTAGTTTCGACAATAGTTGATCCCAACAAGGGGTCGGGATGTAGCCGTTATCGACTGCAATTTTTTTTTGTAACCAATGTAAACAGACCTGCATGCGCATTGTTAAGCTTTTTTTCCATAATGTATCCGTATGTATTTAACCTATTTTTGTTAGATATTCGTAGCAGCTAGATAAGGGTGAAAACAAATTTCTTATGTAAATTAAATGCGCACGTCTATATAGGTGGGAAAATTACCATCATATTGGATTCGAGCTCGAGGAGGAAAATTTTTTGCTTCTGCTATTTGTATCTCAGTCCCTTAGATAGTTTCTTGTGAGATTGCTCTTATTTCGTATAACGTTCCGAGTGTATTCTGTTTTTCCATTGTGTGGGTCTGTTTTTTTTTTTAGTTTGTCAGTTACTTCCTAAGTGAGCTGAAGATATTAACAATTAGATACAAATCTCTGGATCTAAAAAGGTAAAATGCCCCAACATTTGTTTATTACAGTCGAATAGATTTCGCGCGCTATTATGCTCGGCATTTGATTTGTTGAACCTAGGTAATTGATTTGTGTTTTTATTTTCGATAAAAAAATCTCAATTTAACTAAAGAAATATTTGCGTACAAAAGATCAATTTATTTAATTTAAAGTTCTAATATACTGCTGACATTTTATTCGTGAGTTTTTAATTTAATTTTACTTAGAATTAAGAGCACAGTGTACGACGCATTTATCCAACGCATTTGAAAGAGCCGTCTTCTCTGATCGTCAACAAAATATTTGAATGTTTACAAATATTAATTAGATGGGTATTCAATGTTTATATAAACGTGGGTGGTTATAAATTTGCGTTCCATATGGTACGTAGAATCAATTGTAAACAGTTCGAGCCGAACTGCGCCATTCAGAATTATCTTTAAAAAGGAATACAAACAATTCCTCTTCAGATAACGTCGACATTGAGCATTGAGGCAACTTTATTAATTTTCATTGCTTCAGTAAAAAGAACCCACATCTCTACTTGTGATACTTGTATCCCTCCGTAAGTCGTGAAATTATGGGAAATACTCTAGTGAACGCTGGCTTATGTGTGAAAATGTGTGATCTTGGTGTCGACCCGAGAATGTTAGTTTTGATTTGTTGGCCATCATCCATTACATATGGTGCAATTCACTTAGACCAAATTAGGTCCATTATAATACCACGTTGTTCTGATAGCCGTTTCGGCAAAAGTAGGTACTCTCCTAGAGTTTGCTTTCTAATTGTGGATAGAGCTGGGGAGTGACATAGTAAGTTGGAAGGTTGTTCCTCCTCCTCCTCATTCATGCAACTGCGACAAAAATCATTAGCAGCATGTCTTAATAGCACGCACAGTGACCTGTTAGCACTCCGATGGGAGCTCTGCTAACATTTAACAGGCTCTTTCTCATTGTCTTCCGCGGACTTATCCGTGGCCATGTCTGTTAAGATCACGCCATCTTCTCCAATTGCTGTGACTGTTCTTTAACTCCCGGGCGAACGAGTTCTCCTAGATGAATGTTTCGTAAACGTGGTTACATTTTATTTGAAAATAGAAAAAAAAAACATAAAATGGTGTTTGTATTTTTTTCAACCTACTTTAAGTGAACACAAACAAATACACATTATTATATTAAAAATGTGGACCTATGTGTCACCAAGGAGCAACTTTTTCAAAGAAGCCAATCCGTTCCGATATTTCACGTAATCCTGTTTACCACCAGAACCTTACGTTCCTCAATTTGAATAAAATTCCAATAGATGTTCCCATTTTATTTATTCGGGTGAGGTTTTGGCATATCGACATTTGCCGCGGCGTCAACCATTTCACACAACACATACATCGCCTGGGATCCCGAATCCCCAGATGAACTCAGTGTGAACTAAATTTGTTTAAAAGAACTTGAAATGCCAACGAAATGCTTATCGCCGGGTTTGTTGGGTCTTATTACAACAAACTTAAATTTTTTACCAGCAACACGAACACGATACAATGGGTTCGCAAACGATCAATCCACTTTCCATACACTGGGACTACAACACACATTTCGCATTTCAATAGCTCGAAAAATAATAGAAGCATTCAATAATCATTGCACTACACTGTACCTCAGCATAGGATGACTTCTGACCAACACTTCAATGAAAAGAAAACAAAAATTTAAAAATGAGAAAAAAAGCATTTAGCATTTCTCGATTACAAAAATGCTTTCAAGATTCCCAAAATGCTAGATCTACCATTAAAAATGCTGATATGGACTGTCACCGTTTGGACTATATGTCCTCGACAATCGGCATATCCTACTCTGTGAATGGCAATCTTCCCAAGTCTGTGGCGGAGAGAATCAGCTGTGATATTCGAGATGGAAATGCACCTCCTAGTGACCAACCTGTGTTAACTTTCTCCGAGTTTTGAGGAGGATAACGTTTCGCCCTTGTGTTCAAAGTATTGTCTACCTATGATCCATTTATTCACTAAATTGTGATTTTTTCCTTTCAGATGACGCGCTATAAACATGCAGACTTTAATGATGACGATGCCAGCTCAGTTGGAGCAATCCAGCTTACAGAAACAAATTCCGGATCGGGCTACCACTTACGCTATCAAACATCTAGGGTATGTCTAATGAGTATTCTCCAAACATAATGTTAGTTAGAAAGAAAGGTCACAACTCCCTTGATATTTGTATGTACGAAGAACATGACTGTTTTGTATTCATTCCCAGATATTACGTTGACGTTATTGTCGATTGTGGTAAATTCAATTACGATGCCAGTCTTAGAATTTGCAAGACCATAATAAATCATAGTTAATACAATTAAGTCCTTCATACAATTGGGTACACCTACATAATTTAAGAATAGCATTTTCTGGGCATTAAGAAAAGGTTAGAAGCAGAGATGTAGGTCTATAGTCGCCCATATCTTTGCGATTTATTTTTTTAAAAAGAGTAAGACTCCTGATGTGCATTTTAAAGATTATGGAAAAAATCCACACATACGTTCAATTGACTAAAATTTAAAATTTTGACTTAGTATACTTTAACTTCATAAAATTTCGAATATCCTGACTGGGCAGTTAACTAAAGCTAAAGCAGTTAAAGACTGCAAGACTTTTTGACTGTTTCAAGTCTTTTAGTCAGTCCTCTATAATTCTTAGTAATTTTTCGCAGTTAGTAAGTCTTTTAGTTAGTTGACTGCTATTACTCTATAGACAGATTTTAATTTTTTTTAAGACACACAGTTATTCCATTAACTTTTCCAACGTTTCGACAGGGGTTGCTGTCTTCTTCAGGGGAACTTTTTTTACAAAATAATGTATGTACAGTACATGTACAATTAGAACAAACTTACCTAAAATTTACATAAAGAAACAATATGTTAACATAAATTTACATTCACAAGTTATGTAATCACAGAATAGGAAAAGTTTTAAATAAAAAGTTAGGTTAAAACTGAACAACTTTCTTCGAAGTTTAGTCTTTTAGTATTTTGGGATATTTTGAGATATTTTGGGTGACGTCCTTTTTTTATACCCGGTACCACACTGTGGTGAGGGTATATTCACTTTGTCATTCCATTAGTAACGCCCATAAGGAGGCGTTGTAGGTATGACAAACTATATATATTATTGATCAGCATCACTTTCTTAGTCGATCTAGCGATGTCCGTCTGTCTGTCCGTCTGTCCGTCTGTCTGTCTGTCCGCACGATTACGGCCGTAATTTAAGAGCTATCGACTTGAAATTTGGTACGTAAGCTTTTATCCACCAGACTGAGGCTAAGTTCGAAGATGAGCAAGATCGGATGAAAACTACTACTACCTCCCATACAAAAGTATCAGATTTATATAGCTTTTTATGTTAAAAATTAAATTTAAATAGCTACAGTAAAGATAGCAAGTTTAAACTTTGCATGTATTGTTTTAATAATATTTAAAATTTTTTGACAAAAAAGGAGCTTGATCGAATAAAAACTACCCATACCTCCCATACAAATATATAATTTTTTAATACTAAAATATTTTTTTATTTTACAATAATAGGCGTATTTTTTGGAAATCTATAGCTAGTTCACTTTTACTTTTACATGCAAAACTGGTATACTCACTTTTGGTTTTGTTATACCCACTTTTGGTTTTACATGCAAAACGGTTATACTCACTTTTGATTTTGTTATACTCACTTCCCAAAAAATACGCCTAATATAGTACCGGGTATTTGAGCTTCGGCATAGTCGAAGATAATTGTCTTACTGGTTTCATCTTGTTCTTGTTCTTATTCTTAATGATATGCAGGGTTTCAATGGAGTACCTCTTTGACATTTATGCTGTTTGAAGAAATCTGATGTTGTCAAAGCCTGTTTGAAAGCTTTACTTTACTTTACTTCACCTATAAATGGATGTGCAATAAAACAGCACTAATGTCATTTCTTATGAAAAAAATCCGTAAACAAAAACTTTCTCATTACAGTTTGCTGTCAAGCCAACCTCCATTGTCAACAAAGTCAGTTTCTCCCCATTCGTCTGCCAAGCCATTAGCTTTCTCTTTTCCTGAAAGCAGCAAGTTTACATTCCTGCCTTTGGTAAACCATTTTGAAACAGCCCTGTTAACACCATCCTATTTATGATGTTTTTGCGTTCCCTGAAGTTACTGCTTTTTCTGTTCTCAGATGGACAAGGCTACCACCGTTGTTGTTATCCTTCCAGTAATAATTTATTTCTCATTGTCTTTTTCTCTTCTTTTAAACCTTAGGCAACATCCAGATGGCGGTCACGTAATAGGCTAGAGAAATGGCTGCTTCTAGCCACAACTTTGATGGCATTGATTATACTTGTACTTATAATCATAATTGTTACTAATTCAAATGAAAACACCACCCGCATTCTGCATGTACAGCCTCACACAAGACGTAAGTAAGACCGAGCTAACCTACACGATCATATAAGGGCTTCTGATATGATCAAAAGTAACAAATGAATTAGTCAGAGCCTAGTTAAATGCCTTCCTTTCGAATTTAAATGTAACATTCTTTTAGTAAATTATGTTTTTTTTTACAAAACGACGATAAACAGAAAATCTGACACTTCAACCACCGTCGCCAAAATTTAGGCAATCTACACCAAGTGAGCATTTAAAACCGATTTATGGAAGCAAGGCAAAATCGTTTTACGAAGACCCAAGAGATGATCTTTCCAAAAGTAATGCTGCAACATCATCTCCAACACCTTGCCTTGATAAATATTGCATTTTTGCGGCCAGTGAGATTTTAAAATCTCTTGACCCGAAGGTCGATCCCTGCGATGATTTTTACGGCTTTGCATGGTAAGTTTTTTTATAATTCGACAGATTTTTATTATTGCGACTTTTTCTTTAAAATTCGTTTGCCTATAGGCGTTTTTCCTTTTTAGTTCAGAAAAGAGCCTGAACTATCAAGGTCGGGTTTCTTTTTTGAGCTCAGACACATCAGAGCTCTTCTTTTTTCGTTTTGAGCGCACTCTATGAGCTCAGAATAATTTGACCAAAAAGCCTAAGCACAGCATATTTAGACAGCTAACTAAATATATGACTTCTGATCCGGAATGCGAATGATGTTACAGAAAATGAAAGTAGATTGTAAAAAAGTTGTAACAATACTGTTCACGTGGTTCAGAGAATGCTCAACGTTCTCGAGCTCTGCCCAGTGCAAAAAAGAAAAACGCCTTTTAAAATATTTGCTTCAAAATTATTGGACTAATAAGATTCTCTATTTCTGTTCCAATTCGATGATCTAAATGGTTAGTAACCAGTGGATACGAGAGAATCCGCTTCCAGATGGAAAATCGGTATGGGGTACTTTCGGCAAATTGGAAATGAGAAATCAGCTGGTAATAAGGAATATTCTAGGTAATAAGCAGCTCAAGGATTGTTATGTCATCATTTTGAAATATTGTCTTGCGTTTTGTATTTCTCAGAAAAACCTCTAACAGATTTTGAATCAGAAGCGGAACGTAAGGCTAAACTATATTATCAGTCATGTATGGATGAGGATGAAATTATGGACAAGCTAGGAGCAGAGCCGATGCAAGATTTTATACGTGAAGTTGGAGGCTGGAATATTTCAACCTCAGGCTATCGGACAGACAAGTGGTCGCTGGAATGGACACTTAAGATGCTACAAAATAAGTAAGTGCTTTTATAGACATTCATAGAATTAGAAAAAAAAAAAACAATAAGGATGCTCCTTGGATAATAGAAGAATGGTATGGAAATGGAAAAGTATGAACAACTCAAGCGATATAATGTCAAGTAAGTCATGTTAGGAAAGTTTGCGGTGCTTGATCAGTGGCATAGGTCGTCAGCTCCTTCCATGCGTCTAAGCCGGATGTTGATAATGGCCGGTATTCGGGAGCCAAATTCGAAGATTCCATGTCCTCCGTGCGAGTTGCAGCAGTGTTGGTATAGGTGCAGCACCGATTTTACGAATTGCCTTACCTTGCGGTCGACGTCGTTTAGGGTATTTCCAGTTACCGTAGGTCCTAGTTAATGTCGGAGAAGCGACAGCTTTTTTTGCGGCTTGAGAGGGGCCCTCTGTAATCTTTGTAGATCCTGACAGCTGAAAGAGGTTCTCATCCTTGGCCGCCAAGAGGTGAATAGGTATTTCCCAGGTATTTCTGAAAGGTTTTTCGCCTTCTCCAAACAGATTTAAATTATCTTAATTTTATAAGAAAGAAATCTAAGAAATTATCGAATTTAATTTTAATTCACAGATACAATATGGGTGGATTTTTTTCTTGGGCTGTCGGCGAGGATGACAAAAATTCATCAAACTATGTTATCCAAATTGATCAGGGTGGCTTGGCACTTCCAACACGTGATCACTACCTAAATACAACAGTTCATGAAAAAGTCCTATCGGCGTATTTGGAATATATGGTTAAGACCGGTGTACTTTTGGGTGGCAATGAGTCAGATGTACGACGCCAAATGCAGGACGTGCTGGACATTGAGACCAAGATTGCAAGCATAACAGGTAGCTTAAATACGCTAGCAAGTATCTGTAATCAAATATATTTTTTTTTATATTTCGTATTATATAAAGCACCAGCAGAGGAGCGCAGAAATGAGGATGCTATGTACCATACGATGACATTGCGAGAAGTGGATGAAATGGCTCCATTTATGAATTTTACAGTACATTTTGCTGACGCTCTTGAGAAAATTGGTCGTACGATTACCCAGGATGAAAAAGTTGTTGTCTACGCTCCGGAATATTTAAGGAATCTATCGGCAATTGTTCACCAGTATCGAGTAACAGAGAAAGGTCGAGTGTAAGTACAATAGCAAATAGAATCGAAATATGGTGGAGTTTGAGCACCTTCGATTATCGCATTTTGTTTAATTAAAAGTTTACACGTAGCGAGAGGCATATAGAGATTCTCCTTTTCCGGTAGAATCGACAAAGTTGTGCTATGCCTAGCGAGTTCGTCGGCCTGGCAATTCCCTGGAATCCGTTTTTCCAATATTTGGTTTCTACGAGTGATTGTTAGGAAACAAATGCCTCCACAAGGTGTCACTATTTTGGACTAGACCAAGGGTTTCAAGTTTCACAATTTCTAGTGTTTTCAAGATAACATACTACAATTTAAACTGTATGATATTTTATTACAATCAAGAAACTTGTCTTTACAGCGCTCTTAGCAACTACTTAGTTTGGCAGGGAGTACGCACCCTTACTGCATGTCTTTCTAAGCCTTTTCGTGACGCATACAAGGGTGTACGTAAGGCTATACTTGGCTCGGATGGAACTGAAGAAACATGGCGGTATTGCGTCACAGATACAAGCAACGTAATTGGTTTCGCTGTTGGAGCAATTTTTGTCCGCCAGACGTTCCAGGGCGATGCTAAGCCTCAGGCTGAAAAGATGATTGACGAAGTTCGGGAAGCATTCAAAAAGAATCTGCGCAACATTTCTTGGATGGATCGTCGTACCAGACGCTTGGCTGAAGAGAAAGCTGACGCTATTACGGACATGATTGGATTTCCGGAGTATATATTAAACGCCACGCTTTTGGACCAGAAATACGAAGATTTAGTAATCAACGTCAACGAATATTTTGGTAACAATCTTCGCATAAACCAATACAACTTGAAGAAGAATCTAGAGAAGCTAGACACTCCGGTTAATAAGAGCGCTTGGGGGATGACACCACCGACAGTGAACGCCTACTACACTCCGACCAAAAATCAAATAGTTTTCCCAGCGGGAATACTACAAAAGCCTTTCTATGACGTTCACAATCCAAAGAGCTTGAACTACGGTGCTATGGGAGTGGTAATGGGTCATGAACTGACACATGCTTTCGACGATCAAGGCAGGGAGTATGACAAGTTCGGCAACTTAAAAAAATGGTGGGACCAGAAGAGTGTTGATCGTTTTGTCGAGCAGACAAATTGCATCATCAAGCAATATGGCGAGTTTGAGGTTATTGGAATGAATTTGAATGGCAAGCAGACAGTGGGTGAGTCCTCATTGCAATAGAGACTGTACTCTACTTAAGTAGAAGCTAGATATTGATTTTAAACTGGTTTTCTTTAATGTTTGTTAATATGAAGGCGAGAATATTGCTGACAATGGAGGACTAAAGGCTGCATTTCACGCATATTTGAATTCGAAGAATGAGAAGGAAGCAGATTATTTGCCCTTACCGGGATTGAATTTGACGCATCGGCAATTATTTTTCGTTTCATTTGCACAGGTAAGTGAATATTGAAAGCTTCAAAATTGGTTCTATGAGTGAAGTTAACATATCTCAAAAACTAAATGGGACGGAAAGGATATATTTTTCGATATTTCGATCTGTTCTACAGCCCAAACACAGAATTGATCCTCAGTGAATTTGACTTTGTAAGTGAATAATGCGAGATCTTTTTGCAAAATACTCCTTCAGATATAAGCACAAGATCTGTAAGTGTCAAATTAACAAATGATTCAAAATCGAATATTTTCGACAGTGTTACTATGTCGCTCTAATTTAGGCTTATTGACAAAACTAATATCCGGTGTCTAACGCGTGAAGTTAAAATAAGCTCATTTTGATGTGTTTGAGACAGATCAGAGCTTGTCCTATTCGTAGAAGACCCTATAAGTGGATTGTTGTCTCTTTTTTTTTTAGACGTGCATAGGAAATCGTTCACATTTACTTCATCCAATAATATAAAATGTATTTTTTTATTTTTTGCTTAGGTTTGGTGCTCCGCAGTTACTGATGAAGCAGCTACACTTCAAATTGAAAAGGATCCTCATGCCCCACCAGAGTATCGAGTCATCGGCCCATTGTCAAATCTTAAGGAATTCTCCAAGGAATTCAATTGCCCCTTAGGATCACGAATGAATCCCAAAGAAAAGTGTGAAGTTTGGTAAATGATAAAACATACTGGTTGTCCAATTCAAGCGGCATCAAACGCCTTTAACTATTAAACGAAACAGAAGATAATGAAGTTTAAGAAACTAATTTTGGAGAGGTCTCTAGTTTAATAGGGAGCCAATTTTTTGTTATTGAAAAAAAGTGAGAAGTTAACAAAGTGTTTTTTTTTTTTTTTTTGTTTTTGTATTTACTGAAGCGCCGATAACATAAATCACTATTATATTCGTTTGGATTTTTCAATTGGGTCTGCTGCCAAATGCACTCATCGTGAATAGAGAAAATGGAAGGGTTCATGTCGCGCAATAGACAGGCGTGATAATCTTTAGGGGGGCGCTGGTTCGCTTCCAAAATCACGATAAAGGGAACACTTTTCCAACAATTATCAATGACAGGACTCTGATGAAGAATTAGTGTTCGAAATAGCTACAAATCTAATAACATATGAATTTACAAATTATTATTATTGTTGGTCGTTCAAAAACAACACTTGACCCACTTTTTAAAGAACAGTCATTTAATTATTTAATTATTTATCTTGACATTACGGCATTATTCTTCATTTATAGTCCCTTTATCAGTTGTTGTTTGTGTCAATCACCAAAAATCACCTTATTTAAATTTAATTGTTTTATTTACTTCCAAGTGTGTGCTATCGCAAATTTTGAAGAATATAGCACACAATTGTATTATCGGCGATTATGCTGTCACAAAATGTGACGAAGATAATTATTCATTAATTTTGATAGCTAAAAGTAATTAAAACATTCCAACTCTAAGTGTATTTATCTGCATATTTAGCTAAAATAAACTTGACAAATTGTTAGTAACAATTATTCAAAAAAAGAAATATATTTACGTTTGTAAAACGTTTAATAAAATGTACTAAAACAATGGGGAAAAGCTACAATCCGTCTAATAAGCTATCAATATGCCCATCCAAGTATATTATACTAGGATGTTTATGTTTATGACAACATATACCTTTGATAACTGTTATGAGTGACCTTAAGTCATTTGGCGGTGTTGTACTGAGTACACGGTGAAGTTTCATGTTGCCCTACTTTAAAATGAAGAGTCTGTGAAATGTGCTTAAAACGTTTTAACTATACATTTTTTATATTCCGATGCATTTATCTTTTCTTTTCTTTAAATTATGTATAGGTATATGTAAACCGTTTTGTATATTTTAATAACAGATGGCGTTCCAAACCGGTTCGAACAGTGTTGTAATCAAGGTGCTCACGATTATTGCTATTTGGAAACTTTAACCAAATATTTCAAAAATAACAGAAAATTATAAAGTACTCGACGCAAAATGGACGCCCAACTATTTACAGATTTCAATTAATAGAATTAACAAAACCAAAATCAGTGCAAAGTACTTTTAACAATGTTTCCATATTTTTATTTGTTACTAGCTGTACCCACCCGGCTTTGCACGTGGCCAGGAATTATATTGCTTAAATATGTTCTTCGGCCCAACTAACTCCAACTGGAACTAACTCCCACTAGCAATATGAATACGGTGACCATATTTTTAGAAGCCAAACCCGGGACAAAAAAAAATATTAGCAAAAAAATTATAGTAACAACCAGAAAAAAAAACAAAACTCTTGTATTGGATTACTCCATAAATGTTTACTTATTGAAGGGAAGACATAATCTACTAACATAATTCCTTCATGAAGTAAAAACAACAAAATAGGCACAAAACATGTTGCACACATTTGTCGTACACATGTCTAACATGTTTCATCCTCACCCGGTGAAACAAGTTGAAAACTGTTTTTCAGTCACTTCTCGATTTTTTAAATGAAGAAGACTCCAAATACCCTTTCAGTAATTTTTTTCAGATAATATGAATACAGAAACTATTTGATCCGCGACCCCAATATATACTTATCAGCTGATGTGCATTTGGGAATAACCCCGCAGTAAAAGGCCCTAAAATCTTCTACGCTGTCCGCACTAAAATTGTACCTTCATTTTCCTTAGCTTAATTTATACATCTTAAGGGAAAGTATCGGTATTCACGTCGTAGCTTTAATTAAAAACAGGATACAGGTATAGGCTTCATAATTATTAATCAAGTCACGAGTTTATACAAAAAAGAACAAAAATAAAAACACCTTCCGTTTTTCTCGAATTTTCGAATTTTCCTTATTTGGACTATTGACGGAACATGTCCTAGACATGTTTCATACATTTATTGTGTCGTACGCGAATAAATTTTGTACGACAGTTTTGTGGATGCAATTGCAACATTCAAGTCGCTAGCTTTGAGTTTCGTAGGCCTCTGTTTCAAATGGCTGTCACAACACAACTATTTGACAGATTTGTCTGAAAATATGGGTGCGTTCTTTTTAAAAATTCTTCTTGACAAGCAAAATGTTGCTGTTTCAATTTTCAGGTACTTATTGACCCAATGTAATGTACTCCACTCTGATCAAATAAGTAGGTTTACCATTTTGATGCTTTCCTTCCATTTTCAGTGGAGAAATTCTAATTATGATTGACTTTTGATGCCTGTTCTCTAAGTTTAAACTTAGAACTTTATTAAAATAAGTTCACCTCCAAAGTGCGTTTCGTTCAATTTTAAAACTAACCTCTTCCAAGAAGGAATTGCGGACAAAATAGGGTAAAACCGTTACACTGATGATAGGTACTTATATTAGTGAGAAATGTTAAACTAAATGTTTACCCCATTGATCTGACTGATACACCCTTTATAGTCGTATTAAATAAATTGTTAATTAAGAAACTTTTATATATACATAACATATATGTGTAACTTGCTATTAATAAATATCATCGCACAATATGCATAATATGTATGGGTTGGGTACAAACTAACTATAAGTAACAAAAAAAACTATTTAAACCAAGCTGAAAATAAAAGTGCACTATTACCTGGCACAGGAATGGGTAACTACTGATACTACATGTATGTAGCTGGGCCTTAATTACAAAAACGTTTCTTTTTCCGATTTGAAGATTATGTTGGTTGCTGTCATGTCACTATTATCAATGCACCGGTGTCGAGTCGATAAGTCCTTTTTTCCAGCTGTTTCGTTGCCAGAAAAGCCTAGGTTTTTCTTAGCAAGTTCGTGGATGGCCATATGTATGTTTTTATGGCAAGCATCAATTTTTTGACAGAAGAGTTCGTCGGCCGTGAAATTGTCTACAAGATTTTGTGAGAACTAAACTGTACAATTTCCTAACTGCTCCAATTATGGGGGTATAGTATCAATTTTAAGTCTCCAGGGCAAAGTGTTTGCCAATGTGTTGGAAATGCGTTACAGAGCTCTAATCGAGTCAGGGTTGGGTGATAAGCAGTGCGTTTAGGGAGGCATCAGAACCTGTGACATTGAGGGTTTTGGTGGTATTTAAAGAGATTCGTCAGTTCTTTATAACCTTTAGTTTGACAGTGTTGGCTAAAGGCATCACAAGCCTAAAGCTTACGAAATATAAAGGATAAAGTAAGCATTTAAATGGTGGCACAACAGCATAATTATAAAAGATTTAAGGCTCCGAATAAACCACCATTGCCTGCGGTGTTATTCATTACTTTCTAAACCAGCTAACAAATTTTGTAATTATTAAGTGTAAACAATATCATTATTATCTATTGTATATTTTTTATTAATCTATAAAACTATTTACTAAATGTTAGACAAAAAATATATACACCTACGCATATAATTATATATGTATAGATGTTAACAGAGAATGATTTAAATGAGATGTGCGCGGGAGGACATGTTTGCCAGTATAAGGTTATGGTAGTATCTTAGCGAGTTTTGTATTTTGAGAAATATATTTCGGTGTGCCAGTGATTAATATGAATAATGTATAGATATATTGTGTAGATAGAATAAGTCTTCTCCATTGATTAAAATATATATGTATGTCAGCATAATCATTTTATAATTGTACATTAAAAAAATTATTGTAATAAATGTAAAATAAATCGTTATTCGTCGGAATTTGTTGCATGTGTGAAATAGAATCAAGCATCTGACAGCCATTCGTGGGGAAAGTGTCACATTTCTGGAATGAGTACAGCTTGTAGAGGAAAAGGATCTATTATAAAAAGAACTCTGGTAATCTTAAATACATTGCTACTAAAATACAACTTAAATTCAATTAAAGTGAAACATTTCTCAAGGGACCTACTATGTTCTTCCAAAAATTGGCAGTGCTCCATTTTGGGGCACGTTCACTTTCGTTCGGATCTTCATGTGCTTCTTCAGAAGACTCTTCATCCTGCGGCTCATGTGGATTCCACAACATCTTAACAATTTCGTCATCGGACAAAAGAATGTGTTGCAGTATCCGACAATTGAAAAAAAAAAAAATGGTCGCAGTAGCGCATCAGTGGTTAGTGTGCAGGGGGGTGTTGGAAATAATTAATGTTGAAGGAAAGTTTCAGTGTGATATCAGTTTGGCGTTAATTGATTGACGAGTGAACAATTTAGAGTTAAATTAAACGTGTAGAAATAAAAGGCCATAGTGCCAACTAAAATTTGTCGCAAATTATTTAAAAGTGTTGTGCAGACATTTGCTTAGAAAAATTACAAGGGCGCAGTAGCGCAGTGGTTAGTGTGCTGGACTACTGTGGATCCCAGTTTCGATCCCCGGAAAACACACAAATTACATCTTAAGGTTTTTTCTACTGCGCCACCTCTCGCGAACGTCTGACAAACATCCGAGAGTATGACTGTCCTGAAAAATCTTCTCAATTCAGCCGTTCGGACATAAAATTGTAGGTCCCTTCCATTCGTTCCAAAAATAGAAACTCACACAAAACGAATGGTTGCGAGAAGCTAGGCCTTATGGGTGTCTACCGCCTGTTGCGCGGCCTATTTATTATTTATTTTTTTAATCGTGCAAGATTGAAATATTTTTTCAACGGAATAATTTTATCCTTGGTGATTCAGCATATCAGCACTTCTTGCAAATTTAACTGGATTGGAATTGTTCCTCATCATGCTGGCGCAGTGGTGCCATTTTAGCATTTTTTATGCTAGATCTAGCATATTTAAGCCTTAAATTGCATATTAGTATAAATAAAATATGCTATATGCAATCTAGCATATTTTCAACATTCAACATAAAAAAAAATCAAAACCTTTATGTTTATACCCATCATGAACATATTCGTGGTATATGCATCCATCAAAATTTTCTGTATTTGGCATTACTGAATATGTGAATGCCAATTATTCAATTGAATTAAATCAAAGCTTCTCAATAGTACCTAGAGGTCTATTTCTTTACTTTTGCAGTAAAATTGGAAAAGACTCTCAAAATGACGGTTCTGGGGTTGAATTATTCTCTCACAGTGAGAGAAATCTACGAAAAAGTTATGCTTAATAGTACCTAAACTATATGCAAAATAACAGATGCATTTTCTTTTCCATAAATTACAGTATACGATGTGACGTTTTTGTTTTTCAATTATTGGTGATGGGCTTTACTTCCTTAAGGGCTACAGACCACTATAACAATAATTAATAATTTCAGTGGTAAAAAAGTAGGAAGGTATTTCAAATGTGTGATAAACGCGAAGAATTTGCTAATTTATTACCAATATTAGCTGAATCATCCAGGGATGAAATTTATTCGGTATTAATGTATAATTAAACATTCATTTTATTTGTGCTCCTTATTTTCCAAAATTAATGTTATGTGTACTATATTCTTGTGAGCTTTCTTGTACTATAAAAGACTTTTGTTCTTATTTGTACTTTGCCAAATAAAATTGAAATTGAATTGAATTGAAAAAAAAAAAAAAAAAAAAAATGTAACTTCTTTTAATTAAATCAAAACATAAATGGGAATAGTAATAGCACGCATAATACCAAAATGCCAAATAGGTCGACAAATTTCAAATCAGCTGTCAATTGTCAAGTGTCTGACAGTTTTTTTAATTGTTAGGTACTACAAGAAAATTGTTGAATAAAAAATAAAGACTCGGCAAAATATCAGTACAATGACGAAGACGGGGAAGATGATGACCTTAAGCCCGTATGACACTAGATTTGTTTTTGCATATTTCACGTGTTTAAAATGAAACTAGAACAGTACGAAAAATTAGAAAGAAAATTCCCGATAGGTGTGATTGCGTATACAACAACTTTATTAATGTATATAAAAAAAAATGCATTGAAAATGTATTCAAATTATAATTTTTCACCTGGGAGTTTTTTTTGTTTGACATTTTAACATTATTTGGCATTTCTCCTCCCGTTACTTTGAAGCCTAACTTTTTGAAAATAAATTCGTTTGAAAATTTGTGTTCCTTTGCAAACAATTGCTACCCCTTTCATAATACATACTACACTTTTTGTCTCTTTTACAAGCAGCTGATTTTTTAAGATGATTTAATGTGATAAAAATGAAGAAAAATTGAGAGAAAAATGTAGAGTGATATACGGACTTTAGTTTTAGTTCTGTATCTACCTAATTGACGTGCTTTTGAATAACTAAATGTAAATTTCAATACAAAATACTGAATTCCCTTTTTGTTCCTTATTATAGATAGACATCATGTTGTGTTTATATTTATTCCTTTTTTTTGTAATAAAAAAGTTGTTTTTAAACGTTAGCTAGCATATTTTGCTTAATTCCTCCATACAATTTAGCATATTTTTTTCTTAATTTGGCATATTCTCTTAGAACATTTCTGGCAACACTGGCTGGGGGTATTTTTGAACGGAATTTAGGTTGTGGTCCTTCTTTGCTCTTCCTTCCTCTCTTTAAACAAAAAACAAAAATTGTTGTTCCTTGACAGCTGATTTCGAAATGCATATGTAGGGTTTCCTTAATTTCGATTTTATTTTCCATATCCCGTGAATTCCAGCACATCCGTTCCAGTTCCGTTCGTTTTTTAATTCGGTTGGTGATTGTAATTTTGCTACCATGGTTTAAATCATTTTCATGAATACGGGATACGGATACCACATCAAATGTTACAATAATTTTCCCACACTAGGAGCAAATATTACGCCATTAAAGAGACTATAGCCACAATATATACCTTCATAATTTTCGAATACGCTACAACAATCAACTAGCTTTGTCACGAAATTAGCTTTGTCCCACATTAGTTGTCCCAAAAAAGCGTTGTCCTGGCTAATCTTCATTGTTTCGCCAAGTCTATACAAAAACCTGATACAATTCGGAAAAGAAAAGAAAATTTGATTTTTCTGTTACCTACTTAGCGAGTTTTACATCCAAGGAAATTATGTAGTTTCTCTGTTTCGTTCTTCTTAAACAAGCCCAACAAAAAATTATAAAAAGTGATGTGAAGTGTTGTTATACAGAGCCTCAAAAAAGGGCGGTGGTGGTATAAAATCCACGAAGTAGTAAAGTTGTTTTTGTTAAACCCAAACCTTTTATAGTTAGGTGCGGTGCAGTATAATTAATAAATTCCTAAGGCTTCAATTATAGCTATCAGTAAAATGCAACCGAAAAAATATTTGTTTGCTTTTTTGGAGCACTTAAACATAATCGTTGAACTCAATCTTGGTCTTAAAATGTTGCTTTTGAATTACAAAGTCAAAGTTCATCTAAAGAAAATAAGCAATTAATCTACAACTTTTCTTGAAAACGAATTTATTAATTATTCTGTGCGAAAAACTTTTTCTGTTCAACTTCTCTAAGAAATCTAAAAATGGTGGCTTTTTTCTACTACAGAAAGGATGGTCAATCATGAAAGCATTGTAATAGGCCTATAGGGTGGATATTTAGAGGGAGCTAGGAGTAGAAGAATGACAGGAAGCAAGGATGTGGACGGGACCTTAGGATGGGATCGGAAAAAGAGAGGGAAAGAGTGTCGAGTGTGAGGAGCGCGGCATGCTTGTATAGCACGGCTCTGCTCGCCGGAATGGGGTGGTTCTTGTCCCCACAACTCGACCTAACCTACAACAAAAACACATATCATGCCAAGACAAGGTATACTTACATCTCACCTTCACCAAAGCGGACGGAACTTCACCACATCGAGGGGCGCTGTTGCTGGAATTCAGCGCTGGCCATTTCCCTCCCCACCTGGAAATCCGGTGGCCATATGTTTGGATTTCCCCAAAACGGACGTTGTCGGCAGGTCAAACCATTTTACCGCCGGATGAACGTCAGCGCGCCCTTTGCACCCCCTGAAATATGAGGCCTAACACGCCATCAAACACTTTTGCGTTTGAATGAAACAAACCACTTTCATCTTAAGGCGTGACTTACAATTTATTAGAACCTAACTTTAAATTTAATGGATACAGCAAAAAAAAAATGAAAGAAAAATGTTTTCCTAAAACTATGTACATATTAAACAAAACAACTTAACAACTACAAACTAAATTATGCCTGGTTTTCGTGTTATATTTTGTGGCTCAAAACACAAGGCCAGTTACGTGTGCACTAACTCGAGATCTCTACCTATACTGAGCTCGGTTTAGGTATACAATAACTAATTATAAAACAAAAAGTATAAATAACGCGAAGTAAGGACCCGACAGAAACGAAAACTGAACATATCACACTAATAAGGATAATTAAATAAAATAAATATATTATTAATAACGCAAAAAGGGTACAATAAATAATAACAAAATGTCACGCCAAATAAATATACTTCAAAAAAAAAAAAAAAACAAAAACTTTAAATAAATGTAATTGCAAGCCGGCCTTTTGTGGCATATTCTTAGGCGCGCGCAATTTATGCTTTCTGGTTAGTTTTTTTTTTTTTTTTTATGAGTCTATGGTGTGGTGCATGTACTATAATATCTTCATATCCCGTGCTCGAACACTAAAATTTTGCGACAATGTGCATACGTATGGATATACACCACTGGGCTTCGCTGGATCGTTCGGGGAGCAGGGAGTTAAAGCGCTTTACAAATGGATTTTTGCCACTACTGGGGGGCAACTGCGCGTCTGTGTGTTGTGTCGTTTGTTGAAGACTTTACTTTATAACTTTTCTTAATTAAAAGGTTTGGCGACCACAACTTCAAAATTTGGTGACAGTTTGTGGCCGCCCAAATACACTGCACAGGAAAAAAAATCCGTAAGGGTATTTCTACAAAACAAACAAAATCTAAATCACTCACCATAACGATAAAATAAAAAAAAATTAACAAATTTGCTTAATGCAACTGCCTTACACAGGACTTTATATAAAAAAACTGCACTGCACCACTGTGGCTTGTTGCCACGGCAACGAACGTTTTTCAAATGCCGTGTTCGTTGTCGCTAACAAAAAAAAATCCGCAACATCACCCTATGTATTTATTCAAAAGCTCCAACATCCATCATCCGATGTAGCCGCTATTGAGAGGAATCATATATTTATCTTTTTTGTTTTCTTCTTATAGATTCGTAACATTATAGCCGCTTTCAAATTCTCCATGGTTCAAGTCTTTGCTATTTATGACAGACGAGCACTACACGGAACAGTGAAGACCATAAAAACAAACGATTTGGTGACAAAATAATGACGAACGGAACTAAAACACTTCTTCAAATGTCTCTGTTTTGGCTTTGTAGCCGAGGGAACAACGAACTGCCCTTATACGTTGCCGTAACAGCATTTTGATCATTAACTTACGGATAAGGTGTAGCTATTTATATAATTGCAATTAAAAAAGCCCACGCCAGGAGAACATGGAAAAATACTGTCTAGCTCGTATTACTTTTTTTTGTGCAGTGGGAGGAATTGCGCTGCGTCCTCCAATGCATTTGCTTTTCTAATAATTTCTAAGTTATTTCTTGGAGCTCTTTGAAAATGAAAACAAAAAAAGATCTTGCTGCTGATAGTTTTTTATGGAAGTTCTCAGAACTTAAAGCGCGAAGCCATTCAAACAGGACATCGTATTGTTACAGTAATGAGATGAATGCAAACTAATTTGCAGGGATGTCGTAAAATTATGTATAATGTTAAAATCGTACAAGGTAATTCTGGAAGTGTATTTTATTCGAGCAAGATCTGATTTTCATGGCTAATAACAAAGCGCATTATTTGCCACGTTTCTGAAACTAGTTCCAGACGGTAGGATGGGATGAGTGAAAATAAAAGTGTGTGCCTTGTTAGTGTATTGAATCGAGAACGTTTTGTCATCTAATTGCAGGTTTAAAAAACTCAACTTGATCACGACAAGGAATTTTCTTAGAGACAAAGAATTCGCGATTGGCAATGTGCCAATTATTACAGCAGCAATAAAGGAGTATACTTTTACGATTTAAGTTTTATAAAGTCCAAGGTTTGCTAGCTCATACTATTTCTGGGAATTGAACTAATCCAAGGTTTTAAAATTTTCGACTTTGAAAATAAAATTCGCCAATTTCTGTATTTACTGCCCAATTAAAAATTAATTATATTTCTGTCGTAATTACCCTCAAGTTTTCTTCTGATTTATGATTAAAATTAATCTAATCTAAAGTGGCTGCTGTTTTAACATAAATTCTCTTAACTCTAAATCCACATTTAGACAGACAGTTTATCGTATTTCTTCTACTCTTACATAAAGCACTCGGACGAATTAAAAAAGACGAATGTGTTGAAGAACTTCAACACGTGTGCGAATATTTGAGCGGAAAACAAATTTCAAGGTTTAATCTCTAGTCCAAATTTGGACCTTCACACACCTTTAAATTAAAAATACATATTTAAACTCAGGTTTTGTCAAATAAGTACACGAAAACGTTACATTTCGAAATCACATAATATTCTTAAAGTGTTCCAAATGGGGTAGTTCACTGAATTTATTCCGAAACGGCCACTTTAACGAGGAAGAACATTCAATAGAAAAGTATTTCTTTTGTTTTACTACACTGCAATCAATTATTTTATATTTAAAGTAAACTTTTCACATGTAACTAAGCAGTACTTAGGCAACTTAACTTTTTAGCAAAACAAAGCGACTATTTATTCAAATGGAACAAGAGAGAAGGATCGGAGAGAAGGATTCTCTCTCCAGTATACGAATATGAGTATAAGAATTTGTTGAAGGGGAGTAGGTCGGAGAAATTTGCTTTGCAACAACCGAAACTGAAAGTCGCATTCACATGGATAACATGAGATCAAAATTCAGCGTCGCAACAAAAATACAGAGTATCGTAGGAGATACATTTTAGCCAATTTGTTCTCCCATACAACATACAACTACAACCAATTTAGTGTCTATTGAGTTCTACTTACGCTTTAGTCCTTGTTTCAATTGGGCAATTGGTTTTTTTTGTAATCTCAAGTTGAAAAAAGGGAAATTGCAAATGTGGCATGATTTTTTATTTTTTTCAAATAATGCGTATTTGTATGTCAACAAGAAGGGACACACAACATCGACGAATCGGACAGAACGTCACGATAGACAGCAATTGATTAGTAAGGTCTTGTCGAGAAACACCAAGGAGACTCTATATAAGACCCTCATCATCCCAGTCATGCTTTATGGCGCAGAATCATGGACGTTATCAAAGGCGGATGAAGATATCATTGATCGCTTCGAACGCAAAATTCTTCGAGTGATTTTCGGGTAAATTCAAGCCGTTCTGCAAATTCATCTGTGAGTTATCTTCTCAATGCCTTGGGGACCTAAATATTATTATTATCAGGAGAAGAAAGGTTAAGAAAATAAAACATTTACGCAATAAAAATATGTAAAACGTATCCCGTTGAATTTTAGTGTTTTAACAAGTAGAATAGAAGAATCTCACTATTAGTTAATAAAGAAGTGATGAGCCCGCTACTCTACTTACCTTGTTACACCAGTGTATGGGATAGTACATTAAGCGCACTCATACTCACCTATTTTTTTTTATTATTCTGCAATAACGATTAAAGTGTGTGTTTAGTAATGTTTCCTTCGTACACAGAAGGCTGTTCTGATATACATGTAACCAAAGTTTGATAGGTAAATAAATTATTGTACACATAGTTCTTAACAATTAATGCAAAATTAAAAAATAATAAATTTAACTCAAATAATATCCTATACCTACATATATAGAAGTATAGTCCAATTCAAGCTCCCAATAATGAAATTTCGAATATCCCACCTTGTCTAGCAGGCAGATGAGCTACAAGAGAAGAGAACGCTAGATGAACGACAATGAAAACTTCTTGCACCACAAGAAAGCTATTACCGGCCTTCTATGAAGTCAGGACCAAGAGACTCATAGTCGATAGTCGATCCCTTTCCAGCCTCGTATAGCCATCTTACCACAACTTAACTTTGCAGAGACTAAGGTGATGAGGGAGGTCCCCAACTCACCAGGTATAAATTCTTTGCGAGTTATTTCTTCCAGGACCTAGACAGCTTTTCAACATAGCATTTATAGACAGCCTACAAGTTTAACGCATCTGAGGGATATTTGCGTGTTTGGCTATGCAAAGCCATAAAGAAGGCATGAAGACATGGTTGCTAACTCCAAGTAACGCACGCATGATTGTGAGCACAGCCCTTTTCAAAGAGCTATTCAAATAAAGTCTAGGGGAAAAATCTGAAGGTGTTATTTGAGTTTTTCGGGTGTAATGTTCGGAACTGCACCCTTTTTCTTTCTTTCAAAAAATATTGTTTCTGGCATTTTTTCCAAACATGTTCTCTCTGGCGTTTTTTCCATTTGCAGAATCATCTGAGATTTATCGAATTTCACACTTTAATTAATTGAAATTCATTGTTTAATTTCCTCTGCAAAAATTAGCCTATAAGATAATTTATTATCCTGCTCCCGGAGCAGAATTCAATGCGTGATGTTGTAAATGTTTCTGTTTGAACTTGGGAGCGTGTTCGCAAAGTTTTATTCAAATTATAGAATTCTATCTTTATTTATAGACAGTAGAGCAATTTTATTTTTCCAGTCAAAAAAAGGGCTTTCCGGTTAAAAACATTTTTCGTTTCGGTCAAAAATCGGTTAGACCGGATTTCAACATTTTCTCCAGTCAGAGTAATTAGATTTCGGTCAAAATGGCATCACTGCTAGAAGCTGACACAAAATTTTACATATTCTTAAGGAGTAAATTCAGAATTATATCTCTTGCTAATCTTATGACAGCTAGTGCTAATAGAAAAACCAGATTCGTCTGAATACACTCGTTTCAGATCAAGCTCGATGTTCTCTAACTCTGTAAAATTGACTATTGTAAGCTTCAATGAGATTGAGGTTAAGGTGAATTTTAAAACCATTATTTTTAAGACACATTGTATAAAGATACATAAAAAATATTATGCAAGTTATGTCACATGACGGATACGTAGTTATTATAGTATGTAATTTCAATTTCTTCATACTTTCTTGGCATGGGATTGGCGCCCAATATCTATGTAGGTCTGAGTGTGGGTATCGCTATCTGCTCACAATGATAATGTTTCAGTAAAGAAAAAAAAAAAACGAACATAAGTGAATCATCAGTCATTGCCGCTATGAATGTACAAAATTTGGCTTTAAATAATAAAATTCGAATGGTATCTTCAAAATGTTCGTGACTAAAATCGGGAACTACTTCAAGTTGAAGTAAATTCATCTAGCGGATATAATTTACTAGTGAAACAGAAACTATGCTTTGACTTAGTGAAAACTATAGATAGTCGGTCAAGAGGAATAAGAATGTATAATAACACATTATGTTATTAATTATATTAAAAAAAAAAAAAATTGTCCTTGAACACAAAGGAATCTTTTTTTTTAATATTACTAAATTTTTGATGAGAGAGTAAACGATATAATATTGAACCAACAATAATATTTTAATCTTTTGAAACTAAATTTTAAAATTACCAATTACAAGTTTTCTTAGACATTGACGTTGAAGGTTTAAAATGACTAATAGTATGGCCTATTATATCCTAATTGGTATAGCTAAATAATACATGGAATGACAAAAATTCTATGACTCGGCACACTTTTGAACACGCACTTTAATGGAATTTCTAACTCAAGCCTTGATGTCCTTTTAAAGAAACAGAACAAGTAAATTTTATTCACTTATTGAAGATAGTATTAAAAAACAAAAACATTCATTCGGTATAAATAAATTTGACACTTAAAAGTAAGTATGTATATTATATTTTCTATAAGTAAAAAAAAA
Source organism: Cheilosia scutellata (assembly GCA_955612985.1). NCBI lineage: Eukaryota > Metazoa > Arthropoda > Insecta > Diptera > Syrphidae > Cheilosia > Cheilosia scutellata. Next base: position 9,210,567 of record OY015315.1, on the reverse strand, counting down.
CACAGGAGTTTTTCAAAAAACATTTAAACTTAATAAAACTCCAAGACACAATTAAATCCACAGAAAAAATAAACTCACTCAAACAGAATTAATTATTTTTTTTGTGTTTTTGTATGATTTATATATTGTTTGTTTAAAATCCATAAATTTGAATAAGATTATCCTGTTTAATTTTTGCTGCAACACTTTTTTTTATAATTAGGCACATCGTTTTAAGGAATTTTTAAAGTACACTCAACACCAGGGAAATTATCCAGCTTTATTCGATGGTGTTCAATAACTGAATATACAAAATTCTTTAATAGATATGGGTTTTTATAGGTCTGTTATCTGTATTTGACGATTCTGTCTCACCTCATGATAAAGATATGATTTTATTATTTTTTTTTTTTTGATTTGTTAACCGTTTAACTCTATACACACATACAGGTACACAAGTAGGTGGTTGATTTCTTCAGGCCGCACAGTGCCATGCATCAATATCGATAATATCGGTATCAATTTTCTTGCTTGCGTTTGTGTGGCAATCATTTTAGTTTTATTATAAAAAAAAGGTTTATAGCTTTTGAGTAACTGGTGGTTTTCTTACGATAAGACTTATCAGATATGATCGCACGGTGTTCTTATGCTCATTCAAACAAAGGGGGTAGCTAGAGGTAGGTTTTTATTATATCTGTTTTTGGTGTTAATGTTGTGATAGATTTCAATAGCGTCAATAAGTTGAGATAATTTTTTTTCCACTGACGTCGATAAGAAAAATACTATCTACTAAGTTATAGTATTTTTAGTTTGTCACGTAAACCGATTGAAATATACCTAGGTACATTTGATGGATTGAGAGACATTGGACGTGAAAAAAATCGTTTGCAAATATTGATTCACAGTATTGAGAACATATTTGTATCCCTACTTGACACATTTTATTTTGAGAACTAGTAGGAGTGTTCGTTTCCATGATTTGGTATTTCCAGTATAGAAAAATTAAAAAAAAAAGAAACTTGAGTTATTTATTATAGTTGTTAAAATACTGTATCCTCTCGAAATTATAGTCGTTATTTGTAAGGGTTGGGTTCTTAGATTACAGCCCTTTTCTCTGTCAAATGTCGAATAACTAAGGGTGTACAAAATAATTAGGTGTGGTTCTATGCCTACTCGACTTTGAAAAGGCGTAATTTACCAGGTGAAAAATACATTTTCGTCTGTACAAACATTTAAAGTTCTTTATAGAAAATAGGAGTTCCAACAGATTTCCAGATGAAGACCTCGTCTTAGCAGAAGGGGATTTCAGATGACTGAAGCAATTAGCCAAAGACCGCATTAGCTGGAGTGTAGTACTAGTTGAGGCACAGGTACACCCAGGACTGTAGTGCCATGTTGGTGGCACGAAAACCTAGGCGCTTATTACTTACTTACTTACTTAGATGGCGCTACAGTCCGGGGTGGACCTGGGCCTCAACCAACATGCCTCTCCAGTTAGCCCGATCTTTGGCTAACCGCCTCCAGTTGCGCACTCCAAGTTGGTTGAGGTCCCCTTCCACTTGTGCGCGCCACCTAAGGCGAGGTCTTCCTCTACTGCGTTGTCCCTCCGGGTTGGAATCGAAGACTCTTCGGGCCGGAGCGTTGGTGTCCATTCGCTCTACATGTCCTAGCCATCTTAGTCGACTGATACGCACTTTTCTGACCAGGTCTATGTCGCTGTACAGCTCGTAGAGTTCGCTGTTAAATCTTCTCCTCCAAAGCCCGTCAACGCAAACGGGACCGAAAATCACTCGAAGAATTTTGCGTTCGAAACGACCAAGAAGATCTTCATCCGCCTTTGTTAACGTCCATGCTTCTGCGCCATAGAGTAGGACTGGGATGATGAGGGTCTTATATAGAGTCTCCTTAGTGTTTCTTGACAAGGCCTTACTAGTCAGTTGCCTTCTTAGGCCAAAGAAACAGCGGTTGGCAAGTGTAACTCTTCGTTTGATTTCTGCTGTGGTGTCATTATCAGAGTTTATAGCGGAGCCGAGGTAGATAAAGTCCCTAACCACCTCAAAGTTATAGCTGTCTATCGTGACGTTCTGTCCGATTCGCCGATGTTGTGTGTCCCTTCTTGTTGACAGCATGTACTTTGTTTTGCCCTCATTCACCACTAAACCCATTTTTGCCGCTTCTGTGCTAATACTTGCAAACGCACCAGTAACAGCTCGCTGCGTTCTGCCAATTATGTCAATGTCGTCAGCGTATGCAAGTAGTTGCACAGACTTTTGGAAAATTGTGCCCCTGGTGTTGGCTTGCGAGTTTCGCACAATTTTCTCAAGTATGATGTTGAAAAAGTCACATGACAGCGCATCACCTTGTCTAAATCCTTTTTTGACATCAAAGGTCTCGGTGAGATTATTTCCGACCTTTACGGAGCAGCGAGCGTTCTCCATCGTCATTCTGCACAATCTGACAAGTTTGGCAGGGATGCCAAAACTAGACATGGCTCTGTATAGCTCGTCTCTATAAATGCTGTCATATGCGGCTTTAAAATCGATAAATAGATGGTGAGTATCGATTTGGACTTCTTGGGTTTTCTCCAGGATCTGCCGTAGTGTGAATATTTGGTCGGTTGTGGACTTACCGGGCCTAAAACCACACTGATAGGGACCAATCAGCTCGTTGACAAATGGTTTCAGGCGCTCACACAGTACAGCAGATATGATCTTATAGGCGATGTTGAGGAGACTGATGCCTCTATAATTGGCGCAGTTTAGAGGGTCTCCTTTCTTGTAGATCGGGCAAACGATGCTGAGGTTCCAATCATCAGGCATACTTTCCTCTGACCAAATTTTAGAAACGAGTTGGTGTATGCTCTCTACCAAGTCATCTCCCGCTGCCTTAAAAAGCTCGGCCGGTAAACCGTCCGGTCCTGCAGCTTTGTTGGACTTCAGCTTAGATATTGCTATCCTTACCTCATTTTGGTCAGGTGGACGGAAGTCTTGGCTTTCATCGCCCAGGTTGAATGGTTCATTCTGCCTGACAGCGGAATATGTGTCGTCTTCGCCGTTTAACAGTCTGCAGAAATGGTTTTTCCATGTCCTCAGCACCGACTGTGACTCCACTACAAGGTTTCCTTGTTCGTCTCTACAGGTCTCTGTTCGGGTCTTGTTCCCGTGACACGTTCTTTTTACCTTTTGGTAAAACTTCCGAACATTGTTCCTGGAGTAACACCTCTCTATTTCCTCGATCGCGCGCTTCTCATGCTCTTTCTTTTTCCTCCGGAGAAGCCGGTGTTCTTCCCTCCTTTTTTGCTCGTAGAGCTCACGAGCTGCTCTCGTCCTTCTCTGCAGCGCCGCTTTGTAGGCCAGTTGCTTCGCTGCATGTGCTTGCCGGCACTCTTCATCAAACCAAGGGTTTCGTGGTGGTGGTCGGGTGAAACCGAGCACATCAGTTGCGGCTTTTCTGACGGCTTCTTGGCATCGATGCCACTGGTCTTCAGCACTTGATGAAGGCTGCAAAGGACTTCTCGAGAGGTTGAGGGAGACGCGATCGGCAAAAGTTCTGGCGGTTTGTTGCGTTTGTAGCCGTTCAACGTTGAATCTCCTCACAGTATTTCCTCGTTGTTGTGGTGTCTGGGATATCCGCATACGTACCTTGGCTACAACAAGGTAGTGATCCGAGTCTATGTTGGCCGCTCGGAAGGTTCGAACATCTAGAATACTGGAGGAGTGCCTATCGTCGATCGCAACATGGTCAATTTGATTGACCGTTTGATGGTCTGGTGACCGCCATGTTCCTTTGTGAATATTGAGGTGAGGAAACCGTGTGCTAGCTATAGTAACATTACGTCCCGCAGCAAAGTCTATTAGCCTAAGTCCGTTTCCAGACGTGTTGTCGTGTAGGCTGTACTTCCCGATTGTACTACCAAAGATGTCCTCCTTTCCTATTTTGGCGTTAAAATCACCCAAGATGATTTTAACGTCATACTTAGGACATTGCTCATATGTTTTGTCGAGGAGCTCGTAGAAACATTCTTTGGTAGCATCGTCTTTATCTTCGGTAGGGGCGTGAGCGCATATCAGGCTGATGTTGGCGAATTTAGCCTTGATGCGGATAGTTGTAAGGCGTTCACTAACGTGTCGAAAGCTCAAGACTTCTTGCCTAAGTCTTCCGCTTACAACGAATCCGCATCCAAATAGACGCTGCTTCTGTTCTCTGTAGCAATCACCGTAGTAGATGTCACAGTTTTTTATCCTTCTTTTGCCCGGCCCATCCCACCGCACCTCCTGGATGGCGGTGATATCTGCTTTGTAGCAGCTTAGGGCCTCCGCTAGTTGTTCGGCTGCACGCGGTCTGTTCAGGGTTCGAACATTCCACGTGCAGATCCGAACGTCATTGTCCATATTTCGTTTTGCAGGGTCGTCAACAGTGAATCCGTCCTTATCCGAGGCTCTTGGTTGCTTCGTAACCATATTGTTTTTCCGTGGTTGGGTAGTTAACCCCACGCACAACCCCCAACCTGGAGGGCCAGGCCCTTTCTGTGACCCCTTGGACGAAAGGGGCCGGATATTCCGGAGTCAGTAACCCGCTTCGGGGATTTGAGTGCTGCCGTTGACCCATTAAGGGCTCTTCCGCCACCATCTCTATTTCAACACCCTGACTAGTATTGAAAAAAAATCCTTAATGGCCTCAGCTCCAAATACGTCGAAGTAGCCCATTAAGGTATCTGTCATGCCGACTGTTGACGTCACCGTTGATTCAATCGCGTGAATTCATACGCCGTACGTCCTCTTTCTGAGGAGCTCATGTAAGACTTCTGAGACTCGTTCAGTCAGTCTTTCCGACAGAGCATTATAGTGTTGCTATTTTCTTCGTGTTCAACACTCGCGCTTATAAGTTTAGCAAGCCAAGCCCGGAAGGGCGAGGCCAGTACCCGGTGGTTACCACGCGGAGGTAAAATAAGCACAATTGATGTGTATGAAAAAGTTACAACAGCTGGGCACCGCCAAGTTGATGCCAGTCAGCGCCTACCCGATTCATACACACCCAACCACCCTAGGCGCTTATTACTCATAGAAAAACTCGATTTAATATTTTTTAAATCATTTTAATACAAATATTGAAAACCAACAACAGGTGGAAGGGACTAACTACCTGTGAAGTAACACGGAAGCTTTGGCCAAAATACGACAGTGGCCGGACCATCAAACTTCTACAGTTCGACAGGTCATCGCTCTAACGGGTCATAACTTCCTAAGAAACCATACAATGAAACAAAATGAAGATATAATGTAGAGGCTGCGGAGACGAAGAGGTTCATGAGGACACACCTCACTTCGGTGTAAGCGGTGTGTCCAAGTCGTAGGCGTCTTCAGTTCGGATTTCATTACATCTGTTGGGAATTTAGGCTGAGTTTTTGTCGGGTTAGTTAAGCTGTAGTGTTCCCAGTCGACTAATCTTTGTTTATGGCGCTTTTGATTTATGTATCTCTTCAAGTCAAGTCGAGAAAAGTTATTGATGGTGTAGGTAGGAGTATTTAGTGCCGCGTTCCCAGCAGCGTCTGCAAATTGATTGCCCTTGATTCCTACATGGCCTGGAGTCCAGATTAACTTTATTTTCGTTTTCACTTTTGAGAGTATATAACGCATTTTGACTACAATGTCTGCGTTATTTCTTGGATTAACTGCATATCCTGTAGTACTGATAAACTATCAGAATAAATGACCCATTTCCCTTTTCTTAAGGAACTGATCTTAGCGGCTTCAAGTATTGCTAATGCTTCCGTGGTGTAGATGGAGGCGATATTTTAAACGATGCCTTGCGTGATAATAGAGCCACCTCAATACCTTAAAAAGGAAGACAATTAAGATCATAATAACAAAGCTCTTCCGGAAATAAACTCTCATCAAAGAACTCGCGATATTTGCATATCGAAAATATTATTATCAAATGGACCCAAGAGTAACTTTCAAGGTAGCCGAAGCCCCATGTAGCTAGTGCTGTAAAATTAAGATAAATTGTAATTTACTTTATTCTTTAATAAATAATAAGAATATTAATAATAATAATTACTTTCAAGAGTACCTAACCTCAGGTTTCCTGCAAGTGCTCGAATTAAAGATTTTTATCAATTCTAATACTAAATCGATAACAAAAACCACTCAATGGCTGTACATTTTGTAAAACTGTTTGGCAGGTCACAATTTGCTTGCTCATAAATAAAAATGTTGTTTACATATTCATGCATTCAGGGAGATTGAATCAGACATTTTTCATTCTTGTTTGTTTGTCCATATCTATCTTCCCGTGGAACACCAATGTGACATGGGTACATGTAACTTAAACAAGTCAAAAAATTGTGATCCAATCTGTTATGTCAGGCGTGCATGTGGAAACACATAAGCAGTTATATCCAGCTGATACGACAAGCAATCATTGATCAAATTAATCAATCGCAGGTCTTTGCTTCTGACTTTGCAGGAATTGAACAAATGTCAGTTTATGGTGAGATACACCACGATACATTTACAAAATATGTGAAGAGTTTTTCATTCCTGTAGCAGATTTAACTGAAAAGGATTGTAAATTGTATTAAGAAGACTGACCCAGCCTCTGCTATAAAACTTCACATCGTCTAAAAATTCAAACATCGAGTTCTAAAATGTCATATGAAGCCATAAAGATACTAACATCAATAAACTAGTTGAATACACGTCATAGCTCGGGAGCAAATCCACAAACTATTCAACCGTATAAAAAGAACCAATTTTTTAAGTACAGTCTATCAGGGGACCTCTCTCGGCAGTCGGCACACAAAAACGTTTTTCCAACAAAGCTGTGCCAGAGAATGACGAAATATCAGCAGATTGCCAGCGGTGCTGCGCTTAAAACTCTTGAATCATACAAATTCAACTCCAGATGCGTCTGGAACTGTTTAAAGCACTATTAACCAATTTTTTAAGTACAGTCTATCAGGGGACCTCTCTCGGCAGTCGGCACACAAAAACGTTTTTCCAACAAAGCTGTGCCAGAGAATGACGAAATATCAGCAGATTGCCAGCGGTGCTGCGCTTAAAACTCTTGAATCATACAAATTCAACTCCAGATGCGTCTGGAACTGTTTAAAGCACTATTAAGCAGCTTTTTACCCACATGAAAATCACTTTCTTAAAGGTTAAACATCACGAGGGACTCGAAGGGAACAAAAAGTCTAATGAGGCTCAACAACTTCCTTCATTGGTGTAGCTGGAGTGCTTACCAGCAACATCTATTGTGAGCTCCAAAAGAGGCTACTAGTTTCTGGAGAATAGAAACCAAATGAGGGTCCACGCCCCACGGGCCACACTTTAATGGATAGAAGAGATATTCGAAAATTAGCGAGGCATTAGGTCTGTCTAAGAGACTATCAAAAATCAGTAAAGAAAGTGAGCAAATTAAACGTATTCGAGCATTAATAAGACAGCATCGGTGAAAGCTGGCCAGCTGAGTCGAAACGTTTTCTCCAGGCCCAATTGTGAAAATATTGGTATTGACTAGTTTGCAGGGACTTCAAACGTAACAGCTTGTGGATTACAATTAAACAATACTAACAAAATGGGCGTCCCTAAGTTAGTCAATTCAAAATTCATTTGCTTATAATCTAAGAAAATAATTATAAGGCAGTTTCATAGAGCAGAAATAAAATTCAACTCACATTTTTATGAAAATATCGCAATTTTCAAATTAGGTTACTTACTTCATAGCCGCAATGTGTTATCATCACAGGAAACACACTTTTTTCCATTTCTGATTAAATTTATTTAAAATGATATAAAAAATAAACCGTCTTGGATTATTGGTGCAAGTGATCATATCAAACTGTCATAAAATTTATTGATAACGATAAGTGAAATATAGGTAAATAAAAATGATAAAGGCACACCAAATAGAGAACAAACCCACACTTGATCACAAGGTTATCTATAAACTATTGGCAGGTTGGTTGTTCATAAAATCGTCTTTTGTTGGAGTGATTCACGATAAAGAAAAAAAAATAAGAACAAATTTCTAAAGAAATGAAGCAGCAAATATTTTGAATGACTTTGAACTTTGTGTGTTGCTAAGTTAACGAAATTGATAGCTTCATCGACTATCTTATGCTTAAGTGATAAAGCATGGTTGAACTGAATACCAAAACAGAATTTTAAAACTACTGAAAAATTATTGAATTTTCTTAAACTCGTTTTGGACTTTATTGCAATTTCAAAAGTGCAATAAAGTCCAAAATTACGGTTTGGACTTTTTTGTATAAGACTTTATTTCATGGCACCGAGGCTGATGTGTACATAAACTGTATAGAAATTATATCCTATTTTTTATTGATTGATTGATTTCATTTATTTAGCAGAAATTTAGCTCGAGTTAAATTTTAGCTCCCATTTAGTACGCTGCTTCAGTTAAAAAATAAAATTTTCATTTCAGACTGTACTGAATGTATCTGTCACAATTTAGCGCGCCCATTAATGGTTCGGGACATTTTATCAAGCTAAATTTTGACACATTATGTTGTTTTTTCTGTTGTGCCTTTGAGTTGTTTAATATAAGACCAAATAAAAGTGTCATCATCGGCCGAGCTGATGCTTTAATACCCTCCACTGCTTAAGGGCATGCAAAATGTTTGCCGTGTGAGTTAGTATTTATGGTTTTGTATGGGAGGTACCAGAACTACTTGACCGCCATATCCCATTTTCAATACCAACCTGACGACGGTAAAAAGAAGTGCTCTCAGAAAATTTCATTCGCCTAGGTCGATTCGTTTGGACGCTATCGTGTTTTCAACAGACTGACAGAGTGACAGACGGACATGGCTAAATCGAATCAGAATGTGATCCTGATTCAGAATAGATATACTTTATGGGGTCTCCGGTGACTCCTTTTTAGCGTTACCAATGTAATGGCAAAGTGAATATACCTTCCCGTGGAGGGTATAATAATAATGAGTCTTACATATGAATACCTCGACGAGGAAAACACACAAATAGAAGGATTACATGAGATTAATGAAAAGTCCTTGGAGCACAAAGTGAAAATAGAAAACGAAATGTGAATAAAACTGTTTTCAGCGTCGTTGTTGGCGATGCTGGTGGAACAACATTCATCTATATGGAGAATGGAGCTTGAAAAATAAATCGAACAGCAACTTGGACGCAGTCAACGCTGATATCCAGTGCCGGTGTGAAATGGACAGGGTGTAATCTATTACTCTGTAGATTTCTGTGAATCCTGGTTCTGGTAGGACTCTGACTTCTGACTCAAGATTGAACTTCCACAGCTCGCAAAATTCCACCCTCAACCTCTGCCGCCCCCGCTGCGTCTGAACGTCGCGTCGTTCCCTTTTATTTGGAGAAACCGACCTGTTTGCGTGTTGTTGCGGGTGTTATTCCCCGTAAAAGAGACGCGCGTCGCTTATAGCGTTTTAAGTGGTAACACATCCAAATTAGAGGTCACCTACTTTGATGGGCTATAACGGGAAATACGATGAAAATAGACCCCCCTGCCATACAATTTTTTATTCGGCATAACTTAAGGAATCTTCCCTTAAAGGATTGTCCTTCTTAACTGGGACACCCTGTCTATTTGTGAAACATCTATCGTTGGCGTGTAATGAAATAAATAAACATAAAACCTGTCATTCGATTACAATTTATTTTTCAATTTTTGAACATGTATCTACCTACTTATTTTAGAATCTTATCAGCCGATAAGCAACGAAGCTATTTACTTTCGATAAACTATAGTTAATTTTAATCGCTTTTCGAAGAAATTCTTGGCGACGAAGGGTCGAAAATGTATTTATTTAGCTTTTATTGATTTATGATTTTTGATTTAGATCTAGTCGCACACAATCAGTGGGAATTTATGTGAGTTTTTTTTATACACATATTGTATAAGTATATAAGACTTTCAATTCTTTTGCAAGAACAAAGAATATACCTACCTATCCATATTTGTAGATGTATGTGACGTGTTTAGTTTAATTTTTTATTAAGGTGCTAGTACACGGTATGTAGCACGCCACATATATATGTGGCTCTGATGTAAGCTTGACGTCAGCGTATGGAACCAATGGCTACATACCGTTTACTAGCCCACTTTGTGCCACTCACATAAGGTATCTATACTCATACGTATGAGGCACGATATGAGGCACTCGTGACACATACGTATTGTGTGGCTTTTCGACATTCCGTGTACTACCCTGGCACATACGATTTGTGCCAATACGTTACGAGTGGTTAGAGTGTAACCACTGCGCTACCTACGAAAAACGAAATGTGTACACTATCTGGTGACGTCAGAGCCATATATATTATGTGGAGTTCTATATACCGTGTACTAGCACCTTTACAAAGTAAACACTCTTTTCCCACAAGTGGAAATCAAGTATCAGTAAATAAATATTTGTCCGATTTACAGGTAGGAATATAGATATACCTTCGTATTTATTTCATCATAATGAAGTGGGTCTGAGAAATGACAATAATATTGTGAAACTCATAGGCACCTTATACCTAGGTACCTACATTGTACATAACTTAGATGAACTAAAGTTAAGTTGTACAGATACGCAAGGAGAGTAGCAGCTAATGACATCAACAATGAATGTAATACTTTTCAACTATAGATTGTTCGTTTCTTTTCGAAAAATTGTGCCATCGCAAATTGGTGGTGATATATTTTTAATTCTGACTTTTTTTCCATGAAAAATAATACATTGTCGTCATATCTCTTTTTTTTAAATATTATGTAATACGTCTTAATGTAGATATACCTTGAATTTCTGGGAAACTACATCTTTATAATAGCTTAGGCTTATCGACCAAGTGAATATATTTAGATTCGGTACGAAAATAAGTACGCATGTGTTTTTCATCTACCGAAATGAATGATGGTTTCCCCATCCCTTTGCGATGGGCTCACTAAGATGCCTATTGTCTTGTGACTCCATTGGAGCGCACGGACACAACTGGTCCATTATAGTACCGGAAGCAAAATTCAGTATCATCTAGAATTGCTTCGACATCCGAAAAAAGCCGAGAAAGGCACGTCAGTAATGAGGAGCAAGCATTCACCATATCAGCAACGAAAATCTGCCACCGGAGGAGAACGAGAAATGGTTTTGTGTACTATGTGAAGAAAGTAATGACGATTTTGAAATTAAGATTACAACACAATTGAAAGTTCCATTCCAATCGCAATGCATACCCATCTCATACACCATTGTCAATGTCACCACACCCAACGGCCATACGCATACCATAGGTGCAAGGTATTTTTTTTTTTTTTTTTTTTTATTTGTATATTTTATTCCAGGGATGATGCTTTAATACATATTATAAATTCGACTAAGTTGAGGAATAAAATGATAGGGTGACATTCTATAGCCTTATAAAGACTAAGAGGCGAATGGCCCATTCGATAAATAAATATACAATAGCTGTGGGGTTTTTCTATAACAAGTGTAACGAACAAAATAAATTAATTTAAGATTTTACATAAAACAAAAGATTTAAAAAAATAGTACAAATAGTTGTGATTTGTTTTATAAACAGCAATTCTAAGAAAAAAGAACAAACATAATTGATTTAAGACTAAATAAATATTAACACTATAACGTATATTTACGGAAATAAAAAGATAAATACAAGAAACATGTTAAATATTGCTCATAAACAAATTTTTGACTTGAGAAATATCCATATTGAATAGCCATAGTTTCACTTTTTTTAAAAACAAGCTTTGTATATTAATTATTCTAATTTCGTATGGTAATCGAGTATATAGAAATAGTTCTATATACCTTGCCATAGGTGCTAGGTTGAACACGATCCACACCACGCAAACCGAGCAAATTACTCCGAAACGGGTGTGGCGTGGCTTGTGTGTTTATCGCTCTCGATGCATTTTGCGTTGTTGGATTGCATGGGGACGGGGAGATTTCGTGTTGGATATGAGTGGAATTGGAATGTCGTGGGTCACAGTCCCAGTCACACTCACAGTACATGTCGTGGCTGGCAGTGGCAAATGTCAGTGGTGGTTGCTGTGGGAGAAAATTATTTTTGTTGGATAGGAGGCGGATCTTAAGTGAGAGACATAATTCATATAGGATTTTTGCATATGAGATGTGCTTGACGAGAAATACCTTTTGTGAGGTTTGATGGGAGAGCATGGTGAATATTTTTTGTTGTGTATCTCGTTTCTCGGTCGATGTCATGGAGGATGAAGGCGGAGGGTTGTACTCTGGCCTCTCTCCCAACGATCATTATATAATGTATAGGTACTACATAGTTAGTTTTCGACGATCCAAGTAGGCATCGCATAGGTCAAAACAAAACCACAAACCAGTAAGAATAGACCGCCGACTTCCCGTGCACCTACCCGATTCCCCCCGGAAAAAATTACCCTATCTGTGAATACGTGTAAATGTAAAAATTAATGGCGGCAATGATTTTACATGCTAGGTATACCATGGGCACAAACCATAGCATTAAAGAGAAAATTGCACATTTTACTATTCCAAGTGTAGGATAATTAGTTAGTCCATCAAATTGTATTAAGAAAACAAGTTTTAAAAGGGTTTAAATAACGAAATTTACAATACCTTCCAATATTTTTGCCGCGAACGAAAACTGCCTTTGTTTGAAATTGGAAATTTCGTTTTTAATCTCTTTTAAAATTTGTTTTCTTAATACAATTTGATGGACTAACTAAATTATCCTACACTTGGAATAGTAAAATGTTTAATTTCTATTTATAAATGCATCAAAAGTATTATATATGCATGCAAAGTATTTATTTTCCTGATTTCGCGCCTTTATTTCAAGTGCGAAATGTCACAATAACCGTCGTCGTAAATTTACCATCTCGGTTTTCCACACAAATTCGCGTAGGTAGTAAGTTTACCATGTCGTCGTAAATGATTTTCCATACAAATTTTTACAGTTAATTTACCACGTCGTAAACTTACGACGTTTACGACGAGTTTACGTTGCATGAATACCCCTATAGATTTTTGCTTGAAAAAGGACGCATGCTTGCATAAAAGTAGTAATGTCTATTATAATATTATTGTCAGTCTCAGACACCAGTTTTGGAGCCACCCGTGAAGATTCCTCTACAGAACAGTTCAGGCTTAGACTCTGGACGAATAGAAAGTCACCGAAAAGAAACTTTATCTGTCGTTTCTGAATGCACATTGTTTAGTCCCTCCAAATTAATAATTGCATTGGGAAAAATGCAAATAGCTTTAATAATAATTTCAGCAAATGATGGATTACATGGTTCAATATGCTTTCACAAAATACGCTAATTAGAGTTTATGATTCCAATAGCACATTCTATAGGATCGCCTTGCTCTAGAGTCTAAATATTCGTGTATTAAAATACTCATTATCAGGACTACAGTCTCTTCTGAAGTACGGACTAAGAAGTGAAGAAGGAAGTGTTTGCTTTGTCCCCAATGAAAAATTTGGACATAAAGTTGAAGTTTCATATAATGCGGGACATCTGGTGGTAACTGTAGTTCTTGACGTGTCATCAATTTATTCAACTCTGAAGGGCCAAATGTGCCTCCATCAATAGTCTATTTTAGATAAAAAGAGGACATAGGTAAAAAGAGGACGTCTGGTCAGCCTAATTATGGGCCAATCTGTAAACAAATTATGTAGCTAGAATGTATCTCTAATGACATTCTGTACCTTTGCGGCAACGCTGAACTTACCCCAACGTCTTTACCTCATGATATCCATGTCATCCGAGGCGACTTTCTGTTTCGGTATCAGCATGTTGCAAAGCTAATTTCTCCAACCAACTCCAACTTCAACAAATTCTTATACTCGTATTCGCATGCAGGAGAGAAAATCCTTCTCTCCGATGGTTTCTTATTTATATGGACGAGGACGAGTTACCTTTTATCTACCAAACAATTTGATTCATTCGTTCCCTGTTGTTCCATCTGAACAGTCGCTATATTTAGTTACTTATGAAAAGTTTACTTAAAATATAAAATAATTGTTTGCAGTGTAGTGAAACAAAAGAAATAATTCTCTATTGAATGTTTTCCATTTAAATTGACCGTTTGGGAATAAATTCAGTGAACTAGCCCATTTAGAACACCCTAAGACCATTATGTGATTTCAAAAAGTAACGTTTTCGTATATTTGACAAAATCTGAGTAGGTAAGTCATCTTCCTTTAAATGTGTATTTTTAATTTAGACTTGAAGATTGTCTTCCGCTCAAATATTCGCACTAGGTAGGTACTGTTGAAGTCCTTCAACACTCGTCTTTTTAAATTCGTCCGAGTGCTTTTTGTAGAAGAAACACCATGAATTGTCTGCTAGAAGTGGATTTAGAGTTAAGAGAATTTATCTAGGATCAACAGCCACTTTACAACAAGTGTTTTGTTTGTGTCTTGTTTTAATCCTATTTCAGAAGAAAGCTTGAGGGAAACAAAGAAAGAAATAAAATTATTTTTTAATTAAGCAGTGAGCACACTACATTGTCCGTTCCCATCAATCAAGTATTATCCGCATTGTGTATTGAAAAATATTGGGAATGCCCCTTATTATGAATTACCTTGCAAAGGGTGAAAAATTGCAATGAATGTATATTTGCGGCATTTTCTAAGCAGCTCTTTAGAACATTTTCAATGCAAAATTTGCAGACAAAGACTGTTTGATATTGTGATACTGATACTAAAATGTCAACAATTTCACTTTCATAAAAATTGCATTAAAATTCAAAGTTATTTGATAGAGCCTGTATATTTAATTAAATGCACCTGATAATAAATCAGATCTGACTGATTTTGAAAAAATTGGTACTTTACATCATTTGCCATATGATTGGTATATTTAAATCTCGTCATGTCACCACAACAGTTAACACACTTAAATTTCAATTTTCAACACACTTTAACATCCTGATTTAACAATTTTTGGCTGATATATAGCAGATATATATAGTTCACAGTCATTTAGCTCATTCTGGTTCTTTAAGGCTTATATATGCCACACGAGCTCCTTTTGGGGCCTTTCCATGTGGTCGCGCACCATGAATATACAAAGAACGAATGGGAAAGTGCGACGACGCCCGGATTCTGTATGGTCTATAGGTATTTTACCCAGCGACTTTCTTTCATGGCCCCGAACCGTAGAGCATGATGGGTGCAGCTTCCAAATGGGAGCACGACATTTAAATTATTTTTTTAATTATAATTGTCACCGGCAGCATTCTTTATCCTTTATCGCTACAATTCGCTGATTTTACACCTTTCTTTTCACTGAAATTAGCATAAACAATGGTAGTTATAACAAAGGGCTAAAATTAAAAATATACTTACCTTCAGGAACGTGGCAGCAATGTGCCTTTTGTTCTTATCTATACAAATCGGATCTCTCTCGAATAAAAGACAGTCGAACATGGTCTTATCTTCATTTTACGGCACCAATGGAAATTAGTTTGCATTCATCTCACTACGGTAATAATACGATGTCCTGTACCTGTTTGAATGACTTCGCTCTTTAATTTCTGAGAACTTCCATAGAATACAATCAACAATAAATTCTTTTGTTTTTTTCATTTTCAAAGAGTTCAAGCAATTGAATCGGAGGAGGCAGCGCAATTCCTCCCACTGTCTTATGTGCACTATATTATACCTATCTACGGCTATATGTTTCAGTGCATCCACAAAAACTAAAAAGGAATTACGAGCTGGACAGTATTTTTCCATGTTCTCCTGGCGTGGGCTTTTCTAATTGCAATTACTATATATAAATTACACCTACACATTATACGTAAGTTAATGATTGAAATGTTTTCCTGTTTGACCATCCTTTGTAGTAGTAGAAAAAAACCCACCATTTTTAGAGTCCTTATTCTTACCTTAGTTCATTAGGCTAGCTGCTGGAGGCAGACAACCCTTGACGTGGTAATCGCAACTTTTCAAAAATTCTACCTCGATAAGATATATTTTTACCTAACCTTTTATTTATTCATGTGTTTACTTACACATTGTAAATATAGAGAAACAGAACAACTCTACACACTAGCGCCCGCTCCTAAATGGTCGTGCTTCAAATGAAATGTTATGTTTTTTTTGTTCACAAAATTTGAAGCTTTGTGAAATTTTGTTGGCTGTATAAGATTTGAATAACAAAAATAAACTCTAACCATAACCCGCATAATATTCCGTCGAGCGAACAAAATGCAGCTCAAGTGGCGAACCAAGACGTGCGGATAATTGGGCACTCTTCCACCGCCCATCATTTCCAGTTATGGGGGAATTTGATCCCCTAGGTTTACAGCAACTACTTAATTCCAAGAAGTTCTAATGGAGGAAATGCGACAAACTCAATTTAGAGGATGTGAGGAAGGACAGGACATCTCCCACCAACTTCAACTGTACCAACCAACGTCAAGTTACAAACTTTATCAAGCCGAATCAAAAATGTATGTATGGACTCAAATAAACGCATATGCTCGTATGTACGCGAAATTAGTTTAGTGGAATATTAAAATATATTTAGGCCACGATGTAGACAAGGAGTTAGGTATTATTTGAATGTGGTAAAGGTGACACTTCGAAGCATTCGTATTGCTAATTTCGTCCTGCCACTAACAGTATACATACAATTAAGGGTCTTCCCAGAATATGTCTTTACGTCTCTATGAGTTGAGCTAGAGATCGAAAATCTCTGCAACTCTTTCCGACAAGTGTTTTGTTTTTTTTTTTCAGTTGCGAAACAATCAATCGTGGCAATACTTTTTTCGATCAACTTTATTTAAAATTCACGAACTGATAATGACCATATTTAGTCTCGCCTGAATAAAATACAGAAATCATGATTTTGTCAAGTAGGTAGGTATCATTGTATCAATATCAAATGCATCAACACTTTAGGGAGCCAACGTTGTATGTTGTATCAAAACTGGGAGAACAAATTGGCTAAAATGTATCTACTACGACACTCTGTATATTTGTGGCGACGCTGAACTTACCCCACGTTTTTATATCATGTTATCCATGTTAAAGCGAATTTCTGTTTCGGTATCAGCTTCAGTATGTTGCAAACCAAATTTCTCCGACCAACTCCCCTTCAACAAATTCTTATACGCATATTCGTATACAGGAGAGAGAGTCCTTCTCTCCGATGGCATCTTCTTCTTTGCATAGACGAGGATGTGGACGGTTACCTACCATTTGATTCATTCGTCCTTTCTCGTTCGATTTGAACAGTCGTAGTCGCTTTGTTTTGCTAATAAGTTAAGTTGCCTAAGTAATACTTAGTTACTTGTGAAAATTTACTTAAAATATAAAGTAATTGATAGCATTGTAGTGAAACAAAAGAAATACTTTTCTATGAATGTTCTTCCTGGTTAAATTGGCCGTTTCGGAATAGATTGAGTGAACTACCCTAAAAATATTATGTGGTTTCGAAAAGTAACGTTTTCGTGTATTTGAAAAAAACGAGAGTAAGTCATATTCCTTTAAGTGTGTAATTTTAATTTAGGTGTGAATTTTGGTTAAAATATTTGAAATGTGAAACTGTTGGTTTTAGGCGTAGAGAGTCCATATTTGGACTAGAGGTGAGACCTTGAGGACTATTTGCGGCTCATATCGGCACACCTGTTGAAGTTCTTCAACATTCGTCTTTTTAAATTCGCCCAAGTGCTTTTTGTAAAGACGTTTTACTGTCTGTCTAGGAGTGGATTTAGAGTTAAGAGAATTTATCTAGAAACAGCAGCCACTTTACAACAAGTGTTTTGTTTGTTTCTTGTGTTAATCCTCATTCAGAAGGAAATTTGAGGGAAATAACGAAAGAAATAAAATTAATTTTTAATTGGACGTCGTCCGTTCCCATCAATGAAGTATTATCCGCATTGTGTATTAAAAAATATTGGGGATGCCTGCCCCTATTATGAATTACCTCGCAAAGGGTGGAAAATATCAATGAATGTATTTGAATCATTTTGTAAGCAGCTCTTTAGAAAGGTTTTTTAAGCAGCTTCACAATCACTTATCTCATTCTGGCTCTTTAAGGCTAATGCCGCAGGAGCACCTTTTGGCGCCTTTCCATGTGGCGCCATGAATATACAAAGAACCAATGGAACCAAAAAGAATTCTGTATGGTATGTTTTACCCAGCGACTTTCCTTGACTTTTTTTTTTTTTTGACTTTTAAATTCATTTTTATTACTTCATTATTTAACTTACATACTAGACAAAAATGACTAAATCTAATTTAAAACTAACATGTATCTTAATCTAGCTTACTGGCTCTTAACGAGCACTCTAAACTTAACTATATCCTTATAACTATTGCCTTTCGGCCTTAAATCTATCTATTTTATATATATTGCATTGTTTTTTAATTTCCGAGAAACTTGCAAAACTCGGACGCTTTATTATGTTGTGGTTTCTTAAGACTACCTAAAACTACTTAAAACTACCTAAGCTACTTAACCTAAATTATCTATAATCAGGGTGATGAGCAATCTCTCGATTGGTCACCATCCCGATTGCGTCGATGGTCGCCTGGCAGTCGCCAACATGGTGCACACGCGCCGCCGGGACCCGAGCGAGGCCATAAGCGTCGGTCAAGTCTCGGTAGCACTCATTCATGTTGACGAGCCCGGCCCCTCCCAAAGACCCCCTAAAATACACCTAACTAACTTACAAACTAGCTTAAAACTAAGGAGGATGTTACGTAGGTAACGCACCGACCCGGGAGAGCGTGTCTGCTCTCACCTCTTCCTTAAGCCACCAAAATTCGGTGAACTGCTTTAAGGTATCAACCATGTCCCTATCCGCAATCGCGGTATTAAAACGGAGGAGCTCCTGAGCATTGGCGGCGTACCCGTCGTGGATGAGCCGCTTATCCAAGTCCAGCGACTTTCCTTCATGGCGTAGAGTGGCATGATGGGTGCAGATATACCTGTATCAAACTGAACACAAAAGCTTCCAAATGGGAGCACGTCATTTAAATGAATTTTTTAATTATAGGGGAGACTGGACACATTTGGACATTGCTATTAAAACAACATTTTGAAAATATTTCAAGGTATAAACCAAAATCTAAACTTGGTAATATGTACCTTGTTCTTTAGTCGTGAACGACTTTTGGATATCCTGAGCAATTTTTATGCTTAAATTGCACATTTCATTTTTCCAATTGTAAGAGTGCACACATTTTACAGCGAGCTTTTCTTTTTGTGTAAAATATATTTTTAAGGCACAACTTCATTTGACACCGTATAAAGTTTAATTTATTAAAATTTCTCTTCGGTTAACAAAATAATTTATAATTTTTGTTTTTATAAAGTTTCTTCAATCATTTGTAAAATATTTCAGTAATTTTAAAAATTCAGTTTGCTTTTGTTAAGTCGTTTTTGTTTTTTTTTTTTTATTGAAAAATAAAGTTAATTTATTTTATTAAAAAATACAAACCTTGTAGTAGCTTATTAGCTGCCAAAAGTAATTACAAATACTGCCGTTCAAAACTGGGTACCTACATTCGTTTTTAAATAAAAATAAATTATACGCCCTTAATAAATTTACGTAGTTATTTGTCCAAATCAAAGTTTATTTCCATACCAACCTCAAAGCAAAAAGTGGTCAAATGTGCCCCACTCTCCCCTAATTGTCACTGGCACCATTCCATATCCTTTATCGCTACAATTTGCTGATTTTACACCTTTCTTTTCACTGAAATTAGCATAAACAATGGTAGTTATAACAAAGGGCTAAAATTAAAAATATACTTACCTTCAGGAACGTGGCAGCAATGTGCCTTTTGTTCTTATCTATACAACTCGGATCTCTCTCGAACAAAAGACAGTCGAACATGGTCTTATCTTCATTTTACGGCACCAATGGAAATTAGTTTGCATTCATCTCACTACGGTAATAATACGATGTCCTGTACCTGTTTGAATGACTTCGCTCTTTAATTTCTGAGAACTTCCATAGAATACAATCAACAACAAGTTCTTTTGTTTTTTTCATTTTCAAAGAGTTCCAAGAAATAACTCTGAAATTATGAGATAAGCAATTGAATCGGAGGACGCAGCGCAATTCCCCCCACTCTCTGATGTACCCTCCAACAAAAAGGAATACGAGCTAGACACTATTTTTCCATGTTCTCCAGGTGCGCGGGATTTTTTGATTGCATTAACTATGTATAAATACCTACACATTAAGTTAGATAGATAGATAGATAGATAGATATCTTTACTTTCAGCAAAAATATACAGTCTTAAACAACTATTATTGCACAATTTACAGAGAATGGTTATTACTACCTTACTACTGAAAATCTATACTATAGAAGATGTGTATACATGTATATATTTAAAAAAAATTAATATTTGAAGGAAAAGCTGATAGAAGAAACCTAAATACAAATTTAAACGATATGTCACCATAATGATAGAAGAGGTGGGACATGATTTCAAGTAAACTCGTACGGTGCTGTTACATAAAATAAAAAGTAGGTATAAATAAATTAACAATATGAATAAGCTATGAGTGCATTAACAAATATAAATAAATTAGCATTAATAAATAAATTAAGGTAGTTTAACAAATATATTTGTGAACAAAAACTATATATATATAAATTAACAACTATAATTAAATTAATAAAAATAAATAAATAAACAAATATAAATAAATTAACAGATATTCATAAATTAACATAAATAAATTAATATTTATAAATAAATTGGCAATGAAACATAGCATATTACTCTTAACAATAAAATAAGATAATACGTACACGTACATATTTATGAAACAGTAAAAAATATTAAATAACATTTAAAGTAACAACAGCGCATGGGTTTCAATTAGGTACTAGACCTGAAATCAACGGATTGTCAGATGAACTGCAAGACCAACTGTAGCGCTCAAATAATTTATATAGGGCCTTACCAATAATAATTTGTAATCTTCAACTTAAATATTTTCACGGTCACAATGGAACATTTTGTATGGAAATTTTCGCCATTGTGACTTCGTAAAAGTTAGCCTGGACACTAAAAACTATTATTAGTACCGCAGATAGTCTTACAGACACTTTTTCAATTTGCGAGATCGTATGTAACTTTTCAGTCGAAAAATACCAAGGTAAGTTTGAAATCATTTTCAGTAATATCCGTAAGTTAATGATTGAAATGTTTTCCTGATTGACTATCCTTTCTTGTAGTAGTAGAAAAAACCCACCATTTTTAGAGTCCTTTTTCTTACCTTAGTTCAACAGGCCAGCTGTTCTTTCCTTGGCCTTTGTTGCCGCGTTTCAGAGGAGGCAGGCAACCCCTCTATAAAATAGAAAAGATACAAATAAGACAATAATGGCGTACTTCACCTGTTGCTTAATAGGAATTTATAAATACAGGACGTTCTCAATTGACGCAACTCTCGATTTGCGCAACATTTAAATGTTTATCATTCCTGACGTGGTAATCGCAACTTTTCATAAATTCTACCTCGATAAGTGCAACTTTTATTTTATGATATCTTCCTGTTGTTGTGGCAATTATTTTACCGGTACTTCATAATTCGGTTTTGATGGTAAACGAATGTATTCTTTGTGGTCACAATGCGATAAGAGAATTTGTTTCCAAACTGACTGGAGTGTGGGCCGAAAAGAAGAATATCCTTGGAGTGTGAATATACCCAGATGGAAAAAGCTTTATACAAATGGTTATTGAATACCTAATTAAGTGTTGTTTATTAACATTTCCCAATCACAATTTACCTTCAAACTGTTTTTGAATCGCTTATAACAACAACCTCCCTCATCGCAACTACCCCCGGTCTATAATAGTTGCGATAATCGACAATGCACTTAACGTGCAAAGGCTGTATAGTGTATAGTGTATAGCTCTGCTTTGGATGGATGTGGCCGAAGAGGGCCGTTGAAATATAGTCAATGACTGGGTGGCACGAAATGTTCTCATTTATTGCGAATCTCGCTGAATTCCAGAGTGACTTCAAATTTTGAATTTGAATGGATGGAAAGTGTGTGTGCTCTCAAGTGAAGTGGGAAAGGGAATGCTTCATCGTTTAAGCACTTAGGTTAGGTTAGGTTAGAGGGGCGGTTTGCAATATATGCAATTTTCACCCAGAAGCCATTGAGACCCTGTAGTACATGATAGGACATTCATCTAACAAAACCAATCGGATCTGTTGATGAATCTTTTTAAATCTGATAGGGGCTGGGCAGTGACACAGGAGATGTTACACAGATTCTATTTCCTTTTCCATTTTTATCTCACGTTATCCATGTTAAAGCGACTTTCTGTTTCGGTATCAGCATGTTGCAAAGCAAATTTCTCCGACCAACTCCCCTTCAAAAAATTCTTATACGCATATTCGTATACAGGAGAGAGAGTCCTTCTCTCCGATGGCATCTTCTTCTTTGCATAGACGAGGATGTGGACGGTTACCTACCATTTGATTCATTCGTTCTTTCTTGTTCGATTTGAACAGTCGTAGTCGCTTTGTTTTGCTAATAAGTTAAGTTGCCTAAGTAATACTTAGTTACTTGTGAAGATTTACTTAAAATATAAAGTAATTGATAGCATTGTAGTGAAACAAAAGAAATACTTTTCTATGAATCTTCTTCCTGGTTAAATTGGCCGCTTCGGAATAGATTGAGTGAACTACCCTAAGAATATTATGTGATTTCGAAAAGTAACGTTTTCGTGTATTTGAAAAAAACGAGAGTAAGTCATATTCCTTTAAGTGTGTAATTTTAATTTAGGTGTGCATTTTGGTTAAAATATTTGAAATGTGAAACTGTTGGTTTTAGGCGTAGAGAGTCCATATTTGGACTAGAGGTGAGACCTTGAAGAATGTTTTCCGCTCAAAATTCGCACACCTGTTGAGGTCCTTCAACATTCGAACTTTTTAATTTTGTACGAGTGCTTTTTGTAGAAGAAATACAATGAATTGTCTGTCTGGAAGTAGATTTAGAGTTAAGAGAAACAGCAGCCACTTTACAACAAGTGTTTTGTTTGTGTCTTGTTTTAATCCTCATTCAGAAGGAAATTTGAGGGAAATAACGAAAGAAATAAAATTAATTTTTAATTGGGCAGTGAGCACACTACGTCGTCCGTTCCCATCAATCAAGTATTATCCGCGTTGTGTATTAAAAAATATTGGGGATGCCTCTTATTATGAATTATCTCGCAAAGATGGTACTAAAAAGAGTAAAGACAGAAATTGGCGATTTTTATTCTCAACTTACGAGCTTGCTTTGATTCAGTTGAAGTAGACTCAATCATCTTGGAATATTAAGAGATAAGAAATTAAAAAAATTGTAAACCTTGGATTCGCTTGATTACCTCAAATAGCTATATGGGCTGACCATCGTTCAAAATATATTGATTCTAGGAAAATTCTAGAATAAAAACCTAAAATATTTATAAGAAATTATCTGCTATTCCTTTGATGAGGTAATTCAATTGGCGCCTGAACTGTCAGCTGTCACGCAGTCTTTTTTTTAATGCTTTACCGCACAAATGTCGCAGAATTTTGGAACACACCTTTAAATTTATTAATTTTCGTAGTAAGAGGTTAAAAACATAGTATCAACCTTCACAAATATTTATTTGTAGCAACGCTGAACTAAGGGCTGCATTCCCTCCACATCGTATTGACAGGCATTTCTTTCATTAAAAGTCCCTACCGTAGGCGAGGACCAGCAAGTAACAAGTTCATTTCATTTCTTATTTTGTAAGTCTACCATCCTACACATTCGTATCAAAGATACTGTTCAAATTAATTATTTACTAATTGGAAGTTTACTGCCAACTTCTGATTATAGTGATAAATGGTGATGTTCTCAGAAAATTGTAACAAGTACTAAAATTTGGCAAATTGGTTCATTGTATCCTCGATGACAATCGCTTAATATGATTTGGGTGGCTTTGGAGTATGTTTCTTCTATGGCCAGCTATAAGTATATTCGACTTCTCCCGCTGTCTTAAAAGCGACACATGATGCATATCGTCATCAGTATAATGGGAACGTGCATCGGTAATATCCTGATATCCTAATGTTAAGAAACTCAAATTTGTATTCAAGTCTAGTAAACATGAAAAACTTTAAAAATAAAGGAACAAAAAAAAACAACAACACTGGTCAAGAAAGGAGATAAGAGCAGAATGAGTTTTGAGAATGAGGCATTGAGAACACGTCAACACGAACGTAGTGGAAGAACAATGTGTTGAACTTTACATGAATAAAACTTTTCTCTAAAATAATAAAATTATTGTGTTATAAAAATAATTCCGTACTTCTGTATTGTACTCGTAAACCTCATCTCTATGCTAAAACTCTTAACCTTTTCCCTTTTTATAGATAAACCCCGGTGGACCATAAGCAAAGTTTACAACCAGAGGATCAGACAAATATTTATAAAAATCTTTGAAAACTATACAGGTCGGTTCATCAAATCTAATCATCCGAGGAGCTTGGAAACTACGTGCAAAATTATTTTTTAAACCATTTAATGGATGTGAGCGAAGTTCAAAGTTATATGTATTTATTTGCTGTCATTGTGTTCATTTGACGTGCAACATTGTACATAATGCATGCTTTGATTTTTAAATGTGAGTTTTTTTAATGTAAAATCTTTGTAATTTTATGAAAGAGTATTTTAGCGAAGGTCCATTCACCTAGGTCTCTATGCATGTCGAATGCTGACACAGTGATTGATTCATTCATCTGTGCATTTAAATTTCGTTTTATGAGCTGACATTTGCTTTTCTGAAGACTTACCGCCACCTGGAGGTGCAAACTGCAGCAGTCAACCTCACATTGTCACATCGAATATCCAATCTCCCTCCTTATAGCCAAACTGTCAAAGGCAATATGCGGGGGTAGATTGTTTCAGTCAGTCTCCGTTTCCCCAAAAACAAACGTTAAT
Organism: Cheilosia scutellata; assembly: GCA_955612985.1. NCBI lineage: Eukaryota > Metazoa > Arthropoda > Insecta > Diptera > Syrphidae > Cheilosia > Cheilosia scutellata. Next base: position 9,185,626 of record OY015315.1, on the reverse strand, counting down.
CACCTTTTTCTGAATCACCCAGCTTCTCTCCTACCAGAAACAAATAGCAGGAATTAGTCTGTTTCGATCACCCTTCGCCTTTCCGAAAAGACAAGCCGAAGTGCTTACATGCATAAATTTAACTAGCAGAGTTCCCACTTTTTATTTCCGGCCCATAGTTTCCTGACCACCTCCCCCACTTCACCTTCACTTGTATCAATGTCGTATCACAACGGACCAGTAAATATGGTCAAAGTGTGTCTTTCCAAAACACCCACCTATCCTAACCTAACCTAACCCTACCTAACCTATTTGCTTAATTTATTTTTTAAGTTGGAATACTTCTAGCTTTAAGCAAGGTAAGGTAAAACCAGGAAATCGAAAAGCTACGACTGACGCGAGAAATATAATGAGCTTTTGTATACAAGCTTTCGCCTGTAAATAAAAAATATTAAAATTTGCTTATAAAGCATGGATGTTTTTAAATATGAAATTATGTGAATTTAATACTTTGTTGTAAGTACCTACGTGTTTTTATATAATATAAAATATATATTTGAAAAATTAAAATCATCACATTCTAATGGAAATGTTTTATTTTTTCTTTTTTAACATAAAACAGTTTCTGCATATAATAATTCTAATATTATTAGGAGTGACTTTGTTGTAAGTAATCTTATTGAAAATTTATTAAACAATTATTATTAATTTATTTGTTCGTATAACAGATGCATTAAAAAGTGAGTACGATTTAATTAGTAGTTAACCAACTAATTACAAATATTGTAGTTGTCGTTTATGTATTCAAATTAGGTACAGATTTTTAAATAATATAATATAATTATACATTTTCTTATTTTTATGCATTCATTATAATATACAAAAAAAAAATATGTTGGATAGTTTTTGGTGCGGTAGCTACTTTTCTCAAAGTCTATTTTTAGTCTTACATACTTAATTTAGGTGGCGCTACAGTCGGGGTGGACGTGGACGTCAACTTTGAATAAATGCCCCTAAGTTGGTTGAGGTCACATTCCAATTGTGGGCGCCACCTAAGGCGTGGTCGTGCTCTATTGAAGACTCTCTTGGAACCGAGGTACATAAAGCCCCTCAAAGCTATAGCTTTTATCCGATTCGTTGATATTCTGTGTCCCTTATTGATGACCCCATATATTTGGTTATGCCCTCAGCTATGAATAAACCCATTTGTACACCAATGATAAATTGCTCTATTCTGCCAATGATCCGAATGTCATTCGGGAATGCAAGTGATTGGACAGTCTTGTGAACAAATCTGCCCCAACTTGTGCCTTTTGAATGTTAAAGATGTTACATGACGGCGCATCATCTTGTCTAAGGCCCCTAATGTGAGTGTCGATAATTGATCGTTAAGCGACAAGTTTCGATCGTCGATTGTAAATTTTAGTATTGTGATTGTCGTTGCGATTGATATTTGTCGTTTTGACAGTCGATTACAAATGTCCGGTCGATGCTGTATCTTGTAACTAAAATCAATCGACAATCAAAATAAGGGCCTACATCTTCTTTCTTTTCTATCGAAGCTATTGGTGAGATTTTTCCCAACCTTAATGGATCACCCAGTGTACTCTGATGAGCTTGGCAGGGAAACCAAACTAGACATGGCTTTATATAACCCGTCTCTTTGCATTCATATTCGGTCTTAAAATCAAAAAACAGATGGTGGGTAACGGTCTGCATAACTTGGTTTTGTCCAGGATATGCAGTAGTGTAAATAAAAACACACTGAATCTTTATCTTTTACAAATTGCCATACAGCAGAATTTCGGTAATCTGCAGCTGCAGTTTCCAAAAGTGATTTTTCCCTATCCTCAGCACCGATTAGTTTTGCTTTCCTTGCTCATTTCTACAGGTATTTTTTTCATGTTTGGATGCCTTGACATCTACCTTTTGGTGAAACTGGCGAACATCGCTCGTGGAGTAGGGCGCGAGAACACGATGTTCTTCTCTTCTATAATTTGCTCGTAGAGCCGCTCGCGCTCTTCTCTGCAGCGCCAATTTGTACGCGAGTACTTCTGTTGCTTGCGTTTTCCTTGCCGGCACTCTTCATCAAACCAAGGCAAGGGTTAAAGCAGCTTGTTGCGATTGTAGCCATTCAACGTTTAAAGAAGAAAGTCTCACAGCTTCATTTCTGCATTTGGAAATTTTGCGGGTTCTCTGGGTTTTTACCAGCAATAAAAATGCACTAGGTCTCAAGTTGAACTTATTACTAATTACTTACATTGGATCATTTTGCTATATACCCAGAAGAGGATTCTTTAAATATTAATAGCTTTGAAAGAAAGAGTGCTACCAAAACTAAAACACCACTTCTTCATATTTTATATTGGTAGGCAAGTTATATGTTTTTTTTTTTTTCTTGTTTCGACACAAGGGTGAGTGTTGGTTTAAAGTTTATATTTATTTGTTTGTTCCTATCGCTATCTCAGGATAATTGTGGCAATAATTGGCAAAATTATTGGCTTATATCTTATGGAAATTTGCGCTAACAATCGACCCCAGGCCGACTTTGATGCGCGTCTGCTGCGACAACGTTTACGACGCCTACGGGACATTAGGCATGTTAATGACTACGAACTAAGAAGACACCGTGGAGGTAGATATCCTTTATTTATTTACATTTAAGACTACTGTCTTATATGAGAAATGAGGCTTTGCTAATATATCTTGCACTTACACTACCCCAGTTGAAATTTATATGACTCCAGCAAATTCGCTCGAAACAATACCCGAGAATAATGCTGCAGAAATCACTGAAGCGAGTCAGGATCAGAAGGCTTGCACTGAGAATCGACCAGATCGACCAGAGAGCGCATCTGTTTCACTCACTGATGAGACGACACATACTCATGGCAGTCCAGGGGAAGAGAATAAATTAAACATCTTCGAACCCCTAAGCAGTCCCAACAAAACAGCCCAGCAGTACAGTAAGGTTGAGGAATTACCATTGGCTGTTATCAGTGGGTTCAAAATGAACTTATTAAAAGATGCTTCTGCCGAACCTACTATATCAAGTGGTGGAGAGAAAGCCTCCGTTTCTACAGTACGCCACAAGCGAACTGAATCAATATTGGGCTTTAAAGATATTGTTTAAGCCGATGACGATGATAAACAGTCTTATAATAGTGTTATCTGGTCACTATACCAGTAATTATTTGAAAGTTAGTTTTAGTGTTTCCTTATTTTAAGTTTTGTTTAGAACTAAATATAGTTGTGTTGATGGGTACTTTAAATTATTACTAACGATGCTAGATTGTTAAATTTCAAATTGCATTTGTTATGAGTCCTTTTCACCACTCAAAACCATAATCTTTGAAGCCTGCATTATACAAATAACCAAGTACCGGCCACAAAAAAGTCAGACAATATTAAAAATTTCAAAATGTAGATCCAGTTAGTTCTCATAAGTTCTGGTTGCTATTCCTAAAAGTGCTTCAAAAACTCTACAATATTCTCATTTAACAAAATCGTCTAAGTCCAGATCCAAAAAAGTTAGAAGCAAAAGTTGCAAAATTTAACCAAAAAAATAAAGGCATCAAGCCATATGTCTATCCCGGAATCCATTCACCAGGATAGAGCCTTGCGCGTCCACTAATCGCTTTCTGTTATACGCGTTGCTCATCCCATAATACTACGTCAACGTAAATGCACCATCATTCTTTTTAGCCTTTTTCAGTGTCTTACTTCTCCGCAATTACCCAAACTTTTAACCCCATTTAGAGATATACCTTTCCAAATTGCCTTCCCTTCATAATCCCTAATTCAAAGATTTTATGGAACCTCAATTAGCTATAATTTAAATTTTTTTAAGATTTTTTTTTTTGTTTGTAGTCGAGTCACAGAAGAAAATATTAAGTCACTAAAACTAAACAATTTACATAAACGACACAAGTGTCAAAAAATAAATATAAAATATATAGAAACATTTTAAATTATCCTTTAAATATAAAGCAACAAAAATTAAGAAAAAATATTTAAAAATATATCTATATTTATATTTGTACGACTAACATAGGCAACAAAAATTATCTTAAAGAAAAAATATTTAAAAATATATATATATTTACCCATTAAATACAAAGCAACAGAAATTTTCTTAAAGAAAAAGTATTTAAAAATTTATATATGTTTATATTTGTACGGCTAATTTATTATTATTAAATTATAACAAAATATAAGCCAACACATTTAAAATTATAATACTATTTATATAAAATTTATAGCTAAAACAGAAAAAAAAACTTTCTAATATTTACAACAAAAAAGTAATTTACTTAAATGTATAAATCTACAAAGTATACATTACATACTCTTAAAACTTTAAACACATTTGACAACTTTAAGACTAATCAATATTTAAAAAAAATCATCATATAAAAAGAATTTAACGAACTTGTGATTATGTCAATCCCTTAAATTGACGGAAAATGAAAAGGTTATGTGCGTAACCTGTCTGTGAAAAATACCGTAGTTTGATAGTTAATATTATTTAAAAATATATTATAGTATATTATAAAAATACTGAACCAATAAAAAGAAATATAAATTTAATATTTTTTTTGTAGAACTCTATGCTAAATAGATTAATATACATATATTTGGAACTAATACTATTAAGAGCCGGTTTTAAATTTTACATTTACACTACATTTTTAATTTTAGTAATACATATATAATTATCGTAAGCCCACTAAAAAGACTGCTATTAGTTTATTTCAATTTTATGTTCATAAATATACTTAGAAAATGATAACTATTGAGTCAATACACATGACTGTGTTCGCACAAACAGAACAAAAAAAAATTATAATATTACAAACCAACAAAAAAATTAGAAATTATTATGACATGTCAACTTAAAAACAATATCTGTGTATGTACATGTACAGTGCGAAAAAGAACCCAAGATCTAAAACGTAACTCTGATGTGTCTACTGTCTAATCAAGTGAACATCATGGTATATGGTAAATGGATTGAAATACTTTTGTGTTTGTCGCGAAGTAATTAATATCGCCTTCTTCATCCGTGTTCTTGTTAAACTCGTAGTTTATCTCGAGTCCGTCCTTTTCTCTACAGCGCAAAAAATTCAGCTGAGGCATTTAAAAATATTATGGAATTTTTGGAGTTCCATATCTTTTTGTTGTCTTTCTGACCGGCCAAACTTCTTCGAACTTTTTCGTTCATTATTTTTGCCAGGTTAACAACTGCCTTTAATCTTAGAGATTAAATTACTAGGTTAAATTTACCATAACTGTCAAGACAGTGTTTCAAATGAATTTGCTATGTGAGAGGTGCCACACCCAGCTCTACCGCCCATATTTTGGTACCTACTTCAGGCAATGTTTATTTTCTTAAATATTTCAAATAAATCACTGTAAATCAAATACAAATTTGAATGTGAACACTGCCGATAACTTTGCAGTACGGTCAGCCATATTGAAGTTTCAAACTACTACATATGTGTAAAAATGAATTTCTGACGGTTCGTGACATTTATCAGAAAGAGTTTCTATATACCAATGCTAGAACAAATAACACTTAATTTTTTGGAAACTAAAATTTAGCTTAGGCAAGTTACTATTATACATTTGCTAAAATGCGAGGTTCTCAGTAAGTACCTCTGCTAGTCGTCGAAACAAACAAGACGTTAAAATCTTTTTAACTTTTAGACGAATTTTTAAAACATTTGTTTGATTAAATAAACAAATGTAAAATAAAAATCAAATTTAAGAGACAATTTCTAATTTTGATCAATAGAAAAATTGAATATTTCAAAGTATTTGGTATTAAAATTTGTCATTTAAATAAGAAAAAAAATACTTTTCACAAATGTTAATGTCTATAATCGTTAACATTACACTGTGAGTATCAACGATATTTAGTATTGACCTATAATATTGAAACAGCCTAACTATAAACACTGAACTGAAGCCTAAATAAATTAAAAACAAATATCCCTATATATTGAGAAATCGTATTTTTGTACAAGAATTTGGAAAAAAAACTACGCTACGTAAGAAAATGTAGCACAAAAAATATTAATTATATTCTATTTTACTACAAAGAACATAATATTTAACATATTTATGTCCTACATATATTTTATCTACATTGGACTATTGCCCCAAATAGTTCGTTTTTTTGGACAGGGTAATGGTTAAAAAATACATAGAGTTGTGACGAACAGAAAACGAAAAAACAAGCCAAATTAATTTTACTATAAAGAATTTACTACACGAATTTAAAGAAATTATGAAAAGATTTTTAAAGCAAATTATATTCTATATTAAAAGAAGATACTATAAGAAGGAATTAATATATTTATCTTATATTTATACGTAAATCTATTGATATATATGTATTTAATGAAAAATAAAAGCTTATTTTATTACACTTGATGTTTGTGAAAACTTTCAAAACGCTATTCATATTTAAACACTGGAACCTGGAACTTTTTTCGGCCAACAAAAAAAAATTGAGCATCTTCTGTAGGTATATGGGACGTTATGATTTCCTGCAGTGCCGTGCCTTTTCTGAGGCCGAGGGTTTGGTCACGGGATCCAGAATTTGCCCAAGAAACACCAAACTTTATTTCAGTAACCAACTTTTCAAATAATTGTTTAACATAACAATGATTAAATTCCTTCATAAGATAGGCATAAAGTTGAGTATACAGTATGCGGCCCATCGACAAGCGTGGCTCCGAGATAAAGCAGGTCAGCAAAAAGTGCTGACACTGCTGATTTAAGGCCAGCTTCCCAAAGGAAACTTAGCCACCAAAAATACTGACCGAAGTCAATTTCTATATGGGAGCCTTATCTGGTACACAAGATTGGTACGATCAACCAGTAGACAAGTCTCCCCGAATGGAAATTACGTAAATGCAGTTCTGTGTGAAAATTGGGCCCAAAAATGCAATTCCATCATAACAAGCAGTAAAAGTGTTTGAATGTTTGTATTGTTTTGACCTGGGTAGGAACTAGCTAAGAATTAATCCATTGAACGCCATTTACAAGCAAACAATAGCGTAACCCTTTTTGTAGAAGCATCTTATTAGCTCGTTACGTATCACGTGTCTTAGCGAGATTGCGCTTTATGACATATTTTATTATATGTAGAGATATGTACATCTAAATGTCATGCCTACATCACAAGAATATTTGTATTTATCTACAATTGACTGCAGTAAATTTGTATTGCTCCACGATAATACGATTTTAACAACAGGCGAGGAGAATTGGTTTACAACCTTAGATATCAGTCAAACTTGGGGTTAGACCAACTTGTAGACAGTTACCAATGGTAACAAGCGCTGTAAAGCTGGACAACTGTGCGATATTCGTTGTCTGGAAAAACACAAAAAAACGTCTCAAGGCGATACCTGTCTCGGATAACTGTTCTGGTACCATCCATTCGTATGACTTAGCTTTTATATGTCACAACGCTTAGAGTACAAATTGTTACCCTTGCACCTTGAAATGGGTATGAGGGGGCATGCTGCCCCATGAAAACCCCCTGCTTGGGGTAGTCACTGTTGGATTTTGGGACGGGTGCAAGGCTGATTTAACCAATGTCAACAAGATTCTTTAGTAACAGTCTCTGGCCTAAAAGTTCACATTATAGTCAAAATTTTGATGATTTGCACTATGGACAATTTAGAATAGATTCCTAGCTACGAAAAATGCTATAGTACTTAGTTGTTAGTGTTGCCATTGCCTTCTAATATTTTATTTTCATTTTAAGTATTATTTTTTTTAATTCCCCCTCCCGCCTAAAAGAAGCGAAATAGACCCCCCTTTCTATATTAAAAAATGCTTATATTTAACCCATCTACAAAAAACCGTTATCAATTTTTGGCGCCAAAGTTATCGTACACAACAAGAAAAACCGAAATAGTTTGTCAAATGTCATTAATGACTCTACTAGAGGTACCGAAAGTTGTCAAACTTTGTGCAAAACAAACGATGGACGACACGATGGTGGTAGAGCTAGGTACCTGAAGCAAATAAAAGACGATCTCGTGCACTACGAGACGACTGTTTGGACGACTGTCGTATTAAATTTTACGGAATGAGTACCCTGTTCGGTCCAGTTTGTGACGATGGAGTGTGGAGAAGAAGATTCAATTACGAACTATATACAGCGACGCTGACCTGATCAAAAAGCTAAAAATTCAACGGCTGAGATGGCTGGGACACGTGGAGCGTATGGACAACAACGCACCAGCCCGACGAGTCTTCGAATCTACCCCTGAGGGAAAACGCAGAAGAGGAAGACCCCACCTTAGGTGGCGCGCACAATTGGAGAACGACCTCAACCAACTTGTATGTATATTGCGCCCAGAATTTTCATTTTGTCCCGCAAATTAGAGAGACCGAAAGTGATGATTGTCACCTTTATATCCTTTATAGACCTGTATGAAATGCACCTGAATACAATTCAATCAAAGTCGAAGAGAACTATGCAATTTTATTTATATGACATAACGGACCTACAATTTCATGCCGTATCCAACTGACTCAATTCAAAAGCTACTATTAGGATAAAAATTGTGTCAATTTTTGACATGTTGTGTAATAGTAGCTAAAAACTTTTTCTGTGATGTTTCTCGCCCGTTCGATAGACACCCAATATGAAACAGTATTCGTTAAAACAGCAATCAGCTGAGTATACTAGTTGCACAGTAAATAATACAGCAATTCAAATCATTTGACAAAATTATACGCTTTTGTTGCTACTTCCATCGCGTAGAAGCCCCATTTGAAAGAAACAATCACAGTGCAAATATATACAAACATATAGAGTCTAGATTTTCAAACGTCGGTCGTCGCATCGTTGACGACCTGCCGAGTATAGTTCATAAGCCTGACGGGGCACCAATCGGTCGCAAGTTCACGCTATCAACGCTCTCCAATTGTGATAATTCCTTACTAATCTTTAAGATACCTACTCGCTCTTCGACACTTTGCCTGCATTATATTTATTGCTGTGGGATAAAAAAAAATATCTGTCTCAACTCGTTGCGTTCGGGGGTGGTGGTGATGTTAAATAAATATAAACAATACGATCATTTAGCTGGCATTGTTATTTAAAGCATTTATTACTAAATTTTACTAATAATATGCTGGTGTAATTTACAACCATATAATTGCTCACTTTTATTTACCCAATTGTATCTAGCTTACTCTAATCACAGTCCGGAGAGTACGCTAGCAGTGATGCTCACAAGTGCCTAAGTTACTTGAATTTGGATATAAAATCTTGAGCGTATTCGTATTTCAGCAAAGACATTGCATAGACGCCGCGCTCTGTACTTACTAGAGAATGTGAACTTGAAAATCGAAATCACAAGTTTAACTAACTTTCGTTTGGAAACAATAATTGTGCCATTAATTGCACGTGTCTGGTTATTTGAAATATTTCATGTGCTAACGGTTACAGTACAACAATAGATAATATAGATACTTAGTACGCGATATTCAATCGGGATATATTTAGATAGATCTTAAATCGAAATAATGGGAAAAATTATCTACAACCGTGTTGCAGTGGCAGCATTAGTGGTTTGGGCTATTGCAGTTTCGTGTAAAGGCGCTAGTGTTCCAACGAAATCAAAGACCGTCATCGAAGGTAAGATTACTGAGAATGAAATTAAAACTGAAGCGAAAATATTCTATGACAGAACTAGTCGTCTCAAATGTCCAATAAAGCGATTCAAACGAATTGTGTTTGAATGCAAATAGAGCGAGTACCTATATCGCTTGTGGTTAGTAAATTAGCCCATTAGCCTGTTTTAATTTTTCCACAAATGATAGGGTAGTTTTAGTGGGAATTTTCCCCCTTTTTAAGGTTCCATTTCCATTATGGAGGAACCTTATTGTTTTCGCTACGATGTCTGTCCAAATAAAATAAGAAAATTTTTTACCTACCTAGGTCTAGGTATCTCAAGAACTAATTGACGTAGGAGGCACAGTATCAGGTATAACCTCTAGTTAATCGACAAATACCAATATTAATAATACATCGGCTGGTTTTGGAGTTATTCTTAATTTCGTGGAAAAAATATGTTAATTCGCACAAAAAACTGTTTATTTCTAGATTTACAAAAAAATTCATGTAATCCTTTCTTGTAGATCATCTTCGTAGCTGTATATGTGCTGAAGACTGTTGTGTCGAAAAGTTAATATTTTAGAAGATATTTACAAAAAAACTCAATCACCACATAAAATACCTACGCCACAATTGGAACTTCCATTCCATTCCCAATGCATACCCATCTCATACACCATTGTCAATGTTACCACACCCACACAGCCGTCGCATACCATATTGGTGTTGGGTTGAACACGATCTACACCACGCGCAAGCAAACCGAGAGAATTACTCCGAATCGGGTGTGGCGTGTGGCGTGTGGCGTGTGGCGTGTGGCGTGTGTTTATCGTGTGTTTATCGCTCTCGATGCATTATGCGTTGTTGGATTGCATGGGGAGATTTCGTGTTGGATATCAGTGGAATGTGTGGCTGGCAGTTGGCTGGCACTTGGCAGTGGTGGTTGCTGTTGGAGAAAATTATTTTTTTTGGATAGGAGACGTAATAGGAGAAGTACCTTTTGTGAGGTTTGGTGGGAGAACATGGTGAATATTTTTTGTTGTGCATCTCGTTCGATGTCATGGAGGATGGAAGGTTGTACTCTGGCGGGCCTCTCTACCCATCGCCACTATCGTCGCATTGTTTCATATTCGTTGTTGATTCGTTGTATCGTGTTCGTGTATGCATTTTTGTTGCACGTGTGCTCTGTCTGTGCATTTGTATTATAACGAGTTGGGTGGGGTCGATGATTTTGCAATGAATTATATTGCTCGCATTTTTAGGGGGTAGGTCAGTAAAGGTATGTATATAGGTACTACATAGTTAGTTTTCGAAGATCCAAGTAGGCAAACTGACGAGTGACGACGACCGACTTTAGGGAACAATACCTTAACTATGCATGCATATTATTATGAACTAACGCACGGAACCTTCGGTGCGCGAGTGACACTTGCACTTGGCCGGTTTTTTTGTGTTTATGCTTTTGCTGAAGCCTTTTTGTTTGCTCCCTTGACTGAACTGAAATTCGTCCTTTATGCCCAAACATGTTCTTATGTGGTGATACAAATGTAAATTCTGCACCCACACCGCAGCACTGCAATCTCTATTCTCTAAGTCTCTATTTCTAAATCAACTGACAGCGAGTGTCGTACCGATTCAAAAGACCGCTAATAGCCAACTTTTTTAGTTCTTCTCAATGTTCCAATAGCAAGTGGCTTCCTATCTTAGATTTAGAAAACAAGCTGTTTGATTGGCCGTATGTTATCTGACGAGTCACTTTGGTAGGAATGATAGCTATTTCGAACTACACCATTTATTCATCATCAGACTCCTTTTAAGTGATTGTTTGAATAGTTTTGAATTCTGGCAGTCAATTCTCCGTATATAATCCACTTGGGAAGACATTTCTGCTTTCCCCTGCTAGGAAGTGAACCTGCACTTCGATTGACCAAGTGACTACACTTGCGCCAATTGAGCGATGGGTACAAGCCCGCCAGGCGCCAACTTGTGATTAGAACGGAGGAGAAGACCAACCTCTGTGCGTTGTTGTTGCTACGAGGTGTTTTTGTTTATTGTCGTTCTCTCTGTTTTCTTCACCTCTTCCTCTCTTTTTTCGCAAGCTGTGAGCAGGGATGATAATGCTGAACCCAAAAAAGGTAGCAAATTGCCCGAAAAAACGAAGTAGATTTACAAAAAACGAAGCAGACGTTTGGCGAAATGCTCAAAATGATAAAGTTAGGTCTTGAATGGGATAATGGGATCTATAGATGGATGTGTAGTGTGACAGAAGCACATAAATGATATTCTATACTGCATTACATTTTACATGACAATTTTTTTTCCTGATATTAATATTTCGTTGATTTTTTCGCCATTGTTGATGTATTTACAGTCAAATTGATCAATATTAGGTCTGTTTTTTTCCTCACCTATCTCAGTGAAGTAAAGTAAAGTAAGAAAATGTGCAAAAAAACAGTCCCCAACTGGTCCCCAACCACTTTTCTCAACAGTCAGTTTTACCCCTGATAAGTTAACAGCTGGCATTGCTGTCAAAATGGCCATCAATGAAAAATTCAATTTCAAAATCAAATTCCTTAACTAGAAAACTGAATAATTAACCTATTAGCACAAAAAAAATGATGATTATCAATTTCTACAGAATATTTACTTTTTCTGCTTACTTTTTTTCTCTTGTATGGTCAAAATAAAATCGCGAATTGCCAAAGAAAAAAAAAAAGCAAAAACACACGCGGGTGTGTTTGTTAGGTGAGTCCAAAAGAGTATTCACGCAAATTCTGAGATTCGATCGAATCAAGTATTCCTCGAATTTAAAACTTTCACTCTAAAGAAGTTCTCACAACCTAAATTTTAGGGGAAAGAAGTTCATTACCAAAAATGATTTCATTGTATGATTTTATTTCGAAATCAGCTGTAATATTTTAACTGTCAGATTGCCCATTGGTTTTGACTTTAATTTTGAGAAAAGATGGCCTTATTTATATATTCTTGGAGAAAGAACAATCAAATTGAACAGAAAAACGCAATAAAAATTAAATAAATTATAAATTAACATTTTAAATTGTCCTTGGTTTGTTCATTTTGATTGCGACAAGCGATTATTTACATTTGAAAATTTTTTCCATAAGACGAACAAATGTTGCTTCCAATTTTATATTTTTTATGTAAATTTGACTGTAAACATTTTTTAAATAAAAATTTAGACCACAAATTTTCAGTCAAAAAAACATATGAGAATGTGCGGAGGAATTAACAAATAAATCGAATCTCCATCGAAATCAAAAGTTGGAATGTCAGTTGTTGTAATTGCGTGTTGAAAATCCTACTTTACTTTACTTCACTGAGATCAATGAGGAAAAAAACAGACCTATTGTCTATTTTAAAGGATATTTTGACCCATAAATAAACGAAGTAGAAATAAGTTGCTACGTAGCAGATAAACAATAATTAAAAAATGAAGTAGATCTACTACATATGAAGCAAATTATCATCTCTGGCTGTGAGATTTTCAACAGATTCGAATTCTAACACAGAGTTAAATATGAGAGAAGAGTGATTTTTTTTTAAATCGATCGAGTAGTTCCAGAGATAACCTCCCACACCACCCTCTACCCCCTCTCTAAAATCTAACTGGGCAACAAATCTAAGTATAAATTAAAAATAACATAAAAATCCTCTGTATGCCATGAGTCCAGTGAAATCCCAGAACATGTGCTGGGATCTTGTTGGCAAATGCCAATTTATCAGATACGGAAATATCGCCACTTTAGGTAGCTTTCATCCAACAAGGAACCTGGATTAGAAAAAGTGCTGTAGGACGTAATACGAGGGTAACAACAGACCAAAGGGACGTTACATAATACTATGTTTGATAGTGCCACGGGCGGGAATTCATTTATGGGATGCGCTGGGGTGTACTATTCACACCCTTAAAATCTGTTAAGTGTTGTGTAGATCGGTATCGGTATCGGTAATTATTGTAGTCATGTAAAATGAATGTATATGACAGCAATATATTGAGGTACCTAGTTCACCTGGTACAACAAGTAACAAATGTAAATATCTCGCTAAATGCATTTCAGTGACACGAACCGAACATCCCCCACGTGATGTTGTGAACGCGTGATTATCAATATTCAGTAAAAGCCAGTTCTATACAATAGCTGTAATGAAAACGTTTTGCGATGTTAATGGCACAATATTAGAGTTGTTATAAAACAGATCGTTGCATTGCGTCTAATTGTCATTTTAATGAGGTGAGCTAATTGCAAATAAAACCCCCGTTTATTTGTGCTTCAACAAATAATGGATTACTGGTATCTACATACCTAGATCTGCGAAGGTTTAATTGTTCTCATAATTATCTAGAGATGCATACGCATAGCATACTTTTCAAATGACGAACGAGCTGTACGGGGTTAAAGTATTTAATTGGTAATAATGTATGGGATGCCTTTATTCAAGGTTTCGTGAAGTAAACACCTTCTGATAAAGCTAGGCAAAAAAAAATTTAAAATTAAATGTTTATCAACGCAATTAATATCGCGTTAGTCCTGGAACATGAACGGTACCTGCACCAGAGGGCATCTAACAACAAGGCATCCTATTGAAAAATGCGGATATTTTTGATCGATGATGTTTTGTTGTCACATATACAGAGATTATTATTATAATTGTTTGTATTTCATCAACAAACTTAGCTTACAGTTTATATATATAATGCATTAAGAAAACCGGCCATAATGCTCAAGGGCCAAGGCCTTAGGTGATGTTAAATGCGGCGAAACATCCAGCGATTGAGATATTGGAGTCATTGGGTTGCTTTTTAAGAAATTGCTCCAATTATATTATTGATTAGAAATATATCACTTTTATAAGTCTTCCCGGAAAAGTCTTTGCCAAGGTGGTGGAAACGCATTGCAGAGCTGTGGTCGAGTCACGATTAGGGGATGAGCAGTACGGCTTTCGTCAGGACAGAAGCAATCCCTAATAGGTTAAAGAGTAGATTAAACCAAAAGAAAACGCATGGTACGACTTGAGCTGTAAGAAGGCTATTAGATTAAAGAGGAGTTAAGTTTTCGGATTTATAAAGCCAACCCTTCTGAGGAAAACCGAAATGAATTTAAACAAGCCAGAAATTACTGCAATATCCTTATTAAAAAAAATAGATAGTTGGTGCAACAGGCGGTACCTTCTCGCAACCATTTGTTTCTATTTTTGGGACGAATGGAAGGGACCTACAATTTTATACCGAATCCGAACGGCTGAATTGAGTCGCTTTTTCAGGACAGTAGAAAATACCTTAAGACGTAATTTGTGTTTTTTCGAACCTCGCACAGTAGTCCAGCACACCAACCACTGCGCTACTGCGACTTACTTGTACTAATTTGTGCCTAAAAATGAATTTGTTTTGCAAATGGCAGCTTTTACTACTTGAACGAAGTGACTTTGACAGTTCGGAACATTGGATGTGTTTATAATGTTGTGTTCATAATATGGTAGGCCAATTATCCGCACACAAACCGTCTGTTAAATGCTGATAGGAGCGGAACTTTTAAATGTGGTGGGCTCTGATTGGTACTATCCAGAATCGGATGATGGTGCCTTGACAACCAGATTTGGTTGTTGTTGATGGTTGCAACTGAGGAATCGACGGATGTCTCTGCGCCTTGTGCTACAGGTTGAAAGTTGTGCGCGGAGTTAACAATCAAGACCCTTAGATAACGTTAGTAACATGGGATGGGCCGGACAAAAATCAGATATAAAACTGTGCCTGCTATAGACCAGGGAAAGCAATGATAATCCAATCTCAAAGCCAAATTTGACAATAATAAACATGATATGTGCCAATGAGAAAAAAAAGCTGATGCTACCAAAGACTGTTACTACTAAGGATGACATTAAAATCCTCCTTGGTGATTTCAACGCAAAACAGGAAAGGAGGAAAAGTATGGCCTACATGACACCAGGTCTAGGAACCGACTTATGCTACTTGGCTTTGTCTAATCATTTGTACTTACTCCTTTGTATCAAAGTCATAACATATAATTTTAAGTATAGTATATACTAATAGTTCCTTTTGTTCCTTTCAGATGCGTCTTTCTGGCACAAAGTTGGAATCTCGAAGCTGGAGCAGATACTTACAACCTCTCGCGTAAAAAATCTTCAAGATCTCAAAGCAAAAAATATTATTATATTTGTTGGGGATGGAATGGGTTTGACAACCATAACGGCTGGTCGCATTTTTAAGGGTCAGCAAAACGGAGCCGCCAACGGCGAAGAAGCCTCACTTGTATTCGACGACTTTCCTCATACTGGATTGGCAAAGGTATTTAATAAGAATAAAAAGATCAATCAGTGCCTAGCGTCTTATATTTATTTACTCCCTTAGACATACAACGTTGACAAGCAAGTTCCAGATTCGGCGGGTACTGCTACGGCCATGTTTTGCGGTGTTAAGACTCTGTATGGTGTTATTGGGCTAGACACTAATCGAGATAGACAGGACCGGAAGAAAGGACGTACTCCTTCGATTATGGATTGGGCCCAAGCTGTGGGCAAACGAACAGGTATTGTGACCACAACTCGCATCACACACGCCACACCGGCGGCTACTTATGCCGGTATCTATGACCGTGATTGGGAATGCGATTCAAAGATTCCTGTAGATATCAAAGAACAACACATGGACATAGCCCGGCAGCTGGTTGAAGAAAATCCAGGCAGGCAGCTGAATGTAGTAATGGGTGGTGGCCTAAGGCCAATGGGAAACGAGAACTTCTCTGAAGTAAAAAGGCTCAATTTTACCGGAGACACAGAGGAAATCTGTGCACGGGATGACGGCAGGAACCTAACAGATGAATGGGTGCGTCTGGATCCCATGGGCATGCGCCAGTTTATTCAAACCCGTGACCAACTCATGAACATTGATACGACAAAGGTCGATCATGTGCTAGGACTTTTCAGGAATAATCATCTGACGTACACTATTGCAGCAGAATTGGAAGAACCACGACTTGAAGATATGGTTGTACAGGCTATTAAAATCCTAGACAGATTAGATTCCAATGGATATGTCCTAATGGTAGAAGGTGGTCGAATTGATCAAGCACATCACCAGAACTACGCCAGAGCTGCAATGTACGAAATGCTAGAGTTTGATAAAGCTGTAGATGCTGCTCTTCGTATGACTAAGAGTGATGACACTCTTATTTTAGTGACCGCGGATCATTCGCATTCTATGACCTTTAACGGGTATCCCATGCGCGGAAATGATATTCTAGGGCTTGCAAACAAAACCGAGAAGATAGCACCTTACGAGACATTGACGTACGCCAATGGACCTGGCTACGATTTACATCGAAAAAGTAACAGCATTGATGGTTCGATTAGCAGCAATGCAACATGGATCTCTATGGAAGAACTAGGCGTAAAGCGCTTGGAACCCACATATCCACATTTGGCTACTTTCCGACTAAAAGACGAAACACATGGTGGCGAGGATGTAATTGTTTTTGCTAGTGGGCCAGGTTCCACTCTCATTCGCGGGGTGTTTGAACAAAATTACCTGGCGTATGTCATGAGCTATGTTGGCTGTATGGGTCCAGCCAAAGACCTAGACAATTCATGTGACCCCAACAGCAAACCTCTGAAAACGTCTGGGCAGCAAATAATTCATCCGTGGTATCATCTAACAACTCTAGGTGTATATCTAGTTATTAAATATTTATTGTAAATTTAGCGATACGTTTTTATCTTTCGCATATACATTTGTTTACACATTCCAGGTGTTTGCATTTAAATAAAGAGCGCAATAAACTTAAGCGTATTGAAATAAATACAGCAATATCCTTTTTCTTCAGTTTCAGTCCGACCTGTTACATGCAAATTCGACTTCGAAGTTTTAGTTCATTCATTTTGTTATCTAACTTCGCCAAATTCCGAAGTGGACCACGGCCTCAACCCACAAGCCCCTCAAACAAATTATGGGTCATTAGCTAGCTCCAGTTAATCAGATCGAGTTCCTCTGCTTCAGTGATTGATTTAAAAACTCAGCGGGCTGGTGTGGTGTTGTCTAGATGCTCCAAATTACCAAGCCACGTCAGCCGTTGTATTTTTAACTCTTTGACCAGGTCACCGTTACTATATAGTTCATGGTTGAATCATTTCCACTACAATTCCGCCTATACAAACTGGTCCGAATATCACTTGAATAATTTTTCTCTTCTTCCCAAGAAGTTTTCACCCATCTTCGATTAGGAGGATACTTCTGCACCATGCAATGCATAGCAGGACCGGGATGATTAAGGTCTAGTCTCCATGTTCTCCTTGGTTCTATGAGAGAGGGCTTTATTTCTTAGAATCCCGAGTCGGCGACGTTGAAAGTCCTTTCTCCAATCAATGGAAGGAGTTGTATAAACGTGGTCTGTACCTACTTCTGTACTCGACCCAAATTTATTTATTTTATTTTATTAAACAAGAGAAAAATTTAAGCTTTAAGTAGTTTTTGGTAACATAGTGATTAAATCAATTTAAAAAAGAATGAAAACACACCTAGGTTTTATAAGCTAATAACTTTATTTATTTAAATTCGTTAAGCTCATAAATTCACTATCTGTCTTAAACGCTTACTTAAGGATTGATCACATGTATTTATGTATAAAAAAAATAAAAATTATAACGCTTTATCTACTTTGCCTATAATACGAAACAGCTAAAATATTTTAACAACATTTAAAAGACAAACAAAACCAGTCACAGGCTGTTCAACTTGGGGCTCGCTTATATTTACTTTTCAAATATATCACGAATAGTTTTGAAGGCTGTGTTAAGGCTGTCAATAAATAACTCTCCATCACGCTGTCCCTTGTATGTTGTTGCAACGGCGCCACATTCATCGTTTTGAATGGAATATCTGAAACATAAATTATACACACATGAGCGATACTTCAACCAGACAACATACCCAATTCCAAGTCCATCGGGAACCACTGGTCCAAATGATCCAGCCAAGACAGCTGGAGATGCCAACGTACTGGTACTGATAATGTTGTAGTTAATCTTTTTGTATGCCTCCTCGGTATATAGTTTCGGAAGTTCAATGCCATTTAATTGAGCCATATGACGGAGTCCAAACAGGTGGCGATCGAATCCCTGACCCATAGCGGCATCCTTAGTCAACTGACCGTGCACAGTCGAACATGTCTGCAGCATTGCACGCAATTCTGCTACATCGGCCCTGCGGCCGGCAGGCTCAAGCACTGACTCACAGAATGCTTTTGTAGACAATGTACAAGGCCGCATTGTTTCAGTGCGGCCATGTCGAAAGGCGGCCGTACTACACGACTCATAGGTTCCCACGTAATTACCAAATGCTTGACGGTACGCCAGTTGAAATGCTAATTGCATTATAGAGTCTGGACTAACTCCGTTACGTTTACACGAGACTTTGTCAATGCCATCTGTGAAGCGAAGTATATTCATGTTTAAACTATCCATTGTTTTGGCATGTTTTTTTAGAGCTTTCGCGATATCATCATGGACGCGATCGTCTAGTTGAAAATCGATTGAGCGTACTGTGTTGTCGCCGGCATGTGGTAAGTATGGTATAGTATTTGGATGCACGTGGGCTGCTTGAGTAGTCTCTTTGTAGATTTCATTGAAATAACGTAGCACAGCGACACCGTCGCCCCAAGAGTGTTCGAAATTTACAGCTGCTGTTCCGTCGCCACTTACTATGAGCGAGATTGACTTGTCAAACCACCTAAAATAATAAAAAAAAATAAATGTGTTACGATGAGAACGCTTCTCGTTGCTAAAACAACATTTAAAATGAACGTAAATTATACTATGCCAAAACGTACAGTAATTATGGATAAGATAAAAGTTATAGTACTAGGAACGGCCGCCGCTATTGTTTTTTGAAAGTGCTGCGAGTTCATATCTTTGGCGAGGGTAACACGTTCCAAAGTCCAAAGATGAATGGGGCCGAAAAGAATAGGTAAAGGCATCAAAGACAAAGCCAACGAAGTGGACGAGAGACTCGATTACTAGATAGGAAAGACACTTGTCTGTCATCAATCCACAGAAACCGATTGTCATTTCCGCAGATGCGAGTTCCTATAAAATGCTGACACATGCAGTTGGAAAGTTTCTAAAACTGATGCTCCCTGCGACTAATTCACTATCAGAGGCTGAGAAAATGTACTCACAGTTGCATCGCTTTAAAGAAATCTTTATTTTTATGCCCAAATGTACCAAATAATAACGAACCATCGGCCATTAAAAAATGTTTTCAGTCCCAAAAGGGGAACTCTGTTAGTGACTGCAACGAGGCTGCAAAGACGATCCTTCTAAATTATTTAAGTGATTTAGGCACATGTTCTGACTACAAAAAGGTCTAACTACAAAAATGGAAGCAAAGTGGTAAGCAACTAAAACGCTGGACCTATTTAACCTAAACTTACCCTATCTGGTGCCCTTTAACTTAATTTACGTTATGAATGATTATAAAGCGTTAAACGAATTGAGAGTAATTAATATGCACGTACCTATTGACTGCATCTCCAGCTAAGAAATGCTTCAACAACTTGTCTGGCTTTTCTTCATCGTACCGCATGTCGCTACCATCTAAACAAAGACAAAACTTTGCGGAATCCACCAATTCCAATTGCTTTGCATTTCCAATGTCGACGATATATTGACGCGTTCGAGCCCACACATCACGATTTTCCGCAGTCATAACACCAAGTGGCTGCTCCTCTACAACCTCACCCGAAGGATTTTGATCCATTACTGCTTTCAATCGACCAAGAATAACATTTGGTGATTCAATATCTCCATCGGCGTTCAGCACATCTACCGCATAGAACTTCCCACCCCTCATTACCAGAATGTGTCGGGAGTCTGTGGTTTGGTAAATGCGATCCTTGTTAACCTGCGGAATGCGAGTAACACCAAAGAGCCGATTATACTGACTCATGTCAAGTGGGAATGCCTTGAACGCATACGCTACGTATGTTGCTATAGGACTTGGAACAAGTCGCGTTATTTGTCGAAACCGATCGGTGTCACTTTTCTTCGGATTAAGATGAAAAACTTCTGGTTCAAGGAGGTCTGCTTGGAGAGAACGCATAAATCGCAAAGAACTAACAACCAGATTGGCTGCACGCAACAGTTGTGCGTTGTATTCCGGCCTAGGATCATTCTTCATTACTAAAAGTGGATTGTAATTTAGTGGCAATGGTGATCTATCACTAAGGTACATGTCGAACCATGGCTGAGAAATGTAACTAGTGTGTTTGTTGGCACTATCAGATTGTTTGAGAAGTGCTTGCAGTTCCTGACCAATACCGCTACCGAATTCCGCAACTGTCGCCTTGGTTTGGGCAAAGGATTCTGTACTGAGGATGGGTTCCACCGCTGCCAAGTAACGTTCGCATGTCTTTTCGAGAACCGGAATTGGAAGACGGGGCAAAGATTGTTGAAAGTAAAGTGTTGGCAGTTTCGATTTGTGCAAGTACTGATAACAGACTTGATTCGAGGTAGTACTCTTGAGGCGAATAAATGAGTGTTTCTGTTGCAACATAAGCTTTGAAATACCCATTTCAGTGAACTTTGAACATTTCAGATGAGAAAGCATAATTTAGTGATGATTAAACAACCGGAATTTTGCACAAATCTGGTATTTCCGCAATTACTAGTTACTTGTTGCACAAATTGTTAAAATGGAAATAAAAAGAGTCCCACAAAATATGGTGTCCTGCAAATTGATCAACAAATTTACTACCGAAAATGATTAATGATTAATTAACCAAAAAAATAAATAAAATCAAACTTAAAAGAAAACGAAAACAAATTCCAATGTCCAGTCCGTAACGTACACAACAACTGTCACTGCTATCGCACCACTGAATTCAGCACACCAAGACACTAAGTGGGTGTGTTCAGAACTATTAAGCAGTTTGTGAAGCAATAATGCTTAGACCCGTTTTATGGTGGCTTTACATTACCACGCAGTCCTATCACGCAAAATTAAAGAGATGCTAAATACTAAAAAGTCTATAGACGGTAAGGGACAGCAACACCTAACATGCAAAAATACGTGACATGTATTTTGGTCGGCCATCTTGTTTACGTGATACGTATTATGGGAAAGATGTGCATGTTGATATTTTTATAGCGATGGCCTATGGAATTTATCAATCCTATAAAACAAAATGAACACTGCTATCATATGTTTTTACGATGCCATAATACCAAATGTTTGAGATTCCTCTGGTTCACATCAGCGCGCTAGCGATCGCTCTCAAAAATGGAAAACAATTTTGATGGTAATTTAACATTTTGTTTTAACTAGTGGAAAATGTAATGCAAATAAAATTTTCAGATAACAATTGGTATCCAAATGTCGAATATCTTGACGAGGAGGAATTTCAATGCTCATTTGAGAGCTTGGATACCGGTAAGCAGGTACCAGGCGTAACTTTGTTATTTTGATAACAAACTACGGATTGAAATTGCAATTATTATGTATTGTATGTATTGATTTAATTGTTTATACAATGTAGATGATCCAGCCACAAAGTCCACATCAACTAATAAAGAAAAAGAAGACGAAAAACATTTCCCGAAGAAGCTGTAGTTAAAAAGTGAATAAGTCGGGCGCAATATAGTTTACTTACTTATCAAAAAGTTTTGGTATCCCTGAGTTTGTGTTAATGCCTGCTACAAGACTGCATTAAAATTTTAGTGATTAAGCATATAATTTAGAATTTTGTAGTACCAAAGACATAATTAGCTCAGTATTTTAGTTTACGAAATTCAATCATGCGACTTGTACTACAAAATTCTAAAATATATGCATAATCATTAAACTTTTAATGTTGTCTTGTAGCATGCATAAAGACGAACTCAGGGATACCAAAAACTCTTAAATAGCTCGCTCCTATCTAAAGGAGCAGATGGAAAAGGATCATTTTGTCCATTTCCTAAGTAAGGAACAGGTGAACAGCGTCATCTGTATTTCCAAGTACTGGCTCTGACTGGACAATTTGAAGCTGCCATCGAATTTCTTTCGCGCACGGAGAAGTATAGAACCCATGCTGTACATATTGCTCTCGCTTTGAGTAAGCTGTTTCTGCTGGGTGGACCGCGAAATGTCCAGGAACCTTTATGTAAGTAAAGTAAGGGTAAGTTAATTTTTCCACAATCAAAACAACAACAGTTGAATGTCTTTTCTCTTTGTAGTGGATTGTTTCAACAATTCGATTGCGATGAATTCGATTCTCGAACTGCAGCTGGCATGGTAGCCAAACACTTGGTCAAGAAGGGAATGTTAGATAATGCCATTAAGATGTTCGATATCGCTGGGGTAACTTCTATCACGAAAAGAAATATCACCTCGCACTGGAAGTTTTGGCCAATACAAATCTTGTGCCTATGTCCATGAATGATTTGGAGGATTCTATAAATAACTTTAAGCGCATTGGAGGCGAGATCTGTAAGGTTTATCCCGACATTCTTTTGGCAACAATGGACATTTTGTACATTCAGTACCTACAAGAGTGTTCGTGGCAAGGAAGGTAGCGGCTTTATAGACATATCAGTAAAGATAGGGTAAGTTCCTTAAAAATTATGCAGCTAGATTGCTAGATTACTATGCTTTTTCTTCTAGCAACTGGCACATTTGGGAGAAAAGGCTAAAGCACTGACAAACATAGCAGCCAGAATTCCATACCGTATGCCAGGCGATACAAATAATCTTCTTGTGCAAACGGAAATTTTAATGCATTAATAATTGGTTTTTTGTACTTTATTTTCTATTTTAATAAATTAATTATGTGAAGCTTAAATATTTGCTAAAAAATAATAAATATATCAATATCGTTGCCTTTATTAAATTCATTTTTCACTTTTAATTTAATAAGTACCACAACAAAACCGAAGAAAAAAAAATTATTGTTTACATCTGAGCTGTCAAATCTCCATAAAAAAGTTATAGCAGCCTAGATTCAACTGTTAGGCTTGTGGTCTCACTCCTACACATCATTAGCCTTGACTGTGGAAAAAACGGATCTCTCTCTCTAAAGTCATGCAAAATTGCGTGGCGTGATAATGTAAAGCCAGCATTACACGCACCAATTTGTGTCAAACGAAGCTCTTTCTAATTCTTTTTGGGCACTTATGGTGCAAATGCATACGTCCAGTGTTTTAACTTTAGTCCCTTGATTGTCAAATTGTCTTTGTTTCCTTTTTTTCTCATTCATCGTTCGCGGTGGTAGTTCTATTTTCGAAGCGCAGATCGCACACAATTCGAATAGGACAAATGCTGACGTCTAGCGCAACCGAGTACGGTTAAGGCCCTAGTTATAGCTATCATTGAAATGCACCATTGAAAATGTTGTTTTCCGATTTTAAGACGATTAATCAAACAATATTGGCTGTAGTTGGTATGAAAATAAAGTTAATCAATTGGGGAATTTGTTTACGAAAGAAATTACTTAATTCTGATTAAAACTTTTCTTTAAATTTAATTTTATTATTTCACTGATCGAAATCGATTTCAATGAACAGCTGATTCTCGTTTCTCTAATTTGGAACCCCATCGTTTCACTGATGTGATCGATTCTCATTCTATTCTCAGCTTTCAGTTTTGCTTTCAATGATCAACTCTAACCTCTAAACCTAGACTTGTTTGTTGAAAACTTGAAAAGTCACTGACAGGTACTTCCACTGACAGGATTTTTTTACTGATTGCTATCCATCCGTGTTTGGCTATCCCCTACACTTTTCATCACCATACCATCACTTTCTAGAGTCGTACGACAAAAATCGGTGCGTGTAAAACGGGACTTAGCAATAATATGACCAGCTAGCAGTTTTTTACATTTTCTTAAAAAATATACATAGATAATAGGATTGAAACAAATTGTAGACAAAATCGAATTGACATTTGCAAACATTAATTTAAGCTCTAACTTTCTTTAAAAAAATATATCAGCCCAATTCTAAATGACAATTCCCGGGGAATTTTTTTCCTTTTCCCCTTTCTCCTATTCTAAATAAAAACTCCCGAGGAATTCCTTCGCTTTTCCCTTTTCTCGTATTCTAAACAAACTTCGAAAATGGGAAAAATACTCCGGGAAAAAAGTAGGCATTTCAAATGTCAAAAAAAGGGAGATCATTCTGCAATTTGCCGCGAGTTTGTTCCCCACGCATTTGCTAGGGAGTAAATAACAAAATGTAAGTCTTTCCTTTTTTGCATATTAAATATAATTGAAATGATTTTTTTAGGTCCAAAACAACAAGCAAATTGCAAATTCAGATGCTCCTTGAATTAATGGAAGCCCACCCCGGTATTGCACGTGGGTTCCACAAGGGAAATAAGGAAGAAGTTTCCTTATTTTGGAAAAAAGCTGAAGCAGAACTAAACTCATCGGGGCCGCCACGCAAAACTATTGCTGAGTGGAAAAAAGTAATTTATGAAGTTTTTGGAGCATTAGTTTCTGAACTTTAACTTTAATTATAGGTATGGAGTGATCAAAAAAAATATGTGAGGGCAAAGGCGGCATTGAATTTAAAGGCGAGAAATGGAACTGGAGGTGGACCCAATAAGGAACAGCAATTCTCTCAAATAGAGCAGGCTATATACAATTTGGTTGGGATGAAAGAGTCTGTAGAAGGTGTTGCAGTTGCATCATTTGGACTAGAAACTTTTAGGCCACCTGCTAAAGTAATTTCTCCGCCAGTGGACGTTCTAAGTGAAGAGGATGAGTTTGAAATTGAAACTCTCCTTGAACAAGAACAAGTGACTCCAACAAATACATCGGTGTTGCCTAATCTCCGTCCCCCCGTAAGTAGTGCACGCATAAGTACTGCATCTGAAGCCTTAGAAAAGGAAATCGTGCTCCAAACGAAGTTGTGTGCAGCTGTCATGGATGTAGTCGAAGTCGTAAAAGAGAACCTCGTAATTCAAAAGTGCACCCGTAGCGGACTTACATTCCAAATGAAGGAATCATGGCATGCGCCGGGATGTGAAGCGTCGACGTACCGAATCTTCAATTCGTCATCGCAAACCTGAAAATTATACTCGTATATTAATAAACAAGAATAGCCACTATAAAACGAACTTACCAGCATAACATTTAAACTGTATGTTCCTTTTCTGTTATAAAATAAGTGCTTGTTAACTGAAGGAGCAACAATTCGAACGTGTGTGCCGTCAAGACATCCAACAATACCAGGAAAGTTATGTTTAGAGTAAAATGCTAGCACAACTTTTCTTTTGTCTTCGGTCGTTTTGCATGTACTTATCCATTGTGGACATAGCAAAACCTCAAATACATCTAGGACTTCTGTGAGAACTTTACTAAAGGTAGATTGGGCCAACCCAATACTATAGTCCATTCCAACCCCTGTTTGGTATCCGCCTTCAGCAAAGAAGCGCAAACATGAGCTCAGTTTGACAATTGGTGGGACTGCAAAGCATTTTTTAACCGGCTGCCAGGACGATGTGAGTACCTCCAACAAATATTTAAATGTCACCTTGTTAACCCTATAATACTTTTGAAACCTAAGATACAAAATTGTTTTTAAAATTAAATTTTCTTAAATATGTTCACTTACAATGATTGAGGCAACTCCAAGGGATTGGAGCTATCCCGCAAGCATCTCCTTATAGCTCTTGGCTGACCTTTTCGGATTTCTTCAGCTTCCACTTCTTCCGCCAATATTTGGAAAGCAATACTATGCATTTTTCTTATATATTTCATAAATTGTTTCTCATTTATTTATCAAATATATTTTGCCCTTTTTCTAGATATGTCAAATGCTGTGAAACAGCTGTTTCGAACATTCATTCCCGCCTTCGAAGGGAAAAATTGCCTCCCGGGGAATTCGAAATAGGGGAATTAAACTCCCGGGAAAAAAATCTCCCGGGGAGTTCTTTTCGCCGGGAATATTTAGAATCAGGCTGATTATAATTTTATAAAATATATTTAAAAAAAATATTACAGTTTTCGGCTGACCATACACCACTATCTCACATGCCAAATTATGTCTGATCTCTATGCGATTTGAATTATCAGAAAGTTTAGCATATTCATATTTTTATAGTAAAAGTATGCAAAAAAAATCAAATATACTTCCGGAAGTGGTTATAGATGAGCATATAAAATGGAAGCAAACACAAGTTCTGGCGAAAAACAATTATTCTGCAAATCAATAGAAAATATATTCACAACTACCATAGTTTACTACTTCCGGAAGCCATTTTATTTTATGGGACTTCTACATCATCACACATTCAATTCCTTGTTCAATATAAGAGAGAGTGAAAAATCCGCTTATCTACAGTTAATGTAAAATGGCGTAAGAATGAGATCGCAAATAATCACCTTAATGGGACATCCACATCATAACAAATGTAAATCCACGATGTCCGAAAAAGAGATCCGTTTGCTGCAGTCAATGGTATGATAAGTGTAAAAATGAGATAGTACATCATCAGACAGAGAAAGAGATCCATTTTCTGTAGTCAATGTAAGAAAAAATGAGATAGTTCACCATCACCTTAATGGGGCATCTACATCCTCGCACATGGAATTGCTTGCACGAAATCAGAGAGGGATCCGTTTTTCTGCAGCCATTGCCCAGAAAGGTGTAAGAAAGAGATCGCAAATCAATACTTCAATTACTTCCAAGTATGCGTGTTTTATTAAATATCTATCTCAGCAAAGGAAATAATAGAATTTTCTGCACGCAATTACAATAACCACCTAGAGTCCCAGGTGGGATATAATTGCATTTACCTATTTCCGAAATTAAGAACGAAAATACCGGGTCTAACTCTGTCTAACGACAGATAATAATAAGAAGGAAAGCAAAAACAGCAGATACTAAAATGTTATTTTGTATTTTTCACACAATCTCTACAAATTTAATTATTTTACTTATTCAAACACTTTTAACAAACACTAAATTTAAATTCTGGAATGTTTTCAATTGGTATTTTGCACTTTATTATAAACTTTTCCCTAAAAAATGAGCAAACCCCATCTCCGTCAGTTTTTTAGCTGTCACTTTGTTTTATTTTTCTCACTTGACACTGACGTTGTCGCGAACTACCCTATTCTACTTACTTTACTTTGCTGAGATAGATGTTGAATAAGACACCCACATACAATAATAATTATAGGTAGGTACATAAAACGGATGAAAAAACAGCATCGTGAAATACACTCAAAACATGTCATATATGATGAGTACAGTTTCAGTAGATTTTCATCAACCATGTGTTAATAAATTCAAACAAATAAACAAACTATTGTACGTTCATTACTTTCGGAAGCCAATTTGTTTTATAGGAAATCAAATTCTTTTCTGTACTGTACTTTCCTATAATTCGTATCATATAAACAATATCGCCGGCTAAATTATGTGTCACACATTTTTACATGTTAGCTGATATTGCCCGATAGACTGTATTCAGTATTTTATTTCCTCTTCAACATCATTCTAGCAAGACTTTTTGACAGCCGAAATTCGGTTTCCACCAAGATAGAGCCAGACAATTTGCTAGCGTAATTGAACAACGGCTTTAAAGACATTTTAAGGAGTTTAAACATCGTTTATTAATGCGTTTATAAATAGGCCCGGCATAATATGTTTGCGTGTCATTGTATTATGTAGGTACCATAAAATAGCCATGAAACTTCATTATCAGTGTTATCTGAGCGCTTTATACTTTTGAACTTGACCTGTTCGATTCGTGGTGGAACAACATCAATATCGGCCATATTGAACTTTTTTTCTGGATACAGAAGCGTACTTTACTTCATTCACTTCAGTTTGTGTGGCTGCATCGTATGGCGTAAAATTGGTATTAATTCTGTGTTTGAAATTAGAAGTCGTTCACATATTTTCAAAGCCAATAATTTAAAAAAGTAAACTAACTCGTTAAATTTCTATTCGTATAGGAAAAATTTGCAAAAAAAAACTAATAAAAGTTAGAGATTAAAGTCCAAAAAACTTTTTTTGCCTTTAATACTGACATTTCGCAAAAAAAAAATAAACTTGTAGCAGTTCTCTTTCTAAACGAGGCTGCCCACCGACGAGACGGGAAGAAAGAGATAAAACTAACAAACGAAGGTGGTCATCTCTAGTGCCATCTTTGTTTCTCAGTGTCAGAAGTGAATAGTGTTTTCGTGTTGATTGAGACTAATTTTTTTTTGTCATCTCGTATCGTTCGTGCGTTTTCGTAAAAAAAAAAAGCAGTATCCCTTTAAATTGTTCATCTTTTCACATAATCAGGAGTGATAGTGGACTACAATTATTTCCAATGTAAGAAATTTACAATTATTAAATTGTCTATATAGTAGTTTTTGGGGAAAAGGCGAGAAACTTGAAGAAAAACTATTTTGGAACGGGATATAAAATAAAAAAAAGAGAAAAAAAAAAAAAAACAGAAATGTGGCCAAAATATGTATGTGAGTGCACTCTTTCAGACTGCAGGCACCGGTCATTGGAATTGGATTTATGACGCATGTTTTTTTTCTTCTGTAAATCCATCTGGGTGAGGAGACGTCTATATCGCATATTTAGATCCAGAATTTAGTTATTTAGTTAAGAAACAATGTCAGTGCAATACATTAAGTGGGGAATATAATTTTGCTGCTAAATTATATTAGCGACGACGACATCCAATAGCCATTTGCCAACACATTGGCCCAACAACACTTCTTCATATTAACGCGCAGTTGGGAGTTTGGGGAGTGGTGTATCTAAATTATGGAAAACAAATTGGGATTTTCTGTTCTGCTCAACGGATTAAAGAGAAAACTATAATGGAATTTATTTTTAGTGTGAAATAATGGAATGAGAAGTTGCCCCAAGACAGGGACGACCATAAGTCTGCATATTTGGATGTTTGGATGTTTCCGTTTGATTGACCAAGAGCTAGAAGTAAATGTGGAGGAAGCATGCCTTCCGAATTCTTTTGCCAATACGATTAGTACCTACATGGATTTTGTTTTTCTTATTGGAATACGTGCTTCAAATAAGAATTTGTTTTTCCCTTTAGAACAGCCGTTCGTTTTGTTTTTCTACATTTCCTCGTATGCAATTATGTACAAGAAATAACCGTTTCCTTCCAACACATGCTGATTGTTTAAAATATCGTGGCACAGAGAGAGAGAGAGAGAGAGAAAACTATAAAAGATGGTGACAGGTCGTGTGTGTGGTTAATCTACTACGTAAGTACCACGATCCACGACCCTTTCGTTTGTCTCTCCTTGCAAGATAATAAATCGAGCACAGTTCTAAGCAGGACAGATTAAAAAAAAAATCTTTTCATTCCTTGTTGAAATTTCAGTTTTTCTATTGCCATTTAGGTATTGAATTGTTATTACAATTAATGAGTGTTTGGTTGTTATTTTTATTTTTATTTTTTGACTAAAAAAGGGAGTTGGAAAGTATTGCATAATATTTCACATCGGTATTAATATTATGTGAGAGAAAGGAGATTGCTCATCGTTTTTGAGAGACGATACGGCCGTGGTTGTGGCCATACTACATGCAGCGATGGTTTTCATAGTTTTTTTTTTGTGTTAATTTTCCAACAATCGTATTATCATTTTCTTCAATTACAGCTGTTTTCAGAGTTTTGTTTTTCTGTTGTTTCGTTGCAGATAACTACTCAAAAAGATACTAACAAGCATTATCAAAATGACAGATTCAATGAAATTCGGTCCGGAATGGCTTCGTAATATGGCTACTGATACGACAAACAATCAAGGTTCTGGCGGTGGAGGTGGCGGCAGTTCATCAACATCGTCAGCCTCATCAACAAATTCAAACAATAATGGTGCAAGCAGTAGTTACCCGTATATACAACAACAGCTACAGCGGCAAATGTTAATATTACAACCATCGCGTGGCCTATTCCCAGAATTTCGATATGGTCGTGAAGAAATGCTATCGTTGTTCAATAAGAATTGTAATATGCCAGAAATATTACCGTCGTTTAAGAAGCTATTCATCGAACAAGTTCAATTTCCACTCGCTCTAACTCCTAGTACCGAGGAAGAGGTATTTTCATCAGTCGCACAGCCGCCAACAGTAAGTTGTGTATTTTTTTGATTTATATTACTACATGCTAAGGTCGTTTGTCAATTTGCGCTGAAGAATTATCTCCAACTGAAAGTTCATCAAACTGCAGTCTTGAAACAGAGATTTCTCTTGAAATTCAAAGTTTAATTTTGTCACACAAACACTATAGCAAAAAAAATTAATCCTAGATTTCGGATCAAAATAATTTGTTGAAAGTTTACTCAAATTAGTCGAAGATAATTACTGCGCGTGCTTAATCGATACCAATAATCATTTTTAGTCCTCAACTTAAATATTTTGATGGTCACAATGGATAATTTTATAGGGAAATTTTCTCGACTTCGTAAAACTTAGCCTGGACACTAAAAATGATTATTAGTACCGCGGAATGTGTATACAAAGGACATGATATTGTTTGTACATAATATGGTATGGTATACCTGAATGTAATAAAATGTTGCAACGTGCAACACCCATGTGTTTTTTATTTGCTTAATATTGTTACACGGATAAAAGCGGTAATGAGTTTCCAATTAGAATATAGCCGCACACAAAGAGCGGTTATTTTTTTTCTGTTTGGATTTGTAAGTTCAGCTGACCCATTTTATCACAATTGCAAATTTACAGGTTTCTGTAGCTCTTTTTTAGGCAATTCTGATTTTTGGCAATTTTCAGAATGTGTTCTCCTTATTGTTTATTAGAAAATTTGTAACTTATAACACCCGTTTAATAATAGGCTCTTGGGAAGTGAGTATAACAAAACCAAAAGTGGGTATAACAATTTTGCATGTAAAACCAACAGTGAGTATATCAAGCTGGAGTTCGAGAATCAAATATGTAGTTTCATTCATTCATTTTTGGCGCAGTAGCGCAGTGGTTAGTGTGCTGGACTACTGTGCGAGGGATCCCAGG
The DNA here is from genome assembly GCA_955612985.1 of Cheilosia scutellata. Lineage (NCBI taxonomy): Eukaryota > Metazoa > Arthropoda > Insecta > Diptera > Syrphidae > Cheilosia > Cheilosia scutellata. The sequence continues at coordinate 9,153,981 of OY015315.1, read as the reverse complement.
TTCGATCCCCGGAAAAACAGAAATTACATCTTAAGGTTTTTTCTACTGCGCCACCTCTCGCGAACGTCTGACAAACATCCGAGAGTATGACTGTCCTGAAGAAGCTTCTCAGTTCAACCGTTCGGACACGGCATTAAAATGTAGGTCCCTTCCATTCGTCCCAAAAATAGAAATTCACACAAAACGAATTGTTGCGAGAAGCTAGGCCTAGGGTGTTTACCGCCTGTTGCGCCACCTATTTATTTATTCATTTCAATGGCGCGCTTATCCATTAAGTGGGTCGCGGATGTAGGTTGAACCTCATTAAAAAAAAAAAGAAAAAACTCGATTCTCCTCCCGAGATTATGGACTTGATCTAACCAGCTCATACTAGGTCTAGCAAGAGTGCAACTCCGGATTCCATAGGAAATTTTCTATCAATTAAAGTAATATAGCTCCAATTTCCGGTAAAGTTTGAGTTTGTGCTGCCAATGGGTCATTTGGCCTTAGAAACACAAAATAATCAACGAAAACTGCCCTTTCTCAGCAATGTGAGTCAGTTTGTGTTTATTATTTATTTATTTCAGCTTTATTAACAAATAATAAATTATGTAAGCGCTGATTTTCGGCTATACATTTTTAAATGAAACTATAATTTATTGATTGATTCAAATGAAGAAAATAGCGAATAAATTACATAATCTTAATATTATGTAGGGAAGGAAGAAAAATGAGTTGGGAGATAAACTACTTAATTTAGGCTCGAACAATGGTGCAGTCATAAACTAAGTGTTGTATGGTAAGTGATTGTGGGGAGCTGCAGAGGTGGCATTGTAGGTGGTTGACTTTTGTTAGAAGAGTGTGGCCCAACCTAAGCCGAGTAAAAGATTTCTCATATTATTCAGTACGCTATGCGGGTAAAATGCTGCTCTCCCGTCCGGGTTTAAAGATTTTTAATAGTGAAGGTATGTGGATCACTCCTCTTTTTGTTTTATTTGTGCATAAGCACAAATGTTAAAAACAAAGTGAGTGAGTAAAGGTTCGTTAACCGAATTTCTAGCTTCTGTATCTGCGTCTTCGTTCTCTTTTATTCCCAAGTGTCCAGGGATCCAAAGAAGTTTTATGTTTCCTTTTCATAGAGTTGAAACTAGACAGTATTTTTTCTTAACAGAAATTATCAGCGTAACACTTAACTAGCGAGAATCGTTTTTAAACCTCGCTTCCCACTTATGGGTATCTATCCATATCAGCCAACGAATCCTTTCGATAAATAAGGCTCTTTTACTCTTATGAATCTCTTTTAATCTCACAGCTTGCGTAAAAAAAAAGAGAAGAAAGGGTGAACAAAACCGAGAGTATGGCAATAAACAAAAACACTGACACCTAATAACATTTACAGTTATTTCTGTAGTACAACACGTATTCACATCACATTTAAAAACTGGCTCTATGGAATTCTCTTTTTTGCCCCAAGCTGGTGGTCTATTCTCTCTGGTTTGTGCTTTAGATCCTACATCTTACTGCGCAAAAATGTCATTAAATTGATTGTCGTGCTCGTTTTTGGAGATTGTACCAGCTCCATTCCGAAAGATGAGGGACTAATGTTCCATGGTAGTTATCAAAGCACCCTGCAGGAATTTTCATATTTTTTGCAATTATTAAAGGTGACGGGATAACAGATTGAAGGCCTTTGGATCTTTTCCTGTTCATACAAGAAAGGACGCGTCCCTGTCAATGAATGATTGAGTCATTTGAAAAAGAGAATAGACAGTATTGTTTTTGTGGCTTGTATACGATCCTCTTTAGTTGGGAGTCAAGCTTGCGCCAATATTTTTTTTTTTTTTTTGCCTCGATTACATATCTTATACAAGGTTTTTAGTTGAATGACTGGCAGGCGGGGTTCTTAAAAGCACGTCCGTGGACTTTTGCTAACAACCATAAGCTGCCACTCACGGGTGGCATAACCATAATTCTCTCGTCTGCTTCATTGTATTCTTCCAGAGAATCTTCATCTCTGATATCTACACTTCGCAAAAAGGCTTGTTTTGATAGCGTTGTATGCTAAGTCCAATGACAAGTCTTCATTTCTAAATGACAAAATTTTGTTAGATCTTGCAAATAAGCTTATATACGTGACAATATAAGTTCTATTATATAATAGATAATAATAAATTTCTAATGCAACTTCTCTATTTGATTTTTACCCATCAGCGTCCACAATGGTTACAACGTAGTCCAGTCGCATTTAATTCTGCACCACGTGGTCGTGGTGGCTCCGTAGATCGTGGGCGTATGCGAGGCAAGTCAATGTACCATCCAATATTTCCACGACCAACACCAATGTTCGAGGATGACGTTCGTAACTTAAAGGTAAAAGTGTATTTCAAACCTTTGTAAGGGCGGCTAGTGATAATTTTGAATTTTAAGTCGGAAAGAGGTTGGTCTGAACGCAATGGCGGCGCTGGAGATAGCTCTGCGGTGGGACTTCCTGATTGGAGCGTTTCTCCCTCCTCAAGCCCAAGAAAAGATTTTGCTGGTCATCCAGCCAGAAATCTGGAGAACTGGCGTAGAAGTCGACACGACGAAGATGGTGTAGTAACTGGTGGGCCTCCGGGTGGGGCGAATCCACCCAGTGGCCTTGGAACTGGTGTTATGAGTGCCAGTGGCGGTCCGGGTGGGGATGGTTGGCGAGGCTCTGGCTCGAATAATTTTGGGAACAATCGTTGGGGTAATTTATATTAATTTTCATTTCAAAATAATGGTTGTTTCTAATATGGAATCTTGCTTTGATAGGACGTTCAACTAGTTGGCGGGATGAAGATGGCGGGAACGGTGGTGGTATTGACGCGAATGCTTATAATATACCACCAATGCAGCGGTCCTATTCAACAATTGCAACGACCGAACGGACTTACTTCTCTGGTCTCTCGAAGAGTTCCTCACTAACATCAGCCGCAGGGGGTGGCGGTGTGGGTGCGGGGTCTGGCGGTGATGGTACCAACAAACCCAATATCAATAGCCGTCATCATCATCAAAATTCTGCAAATCATCAATGGGATACGGAGGATATGTTGCCCGAATGGGCAATGGAAAATCCAACCGATAGTGGTGGGACATTTGATGCGACGGGAGCATTCCATGGTTCAGTTGAGGAGGACGATGAGAAGCGACGAGGTGGAGAGAGTGGCAGTTCATCCACCACTTCAAGTTCATCTTCGTCCAATCGGAAAAAATCTATTGAGGATGGAAAGAGTCATCGCGGGAATAGGAAGATCGGTCCGAAAGGCGATGAAAAGGGTGACCACCGGGCGAACCAGGATCGAGTAAGTCTGAACGATGAAGATTTAGAACCCCATGAAATTGAGCAGAGAAGCTTCCGTGATGAAAATCCGCAACACAGCTCTTCGGCGGCTGAGAATTTGATTCACTCTAGCGGAGAAATCTCTTCTATTAATAAACTGGAAACTAGCGAAGAACATACGTCAGCGGACAATCCGTCCATGAATAGTTCTTCGCCTTCCCAACAACTGACTACGCACACGACTTCTACTCCGAACTCGGCTAACACTAAGGCAATGATGATGATGCAGCAGCCATCTCAGAAGATGCCTCTGACGGAGTTATCAGATCGGATGCAAGAAGTTGCGGATGACATGGTTGAGAAACTAATAATGGATGACGATAATGTTGCTCAAGATAAACAGAAATCGGCCGTAACAGCCGGTAGTTCTGTCGCCCCTTCACCCGCTGCGGTCACTGGTAAGGTTCCAATGAATTCTAATATTCTACCCTCAGGGGTTGGGATGTCGAACGCTGCTAAGGTAGCGGCCATGTATAAGAATCAAGCACTAGCCAACAAACCAATGTTCCTTCCGGTAGTTGATCCAATAATGCACGCAGCAGTAGCCGCGGGAATAGGGTCAGGTGGAATACCTCCAGGGACGCGAATGCTGCCACCGCCTATAACAAAACCTAACAATGAACTTTGGTACTACCGAGATCCTCAATCGAAGGTCCAAGGTCCTTTCACAGCCATGGAGATGATTGAGTGGTATCGGGCAGGTTACTTTGATGAGAACCTGTATGTGAGACGTATGTGCGATAATAGATTTGCTGCATTAGGAGATTTGATTAAAATGTGCGGTCAAATGCCATTCCAGTCGTCACATTTGATACCACCATTGCAATCCACCGAGATTCCTTCTATGACGAATCCTATTCCAGTAATGCCCCTGCCGTCACATGACCCCGGACATCAGATGAAAGATACTCCTATCGTTGGCATAGTTAACGGTCCAAATATTGCCAGCAGCGACCTTAAGGGAAGCGTAACAGCAACTGCTGATGCGCTAAGTGCTGCTGTAAAGAACATGATGAATCCCGTCGATATGTCTCACATGTTGAATGCACACTTCCAAATGCTTCAGGAGCAATATATTCGTCATCAGGAAATGCTTATTCTCTCTGAATTTTCGACTAAAGAGACATTTAATCGACTAACTCCCAGCGAAAAGGCAGCTGTGGTACGACAGAGAGTTCATATGATAGGCTTGCCAGAACATTTGACAAGTTTGGCTGGTCTTAGCAATTCGTTAGCTTCGCTCAATCCTGCTGCAGGCCACCAGCTATATGACGTTATTGCTGAATGCTCCAAAAAGGACACATACGGAATGTCGCCCCTAGAGGCACAACTTCAACAGTTCCAGCAGCAACATCTTCACCATCAACAGCAACAGCAACAAGCACAACAGCAACAAGTGCAACACCAGCAAGCACAAGCCCAGCACCAGCAACAACAAGTGCAACAGCAATCACAAAATCCGTACCTAGAACAAGACGATTTTCTTCAACAGCAACAGCAACAACAGCAAGTGAGCCAACAAAGTGGAATGTACCAAAATGTTCCTTACCGTTCGGCATACAATACAATAGATGGAACTGGAAGCAGCGGTCCTGTCGACGAACAAATCAATGCTGAGATAATAAATGAGTTGAATTTGCGTATGATGTTGCGCCAAGGCAGGCTAAGGACTGGTCGCGAACAAGCGCCTCTACCACCTCCATTAGCTGCTGCTCCAAATGACTATGGAGCAGAGTTACTTGCCAGGGCAGGTCCACAAGTATTGGCAGCAGCTGTCGTGAACATGATGCCACAATGGCCACCACACATGATGCCCCATGGACAGATTCCGCAACAGCCTCCACAGCAGCAAACTCCACCACAGCAAAACCCACAACCACCACAAGTCGCAGCAAATCAATGGCCAATAATTGGTGGTACTGTTCCTGTGCCACAGCTGCAAGCTGCAGTTGGTAAGCCACCAACTTCAATGTGGGCTGCTGCAGAAGCTAGCGCCGCCCAGTTAATAATGCAGCAACAGCAGTCACAATCGTCACAGCAACAACAGGTGGACATCTTGCACACAAAAGTGGAGAACAACTTCGCCCCAGCTCCGTTGCAGCCAGTACCGCAACAGCAACCACAGCATCGACAACAAGACACTAATAGCAACAATAACGACGATTTGTCGGTCGAAGTCAATGCCAATGTAATCAACGACAACGTTTCTGCTTTAGCAACAAGTAGCTCTATTACACCACCAGGCACTGCGCAGACTAAAGCCGCATATGTAAACAACAACAATAACACCACCAACAATAAGAATAAGATCGACAAGTTGAAACCTAGCGAGGATATCCAATTGATCAATATCACTACCAAACAGCAAACTAGTGCTAGTCCAATTAGCAGCAGCAGTAACAACAATGGTAATAATAACATCAGCAACAACAAGCAGCGTAACGGCAAGCAAAAGTCAACTGAGAAACCAATTGATTCGTCGAAAAACAAACTGCAGCAGCAGCAGCAGCAGCAAGCACAACTTGTTGCAGGTCCAACTGAAGAGGATCGCCGCAAGGAAGCCGCCGAAGAGAAACGCAAACAAAAAGAGGAAAAGAAACGTCAACAACAAGAAGAAGAAAAGAAACGCCTGCAATCAGTCGAGGAGGAAAAACGGCGACAAGCTTCCGAAGAAAAGGAGCGTCAAAAGGAGATACATGCTCATCGCCGTAAGGCAATGTTGGGCGGTAATGGCGGAGGTGGTTCTTCTGGTTTGGGTTCAAACTCTAATTTGGCGATTAATGGAAAATCAACCATTTCTGGTCCTGGAAGCAGCGCAATGACCAAACAAGAACGCATGCAGACATCAATTGCACCGTGGTCAACCAATGCTCAGGCAACAATTCCCTCTACACCGGGACCCAGCCTAGCCGAAATACAAAAGGCTGAGCGGCGTGAAAGACGTGCCGATCAGCAGCGTCACTTGGAATTGTTGGAGAAGCAGATGCGCATAGCTGCAGCAGCCGCCGAGGCAACCGATAATGTTCTTAAATGGAACCCTGCTCCAGTCCCGGTTAAGTCTCTTGCCGAGATCCAAGCTGAGGAAGCCAAGCGCTTAGCTAGTGAGCATGCTGCAAACGTCGAGTTACAGCGGCGCAAAGATCAAGAGCAAGCAAATTCTGTTGCTGCCAATAGTCTGCCTTCGAATCCATTTGCAATGATTTGGAGCGGCTCTAAAGTATGGGGAGCAACAAATAGTACATCTGGCTTCTGGGAGGAACCTGTTAAATTCTCAGCTGCCGCAGCAGCTATCTCATCTTCGGCACCAACGACAGCCTCAGTTGTCGCAAAAGCAATTGGACAATCCTCCGGTGGAAATAGCAAACAAAGTGCCTCTAATCCATCTGCTGGAAATACGTCATCTTCTGTTTTGACTGCTACTGGGGCAAATCGTAACCTTAGCAAAAGCCAAACAGTATCTAACATGGTAAGCTCATCAAATTGGACTAGCGTAAACGCGTCAGGCAATTCAAGTCAAGCCAAGTCAAATCAACAGAATTCTTCCGTCAAGCAGCAGCAGCAGCAGCAGCAAGGAGGCAATAAAGAAAAGAAGGCCATCAAGAATAATGCTGGACCATCTGGCTCAACCAACGGTTCGTCGGCTAATTCTGTATCAGTGACAAGTGTTGCCAATAACCACGTCAACAAAAATGACGACTATCGCAATGAGTTCACCGGCTGGTGCATGAAGAGCTTAAACAACATGAGCCCCAAAGTAGATGGTAAGTAAGGCTTGGAATATATTTATTTGTTTCTATTACAATTTCTATTAACGTGTAATTTTCACTTCTACATTATCCCAGTGCATTTCATGTAAATTTGTAAATAATTCACAGAAAATATGTGTACTTTGACAAATAATGGGGTTTGTTTACAATTCGGCCCTAGCGAGGTATCCGTCAATTACAATTTCTTTATTTGAGTCTTAAATAATCAATACATTTGTTTTTGCACTCAAGGGGTATACCAATGAAGCCGACTTATAAATATTATATTATTAATAATTATAAATAAATATATAAATATGGAATTCTCCGTTCCGACGGATACCTCGCTACGGCCGAATAATTGGGGTTGAGCTCCATTTAAACCCTTTTCCGAAACCTCTTATGCAGAACAAAAAAAATATCTCATTGGCCTTGATATTGTGAATATAATCTTATTTTTAAATTAATTTCAGTGCCAACTTTTGTCAGTTTCCTGCAGGACCTGGAGTCACCCTACGAGGTTAAAGATTATATCCGAATGTATTTAGGTGAGTGTTTTTCTCCACATTTTATCTGCAGAACTTGTTTATATGTTTGTTTCTCTGTCTGCAGGCGAAAGCAAGGAGTACACCGAATTTGCTAAGCAATTTCTTGAACGAAGGAGCAAATACAAAAATTTGCAACGAGCACAAAACGCACACATCGATGACATGTGCAAGCCAGCACCGGCCATTAATCCGTCCGGTAATGACTCTTTTGATAATAAGGTAATTAGTTTTTGGTTTGCTTGGTTGGTTTGACTGAAAGAATTTGTGTGGGAAGAGTGCGCGTGTGAGTGGGAGATTGATAGAGATGAGTGAGATGAATGAATGATAGAATCAATTGACTTGCCTACTGACGTGACTGAATGTGAGAGTTTTACTTGATTGAATCTGTGTCTTTTGGGTAAGAGTACTTAGCGCTGATAAACATTGGAGTTGTTGAAAGCCAGACGGAAATGTTGCCAATCGGATATCAATCGAACTTAGTTAGGAACTGGGTAACTCAATTAATTTAAATATTGATCCCAGCAATATTTAAACACCTACGTTGTTTACAGTTGAGTCGGAGAAATATTTACTTATCACTGCTTAATAGGTTCTTAGAAGAACTAATTAAGTTGGTATTTAACTTATGATGTAATGTGAAAAAAAATGTTCACTGCGATGGAGATCCATACTACTTCATTAAGACCCATACCTTAGGCGATGTCCTCCTCTACTGCGTTGTCCCTCTGGGTTATAATCGAAGGCTCTTCGAACCAGAGTGCTGATGGCAATTCAACCATCTTGAACGACAGATTTTCTTACCGGGTCGATGTCGCTGTACAGCTCATAGATTATTGGTACAACATGTCTTAATGCTGTTTGTTACGACTTCAGAGATTTAAGTTCCAGAACTCTTATGCGACAGTACATAAAATATTTGGGCACAGCTGGTTCTGAAATGCTCTAAGTGATTGAGAAAACCATTACGACTTAACAAAAACTAAATTAGTGGTTAGTGTGGTGGACTATTGGGCGAAGGGCGAGCTTCAGCTTCGATCGGTGATCAGTCGCAAACGCCTGACGAATTGTGGGTCCCTTCCATTCCTTCCAAAAATACAAACCCGAAAAACGAAGGTTCTATAAACACCCGTTGCCCAAAAATTCGTGTGATACAGCCGTCCATCAACAAGTTGTAGTTCGGCATGATGAATTTAGCGACAGGAAGGAAAACTACGTCTATTGACCGAAAAGGTCAGGAAATTGTAAACAGCTGATTAAGATTGACTGGCACTTTGCGAACTGGACTGTGTGTGTGTGTACGAATTTGTTGCAGATATGAACGGAACGGATTGATTGCACACAGAAGTGTGTCAGGTTAGCATGTCTGATTTTCTTCAGACCGTGTTATGAATGAATCGATTTTCGCTTCTTTTTGTTTTTATTTATTTTTACTAGATGTTTACTGTTTCCGATTAAGTTTGTTTATTTACCCTTCCCTTACAAACAAAAAAACAACACACGCACAAGCCATACAAATGTATACAAACAAACAACGTTTCTAAATAATGCATTTACAGGGAAAGCAGAAAAAGGTAAAAAAAAGTAAAATGACCAAACTGGATGCTCGTATTCTTGGATTTTCGGTTACGGCGGCTGAGGGTCGGATTAATGTTGGAGATCGTGACTATGTCGATGCTTCGTAAAACCTAAGAAAATAAGAAATAAATATATTATGTAGAACCCAACACTCATACTTAAAAGAAAGCAAACAAGATTATGGAAAACAAAACAACTAAAATAAAATGAAACATAAAAATATATATAATATATATTTAAACTGAAAGCTATAAAGCTATTGAATTTTTTTTAATTAATTATTATTATTGTCATTATTACTATTATTGAAATAAATCGTTGAGTTTAAATAAAAATGAAACAATAAACTGTAAAACACTGTAAAACAGAGATCCTTAAGGACTATTAAATGTATGTATATACAACACAAAAAAAGAGAAAATCGTTTTAATTTTACAGTTAAGAGACCATAGGTGCATACAACCAATCCTATCGACATACGTTTCTGTTCCAATATGGCCTCCAAAGTTACAACTCTTTCCTTACAAACAACACTAGTAACTGGCAACTGCCAAATACTTTCTTAGCTTCCAATTTTCAGAATCCACAGTTGCCTCCTATTTCAGCCAATCAACAAAGCCAGTTACATTCTCAAACACAATTTGTAGCCCCTGATTACAATTACCCTGCTGCTTTCAATAACAAAGCAAAACCCATTAGGCCACCGGAAGGCAACACATCAATGCCAAAACCCACAAATAAATAAACTGTTCAGGCGGAAGGATCATAACGACATTTCATGTGTCCGAATCCCTCGGACGAACGAGAACAGACAGACACTACTGACTGCTGGCATAACTCCGGAAAGTGCCGACTCGAACGACGGTTTTTACGTGGTCGAAGACCCACAGGAGAGAGTGGATTTGATGGGCGCTTTCTTCGAGACCGTGTATACTGTGAACAACCCAGTTCACCGTAATCACGATCTTGAAGAGAGGGCCTTTCTGAACCACTTTTATCTTCGCGCCGAACTTCAGAATTGGCGATCCGAGAACAACGGTTTCACCGTGTTCAATGACGACAACCTTGCAAACGGCATAATCGCCGATGAAAGGACAAATTCCCAGTTGTTCGTGAGCAAAGATGAACTCTTGTGTATCTTTGAGTCACTTAAAAATAAAAAGTCGGCGGGAGTTGACGGTGTCCCAAACGTCGTATTAAGACACCTGCCTCTAGAAGCGATTGAGATCTTCGCCACGCTATTTAACAATGCGCTGAATAATGCATATTATCCAGTGCAGTGGAAAATGGCGGTGGTACACCCTATCCCCAAACGGGATAAAGATAGGACCGACCCGGCTAATCTTCGGTCAATTAGTTTGCTCCCGAATGTTAGCAAGGTATTCGAGAAGGTCGTTAATAGAGCTCTTTTGAAGTGGGCTGAAGAAAATAAGATTATTCCGGACAATCAATTTGGCTTTAGAGCGGGGCATGAAACGATTCATGCCGCGTCGAAATTGGTGTCCGACATTCAGTGGCACAAATGCAAGAACCAATGCACGGGTGCCTGCCTGGTCGACTTTGAGAAGGCTTTCGACACCGTATGGTTGGAGGGGCTCTTCTATAAGCTGACTAGGTTGGGTATGCAAAAACCATTGCTATATATGATTTATGACATGCTTATGGGAAAGAAGTTCGTAGTCAAATCTGGCAACGTGACTTCGAGCAAAGTCTTCGAAATTAAAAACGGCTTACAACAGGGAGCGGTGAATTCTCCGATCTTGTTTAATATTTACACGAGTGATCTGGTGGGTTCCCTCAGACATGCTATAGCGTACGCAGACGATTTAGTGGCGTACAGATCAGGTCCAAAAGTCGAGGTCATCAACATCCTATTGCAGCGTGACTTCGATCAAATTAAGAGGTATTGCGATGATTGGAAATTGAAAATCAATTTCCAAAAATCGGAAACAATCCTATTTAGAACTCCATTGGCTAGGGCCTCTAGGGATACCAGAAAAAACTGGCGAAAATTAGCCATTATTGGACAAAATGGACAACCATTGGCGGTGCGAAGCGTGGTCAGGTATCTTGGCATCTGGCTCGACCAGTATCTATATTTTGACAAACATATAGATGCTTGTCTTGCTGGGGCCAAGAGGGCTTATGCTCTGACAAGGAGACTGTTTCGCAGCAGTCAACTTGATTCCAGAGTAAAGGTCATATGCTACGTGGCCCTTATAAGGCCGATCATCGCTTATGGCTGTCCCATTTGGTTCAATATAGCGCCTTCCTATATGGAAAAGATTCGGGTGTTTGAGAGACAGTGTCTCAGGACCTGCCTAGGGTTGTTTAGAACTCCCGAGTCTGAGTACATAAAATATTATCCCAACAAGACCCTATACGATGGGGCTCGATTGAATAGGATTGACAATTTCCTAATTAAGGTGATTCGAAGGCACGTTGCAAGGGCGATGGCCAACGCTAACAATCTGATCTCGGGTGGTTATTACCCGAATTTAATGTACCACGAGAGTACGCTCCGGTCTGGCTTTGTCCCGCCTGAAGCATTTCTTCATGCAGACATGAAAGGGTTAGTCCAGGATAAAGATGGTGTGCCGGTATTGTACCACAGCCACCGCGGCGCGAGGGATAAGCGGCTCATCCACGACGGGTACGCCGCCAATGCTCAGGAGCTCCTCCGTTTTAATACCGCGATTGCGGATAGGGACATGGTTGATACCTTAAAGCAGTTCACCGAATTTTGGTGGCTTGAGGAAGAGGTGAGGGCAGACACGCTCTCCCGGGTCGGTGCGTTACCTACGTAACATCCTCCTTAGTTTTAAGCTAGTTTGTAAGTTAGTTAGGTGTATTTTAGGGGGTCTTTGGGAGGGGCCGGGCTCGTCAACATGAATGAGTGCTACCGAGACTTGACCGACGCTTATGGCCTCGCTCGGGTCCCGGCGGCGCGTGTGCACCATGTTGGTGACTGCCAGGCGACCATCGACGCAATCGGGATGGTGACCAATCGAGAGATTGCTCATCACCCTGATTATATTTAAGTTAGTTTAAGTAGCTTAGGTAGTTTTAAGTAGTTTTAGGTAGTTTTAAGAAAAACCACATAATAAAGAGTCCAAGTTTTTAGCAAAGTTTCTTGGAAATGAAAAAACAGCAAAAAATACAAAAATAGATTTAAGGCCGAAAGGCAATAATTATAAGGATATAGTTAAGTTTAGAGTGCTCGTTAAGAGCCAGTAAGCTAGAATAAGATAAATGTTAGTTTTAATTTAGATTTAATCATTTTTGTCTAGTATGTAAGTTTAAATAAGAATTAAATAAAAATGAATTTAAAAGTCATCAATGCCAAAAAGTAGTGTGTGGATTTTGCGCCAAGTTAAACCATAATGTATGCGGATTGCAAGCAACGCCGAGATACTTATGGACATTCTTGGTAAACCTGTCAACGCGCTAGTACTTCTTGTTCTTGTTCTATATACAAGAACTTGACTTTTTTACATTTATGTTTTTTGTGTGATTTATTTATCCGAACGTCAGAATTCAGAAATTTTATCGGAATAATCATATTCTTAGTGAGCGATGTGGTATTTGTGTTTCCCCTTTGACTTTGACCCAAGTGAAATGATAAAACAGTAGGTACCAAAATCAATATCAGCAGTTGCAGATAGTTTTTAGAACGTATCACCGCTTTGAACCACCTTTAACTTATAAATACAAGTATCATTTTAATCACAAACCACATAGAATAGACCCCCATCTGAGATCAAAAAAGCTCCGCCTCTTTTTCTATCTGTGAATACGTGTGTTAGCCCAGAAATAACTGTAAATGTTATTAGGTGCCCTCCATTTACTTTAACATGGCACACATACTTAACCACTTAATAACTTTTTGAAACAGGCTCTATGGATCTCTCATTTTTGCCCGGAACTGTCGGTCTATTCTCTGTGGTTTGTGATTTTAATCAATCGATGGAATTACATAAAAGTTGTATTTCCATTATACTTGTTTTGCAGCTTCAAATCAGACTAAACTAGCAAAGTCCTTGCGCCCTGATCTCACACTCCCACCTCTTTCTATTGTGGGCGCCAGCATTTCTAATTCTGATAGATGGCTATGCCCCCGGGGTACGTGATCTTTCCCAGTCCGCATTCGAATATTTGTAATCATACTCATAAGCAATGCATTTAGAGCCTTCAAAATAGCTTAGGCCCCCGCTACCCGTACATAGTCCCTATTACATTTTCGAATTCAAATGCAAATAATCTGCAACGCATTAGTTTTTAAACTCTCTCTGCTCAGTTCGTGAAAAAGTGTATCTGCCAGTGTCTGTTGGACTACATTCGATTCGGAAAATCAGTCTGTCCTCTGTATTACACAAACCATTATGTTGTTTTTCAATTTGACATTCGAATATTTGTGAAAGTCGAAAACGGTGTTATCAGCTATTTTTACTTAAAAAAAAAAATAAAAATAGAATAAAATTAAAATAAGTAAAGCCGTTATTGGTGCCCTTTGGATAATCTCATTTAAAGTGCATTTCGAGCATGTGAACCATCCACTGTTCTTTAGTTTTTTATAAATAGAATTTTCGACGTCGGCTAATAGAACGAGAAAAAATAAAAAAATGAGTGCAACAACACAACCCTTCATATCAACAAATTCGGTATCAGAAACTATTAAAACGTTTCTCGAACGCAGAGGCAAATTTCAGTGCATTTTAATTGTGTTGTTAAGTTTAAATAGTATCTCAGTGGGAATTAATCACACTATTACAGCTTTTCACATATATGTTCCAGACTTTTATTGTAGAGTAAGTATAGTATTATATTTAATTTACCATAAATTATGTGAATAAATTTCGTAAAAGCGAGACTTTGCATAGGTATTCGAAATAAAAGGCAAGTGTGTGTTTTTGAACTCGTAAATTTAGAATACTGTCCAGTTTTTTATTATCTTGAAATAAATGGATGATTTAATTTGAGGGAAAATTAATATGAATTTGTTTTTTTCCCAGTTTATTAAAAAAAAAAAAATGATGAAGGCTTTGCTAATAAAAGAACATTTAAAAAATTATATGCGATGATGATGTTTGTCTTTAATTTTTAAAATTTTCTGTTTGGTTACTAAAATAACTCATTTTGTGTCTATAGACATTTGTAAAATATTTCAGTAATTTCAAAATTTCAGTTTACTTTTGTTAAGTCGTTTTTTTATTTTTTTTTATTAAGAATTAAAAAAATACCAACCTTGTAGTAATTTATTAGCTGCTAAAGGCAATTACAAATACTGTCGTTCAAAAGTGCCTTAGCCTAGTTCAAAACTGCCTCACATGGGGGGTACCTTTGAATATAAGGACCTACTTCATTTTTAAATACAAATAAATTATACGCCTTTACTAAATTTAATTTTACTGTGTTCAAATGGGCCCCATTCTCCCCTACTATGGCTGTGGTTTGTCGTTCTTAAAAAACATTAGGATTTCAACCATGTCGTCAATCCCTCCACTCGTTTCCAATGTCACTCCAGCTGTCAACTCTTTGGACAAAGCAAATCTACTACCTGCGTAATTCCAGACTCCACCAGAAATATACATTCACTACATTCACAAATTGACATTTAACATTCACAAATCCGCTGGCCTAGATGGATAATCCCGATCATTGACGATTTGCATCCTCCTCATCTTCCTCTCAACTTTGTCCGTTTTTGTTCCATGTCCTGTCTTGTCAGTTTGTTTGGTCCTATCTGTTGTTTGTTTGTTTTTGTTATTTTTTGTTTGTGCCATTTTTTTGTTTCTAATGGTGGTCCCACGAGTAGCCAGGAAAAAAACAGTCCACCATGCCAGAGCCCTGCATGGTTTCAGGGAGGCGCCGTTAGAATACAGCCGATATACCCCCTGGCTGCAATCTTCCAATGGGCACGGTGACGCATAACACCCTGGATTAGGGGGGTAGGGCAGTTCTTAGTTCACGTGCCGTTACTGTTACCCCATCTGGGCCAGTGGATATTGTCAGTTCGCCTATCACACTGTATCACAACTTGGCCGACCACGATGTGCCACTCACATTTGTATATGTAAGGTAGTGCTGTGCTTTAGCCGTCTGATGCTATTTACTACATATCATCACAATCTCAGGATTTGCGTGACATGTAAATGTGTCTCATTATTTTCCATTAAAACTAAACTCAACATTGAATTTTCAGGATGCTCCTCTCGAAACATGCAAAACAACCGTAAACGAAACCGAGTGCCCAAGTGGATACGTATTTGATGAAGAAGACGATCGGTCCGTAGCTGTCGAGGTGAGCTATGCCCTAATTTGTCCAAAACGTTGTCTCATGCCAAAAATGCATTTACACATTATTAGTGGTCCCTTGTGTGCGATAAAAAATTGCTGGCACCTTTAGTGAACACGATCTATTTTGTAGGTGTCACATTAGGTGCACTTATATGCAGTACCATCTGTGATGTATGGGGGCGAAAGAAGCTGGTACTAACGTGCCTCTACGCACAAGCTCTTATGGCAGTTGGCCAATATATCTCCGGTAGTCTGCTGACTTTCGTCATTTTCCGAATGCTGCAAGGATTCTTCATCCAGGGATTACAAACATGCTCGTATACACTTATGCTGGAATATTGCCCATCGAAATATCGAACAATTGCCGCAACATTTTGGGAAGCGAATTGGGCCATTGGATTAGGAATACTCGGCGCAGCATCCTACTTCATCAGGGATTGGAGACTTCTGACATTGGTATTAACTTTGCCTGCAATCGTTAGCTTAACATACTCATGGTAAGAAACTCCGTCATAAATTTGAATGGTACTCGTATGTAATGACTTTTTTTCATCCAGGATGTTTCCAGAATCTATTACATGGCTATACACAAAGGGTGACAAAAAGGAAGCATTGCGATTGATTCACAAGATTGCTACCTTCAATGAGTCATACGACATCATTCAGCAGTGTAATTCCATAGATATGGACGAAGTCAATAAGCCCGACGAGCTGCAAAGGACAGCCACTGCGCCCGAAGAGAAGGCCAAATTGTCGGACATTGTTTATAATCCAGTTCTACGCAAACATCTATTTTCAATGATTGCCATTTGGTGCGCATATAGTATTCTCGTACGTGGTCTTTTGACCATATTTACTTTCTTTTATACACTTTCAGGTACAGTGTGACGCTTTCGTATTATGGCATTTTGTATTTCCTTCCCAAATTGGCAGGCCAGAGGCATTTAAATTTCCTAATTGGTGCAGCTATTGAGTTGTGTGCATATATTTTGGCCTATTTCATTTTATCCGGACTTGGACGGCGATTGCCGATGGTATTCTATCAGTACGCAAATGGCATTCTTCTTCTCATAATTGGAATTATAACGACTATTCCTGGGGAAGGACCTGTTAAAGGTAAATATACATTATGGATGATAAATCGATAGCTTAAGAGAGGTTGTATGTTGCTCATGTACCTACTACTAACTTGCATAATTAGCCGGCTGTATACAGTTCTTGGTGAACGAATGGCTTAAGCAAGAAGCCTCCCCAGTTAGCGAGGTCTTTAGATAACTGCCTTCAGTTGCGGACCGGACCCTACTGCGTTGCGTTGACCGACCCTCTAGTTTCAATTCGAATCGAAGACTCTGCTAATTTTGAGAGGGTCCGTCCAAAAGATCCGTGTAGCCGGGCTGGTATAATGAAGCCCTTATATAGAGTCTCCTTTGTTTCTCGGCCCAAAGAAACATCGAGTTAGAAAAAGTCTGTCACTACCTCAAGCTTATAGCTGTTTATTCTTATGATTTGTCCCAACCGTCAATTTGGCGCTTGTCTCTTATCATTGACTTGGCTTTGCAGTCGTTAACCACTACACTCATTTTAGAAGCTTCCTATTCTATACCAGGAAACGCACCAGTGACACAGCTCGTGGTGTTTTACTAATTATATCAATATCATTATCGGCATGTGCAAGTAATTGGACGCAATTTGAAAAATCGTGCCTAGTGTGTTGGCATATAGAGCTAATGCTTCGGAATAGTTTGCGTATCGTCCTTGTTGTAAAGTTGCATTTTAATTCTTAATTTTAATAAACAAATCCTTTAACTTGCGTATATTTTTTTTAATTCAAATAGTATGGTGCTTAATCATCATTACTTTGATTGCCAAGGGTCTAGCGGTATCAAGCTTTTGTGCAATGTTTATTTACTGCAGTGAACTACTACCAACAGTGTGTCGTGGTCTTGGACTGGGCCTATGCGGATTCTCAGCACGATGTGGTAGTTTGCTGGCCCCGCAACTATTGGCATTGGTGAGTAGAAAAGATCACAGTTAAACAAATAAGTTAGTCTGCACGTTTTTTTTTAATTTTACAGATCCACTACATGCCAGCATTCATCCCACTATCAGCAATGGCAGTACTTTTGCTAATATCAGCCACTGTTACCATATTTTTGCCAGAAACTCTGTCGTCAGTCCTACCAAATACTATCGCTGAAGCTGATGAAATGTGGAAAAAGAAGAAATAACATTTGAATGCCTTGATTTTATATTACTTTTTGCATTTTTTTATTCTAAATAAAATAAATGAAATACCTTATGAAGAATTCTCGTTTATTTCGTTCAACATTTAAAAAATAAAAAAAACAAAATGTTCAAGTTATTAAAATGAAAATATATAAATATATAGAACTCTAGATAAGTTGGCAGTGGCAGTGCGGTAATTTGAGATATAAAGAGGGTAGCATAAAGGTCATATGAAAAAAAATGCATCGGCATACCATTGCACCTGGCCATACCTCTGTTTGGCTTTTTTGTAGAGATCGCAAGATCTTTGCTCACTGCACGCTATAAGCTTAATGTGTCCTTGGTGCCAACCACCATCATCGCGACAGTTTGGAGCTGAGCCTAGATTCTCTTTCATTGTTTCCAGGAAAACAGCCGAAAGTTTTGACTTGAACGTAACGTTGGAGGGCCTAGAGAAGGTGTTGGTGTTGTTAACCTTAGCCCTTTTGAAAACTGGTTCGGTCTCTGTTGGTTCGGATACGATCTTTTTGGCCCAATCTAGGCGGGTTTTCACCCACTTGGACCTACTGCTCTTCGGAATGTTCTCGAAGTGTTGCAGAATGCTGTTGTCTTTGCGGCGGTCTTTGTAAGCCCGTTTCGAAGGGGCATCGTTTTAGTAGTGGCTTGCACCACGAGAATCGTCCTTTTTGGACTGTGGATTTTGCTCCACACGGATTTTAGAAGTAGTTGGACCATATTATTTTATTGACATAAAAAGTGGTTTGTTCGCATTTCATCAATTCGTTCGTTCGCTCCCATGTGAATGGTCCTTTAATGTTGTATGTAACAGGCAGCCTTTTTAAATCTTGATCAGATTGCAAAATAGGGGACATAGAAAGGCGCATTTGTTTCTGTAATCTACTATGGATATACAGATACTCTTACAACACTATAGAGGTCATGTTTCCTCTACACACTTACACACTTACACAACATTCGTATAAGGTTTTTCTTGTGCGTGGAGATATGATTTTGCGCAGTAGAATCATTGAAGAAAGCCCCTAACCATCTTAAGCACATATTCAAATTATCTGTGTATTGAGTTTAATATTTCTATATGCCCACGTAGTATCTATGTATATACATTTACTCCTGAGCTTTTATCACCATGGAATTAAAAACTACCTAAATTTAGTGTAGAAAAGCTAGAATTGCGCATCGGAAACCAAATACACAGAGGCCTTCGACCTATCCCGTAATTATTAAAAATGTCTTCCGATGACAACAATGGGTATTATATGATCACTGATCAGTTATAGCCTATCAAGTCCACCGTATTATTACCTACATGACTTTGGACGACATACTTGTGGGGGTGTTGATATTTGTTAAAGACTTACACAACTTATTTATGAACCGTAATACAAAATTTGAAAGTCTTTCAGAAATTTATAAGGTTCGTTTCTCTCCTAACGTTGTAATAATAACATGTAGGGTAGACACACATTTTCCCGAAATTTTGAAATAGGGACTACAATACATACGGCCCACACATAGGCATGTGGGTATGAAAAAAAAGCTCCTCAGCAAAAATATAAACGAAAAAAGGAGCATCGCAAATTACAATGATGTGTATCTCTATTCTATAATATCTGACTTATATATATCTATAATCTATTTTAGGGTACCTGGGTTCCTACCTACCCAGGATGTGGAGTTACGATTTTGCGCAGTATGGGTGTTAAGAATTTAGTGTGCGGAACAGGATACAGCTTTGCTAAAATGAATACAAAAATTTATCTTTTTTATATGTATTTTTTATGGGAGATATAATTTTGCGCAAGCTAAGTGCATTCGCATATACATATATTAATATTAGTGTGGTAGTTCTATTTCTATAAAATGAGCTAATTATTTAGTGAAGTTCCTCAATTGAGTAAAATGGCCAGGACTATCCAATCACTTGCTTAATTTCTGAAAAGAAATCTCAAATAACTCTATTATGGGATTTGGATCCACCTCGGTTTTGTGGTGAATCTATAGACTTGCATTACAAAAATGACTTCCTAGTGTCATTTATCCGACGCATTCCGATAATTCCTACTTTTACCCGCGGCAGGTGACTCGCATCTGCTAATTTAAAACAATTGGCAGTGAGTCTACTTGTTTCCAAGGCCAACTAGCCCCAGTTACCCCTATATAAACGCATGCGATTTGCAGTCCTTGGATACAATATTTCTCTATCATTATGTTGCTTCTTCTTACATTTTTCGGCCTTTCAGCGACCCCTAGATATCTTATTTTCATTGTAATCATTTTTGAGCAAAATGCCCTTTAATGCATCTGATTCATTCCAAATCAATTGACATAAGACTTCATAGCGCAACCAATGTCGGTCACAAAATTTCGGTTGCAGTGATTTCGAATGGACCATATTATGAATCTTCGCAAGAACAACAACAATTGGTATGTAAGCATCGCGAATGTTCTAGAGAGATTTACCATGGGTATCATGGAAACGTATTCCTGATGATGCGCACTGGCGTTGTGTATAGTACATGGAATACACATAAGCTAAGCAGATGTACTCGTACCCTACCGAAGCCTGCCTCCTCCAGGGCCCCAAGAAGACTTTTCTCCAGGAATACAGATGTGAGTTGTTCGAGTCTAATTTAACCCCTCCATACATTATAAACACGTCCCCATTGAAATCTATTTGTAGCATACTAAATTCGCATCTGAGAAATAACCATAAGGGCCTCGTAGTTTGTAGCGATTCTTTTATTTTTGGCTACGTACATACATACTCGTTTTTTTTGATGTGGGGCTTGGTATTGCTAATACCTACTTTGAACAACATCGTCGGGTACTCATCTGAACTCCTAAAAATAGAATTCATAATTTCCAAACAAAATTTGCACAAGAGATACTTCTAACACCCATAAACCTCATCACATATAAGTTTGTATGAATGTCCACCCTCATGTCTTTAAATTGTTGTGTGTAGCTAAGGGGCCTCTCTTAAGGTCTTCGTGGCATAGGAGATGCAGAATATTGATTTTCTCACACCATATTTGCGGTCCCGTGCCCGGTCCCAATCCCAATCCACATCTGTTGAGCATGAACTGAGCAAACTCCAATCAATTGGTTCTCTCGGGATAAAATAATATAAGCAGGTCTCTCCTTCGGTGCAATGCGAATGTATCTTGTTCGTTAGTATCTGTATATATACGTGGGAGGGCAATGAGTTTCCCACTAGCTGTTTTTTAGGCACCCTTAAAAAAGTAACAAATTTAGTATTGAATTTAATTGATGTAGGTATTTAGAAGTGGTAAAAGAAAAACGTATCCAAAAAAGGTATTAAGTTTGTGTCGCTAAAGACTGCCCGTATTTTGTATGTCCTTTAAAGTCGTTGAAACTAAATGATGGAGAAAAACTTAAAAGGGATTGGGGAGCGTTACAGAATATTGAGCTGAAAGGAAAAAGTGTAAGGTATCAATGAATCTTTGTAGATCAGTCTTAATGACGCAGGCATTTTTTTTTCGTTTGTTCTTCTACATTAAACTCTGCATTTCCTAAGAAGGCCTTTTATAAATTGGCCAGGGCCAGGGCAAGGCAACTGCACGGAAAGTGAGTGATGGACTCATCCTCCTTTTCATCTCTACAGCCTCTGCAGAAGTCAATGTATGCCAGGCGAGGTCTGTGCAAGAGTTTGCCTAATAGTCCTGGAGATGACATTAAGGGCTTTCGAGCTGCTAGTTCGTTATTTTCAACACATCTGCAATATTTTTGCCTTTTCGGACATCCTATACCTACCTAGTAGGAAATGGTTCTTTAAGCCCTTTCTGTCAACTATGATGTCTGGGAAGAAATTTCTGACTTTTGATGAGAGAGTTTTCTTTCTTATGATCATTTCGTATGTTATTACATTTCCTCTAAATCGCTGTCATTGTCATCATTTCAGCTTTGATGCTCTGAATATCCAGCCGGCCGGCAATCGTAAAATCGAATTCCAAATTTTTGTTTTTCATTTCACCAATGACTGTTCGCTCTATGGATGGTTTGGGCAAAGATGCAAGTCAATAGTCAAAGCTTCTAATTGAAGTCCTAAACGCTTGCGCAAGTTGTATTCTATATGTCTTTTTGGCGTTTCTCATATTTCATACACCATTGTCAATGTCACCACAACCACACCCACACGGCCATACGCATCCCATATTGGTGTTTGGTTGAACACGATCTACATCACGCGCAAGCAAACCGAGAGAATTACTCCGAAACGGGTGTGGCTTGTGTGTTTATCGCTGTCGATGCATTATGCGTTGTTGGATTGCATGGGGAGATTTCGCGTTGGATATGAGTGGAATGTCGTGGCCACAAACCAGTAAGAATAGACCGTCGACTCCTCCCACATAACGGACTTTGCCGACAAGCTGCCGGCGGGCCCAGGATTTTTCATGTTTGGTGCTGTACAAAAGCAAAGCAGCGCCATTAACGCACGCATACTTGAATAATCCTAGGCCCATGGTATAGCATGGAAAATCATTGGGCACATTCAAGTATCTAGTTGTCTTAAGTCGACTAGATTTGTCTGGACTAAGTGTAACCTGGGGGTCTAGCACGTAACTTGATACAATCGAGATCAGTCGATACAATCGAGCTCTGGCAGCACCTAATTTGTCTCAATCGATTATTCTCGATTGATTATTCTCGATTGAGACAAATTAGGTGCTGCCGGAGCTCGATTGTATCGACTGAACTCGATTGTATCAAGTTACGTGCTAGATTGATTATTCTCGATTGAGACAAATTAGGTGCTGCCGGAGCTCGATTGTATCGACTGAACTCGATTGTATCAAGTTACGTGCTAGACCCCCTGAACGCAAAAACTAACTTAATTGGTCGTGAACTTGGTTCTTTGTTTTGGTTAGGTATATCCACTAGCTTTGTGCTCTCTCAAGGCAAATTTGAAATGTCAAATTCTCCGCCGATGACATATAGAAATGTCAACTTAGTACTAAGTCACGAAATTCGTGACTAGATTCGTCGGCTACCCCTCCATAAACGTCAACAGAGAAAGCTGCTCACGTGACGAATCCCAGCCAATAAGAACTCAGAAACATCAAGTCAGTCAGCTGTCAGACTTACTAAACTAGATACTTGAACGTCCCCATTGCCGCCATTAATTTTGACATTTACACGTATTCACAGACAGGGTAATTTCTTCCGGGGGGAATCGGGTAGGTGCACGGGAAGTCGGCGGTCTATTCTTACTGGTTTGTGGTCGTGGCTGGCACTCGGCAGTGGTGGTTGCTGTGGGAGAAAATTATTTTTGTTGGATAGGAGGCGGATCTTAAGTGAGAGACATACCGCTTCGCTTTGGTCCACATAACCTGGGGGAATGTAGTAAAGCTGCCTTAACTGCCATAACTTTTTTATGGAGATTTGTGGTCTCACTCTTACAGATCATTATCCTTGACTGTAGGAAATTTAGGGAAATGCTGGTTGCTGAAATTCTGGATATACCTACAACCCGATTCGCATATCAGAACCACGCACAAAAACACACCACTTCTTGAATCGAACATCTACCGATGGGAAAAAAAAACTTCGAAGGAAATGCAATATTTGTTACACTAGGACCAACGACAAATATGCACCTAATGCGATAGTTGCCCCGATCAGCCTCAAATGTGTCGGGAATCGGGATTGTTTTAATTCAAAATACTAAATATGTGCCCAAAAGTCTGTAATTAATTATACAGTACGAAATATTCTCATCGAACGACAACTCAGACGTCAGACCTCATAATATATATATCTATTAATGTGATGAGGATTCTCCCAGTCCTTCTCCTCTCCTCTTATTAGGAACGATGTACGAACTACGAACATGAGCGTTAACTACAAACACAAATAGAGCAGAAACCGAGGATGGTTTCTGTTGTTGGCCGTGGTCTCAGTATCTATCTATCGTACCCAGAGTGCACACACAGGACAAGCAAGCAAGCAGTATACTTTAATAGTGAATTTCCTAGTGTTTTTTTTTTGTTTGGTAAATACAAATTTGCCCTCCAAATTTTCGATTTGTTTTGTTTACGAGTAATTTCGAAACCGTGCAAAATATTGTGAAAGCCTTTGAATTGCAATCTTCAACCCCCTTAACGTACGTACATTTCAAAACTTCCGATTTTTATTTTTGAATTTATATATCGAACTATCAAAGTGCAAATTTCATTTATATCCTATTCATATAGTTGCAAAAGTAAATCCTTTTCGAAAGTTACGGATTTTTTGTTCTACTTTCACAGGAACAGAGAAATTCTCTTTGGGTGGTAAAAGGGGTTGGAATAGCAACAAGAGGTAGTAGCCCTCGCTGCGCGGTCATAAATTTATTTTTCATGTGAGTACATTAAAACTCTTTGTTATGTATGGGTATAAGGGGTAGCAAAGGTATTTGGTATATATTTTACGGCTATTTTGCATTAGATAAGAATGTATACTAACTCGGGTACAATGTGGGGGTTTGAGGTACATCGAGACCGGTGTACGTGTGTATGCATCCACTGAAGCAAACTAGGACCATGGGGTGGGTGTATGATGCGAAAGCTTTTATTATGCATCGACCATCAGTGTTGTTGAAAGTTACCATCCGATATGTAAAAAAATTAAAGTTTTAGTTTTGAAAGACAATGGTGGACTTACACGTACAAACAAATGCGTTCCAAAATTGTGCAACTTTGTAGTTTTGAGTTTTTTTTTTTTGAATCCCATGTTTTAATGCAGTCAAAGAAAGCTTATGACCACAAAAGAAGTTGACCATAAAATGTACGTACATATTATATGTCTTGAAGCTTGATTTGAAAAGTTGCATTGTGCTTTTGAATATTGAAGTGATAAGCTGTTGACGTGGAGAGCTTTAGTTACTATGCGAATTTGTTGTTACTTGCATCTACCAGAACACAGCTCAGTTGTAAAAATAGCTTGTATATACAGGGATACACACTAACTATGCTCTTTTACCCTCATCCTCTCTGTATCCAGGCGGTTGGTATCTGTGCCTCTGTGGGTCCATTTCGCTCATTCAAAAAATAAACGAATGGTTGCTAGGGTACTACTACCTGTTGCATCAAATGTTTTTTTTTTTTTAGTTATTTGGGTTGGTTTTGAATATAAGGTAGGTAAGTGTCAGAAATGTATACAAGGGAATAGAAAAAGTCAAAATGGCGAATTTGTTGATATAATTGTTGCTAGTCTTAGTGTTTATTGTAGGTACTTAGTGGTTTTAGTTCAGAAACATTTTAAAGAAGGTCTTAAATATAATTTACTTTAATTAAGTAATCTAAGAATTGAGTCATGGGGGGAGAAGCTGAGTTGAGAACGGAAGCAGATACGTAATGAAGGTTCAGATTTGGTGGATTGAGTTTGAGTTGAAAAAATGTGGTAGGATTGCACTTTTAAAATCGGAGGGATTTAAAATATTTTTAATTTGAAATGGACAAAGAGTTCCAAAGTCGGACGGTCTGGAAGAAAAATAAACGTGAAGAATCAAAGTACCTAATTACAACGAAAGGCATTGTATTCATTCAATGGATTCATATGAACGCCATTTTTAGTTTAAAACTATGTCCGAAACACATTTACTATAATATAATTGTAATAATTTCTTCTTCAGATAATTTGGCAAACAATTGCATATGGAAGTACAGGTATTCAAAATGCCAAGCAAACCAAAATTAGAAACAACTAAGCCAAAGGCAAAACCAAGGCCAAGGCAAAAACCTAAGCCCAAGCCACAATCGCCACAAGTGCCACAAGTGCAACAAATGCCACAACCGCCACAAATTCCCCAAATACTTTCAGTCGAGACACATTTCATTTTGCGATCAACATCTGGAATGGAAACAGCAGTTAATAAGGTAAGTACCAAGTTGCATTTTATTTGGTTAACCACAATCGAACACAACTTCCAAAAATGTATTCCAATGCACAACAAGCTTTAGCAATTGTCAAGGCTTTAGAACTGACTCTTATGAGGGGGTGCCATCAGTAACAGCAAAATAACTATTTTGCACATTACATTGTTTCATTTTCAAAAGTGCAATAAAGTCCAAATCGAAGTGGAAATAAAATCCGAACAACTTAATATATGGGGAGAATTGAAAGAAAAAGGGTGCAGTTGCGAACTTTACATTCATCTACCTACAAAAAACCTCGCACCCACTCCAAATCCTATAAAATCCGAACAACTTAATATATGGGGAGAATTGAAAGAAAAAGGGTGCAGTTGCGAACTTTACATTCATCTACCTACAAAAAACCTCGCACCCACTCCAAATCCTACCCAAGCAAAGGGGTTGCAGGGGGCATATGCTGCCTCCCCAACTCCCCTGATGAAACCGTAAAAAAGGCCATAATATACGCAAGAGAAAAATGTACTGAGCTAGATATTTCAAGTAAGAAGAAATTTAGAAATTTATGCCAGGTGAAAAGGCTCAAGATGCTGGTTTGTCGTTGGAAGAGCAAACACGAAGACCCATGTTAGAATGTCAGGATACATTTAACACTGAACTTATTCATCGGTCTAAGAAGGCCATACACGGTCATACACTTGCATTATAGGTACTTAGTGTTAATCTTTTAAGCTAAAGCTTTAAGATCTCCGCTGGTGATGGTTTTAGCGAGAGCATGATGGGCTGTCGGCGCACTCCACTATTTCACTCCTTTGTGCCTTTCGATTTCATCGAAGGAGTATTCTGCTCTTTTTAAATGTTAACCATATTGGCGTTGAGGTTAACGTTTTTGGCAACCAGTACTGATGCGGCTTGTCAATGCCGGGAATCCTTAGTTCTCCGGAGTGTTGTCTAGACTTGATCCTTTTTGGTCGGCTTCTCTTCTTCTCTAGTCTCTTCATCTGAACTTTGCCGCTTGGGATATGCATATGCGGTGACGTATTTCGTGCCTTTAGAAACCCTGCTGAAAGTCTATATCTTTCGTTGGTCTTAAATTTAAATTTTTTATTTTTTTTTGTTGACTCTGCAGTGTTCTTTGGATTTGTCATTTCTGAACTACATTAAGGGCTAACCAACATTTTTAAGAACGATCAAAGCCGTCGGGTACCTAGTAAGAAAAAAGCAGCCCACTTAGAAGCTAGGCTCACATAGAAATAAATCCGTCGATATAGGTCACCTCGATAGCTCAAGGCATCTCATTGAAGCCCTGAACTTCTTCTATCTATACGTTGCAGCTGCTGTCCATCTATTATTATTTAGGGCTTTAAACTCAGGCACTATAGATAGGTAATTATTATTAAAAGAAGATTAATTGTTTTGTTTTCTCTTTCGTCTTAATAGTTATGGACATCCAATAGATTTATAGATATCATATTGGCGTGCGATGGACATAAATTCCCTTGTCACCGTCTGATTGTTGCAGCTGCCTCGCGACTCATAGATAATCTACTATTGGACAATACTGCAATTAATCCGATTGTGATTATTCCGTTTGGTGTCAAGGCACCTATCATGAAGCTGCTTATTGATTTCATGTATACAGGAACAGTATTGGTGGCTGAAGCTGTGCTTCAGGAACTAGTGGAAAGTGCTAAACTTCTTCAAGTAACTGGACTCTATGATGTGACAACACGGTGCCACGAATGTTTTGTAGACGTAAGGGGTGTAAGTCATGTGCTGGACAGCAAGCAGACAGTAATGACTCATGTTTCGCGACTGGAAGAAAGAATGCTAATACAGCAACAAGTTGATCAAGCTTGTTATCCACAATATACTGACGCAGCGAGCAAGCCAAATGAGAATCCTGTAATGGTTGACATAATTGAAATCGAAGACACTGATGATATTCCTGCTGTTAATAGGGGTAAGTGTGTAATTGTGCCAAAATTTCCATTTCGATTTGATTATTGAAAATTAGCAACACATATTTTTCAGTTTTTCCCGCAGCTACTGTTATCCCATGGAACTGGTTCACATGAAACTTTCCTCTTCATTGCATTGCTTTATTGCTGTAGAATGAAAGATGTTCTCCTTCGATTTCGAATCGAAGACTTTTAGGGCTGAAGCGTTTTTGTCCATTCGCTCTACATGTCACAGCCATCTTAGACGACTGATGCGTACTTTTCTGACCCAGTCGATGTCGCTTTACAGCTCGCTGTTAAATCTCCTCCTCTAAAGCCCGTCAACGTAAACAGGATCGAAAATCACTCGAAGAATTTTGCGTTCGATGCGACCAAGGAGATCTTTATAATATAATGCTTGACTTCTGATGTGATGTCATTTTCAGAGTTAATAGCGAAGCCGAGGTAGACAAAGACCCGAACTACCTCAAAGTTATAGCTGCCTATCGTGACGATCTGTCCGATTTGTCGATGTAGTGCGTCAATTCTCATTTTGCCCTCATTCACCACTAAACCCATTTTTGCCGCCTCTGTAATGATAGACCATTTAGGGGCCAATGTCCACTTCCATGCACCTGAGTGTCAAAAGTTGGAAAAAGTTAAAATAAAAAAGTTTTTCATCCCTTAGAGGCCTACTTCCTAAAAATCCCTTCTTATTGAGCGTCTCATCAATTCCCTCGTGATTTTTTTGAATTTTTAGACTTTCTTTTATATACTTAAATAGTATACATAATTTTCACATTCAATTCGAAATTGAATGATATACCTACAGTGAACGTCAAAAGTAAGTGAACACCACTGCATTCTCGTATGTCTTTGGAGTTAGGAAAACAATTTTTTTTTAATATATGTGTGACGTATTTTTTGCTGACGAAATGAAATTATGGTTTATTACTGTTATTTCGTTGTACAACTTTTAACAGATTGTTGGTTTTAAGACCCTAAAAAAATCAAAAGAACATCGGTGTTCAATCAGTTTTGACGCTCACTTTAAAAGTGTACATCATTACACATTTTAGTAATACCTACTTCAAAGGATACATTTCCGTCAACCATTACATATTATAATTGACTCAGTTAAATACAAACTCGTTTTATTTTTACAGGACTCATTACAAACCAAGCCGCAACAGGGATAAAAAGAAGTCCGACTAGAGTTCCAAGTTGTGACAAAGGCAGTAATACGACTTCGATTCCTAGCTCATATAACAAGTACTTCTGCCAATATAATCCATTCAAGGAAGTACCAGAAAACGTTACGATTCGACGAATTAGTCAACAACAAAACAAGCCACAAATTGTGGAACCGAGTAAAAAATCAACAGGCAAACTAATTGCTATGTTCGGGCAGCCACAAGTACAATCAGGCCAGCATTCAGTGTCGTGGACTTGCACATCCAAGAATCAAACATCGACCAGTACCCAATCGACTAGCGCTGCAATATTTCCACGAGAAATACAATTTTTACCAGCGGGCACCAAGTTAACAGTGAAAAAGAAACCTGTACTATTACAAGTACCAGAGAACCCATTTCGAGTACCATATAGCAAAAGCCCCTTTGGCACCATCAATAAGATACCAATTACCATTCCCAAGACTGCACCATCAAAAGTGCCAATAAGTAGTTGCCGTAATATTATACCTTCCATCGTCGTAACCCATCCGCCAATCAGCACCCAGGTACGACCAAATAGCCCGCAAATGCCAAAATTACATCCAAGGCCTACCCGTGTACGGTCGAACAGTCCTACTGAAATGCCAACTACCAGCAAACAAGCAAAACTAGTTTTGAATGAAGAAGTAAATAGTGGGGGTGATTCAGAGCCCTTCTTGAATTTAAAAGTACCGCCAACAAGAAGTCTAGGCTTAGACTTAGAAACCCTAGAAGAACTGGAAGCAACGATTAACCGAGGATATGAGGAAAATGCTGCCCGAATCGCCGAATTGATGAGTGGTATGAGTCGGGCTAAGCAAGAAGAGACAATTAAATTGGTTAATATGACAATGGAGAAGGACGCTCGACGTTATGTGCCAATGGAAACAGATGATGTACCAGAATCAGCTCCTGTAAATATTAGCGAAGAGGAAATACATTATGATAACCCGCTTGAGGCACTGATAAGAAGCGAAATAGATGGGTTCAGTTTTGAAGATGCATCATTTATTCGAGAGAGTTTTCCCAGATTCTATGAAATGCTGAAGAAAGAAAAGCGAGATAGAATCGATGCACAAAAGACAAGAGAAAATGATTTAGGTGAACAGCTGCTGACCAAAGAGGAGGCTAGAGCTGTTGTTAGCATGCTGAGTCAGGACGAAATTGAGAAAATCTTATGTCACCCAACCTTACCCTATTTCGATGATGATGATGATGATGATTACGATGAAGATGATGAAAATGAAAGTAAGGTAATAGATTTAGAGAAAGGAATGTGCATTGATTATGATCGTTTGGTGGCAGAAACTTACACCGAAGACGAAGACGAGCTGCAACAACAAGGAAAAAGGCAAGAATCAGATCTAGACGAAAAACCGTCATTTTGTTATTCTCCAGAAACTATTCCTTTCTCTTTACCAAAATATCGTAAACGTAAATACCCGCCAACGCTGGTACCTCTCTCAGTCATGCATGCTAAACAATTCTATTACAATCACAAGTTAAACACCGAAGAGAACGGTGATATTAATTTCAAAGAAGACCCGTCTATTTTTGGTGATGCGGATCTCCTTCCCGTACTTCGGGAAGGAGATCCGCATTCACCAAATGCCGTCATTTTGAGAAATCCAAGATGCAATCAGCCAAGAAATTATAGTACCGAATCTCTGTACAATGCGTTAATGGCTGTCAAATATGGAGAGAGCATCTACAGGTCAGTACAAATAATAACCTTTAGAATATGATCATTCATTTACCTATTGCTTTTTTTAACAGGTCTGTTTCTTTACCAGCACGGTAGAATTACAGTTTGAACAGTAGAAAGAAACAGACCTGTTGTGTTTTCAGGACTTCTACTCAATTCCAGGTCGAAGATCCACTAAATAAACATAGCATCCACATTTCAAGTTAATTCATTATTGGTTTTATTGCTGTTATTAATATATTATTACTGCATGCAGCACGTCAACAGTTAACTCGATAAAATAATTGTGGTCTCTTTAACATGACTGAGAAAATCAAATCATGTTATCCGGGCCTAAAATTTAAGTCAACTGCAACTGCATGGCTTATGTTATTCGGGGCTGATTTACTAGTGCCCAGCAGAATGTTCCGATTCGTTCCGTTCCATTTAAGGATTTTTTATTTTTATTTATTTTTTTTTAACGGTTTTATTATCTATGTTATTTGGTTGAGAGAATAATCTTTCGAATGATCACATGTCATCAAACATATTCAGTGTTTTAAAACTATCTATGTACGGGGCTAAAAATGGTCCTACATCTTCTGGCATAAAACTTCGCTTTGTGTGTATCTGCAGATCACTTTCAAAGTCTATGATAAGTGCGTATCAGCGCCGCAAGAGATGGTACAAGGCAAGGGTTATAATCCCAAAGATGTTTGGAAACTGTACAGTGTACAGTGCTATCAGCGAACGATCAGTCGAAAGGAGATTTAAATAGATAATAGATAAATCAGTGGGTTGCAGAAAAAATATAAAAACTCAAGATGACAACTTGTTAAATTTTAAACGAATTATATACCTACGACCAAAATTAACCGCGGAAAGTTACGCAAATCACAAATGCCAAACTTTGACAGACAGTCGTATGAATTGTTTGTTTGATTCCAGATTTACATTCGATTTACCCGATTTACGCAATGACATTTTCGACGGGTATTCAGTTAAGGCACCGCAGAAATTTATACATTAAGTGAATACCATTAATATGATACTCAAACTCAAACATATCTAAATATCTGACTCGACAGTAAAAAATTAGGATTTTGTTTTTAATTTTTAAATTTTTAATTTAAATTGTTAAATTCCTTAAAACAACCTATAAATAGTTTAAAACAAACTATTATCTATTAAATTGATTCCTCTCGAACCAAATTGGAGCATTATGTTGAGCACTTAAAAAGTGACAGTTCACGTAGGACTTTGTTTTTTATATATTATTATAATTATTGTTGTATTATTTCTGTATAGAAAAGTAGTTAATTGTTACTTTTTAGAACGTTTTTCAGTGAAATGTATATAAATGTTCTCTTAAATTCAAAATACTCCACAAGTGACTCGGAATGACTCTATACTAGAGTTACTCTGAAGTGTATAGCAATATTATTGAGGATCGGTTATTATCAAAAATTCTTGAAAACGTTTTTACACAAACAATATTCGAACTCAGAGCCGCTCTTTTTTTGTAAATCGAACACGAAAAGTGAAACTTCCTTTAACAACAATGACAATCATTGAGAAACGCTTTAGTTTTAGAATTGTAGATAAAAATGTATTTATTATCATGGACAATATTGTAATAACTGTTCGGGCTAAAATTGGGGTCGTATCTAAATATTAGATAGCTCCCTCCCTAATTTTCAGGGCATCGAACTAAAATATGATTTCGGCCATGGGTCATGGGAGCCATGGGAGCTAGTTTTTATCTCGAACAGTAGATCTTTGATGTATTTAAAAATTGAATGTTTATATATTTTGTAAATTGGTGTATAAACTCATGTTAAAAAAAATGTCGATATAATATGAAATTTATTAATTGTAAACCGTGCAGGGAGGGGAATAGCCTGTATATATACAGCTTTCTGTCCTATCTTTCTCATTCTTTTCAGCTTAGCACACTATGTTCAGTTTGAATAATTCCAAATCGGTGCGACAAAAATTAATTTAACATTAACAAACAGGTCGAATACCAAATAGTAGGCCTAATCTCTAAGTAGAAACTTTTTCGCCAAATGTGATTCAAATAGTCTTTGGGCCTTACTAAGAACTAATTTTAGTTTCGACTTTAAATTTAAGGAGTTCACAATGGCTATATCTTTCATACGAATTTCGCAATTTTGAGCTTCGGTAAAAGTCTAGACTAGAATTCGTTATTAAAAATGTTTATTATGTTAAATTGGCAGTTACATAAAAACAAAAAATATCAGAAGTGGTAAATTACTTTTTCGCGAAATTCTAAGGCTGCGCGCGCACTCTAGCACGAGAAAGCGATGCGAGGCGAGAACCCTTTGCGTGCTAGAAAATTGTTCACAATATGTATTCTAATGCATGCTCTCACAGTGAAGCAATTTTTCGGCAGCAAATACGCGCTTCTCCCGCAAGCATCTCGCTAACTTCTTTTACACTATTTTTTTGCCACTTCTTCAATCGAGTGTGTGCGAGAAGCTTAATGGAATACCAAAATAAAGGTAAAATAAAATATAAATTAGGATGGATACCGAACAACCTATATCGGCAATTTGTAAAAAAAAAAGAAAATGGATTGGCTCTGAAATTAAATGGAAAATGTAAGTTTCTTTTTATACTTTTTATTTATACATAAATCATTCACATAAATTGTCTCTTTTATCCATCTTTAATAATTTACTAACAAATAAATTTTGGTAATTGTTTCTGATAAGTCGATCTCGTTTGTAGCAACGGTTATGCCTCGTCTGACAATAGGCCTCACTTGGGATGAATGTATAGGGAGAGTTTAAAGACTTGATCAGGCAGTCTAAAAGAATGATGATGATAATTGTTTCATGAAGTTAAGCAAATCAATAGACCAACACACCATAGGCGATGCTTGAAAGCCGCAAAATAACTGCTTCCTCAGGGTATCCGTATTAGCCACAATGCTTTATAAACTAAGCAATTTAGGCTTCGACATAATTGGTCTCGTCGATAACTTCGTCAGCATCAGTACGGCCAACGAGACATGGAAAGTTCGGCACGTAGGCAACACGCCCCTAAGACAGTCTTTGACTGGTCTACCAATAAATAAAGTTTGTCAATCAATCCCAGTAAATCTGTCATAGTTCCTTTCACAGAAAGTGGAAATAGATCGAATTTGAATAAATGGCACGATCAACGGAGTCAAGTATCTTCGAGTAATCCTAGATAAAGGCCGAAATTGGAACTTCTCTAAGTCTAGGCTTTGTAAGACTATTAACCACATATTTGCCCAGTAAGTTCGAATGGCAAGAAGACCCACCGATATCTATCGGATCAACCATACCACCCATTAAGACGTATGGCGTTGGTGCAGTTTATTACTTTGGAACTCTCGGACTATCCAGGTTGATCAGACTTTCTCACTTGAGCAGCGTATTCCAAGCT
Organism: Cheilosia scutellata; assembly: GCA_955612985.1. Lineage (NCBI taxonomy): Eukaryota > Metazoa > Arthropoda > Insecta > Diptera > Syrphidae > Cheilosia > Cheilosia scutellata. The sequence continues at coordinate 9,120,081 of OY015315.1, read as the reverse complement.
GAGGTACTGGCAGTAATAACAGCTGCTAGACAGGTTCCAATGATGGGAATACCTCATGCAGATTCAATGACAGTCATGCGGCATCATGAAGAGCTACGGATATCAAAAAGCTTATGAGCTGGCAATAAAGGGATCCTCCCTTGAACTCAACCAGCTCGATAACACAGTAATGACGATTGGGAACAACATACTTTTGACGATAAATGATAAAAGGAGTAAGCTCGATTTATGTCATAACCAGGAAAATATGAATAATAGAAAACTGAAAGAAAATGAGAATCAGAACGGATTACGGGTTGGCGAGAACACTCCATACGTTTTTTCCACAGCCCTCTGCCACATAAAAAAATAGAATCCTTGTTAATCAATTTTTCGTCGACTTAGTACAACTTTTCGACCTTCTTAAATTCGAAAATGGTTTGCCAAACCCTGGATCTTTCATAGATTTCCATAGCGTATCAGTCATAAACCCCCAAGGGCATCACAGGTACAGGTTTCTTCTGCCTCGACTACGCACTAACTTAACCTAACCTATCGATCTAAGCTTCTTGGGCTGTCTTTGGGATCTGTCGTAGAGTGAATGTTTGATCGGTTGTGGACTTACCATTCGTAAAACCGCACTGGTACGGGCCAAGAAATTCGTTGACAGGCGGTTTATGACATTTTCGTAGTACGGAAGATGGCCGCTCTTATTGGCGCAGCTTAGAGGGCGTCTTTCCTGTAGAGCGGTCAACCGATACTCTGCTTTCATTTCATTGGTGTATGCTATTCACTTAATCGATCCCCATTGCTTTAAATATTTGGACTGGCAATAACTGACTTGTCCAGCCGCCTTGTTGGACTTCATTTTAAATATCCTTATCCTTACTGGTTTACAGATTGAATGGTTCGTTAGTCCGTCTTTGCTGTTTCAGACATTATCCTCAACACCTCAACACCGACTCTACTACAAGGTGTCTTTACTCATCATTATACATCTCTGTTCGACAAGTTCTTTTTATCTTTTGGTTCTACTTCTACAGTAGCTCTTCCCTCCTCTTTTGCTTGTAGAGCTTACGAACCGCTTCTAACCTTTTTTTGCTTCGTAGGCGAGTTGTTTTGCTGCATTTGATTACCGGCACTCTTCATCTAATCAAGGGTTCCGTGGGGGTGGTCGGCATCTCTGATAGCTTTTTTGCATCGATGCTAAGCATTAGAGACACTTAATACTAGGTATTTACAATAGGCAAGTGGTTTAAATATAGAGAAAAGTTTGACAAACATTTGTCTAAACTTACAGATTAAGTAAGTTTAGGTAAGATAAACTATTAGTAGATATGATTTATTTGCTCATTCAAAATAATTCTGGCTTTACTTGTGGCATTATTATTTACGGATAGATCCGGTAAAATATTAATTAGTTTCACCTCTACAGTAATGTATTGTTCTTTTTACTTCAAGGGCTTCCCGGCTACACGATGTACCAAGGAAAACACTACGTAATTGGATGAAACGCTTCAATATAAAATCTAAACACCCGATGCCGAAGCAGCTGCAGGATGCCGCAAACAATAATCGTAAGAAGGATTCAATGTTATTATCAAGGGCTTCTATTGCAGTCGCTAAATCTAATAGAATCACCAGGAATTCCACAAAACGGACAGCCAGGACATGCACAGTAACTTCATCAACAGCAACCATATCGATATCTGAAGACAGCGGATTCAAAGGATTCCCTGATGGCGACTACACATACGATAATTAAACGCAAACTGTATGTATTTTCTATTTGACTTGTATTGATCGCATTACCGTCTATGTTTTAAATGTCATTTAAATTTTGTAAACAAAAATACAGCTGCTAACTCGAATTTGAATATATCTATTACCTACTACAAATTTATATTTTTTATTTTTTTTTTTGTCTTTAGCAGTTGTTTTTTGTTTAACTTTTTGAAATGTAAGTGTTATATATGTATAAATGTATTACGTATATTTAAATGTTTCTTAAAATCACAAAATTTCTTAAAAGAAGAACGCAGCTACTAATTTTAGTGCTGTTGCTATTTTTATTTAATTTTTAATTTTTTTTTTTTTTTGCTTAATTGCCTTGATGTGTAATATATGTCGTTTGATCTTTATAAAACATAACTTAATACAATATTTTCTTGTATAAAAATGCGTACTATAAATTAACTCTGACGCTAATCAAATAAATTGGAGGTAATGTGTATTTTCTTCATAAAGCCAAAAACTGACTGAAATACTTAAAATAAATGCAGCTACTAGTTGTGACTGGATATTTGATTAATTGGCTCAGTCCTGTAGCTGTTCGTTTATTTGGTTTTTCGGAAATTGGTTTACTTACAATTTTATATTTTTTACAATTATTTCTATAGAATGATATTATTTTTAAATAATATTTCAAGGGGATGATTTTCAGATATCTATTTCTTAGGAGATACAAGAATGTGGTAACAACGTTGCAAAATTTTGCTGTACGTATTAATAGGAGTTCGAACATATGGCAAATAATTTAGAGAGACTCAGAGCATAGGCCCTCTTAGCCCCAGCTAGACAAGCAACTATATGTTTCTCAAAATATAGATACTGGTTAAGCCAGATTCCAAGATATCTGACCACGCTTCGCACCGCCAATGGTTGTCCATTTTGTCCAATAATGGCTAATTTTCGCCAGTTTTTTCTGGTATCCCTAGAGGCCCTAGCCAATGGACTAAATCGTCTGCGTACGCTATAGCATGTCTGAGGTCTGAGGGAACCCACCAGATCAGATCACTCGTGTAAATATTAAACAGAATCGGAGAATTCACCGCTCCCTGTTGTAAGCCGCTTTTAATTTAAAAGACTTTGCTCGAAGTGACGTTGCCAGATTTGACTACGAAGTCCTTTCCCATAAGCATGACATAAATCATATATAGCAATGGTTTTTGCATACCCAACCTAGTCAGCTTATAGAAGAGCCCCTCCAAACATACAAAAAAAATTCCTGTACGTAATCAAGTGGCACGGAGTGTACCATTTTTCCCTTATTTCTGGTTGCTTCACGACCTTTTTCTTTTATTTAAGTTTCGCGTAACAGATAAAACATTTTCTACGACTTTTGTTGCTATCCGGGTTAGTTCGTTGAATAACGTGGTGTCTGCTTCCAGATGACCTGGGCCGGGTCTGACAGTGATTGACTGGTATTTCCAAGACATATTAGATACCAAGATGTTTCGGAATTGGCGTATACCAACTTTTTGTTTGGTTAAGCATTTGTACACAACCCATGCATGTACACAACCCATGCGTTCCTAGAACCGTCGTCGTATACGAGGCGAGGATCTGATCAGACAGATCAACACCAACTTTGGGTGCATTGTATGAAAGGACTGTAAGTGGTTTTGTGGTAACCTTTTGAGATTTGCATTTTTTTTAATTCACCCGATGTTGACTGGTGGAAGGCTGATCAGTTATGGTGGTGGATAATGGTTGCACCTTACGTATTTTACCTGTAAGGTACTAATATCGGAACATGTTTGGTCGATAAGAGCCTCACGTGGCGGGTGTCCTTCCATTTTGGGACAACAATTCCATTTTTATCCTCTTTTGAGATCATTTTGCCGTGTTTAATGTTTGCAAGAAAGAACTTCTTTCGGAATATCTTTTTTATTTGCTTGCAAAGTACCAACGCAATGGGTCTGTTTTTCCAACAGTTTCTTGTAAGTTTTGTTAAAAATTTTTTAAGACATCTGTCAAAAGAAAGTTGTAGACTATGCAGTTAGTATAGATTCTAATTCTCGATAAAATGTTGATAAGGTTAGCAAATATACATTTTTACGCAACCTAAGATATTCAAGTTATAGGTACAGTTGAGAGGATGTTCCAGCCAACAAGGTTTGGACGGTTGAAAGTAAATCCTTACTTGTAGCCTACAATAATAATTTTCCTTTCGACAAAATTACTTTTTCAGGTATACTAAGTTATCGCTGGCCTTGAAAACTTCTGCTGGAAGGCCATCCACCCCAGCAGATTTTTTTGGACATGAACTCAGGTAACCTTTTCTGCACAACCCATGGTAACGCAAATCGGAATCCCATTCCGGTTAGACGTTATATATATGGTTGCAGCTAAATATTTTTTGATAAGTGTGTTTTCAAAAACAGAAATTATGAATGTATTTTACTGTTTTAAAACTATTCTCTAAAAATATTTTTAAATACTTCCAAGTTGTATAGCCGGTGTATTTTGAATGTGATCTGATCCATAAAAAGTTTCTCCGGCTCAAAACCGTTGTAATAAGTACCCGACCACATTGCTGGAAAATGCCTTTAGACATTCAAGAGCTTTATATGCGAGCTCGACAGGTACTTTTAGGTGACGTTTGGACTGATGCATGTTCTTTTTTGAGGGCAGTTATTGCTCGTTAAATTGATGATGCTTGGGAAACGAATTCTTTCATTCCTTTTCCCCGACACATTTCGATAGAGGCAGCTGTATTCTTCAGGGGATCTTTTTGATGCAGGAGAACACAATGCATTACTAAAATAAACTTACACAAACTTTGGCACGGTTGGAAATTAAATTTTTAAATTGTTTGGGTAGTTTTGTAGAATCCCCTTTGTTTCATTCGAATCTTTGTCCATAAAAAGGTTGTGCTTTTGGCATTTGTTATTAGGCTTCTTATGGGATGATTCTTACATTCATTGACGTATTATATAATAATAATGGTTGTGTTAGAGACTGATCCGATTGATCTTTTCCAATCCCCAAAATCAATTTTGTTGGCGAGGCCAACCTACTACCTTCCAAGGTATTTCCTCCTGTACGGAGCAATAGATATTTTTGTGAATTTTAGCCTCTCCACAGTTTTAAAAAAAGTCGTCAAGAAAAAAGTATATAACTTGATCGCTGATCGGATTGCTCATACGTGTTCCATGAATTTACTTGTACATAGATATCGCCCTTGAACTGAGGAAAGTTGTTTTTTTCGGTGGCGAGGTGACCGCCTAATTCGCGTTCATCGTTGATCCTAATCATGCCAGCTCATCCGGCTACTCGTTCCCTTCGAGATTGATTTTATGATGTATATGTCCAGTCCAGGAAGCCAGCAGAGCTTGGCTTGAACATAGCTTGAACTGTCAAAAAAGGTTAATGTTACTTTTTTAGCTCAGACACATCAGTAGTCTGAAGTTTTTTAGTTTCTGTTTTGAAGTGAATCGATCTTGTAATTAAGATCTCCTGAAGAGGATAGCAACCCGCTTCGAAACATCGGGAAAGTCAGTAATTTGACAAAAAAAACCGACGAGGAGTAACTGTTCTCAAAGCAAAATTATCAAGCATTTTTTAATTCGACCAAATTATTTTCCAGGTGCACCCCAAAAATCCTCTACTGGAAGGCCATTTATTCCAGGACCTCTCCAAGCCAACAGTAGATAAGTAGGTACCTTAATTTTGCTGTATAGTAACGAAAATCGAAGTCCCATTCCGATTAACCGTTAGATTAATAATTACAGCAAAATATTTTTCCAATAAATGTTATCTTACTGTTTCTCAAATAATTGGCAAATACTATTTTCTAAAAAAAAAAATTATGAGTGTATGTGAATGCTTTTAAATCTATCTTCACAAAAAATGATTTAAATATTGAATTATGCATTTCTTTTCGCATGCTTAATTTTTGAGTTGCCAAAGCAATATTTGACTTAAAAACTTCGAAAAATATATACAGCCCTATTATGGCTGTCAAATATCAACACGATATTTGATAATAATTGATACGTATCAACAAAATGAATGAATCGGTATTATGGTTATCAACCTATCAACATTTTTGATGAATTGTGAACTGTATTAGATTTAAGATCTATTGTGAATAGTTTTATCGATAAACTTGGTATTACGGTTATCAAAAAATTTGATATTCATCAAATTTTCTATCAACCACAAATTTCTCGTTGATACGTATCAAATATTCGGTGCATAAAATTAAAAAATGTATATCCTCGTTTTTATTGTTAAATAACGACGAGCGAAATGTCTTCGGTAGACATCCCAAATGTGCTCAAACCACGTGTAGCATCGATTTCAAAATTATTTACTCAATAAGGAAACTATCAACTGAGCGTTGGGAATAACTTTAGCATTTGCATTGCACAATCAACAGTGTTGTTCGTTCTTTTGATTTGCGAAAAAAACAACTTTTGTTTATAAAAAACAACAATATTATTTAACCAAAACTAGTAGTCAGCCATACAACAAAAACCAACTACAAATCAGAAACGTCAAACGTCAAAACAGAACCCATTCTCAATGAAATTTCGATAAGTATTCACAATGAGGTAAAATGTATCAATTGATACTCATAATACCAAACTATCAATGAATTGATAGATCTTATCAAGTATCAACTAATTGATATTTGATAGCCATAATAGGGCTGATAGGTTATGTTGATGATGCTGTCATCAGTGGATTTCTATAATTCTTCGGAACGCACTTGTTTTCTGAAAAATAACTTCCAAGAACTCTGGGCTAGACTATCAAATAACCAAACAATTTTTTAGTATCGTGTCTACGAATATTTAAAATCCTATTGCCATTTTTGCAATCGTTCGTTTGGCCAGTCTGAGATCTGGGATCTAATCCTCTTCTTACCCTCATGAAGCTAAGGGCATTTAAGCTCGCACTTTTAACACCAGGGTGTTACATTTGCTTGGACTACGTGGCGGCTTTTCTCCATTAGATACTACCTTCCACACCCCAGTTTAATTTAAGACTATACCACTTTCAATGACCTTAGCAGTTTGAAAGGTTGTTGCTAATCCAGTTTTCCTGTTATGGATCCTGGAACCTTTTGCTGAGACATAAGTTTAAAGTATTTGGGAGATAGACAGATCATGTCGAGATTCGGAAGTTAGCTGTCACTTTTCTCATACACCGTATACCTACATAATATGTGGAGGGATATTTATCCTGTCCAACATGGCACCAGTAATTTGCACTACATGCTGGCTGATGATATTCTGTCAGTCTTTTGAAATAGAAGCGCTTATTAGGAAAGGAAATGCAGTCCGAACTACCACCGTAGATGAGAGCGTTACAATTGATGTTTAATATATACCTAATGTGTATATTTGTTGCATGCAAAATCGTTGAGCTCAAGTATTCCCACCCTTCCTCCATCTGCCAAGTAGAATAATGTCGCCTTGAAACTGACATACTATAGGTAGATAACTCGAGTTGCATTTACCGAAAAATGGCAAGCGGCACGTCAAATGATTGTCACAATCCATATAAACAAAATTTAAATCTTGCACAAGGTTAAGGACCATTCACATGGGAGCGAACGAACGATTTGATGAAATGCGAACAAAAAACAAACTTATAAACGACGAAATTTCGAATTCCAAACTTTTTGCCACGAACGAAAACTCCATTGGCGCGAATTGTCAAAGCTTAGTCGCATTCCACGTAATTCGCTTTTCACAAACTAGCGAATAAACCATTCGTTCGAACTTAACCTTAAACTAGACATTGCGGGTAAAAACTGATGGCTGAAATTCGCGAACTGCCGCGACCTAGAAAAGTGTTTATGTGAACGGACTGTCAAAACTTGCGAATATTCGTTCGTTCGTAGGTATTTGTCGCTCTCATGTGAATGGTCCTTTAGATGTCTGTTGTATTTATACATAGGGTTTGCCAGTAATTTCAAGTCTGTCCGAGGCGAAAGGAAATTCTGGAAAATTAGTTTCTAGTTCTGCATTTTCTGTATAGCTATCATTTGGCTTCTGTAGAGCCTCCCATCTTGAAATTGATTGAGTTTGCCTCGCATAACCTCCCAAAGCTACTTCTTATTTCCCCATTGTAGGTTGTAAGAGCCATTTGGTAGCCTTACCAAACTTTGTTTCCTTTTGTAGTTTCGAAGAACTTCGGGGTCTAAATTTTGAAAAATGTTTACTACACTTTTCTTAGATATCATTTGTGTTGATATCTGTTATACCCTTAAATGAATTTTCCAATTCTATCAACAACAATATCACAAGGGCACAGAACATGGACTGTGCCCCATCCGAGCCTAACCTACGGTTTACACCGGGGTAGGTAACGCCAATCATTCGGCGTGTGTAATTCGAAAACACAGAAAAGTGTTGGTGATGTTTAGAATATCCGCAATATTAAGAGCAATTTATTTAACTTGTCAAATTCTACATACATATTAGCTATTGCCGTGGAAACAGAATCCTTGCCCTAAGGATTTCCTTTGGATGCATAAACTTATCGCCTAAAAGATGTCTTTGCCTCAACAAATGCTTTAATTTTGGGTCGTTATATTTTTATGTACAGTAAAATTTTAATAAACGTTGTTCTTCTTGATAAATTATTATTATTTCTTTATATATAAATAAATTACTATTGCACGTATAAGTGTACGATTTTTTATTTTAATAATCAATATTAATACAAAAAATATATATTCTGTGGTATTTTCTATAATTATGTGATTTGTCTAATGAAAATCCGTTGAAATATTAAATGACTTTATAGGTATCTACTTGTGTCAAATATAAAATACAAAAAAAAATTGTATGCAAATATAGCAAATGTGCTTTGGCATTATAAACATAATAATACCATTATAACTGTAACTTAATAATAGTAAGAAACCCACATTATAACATTTTTGAATTTGAAGTTAAAGTGAAATAGTTTTTCATAAAAATTTTACAAATCTATGAAGAAATTATAGATATATAATTTTTTTAATAGTCTGTAATTACATATATATTTAATAATACCGAAAATATATTGTTACAGTAAAATCAAATAAAGATACATTTTCCTTTATAATCGATATGGAATTTATTTATGTTTTCTAAGCCCATGGTGCAGCTAAAAGTTATATAAATAATATAAAGCGGTTTAAATATGACTAGAATATATGTTTAAGACGTGAACCTCTATATTATGGAAATGTCAAATGAGATGCCAAATTTTAGTAGATGTTAATTTTGTACATTAAATTATGTGTAACTGGATATATTACTATATTAAAAGAGTGTTTATACTACTTTATTGTGACATATGGAAACCGTTTTTATTTATCAGATAAATTTACATATATGTCTCCAGAAAACTGTGTAAATAACGTTACAAAAATATGCCACTTACAGATACTTTTGTAACCCGAAATATATTATATAAAAATGAATGTATTGTCGTTTTAATCAATTGATTTAAATCATTTAAATGCTTCTTCAATCGATTTTTGATCTCCAAAATGGTACATACCTATTTGTGGTCATTCGACAACGCGATAGCCAGTTTTGTCTCCAAAAATTCGTATTACGAAAGCCTTTTTTAAGGTTCCGTTTCCATATGGAGGAACCTTATTTCTTTCGCTACGATGTCTGTCCGAATAAAATAAGAAAATTGTGTACCTAGGTCTATCTCAAGAACTAATTAACGTAGAAGGCTGGAATTTGCACACAGTGCATACCTCTAGTTAATCGACAAATACCATTAATAATACATCGGCTGGTTTTGGAGTTATTCTTAACTTCGTGAAAAAAATATGTTCATTCGCAAAAAACTGTTTATTTTTAGATTTTCAAAAAATACATGTAATCCTTTCTTGTAGATCATCTTTGTAGCTGTATATGTGCTGAAGACTGTTATGTCGAAAAGTTAATATTTTAGAAAATACTTACAAAAACACTCAATCACCTTCACCACATAAAATACGCCACAATTGGAACTTCCATTCCAATCCCAATGCATACCCATCTCATACACCATTTTCAATGTCACAGCACCCCAGTGTGACCACAGTGGAATATAATATTCCACTTGTGGAATATTTTTAGGCTGCAGAGAATATATTTTTTCCAAAAAATATTCGCATATAAAAGTGGAATATTTTGTTCTCCAAAAGTAATTTTTTGATAACAACATATTCTCCGGAAATTAAAATTCAATTTTTAACTGAAGTTGAATTTATTACTTCTAAATCGCATGAAATGAAAATGAACAAATTGATTTTGCTCTTCAAAACTTTTAAAACTGTCGTTGTCGCTTACGACTTTAAAAAAAGACGTCACACTGTTTGGTATTGGGACTGAAAATAAACGGCCTCTGTCGCGGCATATTTCGTCTTAAATGTCAAAAAATGACTAAAAGATAATTATAGCTATTTTTCAGAATGAAGATAACAAATAAAAGACAATTCCTACATTTAGTGAACGAAATGGTGAAAAATATTCCTTTGGCAAAATCATTCACGATTGCCTAACAGAAGTGGGGTTAATCGGTAATCGGACGACATAGCCTCTTATCTCTGAATTGTCTTGAACCACCTTTGGTAGTCTAAAATACATTTTAAATCTTCAAATAATTGTTACATATTTGCAATTTAAATTATTTTTACCACTCACTTAACGTTGGGCAAATTCAATGGATTGGATTTTGTACCTACCTACCTACGATTTTTGTTAACTTTGTTTGAAATAAAAGTTTATTTGTTTTGTATTCATTTTATTTGTATTACAAAAAAGTGGAATATAAATTTATATAAATATTCCACTTTTCAGAGTAAGTGGAATATTTTTGAGAGAAGCTGATGGTCACACTGCCGCACCCACGCGGCCATACCATATTGGTGTTTGGTTGAACACGATCCACGCGATCCACGCACAAGCAAACCGAGAGAATTACTCCGAAATGGGTGTGGCTTGTGTGTTTATCGCTCTCGATGCATTATGCGTTGTTGGATTGCATGGGGAGATTTCGTGTTGGATATCAGTGGAATCTGGAATGTCGTGGCTGGCAGTGGTTGGTGGTAGTTGGTGGTGGTTGGTGGTGGTAGTTGAAAATTATTCTTGTCGTGGCTGGCAGTGGTGGTTGTTGGTGGTGGTTGTTGGTGGTGGTTGTTGGTGGTGGTTGTTGGTGGTGGCGGTTGAAAATTATTCTTGTTGGATAGGAGGCGGTTTTTTTTCGTGTTGGATATCAGTGGAATCTGGAATGTCGTGGCTGGCAGTGGAGGTTGGTTGTGGTGGTTGAAAATTATTCTTGTGGTGGCTGGCAGTGGTGGTGGCGGTTGAAAATTATTCTTGTTGGTCAGGAAGCGGATCTTAAGTGAGAGACTATACTAAGAATGAGGGTTTTGCCTTTTTGTCAATTTGATCGAAGGATTGAGGGAGCTGTTGTTATTAAAAATTCAAACGAATCCAAATGGTTTTTGATCAGCTTCTCGACTGCGTTAGAAGGTAAGATTCTCAAATTTGCGAATATGGTACTCATTTTTTGCATTTCAATAAATCAGTCGCATTTTTGCCCACATTCGGAGATACATCTCTGAAACTGAATTCAAATTCAAGTCCTGTATATAAGAGAACTATAAACGATCTCCCCATAGGCACCTGAGAAGTTACTTTGCTTTCATTAGAAAAACGGGGGAGGTGTTCAGTCTTCGGTGTTGGTTTGATTGTGCAAGATTTCGTGCTCTATCAATCGCGAAGCATGCTCAGTATTTCGTGCAACCCTATAGCCTATATTATTTAAATCCTCGCAGTGAAATTCCACTCAAATTCACAGTAGAATTATTGAATTTAACGCTTCAAACGCCAACATCAATAGCAAAACCAAAAGAGAAGAATAACCTCGCATGAATGTAATAACCAAATGCGTGTTATGTGGTTACACGCTCATATGAATAGGAAATCCTTATTTTTTGTGCTTTTTTTTGCACTATATGCAACCAAACTACTCAACCGGGTTTTGTTCAATAATCACATCGGGTTTTGTGCTTAACACCCACCATACAATTGGATACAGCCAGAGCGCAACGATAGAAAAATGTTTTAAATTCAATTTCGCTAAACTATAGAAAATCATTTTGAACCGACATATAGAGGATATAAAATCGTATTTGCATAATGAAATAATATATGGCAACGCGCACACAATCCGTATAGATACTCGTAGACCGCTAAGCGTTTTCGTCTGGAAATTGAATTATTCGGCCCTAGCGAGGTATCCGTCGGAACGGAAATTTCTCCGCAACGCATATTCCGTCGGAGACTCAAATTACATTCGAGATCGAGGTATCCGACTTCGGAAAGAAAAATTAAAATGCGACAACGCATTGATATGACATGATGTTGTTTCGTGCTACATCGGGGTTTTCCTATTAAGTGCTTGTTTTTTCGTTTGTATTTGCCCTGGAAACAAAAAATTAAAGCAACAAATACAACCAATTACTTTGTAAAATGTTATTTTCTTTATTGCTTTCATTTATCAACACTTCACTGCAATTCGTAAACAAATTCCGCAACTAATTCCTGTCGGAGCATATCGGAAGAAAATTCGTATGAAACTGTCAAAAATATGAATAAAAACGCACTTCATCGCACTGAAACGCAAAACGCCAGTGTGCGTTGCATATTTGTTCCGAAAAGCTGTTCCGACGTATACCTCGAAGCAAAAATCCTCCGATTCGTATGAAATCGGAGAATTTTCCGTTCCGACGGATACCTCGCTAGGGCCGATAGGGTATTTCGCGAAGCTATCCCTTTCAGAAGTATGCTTTCTCTTTCACTGAAATGTCAAAAAAACTTGTAGGAAAGCAAACGAAATTTTACATGGCGGGAGATAGGTTTTGCCCATTTTATTTGTGAAAAGTTTATAATAAAGTGCCAAATACAAATTGAAAACATTGCAGTCTTGAAATTTAGAGTTTCTTAAAAGTGTTTACAAAAGTTCAATAAATAAATTTGTAGAGATTGTTTCAAAAAATCCAAAATTAATTTAAACCCTATCTCCCGCCATATAAAATTTCGTTTGTTTTCCTACAAGTTTTTTTAGCTGTCACTTTGATTTTTTTTTCTCATTTGACACTGACGTTGTCGCGAACTACCCTATTGTGATTCCGAATTAATACCCATATGGCTTAGAGTTAAGCCCATTTGGATGATCTGACGGTAGTTATATTTGAAACATTAAATTAATTGTTCATGGTTAGCTACCGGTTTGTTGAATTTTGTTTAAATCTTTGTTACGCCATTCCTACAAAGGACTTAGCACAAAGGAAAATCGCAGTCGTTGGATAGGGTGATATAGCGACAAGTCGAATCAAAGTATTGGTGAATAGGATATTTTTCCAAACCAAAAACAATTTTCGTCACGCATTGCGCGTTCACTGATGAGACGCCTAGACGATGACAAAAAACACGGTGCTGGGGATCCGACTTTCAGTTTCGTAAATTCCTTCCTACGTCTTTTCCATATTCGATTTTCTTAGGGTATCGTATTGACCTCCTGGCAGTTTTTGGCACTTATGGCACGCATAGTCGGGCGATTTGCCACCTAAAGATGAGCAGGAGGAAACCCCAAGGGGGAGAAATGAATAGCAGTGGGTGAGTTGATTTATTTGCTGATTCTCAGAAGTCAGATTATCAAAACTAGGTGTGGTAGATATCTGCCAAAAAGATCTGTCAACATGTAGGAAACCTCACAACTTGGCGTCCTATTTCCCCTTCTCTGAAACATACTGGTTAAGGAACTGTTGAGTGTTGACGTGCTCGGAACTCGGAAGGGGAAAGCTGCAGACGCAGGGTGCATAGTGATAGTGATACCCCTATTTTGACGCGTTTTTCTGGGCGAGCTATGCTCAGAGTCACAACATGAGTATGGAAGTGAATTAAATTACGTAACGTGCCAAACAGCAACATGTTGCGTCTCTATAAAAGGGCGTGTTTCGAATTTTTTGCAGGCAGTCGATTCTGATATGTGGAGCTGGTCGCATCTAATTGGAGCGCATTGTTTTTTACGTTGCATATTTTTGCGCATTTTTTGGCGCGTAATTTGGTGGGTTTTTTGACGAGTATTTTGGCGCGTTTTTTTGCGAAATTTTTCCACATTTTTGGCGGGAATTTTTGTCGATTTCTTTTAAGGATTTGTTGAGCGTTTTTGGCGCAAGTTTTGCACAGTTTTGGCGCGTAATTTGGCAGGTTTTTTGACACGTATTTTGGCTCGTTTTTTTTTCGAAATTTTTCCACATTTTTGGCGGGAATTTTTCTCGCTTTGGTTGGTCGTTTTGGCGCATTTTTGAGAAGTTTTTGGCGCGTATTTCGGTGCATTTTGACAACGTAAGAATAGGAACTGATTTCGATGCTTTTTTTGCGGTTTTTTTTTTAAATGCTCTTTATGGTTTTTGGCACATATTTTGGGTAGTAGTTCGATATTTGTCGGTTACCTGCGAAAATGCTTGCTTACAACAACAACACTGATCATCTTAAATTGTAAATTTTTAATGCCAATTGCAGAAAAAAAATTCTATTACATATATCGTGCAACAATTTCTGCAAAATTCTTGGAATGAAAACAATTTCACAAATACCTAGTTCATATAGGATTTTTGCATATCAGAGGTTGTGAGGTTTGATGGGAGAGCATGGTGAATATTTTTTGTTGTGGATCTCGGTCGATGTCATGGAGGATGGAGGGTTGTGCTCTGGCCACTCTCCCCACGATCATCGCATTGTTTCATATTCGTTGTATTCGGCCCTAGCGAGGTATCCATGATCCATCGGAACGGAGAATTGTCCGCAACGAATATTTCGTCAGAGACTCAAATTACATTCGAGGTGTCCGACTTCACAAACCAGTAAGAATAGACCGCCGACTTCCCGTGCACCTACCCGATTCCCCCCGGAAGAAATTACCCTGTCTGTGAATACGTGTAAATGGAAAAATTAATGGCGGCAATGATTTTCCATGCTATACCATGGGCCTAGGATTATTCAAGTATGCGTGCGTTAATGGCGCTGCTTTGCTTTTGTACAGCACCAAACATGAAAAATCCTGGGCCCGCCGGCAGCTTGTCGGCAAAGTCCGTTATGTGGGAGGAGTCGACGGTCTATTCTTACTGGTTTGCGTCCGACACCGACTTCGGAAATAATAATTAATATGCGACCGACAACGCATTGATTTGTCATGGTGTTGTTTCGTTCTACATCGGGGTTTTCCTATTAAGTGCTTGTTTTTTCGTTTGCTTTTGCCCAGGAAACATAAATTAAAGCAACAAATAAGTAGGTACAACCAATTACTTTGCTTAAATGTTTTTTTCTTTATTGCTTTCATTTATAAACACTTCACTGCAAATCGTAAACAATTTCCGCAACCAATTCCTGTCCGAGCATTTCGAAAGAAAATTCGTATGTGTGTGTGTGGAGCGAACCTGATCTTAAATCTTCAAATACAACGGCTGAGGTGGCTGGGTCAAGTGAAGCGTATGTATTGCATATTCAAAAATTTACCAACCGAATATTAATAACAATTATGTAATGTATGTTATCACACAGACACCATAAAATACTGTGGGCTCTTGATGCTTGATCTATGTTGGTAGAGGTCTAGGTGTAGCGCCAATCATAAACATTGCTCGTTCGTATGGCTTACAAAAGCTAAGAATATTTTTTAGCCTGTTCTGACAGCACCACTTTGCCAAAAGAAAGACGAAAAAAATGTCATAGACACTTATACATTTATTTCCATAAAATGAATAAAGTTCACATAAAGATAATATACTTGTATGTATATTTACACATTATTTCCACATCTAACCTTGATTTTGTGGATATTTCTTCTTTTTTTTATTTAACACTTAGAAAAGGAGTGTATATTGTGGGAGTATGTTGGTTATTCATTAATACATGATATTTAGCATTGCTTCAATATTGTTACAGTTAGTACAAATTCATTGTCATTGTATTGTATAAAAGTATACATTAAAAGATGTCTGCATTCATGTCCTGATTTAAGAGTGAAAACAAACATAAATCCTTTCATTGCCTTATCGTTACAATTTCAGAGACGGCAAAGAAACAGCAAACCATTCACCTATATTGTAAGGATAAGAGTATCGCAAGCCAAATTAATAACTGCACTTTATTTCTTCATTTAATTGGAACAAAATGAAGATATAAATGGTTACAAACAAAAATATACGCTTGTAATGCTCTGAAAAGCAAACAATTTGTTGTTCAATGTCATTGGGTTCGAGTACAACCAAAACATAAAGCTCGAAACCAACGACAATTTCTAAGTTTAAAAATTATTGCTATAAATAGGTTTTTTTTTTTTCATTCGCAAAACCAGCATACGAATGACAGTTATGTTTGCATGCTAAAGGGATTTGTTCCTCTTTTTCAAATTAACAGCATTTAAACAATGATGAAATTTCATTTACACAAATATCAGAGCATGAATACACAAAATAATAACAAAAAAAAAACATTCACTTATACATATTTGTGGTCTGCAATTTATTTTCTTCCTTTTTTTCTATTTGCTTGTTTTTAACTCACGATAGATTTCAGCTTAATTGTTTATTTAGTAAAATTCAATAATTTTAAAGTATTGACACGAGTACCATATACATAATCAGCCGTATTTATAAAAGTGTCGTAGAGGTTGCTTAACATTACCCTAACGCAGGAAAACCTTATTTATAAACAATTTTCGAGTTTAAGCAACGTAGTTTTGAGGCCGCGTAACGTAAACACAAAAATTTGCGTAGAGCGGGATACCTACATAATACACAAGTGCAAAATCCCCACTGTTTGAAAAATCCTCAAATTGATTATCTCCAAAGACAAAATCCCCAAATTCAAAATACACCAAATCAGAAATACCTATTTTACTGTTAATGAATACACTCGAAATCTATTTGGGTATTTTGGATTTGGGAATTTTGCTTAAATTCGTGTTCAATTATTGTTTCTTTCGTGCTGGTGAGGTGATGTTATTCTTTTTTGTTTTGAGAAGCATATCCTTTAGACATTTTTTATTTCAGCTCTAATTTATTGGGGTTCCAAGTAAACAAGCTCTCAGAGGTATTTTAAGGAAATCTAATAAATACGGCTGAATATGTTTAGAATAGTAATTAAGATCTGCGAAGATGCTTTTGTTTATTTTTATTGTTTTGATTACCCTCAGAATGATGGTATGCACAAAAATGTATGTTTTTATTTAACAACACTGATAAAAGAATTTACACCATTTGAAATTGGCGTTCGGTTCTCAATAATATACGAATATAAAAATAAAGCCAATGTTACATTAAGTAAATCTAATCAGTATATCATTTTACTATATCAAATTTGCCTTTTGGTCAAGGACATCCGTCACTGATCCATTGCTTTGTCGTGGCCAGGCTTGATGATTAACCTTGAATGAAAACAAAAACACATGTTACACGGTGTTCAATACAATAAAAGATAATATTCGCAATACAGATTTGTTAATTTCATTGTAGTACTATTGATTTTGTTATTTTGAACAAAAATAAAGAAAATAAACGGAAAATCTTAAAGAAAACTAAAATTGATAAGGACATGAGAACTTGAACTCTGAAACAATGGATATGGTTCTTATGATTAACCACCGTTTACCTCCTTAGTAGAAGTCCAGCTCTTGTCAGGATTATTTCTTTGAAGATATGAGCGACCTGTGCCAGACTGACAGGCTTTCTTTCAGTGGCGCTTTGAAACGGAGGCGGCTAAGATGGATCTGGCTGTAAATGAGGACAAAACGAAGTATATGCTGTCAACGAGAAAGGAGTCTCAGAATCGACGACTCGGACAAAACGTCGCGATGGACAGATACAGCTTCGACTCCACTTCAGCTCCACTATCACCTCGTAAAATGACATCAGCACAGAGATCAAACGAAGAATCACTCTTGCCAGTCGCTGTTTTTTCGGCGGATTTGTATTTTATTTTCCCAATCAGAATTTGACCCAATCAGAAGCGATTCCTGTATAGGGGTGGATTGTTTGCGGATAAAAAATAAACTTAATTCCTGTGGCGGAAAAAAGCTGTGTATTGGAAAAATAAATGCAAAATTGAAACTCAGGATGGAAAAAACTGAAAATATCATTCGAATTTGAGAATAACCAAAAGCGAAGACGGTCGAAATGGAGATATCGCTTTCAATACGATCCGCCGCTCATTTGGGAATAACCCTCCAGTATACAGCGACGTTGACGTAAACTGGTGCCGAGCAGGTCCCTCGAAAATAATGATTGCCCGCCATTAAGCCGGAAAAAAAGACCACTTTCCCAATATACCAGAACAATATAGTACCACCCTGATATAGCACTACCGTGGACTCTCAACCCAAAATATTTACTATCTACTACAAACAATGGACGCGTACAAAAACTATGCGCTAACGAGGATTGAATTCGAAAAAAAATATTGAAAATAAAGAGATACTAACTTTAAAATTCACTCGATGAGGTTTCTTCTTCTTACCTGCTGCGTATCGTTACTCACGGCAGCAGTAGTCGTCGAACCCTGTCCGCCGCCACCTGCACCACTCCCTCCAGCACCTTGCGTCATCCAGGACAGAAAGCTACCGCCCTGATTTGAGGATCCGTTTTGGCTGTTTGGTCCGTTGCCGCCACCAAAGCCCTTCAAAACAAACAAATGTTAGTTTATTAACAATTTAATATGTTACGTTTGACTACACATACCTGCTCCTGTGACTGATTCTGCAAGTTACCAATCAGTCCCCATTGATTTAATGCTGCGGCAACGATAGCTGGATTCATTGGAAGCGTGTTCAAATTTAAACCCACACCAAGCGGATTATTTAAACTCTGTTGTTGATTTGATGGATTCTGTCCCTGTGGATTAATGCCCAATGCTTGCAAATTTGGCATGTCTAAGTTACCTCGATTCTGATTATTCCAGCCACCATTATGTTGTGGTGGCATACCTTGGTTCTGCATGTATACACCACCGCCACGATTTTGTGAGTTGTAAGATTGTTGCATGCTGTCTTGCCTACTCATAGGACTCGATGAAGAATTTGAAGAGCCAATGAGACCCCCTCCATTTCCACTGTTACTGCCTCCACCAATAGATCCATTGCCAATGGCACCGACCCCCATTCCGGCACTGCCAAGGCCATTGCCCATCATACCGCCACTGGTGGATACACCCAGACCATTTCCTCCACCTAAGCCGCTGCCAACAACACCATTCATGCCACTGCCATAGCCGTTTAAGCCGCTGTTCATATTGCCACGTCCATGCGGTGATAAACCGTGCATGCCCATTGATTGGTTCGGACTGCCATTGTAGTTATTGAAGTTGTTGTAGTTGCTGTGGTTGGCGTTATTACGATTTTGTTCAGTTTTTGGAGCAGCATTTGACACATGGACGGAGACACCTTCATATTCAAAAGGGAAAGGGTTAAACGAATTGAATTTATGTAAACACACCACCATTCTCATTCTTACCTTTCACAATATGATCTTCGCCACACAGGGATTGGGCCACTTCTGGATCCAGAAAAGTAACAAAACTAAATGCACGAAACGGTTTCGGTATGAAAACATCAGTTACTTCACCAAATTTCGAAAAATATTCTCTCAGATCTTCCGCCGTCATATCTTCCGTACAACGGCCAACAAATACTTTGCATGGTACTTGATGTACCATTCCTTGCTATTGAACGAAACAATGTATACATTAAATGGCAAATTCAACAAGAGCTATTGTGATTTGTGTGCATCTCTTCTTAGACAAGCTTAATATCGCCGAACCAATCTATACCGGTATCATCGCTCCAGACAACAGTGGTCAGAAACCGAAGGGTCAGGAGGAGTGTTAATCTATATGTATATCCTCTAGAAAAGGGAATCGCACATACGAGGATGGTCAACGCCAAGAAGACCTCCTTATGGTGCATAAAGTATTTCTCTTACCCCAACAGGAAAAAACATAAACAAAAATGACTACACGGACTCAAAAAAGTAACTACTAACTACTACTAACTTTTGCCCGCGGCTTTGCTCGCGTAGCCCTCAGGAGGGGGCTGACAGATATCTCTTTACAGTCAATAAGTTTCCTCTTTTATATTTATATATCGCGCAGGAAACATACCTAAGAAAGTACACTACATAAATTACATGTCGTGTCCAACACTGTTGTTTCTAATAACTTCTACGGTTTCAGCCCGCTTCTATAGCGCGGATGTTTCATGTGTATACACATTGCATGTAGAAGTCATAGATTTTATCAAAATTATTACTCACGACTTGTCTAAGTTAGCAAGCTATTTCAATTTAATTTTCACAGAAACTGTGGCTATTGGTTTTAACTCGCACTTTTGGCGGCATCGGATGTACTGTACAGTGTACAAGCCATACGTTATTATAAGTGTTTATTATTTGCATAACTCCAAATTGATGCTGGAGCTCAGCTCAAATACAGTTCGTACGCATGAATATAATATTTTATGCGTTATAATCTTCTAGTTACAGAATTATTTATATACGATTCAAAGAAAAATAAATACAACAACCATTTCCTATTTTCTACATGCACAAAGTCGCAGTTGAAATGCACACAATTTGACTTCGAACTAAGAAGAAACAAAATAAGCACTTACCTTCGAATTGGGAACTTTGACTTCACACCATCTGCCATCGATTAAATGGCGAGTTGATAAAACTCGCTTTTGTGCCTCATAATATGCAAAACGAACGAACCCAAATCCTTTGGATTGACCCGATTTTAAGTCTTTCTTTACCTGTGCCATTAGCACATCACCAAATTCTTCAAAATGCTCACGTAAGCTGTCTTCTGTGGTTTTCCACGGTAATCCGAGTACAATTAAATCTGTGCAACGTGGCCGTGTTTCCACGCGTTTTGTTTTTGCCGTTGAATTTTCTAAATTGTCATCGCTTTTTCGTTTGTTTTCTATGTTGGGAGAAAATGTACATTTATATTAAGATAATTGTTTAAATAAAAGTATAGGTTAACAAAAACTAAAACTGAAAGCTGTAACTAAAATTAGAGTAGTAATCGATTTGACTCAGGTCATACAAAGTGAGGAATAGAGACTGAGTGCGGAACTCGACAGCACTGGAGTACCAACTGAACCGAGCTCACAAACAAGAAGCAAATCCCACTCAACCCGCTCAAAACACTTCTACCACATACAAAGTGATCACTGATCAGTCATTCTGTACTCAACCTCGCTGCACCTATCTGAACCCCACAACTTAGTGATACAAATTGGAAAAAAAACTGAAAAATGTCCAACGAAGACACTGCGCACTGAAACAATAAAACATCACAGCTGGCCTGGCACTTGCTAAAACACCCCAACCATAATTTGACAACGGAACCTAAACCACCTTGCAGCATACCCATCGAAAAAAAAATCTTATTGCCCTATTGAAATGATCTCACATTAGCCTTGAGTAAAAAACCTCATAGTTACAGCTAACAAGATGAAAAAAAAAAATTCATACATATATTTAAACCAATACAAAGCAAACAATTCCATAAGACAGTTTTAATGAAATCAACTTACCTTTGGGGAAGACGCAAAAATATATCTGACTCCCCCATCCATTTTCAGAGGATGGTGGATAAAATCTTCCTTCATTCAAACGAACTCCGCGAACGGCTTT
Source organism: Cheilosia scutellata (assembly GCA_955612985.1). Taxonomy (NCBI): domain Eukaryota; kingdom Metazoa; phylum Arthropoda; class Insecta; order Diptera; family Syrphidae; genus Cheilosia; species Cheilosia scutellata. Next base: position 9,098,612 of record OY015315.1, on the reverse strand, counting down.
TGTGTCTTCACTGCGATACTTTAGGCCACAAGAGCCAGGGTATTGCGCTTGCAAGGTGGACTGTAATAAAGTACCATCCTCTTCTGTTGGTAACTCAATTGGCTCTTCACCTTCATCTTCGGCCACTTGTACGAAGTCCATGGTACTGGCTTAAATCTGAAACGAAAAGAAACAATTTCCATATACACATATGCATACAATATTGAAATAAGAATTTCGTATAATTTGTCATCTCTCTTTTCACAATGTAATGGAAAAGACGAAAGTAAGTAACACTCTTAGCGCACATAGTTTCAATTAAATTTCTTTTTTAAATAATTAGCTTAATGCGGCACAAACAAAATAACATATTTCAGATACACACCCGTATTTCCAATACCAAATTAATAACAAAAACAAAGTATACAGTTATCGAAAGAAACATAAAAAAACTGTGGTTAAACCTCTTTGGTGTATTCAAGAGAAAAACAAGAACATCTGTTACATTCATAAACTAAAAAACAAAACAATGTGCTAGATAGCACCGCGAGACCTCTAATCTACTTTTAAAATAATGACCTTTCACAAAGCATACACTCTCAAACGGATTCAGATTTCAATAGAATTATCCTGACATTTTATAGCACACATACCGAGAATGAAACAGTCAGTATTTTATCAATCGTATCACGCTTTCATGTGTCACGTTTCCCTATTGTGCTTGTCTTGTTTTAATGCGAATTATGTATTATGTATATCAATATCAGTTTTAGAACGGATATAGAGAAAGCACACACTCATCACAACACAAGGACACTTTAAACTTATGAACTACGAGTTACTTGTCATGCTGTTTTCGCGTCGGCAAATCGATATATCGTCGGCTTACAAGCAAAACTGACCAACTGCCAAGAATTTTATTTTGTATTATTGAGATAAGTATGCATATTGCATATAAAAAAAAAATGCAATTAGAAATTTCTGAAAAACGTCCTTTCTTATATTTTCCCTAGAAATTTGCAAGGCATTTAAAATTGTTAAATGTTAGTCTGCCTTCATGTACAATAAATGTTCAGGAAGATTTATTGTTATTTTTTTTAGATTGTCGCTAATGTAATACTAATAACTTTGAAAAAAAAAATGTTGTGATCACTTTCGCTGCAAAACAAGCCTTGGAAAAACGTAGGGTTAACCCACTGGTGGTAAAGTGGGTGGACAATAATATGTTAAATACAAGGGCGATAAATATTTAGACGGGAACCTCAAAGGTGTTCTTTCTCCTATAAGCCCAGTATCCTGCTCGCGTTAAATTTTAGCAACCGCACTGCTCTCCACAGCACAGATAAATGCTCGCTAAATTCGTATTACTGGATATATGTAGATATTCTCTAACGTCGATTTTCAAGTATTCCATGAAATTAGTTGATTGAGAATTTGTTTTGTTTCGGAAAAGTCAAAATTTATCGCCGATTTAATGTACCTACCAGCATTTAGTTTATACACATAGCATAGAGGAATCATGTTGGTTATCTAATACTCATAACAGATGTCGCTATAACAGGAAATACGATGAAAATAGACCCCCCTGCCATTTGTTCGGCAGAACTTCAGGAATCTTCCCTTAAAGGATTATACTTCTTAACTGGGACACCCTGTATAATTAAACTTAAAAAAATTATTTTTGTTTTTCATTTCCTCAAGAAAAGAATATTATATTTATGTTTTTTAGGCCATTTTAAGCCAGAAAAAAAAATTGTTTTCTCAGTGTTCATAATGGAAACCCGCCCCACGAATCCCACCAGATGGGGTTGAATAAAATGGAAAGGCTGTGGTTCCTTTAGTTCTATTTCTATTCTATTAATTTCTATCGCATTTGGCGATTAACTGTCATGCAAATAGGTATGTGAAATAAAGCAAAACATACATTTCATTCATCATTAATTTTGTTTTTATTGAGACCTTAATACAATAGATAATTTATGATTATACATTATTTTGAATTCATGATAACCGACTTCAGTAATTGTATCTGGTTAAGCTCATATATATATGTACAATAGATGTTCAAAAAAGAACAAATATAAATAAATTCTACATTTTAATTAATTATGTTATTAATTCTCACTTCCTTTTATATGTTTGCTCCCGACATATGTTCACTTTATGGCTTGAAGTGGCCAAAGCAAAACATACAATTTTACGATACCTACACGTGATGCAGATGCGCAGAACGAAATACAACTTCAAATCGCAATCGCATACACACAACTTAAACCATGCACAGGGTGAGCCATCTTTCGACATTTATCAACAAATTGACTTCAGTAGAGAAGCGCAATACCCTTTATATACTTTGTACCCATAGTTGGGTAATTGAAAATCTAATAGCATGCCAATTACAGGCAAATGGCAGGGTAATTGTCAATTTTCGTCTACCTAATGCCAGATTCGTAAAGACTACACTAACGTAAGGTACAATAATGCAAAGTTCAGCAGCTTCACTTTGAAGTTTATGATTGATTCTACTGAATCAACGGAGAATATTGCAGCAAAGTGTGCACCCCAAAACCTAGAACCACCAAAGACCTCAAGAACTGCGTATCAGTTGCATTAGCCTGAGGAAATTCTGCCTTCATTTACAAGGTCAAAATGACTATGAAATTTAAACAAATTGACCATGCGCTTCTGTATCGCTTCTCTGTTAAAGCTTTAGGAGCCCAGCTAGAAATTGACTGGAGCGCATTTCCATCTCGGCGGCTTCGTAAACAACCGAAATTCCAAATTTTTGGGACTTGGAAAATTCAGAAGTACCTAGTCATAGAGAAAGCCAGTGCATTCTGAATGTGTGACTGTTTGGTGATTTTTGCAGTGGCGGCATTATTGGCCCATTTTTCCATCAAGACGACAGTCCACTCTTCAGTGGACACTTTTATTTTATTGGCAGAAATTGAGTATTTTGACTTGAATGTTCTGCTACGCACGCCTCTAACAATCGATTTATTGCACACTAAGTTTTATAATCGTTTAATCAGTCGTAATGTGTCTTAGCCGCCACGGGGCTGCTTCTTGACTTGCCATTGGACTTTGGTTTTTGTTGGGTGCCATTAAAGATATTAATGCCAGTAGGAGCCGAAACCATTGAAAGATTCATATGAACTAAGAAGTACAGGAAACCTACAAATCCAGAAGATGCGAACGACTAGCATAACAAATATAAGCAACTTTAATGCATTTAAGAGAAGTTTAATTGAATACGTTAGATGTAACTATTAATAATGACAAATTCAGCCGAGACAGTCATTTGAATAAAATAATATTCCACAAAATAAATCAACATATGGCCCACGCTGTGGTGTGACGAGCTTTACCTGTGCCATCGACATAGTCGAAAAAATGCGCAGCAGCTTCTAAGATGTCTAGCACTAGGACAATGTAAAGCGGATGCATAAAACGATCTATTTTCCTCCCCTTCCAAGGTGATACGCGTTACTGATTCAATATTACCTATACTACATCAATAAATGGAACTAAAATCTGCAAAGGATAAAAATTATGGAGCTGCGCATTCGGTAAGTTAAATCAATAAATCAGCTTCTTCCAGATGGAAAAACAACCATGGTAATCTTATCAATATGGAACAGACTCTACATGTTAAAATTCTCCAAATTTGTTTGTGCATTTTGCAAGCGAAAATCGACGCATGACAGAGCAGATGCAGAAGCAGATTTCAATGCAATGCAATGACCCGATTTATAAGTCCGACAACCGACAATTCTTAATTCTCTTTCCCGTTCCCGTTCGCGTAACTGAAACAGCGTAAATTACTTATCTATCTATATCGTTATCGTTCATACTTCCATAATAAACTGAAAACTTAGCCACTGTCTAAACATATGCAAATAAACCTTTTGCTGTTGCGATCTCTTTCTCGCAAATTGCAGAACAAACGAAAACGATACCATTTAAGATGGCCATACGTTGGATCCTTTTCAACATTTGTTCCTTCTTCTATTGTTGTAATATAAAATTTAAATTAAGAAAAATAAAATCAATTAAATATGCCACACTTTCAAACAAAATAAATGAAACTTAAAACAAAAAGTAGTAAAAGGAAAAACAAATAACATTCACAAATACATCTCTTCACCTTTCTTTTCGATTCTTATAAAACGTTTCACACCACAACACCACAATTTTTCTTCAAAAACGCATCAACACGTCCAAATAGAGGGATAACAGCAAGGGCAAAAATAATTAACAGAAGAAAAAATATCCCTTTCGGCACTTCACCCACTCTTGCAAAATTATATATATATGTATATTTATATTTCTATATCAATCTTTTATCTCATTTCCTCTCATCCTCGCATCGCACCAGAATTTAAAAATCAAATAAATATCATCTTCTCAACTTCATTGATTATATCATATGAATTATTTTCAAAAATTTACAATTTTATGAAAAGGCTCGAGAAGTCCATTTTCTTTTTGTCACGAAACTTTATTTTTTGTTGATCACTATTAATCGGTTGTTTTTTTTTTACAAAGCTACAAATTCAGCGTTTATTTTTCGATTAATTAAGTAGTTTTCGCGGAAAAAGTAAATTTGTTAATTTATATTTCCACTTTTCTTTAGAAAATATCTTCCGAATACACAATTTCCCTGTATATCCCGTATAATGTGTTTGTGTACTTCGGATGGCGATGGACTACGAACCAAAATTGCTAAAATCAGATATGTACCTAGTGAAAATTGAGGTCGACAGTGCTGCCAGAAAGTTAATTTAGTACAAAATAAAAAATCTATTTAAACTATCAGCCGTATTATATTAGATTTCCTTAAAATGCCTGTGAGAGCTTGTTTAGTCATCGCGTAAGAATTTACGCAGATACTTTGCTGAAATTGTTATTTATAAACTTTTTTCCACTAAACAGGATTGGAGTCTAGATAAGTAGAAATATATGAGAAACTATTACAGGAAATACATAAAACTAGTACTTTCTTCTACTGAAACTGACGACAGCTATTTTCTGACAGATTTTTTCTACAAATAAAAATATTTTAAATTAAGAAATCAAATAGGTACTTAATGCCAACTTTCCGTGGAAAGTGTCACATAAAACGGCTGTTCTTTGAAAATAACTTCCTTCGAAAATTCATCGACGCTTAAATATTTTATTTTCGTTACGCTTTCCTCTGTTTTTCCTTCTCTTCTTTTTTTGATTTCGAGTTTTCACTTTCAAAGGTTCCTCTATTCGAACTCTATTTCTTGATTTCGAAATTGGTTAAAAATGTAATAGTTTTGTTTACTACTTTCTGTTTTTGTTAGCTAATTTTCGACTAAAACTGTACTATTCTGGGGATGTTTCAGTCCGTGTTGCCGTATTAGTGTTGTGTACAAAAAGTCATAAATTTGTGTACAAAAGTACTAATAAAATTTGTAATTACATTAATGGTACATTTACAATGTCACGTAAATCTGTTAAGTAAAGGGATAGTGGCACATAATTTAGCCGGCCATATCTTTTAAGTGATAGAATTAAAGAAAAGTAAAGATTTGAAATTTCTATATAAAATCAAATGCATTTCGTAATAAAAATGGCCGCATCCGTCTACAGCAGTTTAAGGTAGTAGCAAAGTCGACCCTTTTAGATTTGGATAAAATTACAAACTAAGCATTTATTTGGTTGTACTTGTGGCAGTTTCTTTCAATTTAGCAATTACCTACAGACTTTCAGACACCAATTAGTCAAAGAAGCACAAAGTCATTAATTTTTCACTAAAACATGTTAAAATTTTTGCAAACAATAGCAATGGAAATTTAGCGAATGCGTCCTTTTGACATTTCATTTAAATAAATATCATTTTCTACCACTATTGTGTATAGTGATTGTATAAAATTCCATTTTCGAAAACTCACTACTATTGTACATGACTATGGCAGCACTCTTAGCAAGCGGAAGGGAAGAATCACATGTAAACCCAGATTCGTAAGTAGCATTGCATGTGTCATCGCCGCGCTCGTGTGGTGTCACTTTTGTAGTACGAGATAGCAGCGCCAACTGTAGAAAGCAATCAGACGAGTTCTAATTGTTGTTGCCGTGTCGCCAATAATAACTGAATTTTCATTTCCTATAGTAATAACTGTAATTAATCGCCTCGAATAATAATAATAATAAATTCATCCGAAGACCGGTGACAAGTTTTTTTTACAGTTTTGTGTTATTTTTTTTTCTCAATTTTTTGACATCTAATTCATATAGTTTGTGTGTGGCAGTGTCTTGTGCTCCATTCATCTGTGGACTTATTTGTTCTCTCGTTTAGTGAAATTCAGCAGAGTGTGGGGCGCTTTCAATTTTTAGTTGATTGTGTAGTTTGCGGTGGATTGAAACGCTCAACAAGAGTTTTACAAAAAAAAAATATATAGAAAGAAAGCGCAAGCCGTGTAGCAAAAAAATCTTGAGCAACTAAAAAAGTGATAATATATCGAGAGAAGTTTACTGGAATTATTGTCCTCGTATTTATCTCTTCACCCAAATGCAATTAGCAATTCAATACACTATCTCCATAGCCAAATGAGATAGAGATACAGAAAGAAAGGGCAGTGTTAATGTCAGATAGCCGAGGTAGTACAATACAAATTTCCATTTTTTAATACGAATTCAGCAGTCTATTGTGTTCTGAGCTGGGAGTTTTGACAGGTAAATATTCGTTGCTTCTATTTGTGCATTCATAATTTCAGTGACTACACCGAAAAAAGACAGAATTTTCAAAAACATCTTGGTTAACTGTGGCTTTGTGTTTTTTGTGTAATTTTAAATTATTTCTCGTGATGGTGGTCCAAAGGTGAACCATCGTTTTGTTCGTATCTGTCTCACTTTTTGTCTGACTTCGTTTGTTGGTCATGTTTTCTCGCTCTTGCATTTACTTGTTGACATTTAAGTGAAAGCTTCCTGCCATTCCTCTTGAGGAATGAGAGGGAACCCTTATTTTTTTTTGTCCGTTATCGAGAAATTATTGTTTGTGAAAGAATTTTGTAAATATAATCCGCAAATGCAACTTGAAAAAAAAGAACAAATATTAAAAATAAATTCAGATTAAAATGCAACATTATGGTCAATGGTTCCATGTTGCTATGTCTATTTCTCTAGCGGCGGCGTCATTCAAGTCCAAATAATTGTCACAGGAACAAAAAAGAAAACACATTTGAGTTGTGCTACGTTCAAAAATGTATGGATACGTGGAATTGGAAATTAAATTGTTATTGAAATTCCTGTGTGATGACCGATGAGCCCACATCCGTTGGAACTGTGAAATTTTATTTAGTGTCATCATTCTATGTAGGGTCAGGTAATGCTTATGACGGGTGGACTGGACTGGCATTTGTTGCATGGAGGAATGGAAACTCGCTGTCTAGGTACACTTTGTGTTTGTACATATTCCGCTGTCGTCTTCTTCTTGTTCCCTCTTGTTCTAATAAGTATTATCCAGCTGAATTTGCTTGCTGAATGATATTCAATTTGAGTAATGCTACTCGCTGCTGCTGGTGATGGTGGTAATGATTGTGATGGGGTGCCGCCTTTATTTGCCTTCTGTTCTGGTCTCGTTTTTTTTTATTCGATTTTATTAATTAACTTACATTATTTGCGCCGCCAATTAAATGATTACCGAATTTGTGGCATTAATTGAGTGCTCTGCGCTCTTGGCATATATGACTACGAAGAGAAGCAGTTATACGGGCAAAGCGAATCCTTGGTCTTTAACAGAGAAGAAAAACAGAAAGGGAGTGGCTGGTTTGTATTTTCTTGTCGTCGGGTTTTCGCTTATAAGTGATAGTGACACATGTAGCTGGGTTAGGCCATAATTCAGGGGTAAATGCTCGTTTTGCTATTTGTTTTTATTTTTATTGCTAGAGGGATTATTTGACATGTCACAATGGTGGGGACATGAGCGAACATCTTTTCACGTCTCTATGGAATGCAAGGTTGCCTGTTGCAGTTCAATCCAATGACGCATTCGAATTGATTGCTGCTCTTTACCCAATATGTTTCCTTGAACTAGGTACATCTAAAGTCAATTTAGCTATTGCATTCTAAGCTTTGTTTCTAGTTAAGGTAGGGTATTACATAACTAGAAAATTCGCCATATTTTTGTTCATTGCTGAGGTAATATCAGTGAATAACTAGTCCTATATAGTTTCCACTTGAACTTTACAAATCCGACGAGCTAAACATTTGAAAACATCACCCCTGCGAGTTCTCGCTTCATGATTTTCAAAATCATAATTTCAAGAGAAGCTACCTTAAGAATTATAGTTCTTTATATCCTGTAACGCTTCAACTTCAACAGAGCCCCTATATGCTTGCTATTATGATCTACTTCTACACTTAAATTTTTGAAGTTGTAGTCCTCTGGAACTGATATGTGATATGCATTTGTCGCTTATTAATCGGTGGCTTTCTATTTAGATGTTTGCATGGAAAGTAAAGCTATTGACGGTTTTCTTAAGGCAAGCATAGCCTTCATATTTTTGCAATCGGTTGCGAATGGTCTTCCAGCAAGTAGGAACTCCTGTAAATATATCTTGTTGACCAATCTACATAAATAGTCACCAAGTTCTGCCATTTTACAATGCAGCTCTTTAAGGATGCATCGAATTACAATCGTGGTCGAAATTTTACATCCATCATCTATAATGGAACCCACGGGAAAAATTGAATTTGTAGTTTCTGCACTCCTCCATCTTTTGTCTTATTTGCATTTAAATGTGTCGCGCCGTAAACGCAAGTATACTAACATCAATGACATCACTGTAACCATAATAAGCGCATTTGAATGATTTTATTGATAGTTGCCAAAATTTTGTTGGCTCACTGAGGGTACCTACCCTAAAACCTAATTTGAGTAAATATTTTCTCATACATTGGAAATTCGATTAACCATCTTTGTATTTAAACGCTTTGCTTTGTTTAACAACATTTTCTCGAAAATAAATTACAAAATTGTCTTTTTTTTTTTGCATTCGGTTCGGATATTTGCGCCAAAAAAAAAAAACAATAAACAAACAAAATGACAAACAACATTGACACTGGTCAATGATACTTACGTATCTAAGAGAGATGGCAAGAAATTGATTTGGTTTTCAAGGACAGATAAGTGCAGATTGTATAATGTCAATGAGCTTGATATTGTAAATAGCTTCTGATAAATTAAACACAGATAATGGCATTGTTTGCTGAAATGCTTTTCACTTTTTATTGACAAGAACAAACTTTACACAGATCATGTAACCATCGATCCCGATAACAATTAATTAAGTGCCAAAGAAGGCAATTTTTATGGGGCATAATATTAGCATATTTATACTTTATTAAAATATTAACAATTGAAAAAGTAGTAATACTTATAATTTCGGCTGCTCAGTTGCATACAAATGAAGTCTATGAAGACAATTGCATGCGGAGCAATTAGTAAACATAAAAACGAATCTTCTCATCGAACTGGACAGGGCATGGGTTTTAATTTTAGGGTAGGAAGGGAATCCAGGTCGGGGACGGGTTCTCGCGGGGTATCCTCTGTCTATATGCCATCCTCTATCAGATTAAAAATATTTCACATACGATTTTGTGAATGTGGTGAATATGTAATATAAAATTTATTTCACTTCAATCGGTTCAGTATTTGCTGAGATTACCCCAAGGCGCTGGATTTTACGTGACGCATTCAATTGTGGTTTCCTCTTCATTTTTTCATGGCCAATATGGCTGGCCTTCTGTATCACGCGATGAACAGTCGATCTGCTAGCTGTAACTCCAATTTCTGCATTAATTTTACTTACGGAGAGCCTTGAACTTGAGGCAGCTCTCAGTATCGGCCGCCTTTCCCGACATGTTGTTGCTTTGCTGACGCTTCCTTTGCGGTTTTTTCCATACTTCTCGAGGTCCTTAATAAAGCTGCGTACAACAGTGGCGCCTCGTCCTATAACGGATGGATTTTCCTTGTTCCCGGTAAGCTCGAATTTGTCCTATTATGTACCTGTTTGGTTAACCATTAGTTGTGGATTGTATGACGTTATTTCTTGAACTAAGCTCCCAAAATTAACAGGTACATTTTATGACCTTTTTGGGAAAAGCGTCATAAAAGTTTCATTTATCAACTTAATCCCATTTTTTTTCTACAATATAAACATAATTTATCCTTCATTCCTTGTGCAATTGGTTTTTCCCAGATATGCGAAGGATTTGAAAAATATCGTAAAATTAAAACAAAAAAAATCAAGTGAGACGGAGTGTATCTCACCCTTTGGATGGACTAGAAAGACGAATGCTAGCTCAAAATACTCGGTGTCTAACAATTAAAAATATTTTTTGAATTGACCTACATAGATTTATGAGTATAATGACAAGTATCAAGGTCGAAATAGAAATGTTTTCATCCCCTTTTTTCAACTCTTATAGGACGAATGTTGGAAAACAATGAATGAGGCATGTAATAATTTTTACTTATCTATCAACATATTACATACTTTTAAGTTCAAGGCTAACAATTCGCGAGATCACCAATTTTCACCCACCCTACGGCCTAATTTGGCCACAGATCTATAAAACATAAAAAAAAAATATCATGAAAATCAGACGAATGCTTATCGAGTTACGAACAGACGGACGTTACATATTTTTATAGTAGTTTGAATATGGTATAAAAAAAAACCCCACAATTGGTTGTGAGAAACTATTCCTGCGGTCCTATATGGACCCATTGCGTCATCTTCTTATTGGTTTAATTCAATGATTGTTCTCTCTAAATCATTTTGAATAAACGCTTCATATGATTAGTAAGTCTCGCCAAATAGAAACTATTTATAAACAATACCAATACCGAAAATGCTTCATTTAACAGAAAGCCGCGCAACAATATAATGAATACCGCAATTGTGGTATACGTATACACAGTTTATTAGTCACTTATGGCGCTGATAAATATTCCTGTTTCCACGTGTGGTTTAATTGAGTGGGAGGTACAATTGGTACACAAGAAGAGGGAGGACAGTCATTTATTTTCTCATAGGTTGCGATGATTATTTTTTTTTATGTTTTAAATGAAAATTAATCCACTTTGAATGTAACCTAAACAACAACAAATATTTTAAATATTCCTATTCGAACTTCTACATCAACTAATGTACTTTTTATTTATATTATCTTAGTCTGCTTGTATCGGTCTGTTGAATATCAATGTCAATGGTACTGACTCAACTTGTTGGTACTGAAATGTGTGCCAGACATTTGATTGTTTGTTTATTTTTTGGTATGGGGCAGATCTGTCCCGAGCAGCAACAACATACAATTCTTAGAGTTTGCATTTCAAATGAACCCCTCACGAGGTGTAGATATCGTTTGCTAAACGAATAACAAAAAAAAAAAATAAACAAAAAAAGATAAACGTTATCTGTCTTTTCTGCGAACACTAGTGCTTCATCCAATTCGTTCATAATAGATACATAGTTATATTATATTGTTATCGCTGATACAACAGGGCTCAACTGCTTAATTCATTTAGTTGCAGATGTTGTTTCAGTTTCAAGGGACACAAATGAAAGGAACCTTTTACAAATTTTTAAAACCCAATATTTATTCTGTACTGTATCCCTCAACTGCGACATTTGTACACAAGTTGAAGATTACTCAGTGCAGTCGTATGATTCATCAGCTATCTCTAGTTAGCTCCTCATTCTCTCTTCAAGTTAACCGTTTTTTTTAATTGCATCTATTGAACTTGATGTTTGGAGGGCGGTGCTCAACTGTCTTTTGATAACGTCCTATAAGTGATAAGGTACGTCAAAACGAAACTTGGTGGGGTTCGACATCTGTAGGTATAATGCGAAATTGCAGTTTCGATTAATTTTTTTGATTTTTATTCGCGCTACTTTTGTTTTTTTCTTTTCTCAATAATCTCTTGGGCTATACTACATACCCTTGGGAATTTTTGTCCTAACTTTGGCCCGTGGAGAACATCTAAAGTGTGTTTTTTTTTTAGCTTTATTTAAAAGATAATTTTATGCCATTACTGTTTAAAAATGATTTCGGGCATATTTCGAATGAAGCGCAATCGTAAAGTCCAATTTTCGACGACTTTATCGAGCAACTGGGGCCGTAGGTATATTAGCAATAATTGACGTCCAAATCGTCCAACGTCTCTGGTTTATCGGCATAGACTAGTGACTTCACATAAACCCCCAAAGAGCGTAATCTAAAGGTGTGAGATCAAAGGATCGTGGAAACCACGTCCATGCCATCTAACAAGCTGGATCTTTTAAGCTTTTAAGCCATGATCTTTCCGTAAAATCTTCCAAGTGGAATCTTGCTGTGCACGATGGCGAATAGATTTATTCGGATTCTCCTAAATACTGCGCTCCATAACGGCAATAACTTCCCCTGTTCGCACTGTTTGTCGTCTTTGGGGATGCGTGGGAAAACGATTGATCGTGTTCGAAATAACTTGCTCATATGGGCTATTATGTCGACCCTACAATGGACGACAAGTTTGGCGAACCAAACAATGGTTGTCAAAATAAGTTTGCACAATTAGCACGCGTTGGTCTGTCTTTAATCTATTCGCCGTAAAGTGGCAAAACGTAGTAACCACAATCGACATTCAACTGTCAAATTGACAATCTGTAGAAACAGTGTTGCCTCTAAAAAAAACACCCCTTACATGCCATACTGAGGTTTTTATACCCTCCACAGGAAGGTATATTCACTTTGCCATTACATTGTGTACGCCAAGAAGGAGTCACCGGAGACCCCATAAAGTATATAATATTCTGAATCAGGATCACATTCTGAATCGATTTAGCCATGTCTGTCTGTCTGTCTGTCTGTTGAAAACACGATATAGCGTCCAAACGAATCGACCTAGGCGAATGAACATTTTTAAGAAGACTTCTTTTTACTGTCGTCAGGTTTGTATTGAAAATGCGCTGTGTCGGTCAAGTAGTTTTGGTGCCTCCCATACAAGACCAAACAAATATTCCGATGTACTTCATTCTGCTTCGAACAATGACTTGATATTCTCAATAATGTCTTTGCGATATCACAATAATGTATCCATGTGCGTTAAACCTAATCCCCGAGTGTGCGAAAGTAAGATTTGCTAGATTTGATCTGCCTCTGGACTAGTTCCCGTGGGCCAACTTGAAGTCACTGATTTATATGCTATTAAAGCAGCTATTCGTTATATCTGCCGATTGTCTATAAGGAATAGATGTTTGGGAAAGTAACACAAAATTGGTGGTCCAGAAAACGCTACGTCAAAAACGCCAGATATTTTTCCTTTCATAATTATTATTATTACAATTTCTATTTCGATAGGCAACAAAAAAAAAAACACCCTAGCGATTCACTTTTCCATCAATTTACTCATTAGGGTGCAAAATATTGATGCAATTTTACGAAGAGATCTCATCAGCTTAAAAAAATCTCTCCTTCTTGCCAAGCAAGTCTATATTGATTGAAGTGCAGCTCATCGAGGACCATACAAAAAATCAATTAACTCAAATGGTATCTGAAAGAACTTATACTACGCAGGTGAAAAATCTATACTTAGAAATATATAAATCGAAAGGGGATAAATAAGAATCACAAAACGGATGGATTTATGTACGTACTACCTACAGACACTCTTCTACATATTTTCGCTTTAGGAACTAAATGCGAACGCAATTGGATGTTGGCCATGATTCACATGTTTCTGCGGAATATTTAAATATTCTCACAAATTCGGTCGGGGGAAATTCGAACATCCGCGTACATGTAAGTACTTCAAATTCCATGAAGCAACAGCAACGTTTTTAGTTCTCGCCGATTTTGACTGTTGCTATACATTTTGAACACATGGTGCTAGTAGTGCAATAATTAAGTATCCCTTTGTTGGTGGGTGATGTTTGATGTACGTTGGTCTTTAATAAGTCGCAATTGTTGGATCATTACGAGGGGAGAGTGGCAGCGCATTCCACATGCGTTCTATATGATAGTATGGGGATCTCGCTGAATTTATGATAATGGCATTACATTCGTCAGCACTTGGGGATAGTAAAATTGTTCTCAAATTAGACACTCATAAAGTCGTCAATTAAAGTTTAGAAGCTGCTGTAGTCGTTGCTTGTTTGAAGGAAATCACGGATGCAGAGGTTTATTAAAGTTGCAGTGTATATAGGGAAAAGGATGTGTTTTATTAGCTAGAGGGAGCGGATGTAGGCGGATTAACTGAAGTACTTTACAACTTCCATAGCATCTGTAAGTACTTAAATTTATACATATTATTAATTTACTTGTAAGATGTCGCTTACAGTGCGAGACGGGCAACGGCCTCACATAATAATATAACCAAAAGGATCTTATACGCGACATTCAGTATTCTTATTCTTCTGTAATTGGCGCAGCCAATTGTGGATGTGGCACATCAGGATCGGGTATAGATTTCTCTAATCAAATTTTGCAGATAAGTTGGTCTGATCTCCGGCTGCTTTAAACAGCTTAACGGGTAGGGCATCTGCCTGTCCGATTCTCGTGCTCTTTCTAATTTTCTTTTTTGCTCGTAGGGAGCTGGCGTGAAGCTCAGGAAGCAGCTCTAGTTAGGTGACATCATTGCTTTAGTAGGCCTCGTACTTGGCTGCATGTGCCAGCAGGCATTAGTCGTCAAGCCAGGGATTTCCTTGTGATCACCCAGCACATCGGTGGGAAGTCACGGATGTCTTGCCTATGTCTTCCTTTAACACTTCTTCTATGGGTTATTTGTTCATCCCATCTATTTTTCTGGATGAAAAAAAGCTCTGCATCTTTTGAAGGTCCTTAATAGTTGTTCTGCGGCACGCGGTCTGCTTAAGAGACGGACATTCCACATGCTCGATGTCCTTATTTCGGTCTTCAACATTTCAATCACCTCTATCCGAGGATTATCGTTGCTTCGTAACCATTACCTCGACGCACAACACCCAACCTATAGGGCCAGACAGTAACCCCCCGAAAATTCGCCAACATACATATTAGGCCTTTCCTTAAATCCTTAGAACAATTATTTTTCAGATTGAGGGTAACCTACCTCAGAGTCAACCCTTAAAGCAATTACTTAAATGTGTCTGATGATGAATATTATAATTCCACCTTGAAACACTTAAAATTATTTAATTTCCCAGCCCCCAAATTGGGTTGGTGTGTCAAAAACTAATAAAAAACTAAAATAAGCGTGCACGATTTTAAATGGAACAAAATGACGCTTTCTAGCACCATTTGGACACGACAAGTAAAGTAAACTTAAAAAAATATTTCAGTAAATATAATGGAATTGCTTTTCAACACCTTTACCCAGCAATGATATAAAAATCGGATGGAAGACCGTATCATTTTTGAGCTCCTCCTCCTTAGAAGAACTTAAGAGAACGGTAGCAGACTTGCAGTGCTGTGTGTTGATCTGAATAATCAAAATATTGGAAGCCTCTGACCGTCAGAGCCATCCGCACCAACAAAGCTGCACGGGCAGCTCCATCGATTGGAGAGCCTCCGGAGTTCTGACAAAAAAATACACGTGGAAAATTATCAACGGAAATTCATCTTTTATTGGGTCCATATTTCATAAAATTCTGTTTTGAAATAACGCCTTAATCGGTACAACAAAGAAATGTTACGTCTATTAAAATAATGATTTTTTTAATAGTAGATATTCTACTTTTAAATACTTTTTTCTTTAAGATGTTAGTTTCTGTTTCGTATTTTAGTGATTTCTATCGAATTTTCGCGATATCTACAGTAACTTCCATTTTAAGTTTGCTAGAGGATTTTTTTTCATACTGCCTACATACATCGTAAATTATTAGAGTACGCCATCTTATTGTGAATATAAATTAACTTTTGAAGAAATCCTAGAAGTCGTTCACAGGAAAATCGAATTATTTCAAAACCATAATTTAGAGAACGGCATTATAGTTGCCCTGTTTCCCCCCAGGAGAAGGCATCTTTAACGCATCATAAAAATAAATTTGTTAATTCATATCGTACTAAACAAACAAATCTTTATTTTTATTTTCAAATACTCGCAGTTCATCCATTCGTCTTGCCACTAATGGTGGAGTTGGAGTATATATCTCGCTACCATCATGCAACGCAAAACTCTTCTGTATGCATTTTTTATAGCAAAAAATAAAATGTCCTTCCGTTCTATTTATGTGATGATTTCATCAGTTGCTGGTGATATCATGAAGTAGGATGTGGTGGTCATAAATATATCATCACAATTACCCTTTTGCATATGATACCGCTGAGTAGCTGTTACTTGATACGTTTTATTTTTATGTTGTTTTAGGTGTCGCTTTTATTGATAGCCATCATTCTGTTTATGCTATCTTGTGTCGTTGCAATTCCTAAGATAACATGGGCGATTTCTGGCAATATGCCAGAAACACGCCACACATATATATGTTGCTCTGACGTCACCAGATAATGTACACATCTGGTACAGAATTCGTTGGCAAATTGTTCTAGTACACGGCTGTGCTACATCGCGCACATATCGTATGTGGATATAGTTGTTTGTTTTTATTGAAAATATCTCTTGGAATACAAACAAAGATCCTGAGCAGATTTCTCGATTTCTTTGAAATTGTCAGGTCTATCCCGCCCGGGCATCGCGCTTCTTCTAAGGAACCAATACATATTTCCGTCTTCGATGGGTTTACGCCAAGTCCACGGCCTGGAACTAGCAGGATTTCGCAACTGACCCTTATTAAGACATCGACCCCGTACATAATGGGGGCACAATGAAGCTTTCCTGTTCCACAATTTTCCCAAATCCCACAAAATGATTCTCGGTCTATTTTGCGTTTTAGCTACTTATAGGTATTCTAGTCATTACTATTCTGTTTATTATTTAAATAATTTTTAATAAATCTTTTTTTTTTTTCTTTCATTTTAGCAACAACATTACATCAGCAGCGCACACTGATTTCAGCAAGGATCTTCTTCGTCTCTAATTACATATTATTACAACAATTAGCTTGATATTTTTTTTTTCATTTTATTTTTGTCTTTATACATTCATCTTCAAAATTTGACCAACCGTAACTACTTCTAAGATATCATTCTGTAACTTGTGAGAAAAAAAAACCAACAACAACAAGTTCCTACGGAGATAAATTACTATTGTTTTTTCCAATTCTATTCCCGGGGACTTTTTCCAATGTACTAGATTACACAAGAGACCAGAAGACGGTGTGTATATTTTATGTTTTGTCTGAACCGTTAAAATTTATATATTTACAAAGATTAGTCTTTTTAAGTTGATTTTTTTATAAGCTTGTTCTTTATTATATACATATATAAACAGATTTATATGTGTGTACATATGTAGGTATATATATATATTTATATTAATATTTACATACATATATACAGAGAGAGAGGAGATATTTTTATTTTTAAAATTTTTTTTTTCGTAAGATAGAAACAAGATCACAAATTAAATTAATTCAAACAAAGTAGATTATAAAGTAGTTAAAAGGAACAGAAAACAGCAACAAACAAACACAAACAAACAATATGCGCGAATACAAAATTGTTGTTCTCGGCAGTGGTGGCGTTGGTAAATCAGCATTAACAGTGCAATTTGTTCAAGTAAGTATATTCTTTGTAAATTTAAATAAATCATTCGTAAAGGTTTAAGATGCACGTGAATATTTAAATCTTGTTTGAAGACTGTCTCATTCTATCCTTATGTATCCAAGAAAAAAATCATTGTATTGCACGGACGATTCAATATCTATGGACAGAACCTAGAAAATGACCGCAAAAAAGAACAAACTAGTAATAAAAGTACAACGAGTTTCAAGTTTAAATTGCGTTATTAAACGTATTGGCCCTCTGCTAGTTGAACTGCATATATCATCCATTAGCCGCTGTTGTCATAACCAGCTGATTTTGAAGGCAAATCATTGACTGGTCAATGTCCCATTGCGAATCTTCCTGCCATACAAAGAAAACTTCACCCGAAGAGAGTGCTATATATACATCACTGGAGATCGATCGTTTTTAAAGCCACTAATTGGAAGGGGCCAATTGAAGAAAGAATACCATATTTTTTCATGCACTTTGGCTTCCAACTCGTTTAGGTTGGTAGGTTGGGGTAAGTTGCGAAGAGCCTCCAAGTGTTTTTCCTGAAAGACTAATGCCCGTGGCGGAAAGGGTATGGCCCAAATACTCCAACTCCTCTTTAGCGATAGTGCACTTCTGCTTATTGCACCGCAAGTCATTGTTTTGAAACACTAGCTCCAAGGTTCGCAAGTGCTCTTTACCATCCTTGCCTGAAACGACGATATCGTCCAAATAAACAGCCACCGGAAGATCGCCAAAACATTTGCTCCATTATGTTCTGGAACCCCCTTCATGCACTGCTAATCCCAAATGGAAGATGTTGGTATTGGTACAATCCGAAAGGAGTATTAATCACAGCCATCTCTTTCGACTCATCATCCAGCTCGATTTGGAAATAAGCATCCGACAAGTCGATTTTTGTGAACAATCTCCCTCCCCGAAGTTTGTGGAAAATGTCACGAATGCGCGGAATATGGTGACGATTAGCTATTAGCTTGACTTGACTTAAAGTCTCCACAGATTCGTATTCAACCATTCGCCTTCTGCACTATTACCACGGGCGCTGCCCACTGTGTACGATGTACTTGCTTAAGTACCTCAGCTTGAATTAACCGAACGATTTCCTACTTGGTGTCCTCTAGTACTGCATATGGAATGGGTCGGTGGAATGGCTCCTTCCTTCAGGGCCAGATGCACTTTATAATCCTTGCACCCAATCCTGGCGAAAAAAGATCCGAGTGCATTCCACAGAGTGCATCAAAGCAACGGAGTGTTGAACCGATAGGCTGAATATAGACTTCGTCTATGTCATCGTCTTTCCGGTTACCACCAACTCCACCTTGATCCGCCTGATATGTGTTCATGTGACTGCACTACTTCAGTAAAATGCAGCTTCTCTGTATGATTTCCTGAATACTTTTGCTCTTGAAAATGTATTTTGCCTACCTTGCTGCGACAAACAAACGTCCTTCACGGTTCCCCACAAAGAAAAATCCAAAGGATTTAAATTGCAGCTCCGAGGCGGTCAATTGACATCACCAAGACGGCTGAAAACACGATTTGGGAATTTGGTGCGCAAAAGATCGATTGTGGCATGGGCTGTGTGGCATGGCGCGCCATCATGCATGAACCAGAGGTCGTCCAAATCCATGTCTTCAATTTCATTTAAAAAAAATGTCGGTTGACATGGCTCTGTAACGCCCACCATTGACCGAAACGTTGTTCCCATCCTCATTTTCGTAGAAAAATTGTCCAATGATGCCACCACTCCACAATCCACCCCAAACTGTCACTCTCTGTGGATGCAAAAATATCGTTTTCAAAAAACGCACTGTTTGGGCTACACAGCACTCACTTTGGAAATAATATTTCAATATTTCCCAACGTGGTTAAGGGACTCATTTCGTTCCGCGGAGGTATAATACTGACTTTCTGTCAAGATTTCGAGCGGGAAACAGCTGTCAGTGTCAAAATAATCTATGATTTAAAAAGAAACCACTAGATGGACCACCCTTTATATATATATTATATTCTCGATGATTTAATTCTAATTTCTCTTTTCAGGGTATTTTCGTTGAAAAGTATGATCCTACTATCGAGGACAGTTACAGAAAACAGGTCGAGGTTGACGGACAACAGTGTATGCTGGAAATTCTGGACACTGCTGGAACTGTAAGTTGTATGAAATTCTTATTTCCCCCATGTTTCATGTATCCTTTGTATTGTTTTCATTTTGTGTCATCATTTTGTATATCTATCTATAATAGTAAGCTTGAAGAAAAAACCTATTTTTATTTTCCATTTATTTTTTATATGTACAATTGAGAATGATATTAAGAGAGCTTCCCGTATATTATATCCCTTCTTGTGTGGTCTTACCTATTCCGTGTTTTATATAAATAAACCGAGCAGAGGCAAGTTGGTGGATGCTATATGTATCTAAATCACGATGTCCTACATACAAGTATGTGCAATAGGAAGCTAACTATTCTTAGTTCAGCTGCCGGACAACAATACAAATTATGCACAACCCTTACACTTGTTAAGCAGTGGTATACGAGTACTATATAGGTTTGTGTTTATTGATTTAGAATAGAATGCAGGACAGCAGTAAAATCAATGATTGTCCTTATTCACTGCTCTCTTTCTCTACCTTATTTATTCGAAATGGGAATCATAGGGGCAATCGATTAATAATTAAAAATTACATAAATACACTGGGTCGAGCGGTTCAATTAATAACAATTGCAATTGCAGAGCATAAAATGAGATACTTCGTCAGCAGATAACCAGTATTTTTGTCAGATACAACGCTTGCATGTGTCAATTGAGGGTTCGCTGCTAACTATGTTGGGTAGAGATTTGTCCGCATGATTGGATCTTAGAAGCAGTAATCTGTTGGCCAATTGTAATGGAAATAGATTCATAAAAAGGGGTTGTTTTCACTTTAAAGGGGTTGGCTGCTTTTTCGACATTGATGGGGCCCGCATACATTTGAACAGTATTTTCGTGAACCCTACCACAGTTGTCAGTTAAGATGGTAGTGACCGTTGTAGCTTTTGCATGTCGGCCGTCATAGAATTTGTTTTTTCATTCTTTCTTTTGAACCCTACAAATCATAGACTCTATATAAACATAAGTTCCCTTCGCACTATATTTTCACTTGTCAATTTTGTTGTTAGAACGTGAATTTTAGTGGAATTCATATGCGTCAATGAACAATTTAAATGCAGAATGTCCTCTTGGAAACATCATCTTCTAACCTTTTAAATTCGTATTTGATTGTTATTGAAAAATGTCCTAGACTGTGGTAAGAAATTTACTACCTTTACTACGATCTCATGGCAAACATTTAAAGCTTCATTACAAAAAGAAATTGGTTCCAAAAGCCGACAGTATGACCCAACTATCCTTCCCAGTGGATATGGGCTTATTTTTGACTTTTATTTTGCGTGCTTAAGGTGGTCGCAGTAGCGCAGTGGTAGTGTGCTGGACTACTGTGCGAGGGAGGGATTCCAGGTTCGATCCCGGGAAAAAAACAAAACAAAAGTGCCAGGCAATTGGAGAGAATGTGTTTGGATGATTCCTCATTCTCAAAGCCGAGCCTGAATTTTGTCTCCGGACCCAAATTCATTTTGTTAAGATATCTCAAGCCACAGTGGCCTGTCCGAGAACTCACTAATTTTCTAATATTTTCCTTATTTAGATTGATGATTTCCTTGTAGGAGTAAAGTCCAATACACACGGAGCAACTGGAAAACAACTAAACCTGTTGGCAACTCGGGTTACAGACCAGTTACGGACTCAGCGGTGACTTGACTCCACAAACCAGGAAACTCATCACCAATCAAAATTTCTAGTTCGTTCAGTGTCGTCATGTTTTTCAACCCGCCCCACCAGAAACAGGTTGGTCTGTTGTTCGCTCATCTTCGACAAACTAGAAACTGAAATCAATAAGCAACCCGACATGCAAATCAACAGACAACGACAAATAGTTTTTTTATGAATCGCAAACGAGTTTTCAACCAGTAGCGTCGTGTGCTTCATCCCATTTGATTACACAGGGTATCACTCAAAGCAAACTAGTTGCCAATTCGCATCGCTGATCTTTTTTTCCAGTTGCTCCGTGTGCATTGGGCCTAAGGCTTAAGTAATCTTTTGGATTTTGTCCTATTGGTTTAACACAATTGACTCTGTTCTAGTTCAAAAAACGCGAAATCTGATCCAGCTCTAGCTCTAGCCATCTGAATCCGAGATTGCAAATAGGTAAACCACCAGACAATTCTTTCAGTATTGCCCTCTCTGCCTCATGTCCTCATAATATATTTTTTTAATAATACTACGAAAGCTTTAACAATTAGATTCTGCATTATGATTCATGTCAGTCGTTGTTAATTTGTTGCCATTAATTGCCTCCCCGCTACCATGCGTATAGATACATTTTTATAAAATCCTTTGCAAGGTTGTCCCTTCTCTCCTTTCCCAAAACATTGTACAGTTTCTATACAAAATTGTTATACATATATTCATTTATAATTTAATTTATTTATTGATTAGATTTTTATTTTGTTTTACTCATTTCATTTTTCTTTATTTGTATTTAATATAAAAAAAACTTATTTATCTCATATTAAAAACTCGCGCTAGGAACAATTTACCGCCATGAGAGATTTGTACATGAAAAACGGTCAAGGTTTTGTTTTAGTCTATTCAATAACAGCACAATCAACATTTAATGATCTCCAAGATCTGCGGGAACAAATTTTGAGAGTAAAGGTTAGTGTGAACGCACGCTTTGTATAGGTGTGCATTTTAAATTTAATTTTATTTTGTCTTTTATTTTGTTTTTAATTTTTTTTTTATCTTTATAAATTAAAATTTTTTTTTAATTTTTAATTTTTATTGTTTACTTACTTTTTGTTGATATCTCTTTTTCTTTCGTGGAAAATGTACAGGATACGGATGATGTTCCAATGGTACTGGTAGGGAACAAGTGTGATTTGGAGGACGAACGCGTAGTTGGTAAAGAATTGGGGAAAAGTCTCGCAAGTCAGTTCAATTGCGCTTTTATGGAAACATCTGCCAAAGCAAAAATTAATGTTAACGATGTGAGTATATTTATAATTATTATTTAAATAAATATTAACACATATATAACTGTAAGAAGGTTTGACGCCAAATGAGTGAACTTTTGTTTTCGATTAGTTTAGTTAAATTTAAAAAACAGTGCTCAAACGAAATTGCCAACTGCATTCCTCGCCATGCTGGGAATGCCCATAAGTTTACCATTCAGCCCATCTTCGGGCGTACTATGAAATATAGAGACTCTTTCATAAGCCGTACAACACGAATGTGGAATGCCTTGCCCAGCTCTGTCTTTCATTCATCCTCAATACAATTTACAGACATTTAAAACCAATGTGCATCGGAATCTAAATCACAACATGGCTACTGCAAGGGCAGGTCGGTAGAGACAGATCACCACTCTAGGAAAATCACCAGCCAAGGAATTTATCTCTAGACATTCAAGGAGCTTTCAAAAATAATGAGCCGGGAGCTTTAACTGCCGCTCTTGAAAAGCTAAATATTGACGTAAGTTACTGGATGTTAGCAATAAAGAACTGCTGATAAACTTTACGAATTCCAAAGGCTGGATCTAAACTCTCCTCTTCGACTAACTTGCAACAACCAGGTCAAATGAGTTTGCACACACCTACTTCCCTACCCGTTCCTATTGGAAAAACCCTTTAGAACCCGTACACAACCTACAGAAAACAAAGAAGGATGCCAGATGTTCGTATAGAGAATTATTATTAATTTTTTGCTATCAATTATCATCGACCTTTTGTTAGTAGCGACAGTTGTCTGAGGTAAAGCCAAACACAAAGCACAGGAAAAAAATTATTTCTTCGAATTCAATACTGTTATCTACTTTCACTCTTTGGCTGATTACCATTTTTTGCACCTATCATTAACAGAAATGCCACCCATTAAAAATTATTTACCTAATTTATTCGTTTCATTTTTCATTCACAGATTTTCTATGATTTAGTACGACAAATTAATAAGAAATCTCCTGAGAAGAAACAAAAAGAAAAGAAAAAACCAATCTGTGTCCTCCTATAAATCATTTACAATAAAATTACATATATTAAATCAATATCAATAATTTGTAAACAAAACTAATTCATTAAAGAATCAAAAAAAACAAAAACAATTTAATAAACAACAAAAAAAAAAAACGTCAGCAACATTTTTTTTTAAATAAAACATTAAAAATTATAGATATGTGTTACGCATAAAATAAAAAGTAAGCATTTTTGTGACCGTCTTACGTTAAGTGCAAAACAAAATAGTAAAAGATAAATTTATATATGTATGAAATAAATGAAACGCAAATAATGTAAATCATGATGTTAAAAAAAGAAACAAAAATAAGAAAAAAACAAAAAAAAAAAAAAAAAATTGTGTACACTCCAGTTCTATCCTTATAACCACGAACACTACAAGTTGTGTATGTGTGTGTAATTGTCAAACAAGCAAAAATTCCAAATGTCAAAATTCCAAATCACAAGAAGCCAACATTATTGGTTAGAAGATTCCAAAATTCCTCATAGTAGCAATTTAAAGCAAATTGGATCTCCTTCTTCCTTAATTGGATATAAAGGTGAAACCTTATAGTTAAACGTTATAAAATAAATAAAGAAAACAAATATTAATAGATAACTTTGGAAAATAAAATTTTTTTTTAGTCGAAACAAAAACATTCAAAAAAGAAATCATTTTTTTTTTCACTCACATTATCTTCCAAAAAAAAACCAAAATATTTTTATTATGTGTAATTATTATTTCTGGTTTATTTAACATAAGAAACAAAAAAAAAAAAAAAGAGATCATATTTTTGTCAAGGATAAAAGATTTTTTTTGTATAGTATATTATACACATTTTTTAAATTTATAAAAAAAAGAAAAACATTTTTCGTTTTCTTCTTCGATTGAAAGAATAATGTTTTTTTTTCTATTATACGTTTTACTTATTTTAATGTTACATATATACACATACAAATAAGAGCATTTTTTATAATAATTGTATTAACAAAAGTCGTGCAAAATAATAGCGAAACAATTATAAACAAAGCAAACAAAAAAAAATATTTTCTTTTGATAACTACAAGAAAACACGTTTTTAAAAGGAACAAATCAAATTAAGAAATGTTAACGTCTTTCCTATAAGTAATACGATAAAAAAAAAAAACAAAAACCGAATTAAAGCAAAAAAATTGTATATGTGGAATCCGGATTTTATTTGAACCGATTTCAACCGATTCCTCAAACAAGAAACAAGAAAACCACCTTTCAACATGCCTTCGACATTTTTCCGGATACTCATTTTACTGTTTTTGAAAATTGAAAGGTAAAAAAAATTGGCACAAAATACATTTTTGACTCTCATGAAGAATACCCCTATTATGTAAGACAACTACAACAAAAGTTGAGTTGTCTCTTGTTTTTATGTAATTCAAAAATCGGTATTGTCCGATAGAAAAGTTGTCTGTCAAAACACAACAAAGATGGCAGTGGTTGTCTATAAACTGTTAGTTAGTTTGGGTTGTGTGAAAGTTGAGTTGAATTGAAGACAACTAAGTTGAGTTGTCTTACATAATAGGGGCAGAAATAATACGTATTCAAATTGGTTCTAATGTCACTTTGCCGCTGCCGCTAGATCTCTAGCGCCAGCGTTCCTCCATCAGGGATATTATGTGCTAGACCACTAGCGGTCAATGGAACGGGGCCAATATGACAAACTAAAGGGAAATTTGGCGTAAGAATTATTTGATTCGACAATTGCTGATGAAGCGGGAAATGAGATTCATGTCCTTCGTTTAAATACAAGAAGAAGGAAGGTTGAGCTAAAGTTTTTTTTGACATGGAAACCTAAAAGCTTGCTTTACTTCAAGAATCAGAGGATCACAGAGAACGTCGCGACCCTGCTTCTACTTGGGAGGTAATTGGATACTGTACAAACCTGGTAATTTTGTTTTTTTTTAAGTTGTATTCACCGACCAAAAAAGGAATAGATAAAATTGGCGAGTTCGCAAAAAAACAAAAAACAAAAACCCAGATCAAATCCTATAAACATCACCCCTATCGTGGAATCCGCCGGGGGGAAAAATACATATTTCGGTATCGTCAAATCCGCAAACAGTTCCCCGTGTAGGTAATGCGAATGAGTTCCACTGTAACTGTGTCCTTCTCTGGGAACACCGCTCATCTCGTTTTTAAGGTTCCGTTTCCATGTAGAGGAACCTAATTGCTTTCGCTACGATGTCTGTCCGAATAAAATAAGAAAATTTTGTACCTAGGTCTATCTCAAGAACTAATTGACGTAGGAGGCTGGAATTTGCACACGACAGGATCAGGTATAACCTCTAGTTAATCGGCAAATACCAATATTAACAATACAGAGGCTGGTTTTGGAGTTATTCTTAATTTCGTGGAAAAAATATTCGCACAAAAAACTGTTTATTTTTAGATTTACAAAAAATACATGTAATTCCTTCTTTTATTAGATGTGCTTGAGGAGAAATACCTTTTGTGAGGTTTGATAGGAGAGCATGGTGAACATACCTATTTTGTTGTGCATCTCGGTCTCGGTCGATGTCATGGAGGAGGAGGATGGAGCGTTTTGCTCTGGCCTCTATCCCCACGATCATCGCATTGTTTCATATTCGTTGTATTGTATCGTGTTCGTGTATGCATTTTTGTTGCACGTGGCTCTCTCTGTTCATTTGTATTATTACGAGTTGGGTGGGGCCGATGATTTTGCAATGAAATATCTTGCTCGTAT
This sequence comes from Cheilosia scutellata, assembly GCA_955612985.1. Lineage (NCBI taxonomy): Eukaryota > Metazoa > Arthropoda > Insecta > Diptera > Syrphidae > Cheilosia > Cheilosia scutellata. The sequence goes on along the minus strand of OY015315.1, from coordinate 9,072,145 downwards.
TTTTAGGGGGTAGGTCAGTAAAGGTATATATATATAGGTACTACATAGTTAGTTATAGTTTTCGAAGATCCAAGTAGGCATATGGTCGAAACTGACGAGTGACGACGACCGACCCGACGCACGTTAGGGAACAATACCTTAACTATGCATGCATATTCGGCCCTAGCGAGGTATCCGTCGGAACGGAAAATTCTCCGATTTTGTACGAATCGGAGGATTTTTGCAGCGAGGTATACGTCGGAACAGCTTTTCGAAACTTCGTTCCGACAAATATGTAACGCACACTGCCGTTTTGCGTTTCAGTGCGATGAAGTGCGTTTTTACTTATATTCGGCCCTAGCGAGGTATCCGTCGGAACGGAAAATTCTCCGCAACGCATACTCCGTCAGAGACTCAAATTACATTCGAGGTATCCGCTTTCGGAAAGAATAATGAAAATGCGACAACGCATTGATTTGATAATGATGTTGTTTCGTGCTACATCGGGGTTTTCCTATTTAGTGCTTGTTTTTTCGTTTTTTTTTCATGGAAACACACATTTAAGCAACAAACACAACCAATTACTTTGCTAAAATGTTTTTTCTTTATTGCTTTCATTTATCAACACTTCACTGCAAATCGTAAACAAATTCCGCAACCAATTCCTGTCGGAGCATATCGGAAGAAAATTCGTATGAAGCTGTCAAAAATATCAGTAAAAACGCACTTCATCGCACTGAAACGCAAAACGCCAGTGTGCGTTACATATTTGTCGGAACGAAGTTCCGAAAAACTGTTCCGACGTATACCTCGCTGCAAAAATCTTCCGATTCGTATAAAATCGGAGAATTTTCCGTTCCGACGGATACCTCGCTAGGGCCGATTTTTGACAGCTTCATACGACTTTTCTTCCGATATGCTCCGACAGAAATTGGTTGCGGAATTTGTTTACGATTTGCAGTGAAGTGTTGATAAATGAAAGCAATAAAGAAAAGAACATTTTAGCAAAGTAATTGGTTGTATTTGTTGCTTAAATGTGTGTTTCCAGGGCAAACAAAAAAAAAGGAAAAAACAAGCACTAAATATGAAAATCCCGATGTACCACGAACGACATCATATCAAATCAATGCGTTGTAGCATTTTAATTATTCTTTCCGAAAGCGGATACCTCGAATGTAATTTGAGTCTCCGACGGAGTATGCGTTGCTGAGAATTTTCCGTTCCGACAGATAGCTCGCTAGGGCCGATTATTATGAACTAACGTACGGAACCTTCGGTGCGTGAGTGACACTTGCACTTGGCCGGTTTTTTTTTTTCGTTTTACATATTTTATTAAAAGGCGCAGAACAAGCGCAAAAAGAAAAAAAAATTACAGTTGTATCTAATATTCAGATTCAGGCAACAACGTCGTAAACTCGTCGGAAACGCAGTAAACTCGGTAAGTTTAGACGTGGTATATGAACTGTCAAAATTTGTATGAAAAGTCATTAACCACAAGACTACGCTTACTACGCGAATTTGGGTGGAAAACTAGAAAATGGATGGTAAACTTACGACTACGTCATTGTGACAATTCACACTTGAAATAAAGCCGCGAAATCAGAAAAATATGACTTTGCATGCATTTATAAGACTTTTGATAATGATTTATATATAGAAATTGCACATTTTACTATTCCAAGCGTAGGATAATTAGTCCATCAAATTGCATTGAGAAAACAAGTTTTAAAAGAGTTTAATGTAATTTTCGGTTGGTCTTCCAGAATCGTCCGGAAGCAATCCGAACGCTTCCGAAAGCGTTCAAAAAGAAGAGAAATTTGCTTCTGGATTTGAATTCAGATTCGCGCAGAGTTCTTCCGGACGGTTCTGGACGACCAACCGAAAACGACATAAATAACGAAATTTCCAATTCCAAACAAAGGGAGTTTTCGTTCGCGACAAAAAGATTGGAAATGAAAATGTATAATTCACGACATTATAATGACATAATTTAGCCAAATCAAGTGGATTTCACAGGTTTTGACAGTCCATTATGCATCAAAAGTGGTTTGTTCGCATATTATCAATTCGTTCGTTAATTCTCATGTGAAGATTCCTTCAAGGACCATTCACATGGGAGCGAACGAATTGCTGAAATGCGAACAAACCACTTCTTATGCATTTATAAACAGAAAATTGCACATTTTATTATTGAACGAAGTGTAACAAAAAAAAAGAAGAAACCTGCAGAACACAGCCCCACAGCCATAAACCATAGGTCTACCTTACCATAAACCACTGTCAGGTGCAACTACCATAACATTTTACTAATGTCGTTTTCGATTGGTCGTCCATAACCGTCCGGAAGCAATCCGAACGCTTCTGAAATCTTTCGATTGGCACTCAACTGTCCGTTGCTTCTCCTGAAAAGAAGAGAAATTTGCTTCTGGATTTGAATTCAGAATCGCGGAGAGTTCTTCCGGACGACCAACCGAAAACGACATAAGTATGCTTGTGTCGTCATTTCTACCCTTTGATTTATACAGGCCCAACACATAAATAAATCCTGTGATACCAAAACAGCTTGTAGGCAAAGTCCGTTTTGTGGGAGGAGGCGACGGTCTATTCTATGTGATTTGTGACTGTCACTCTCTGTGGATACATTGGCTTCTCGACAATAACGTGCGGGTTTTCCGAGCCCCAATGTTGTTCAAGCTTAAAGCGACTCATTTCGATCGGCGGAGGTATGATCTGTCAGGATTTCGAGCGTGAAACAGCTGTTACGTGTCAGAATAACCTATGATTTAAAAAGAAACCACTAGATGGCCCATCCCTATAAGCTGCCCCGCTGTCGGCTATTGGTAAGTAGGTGCAACTGTGCAACGTTGGATGTTATACAGCTCATTCTAGAGTTGGTCCCTAAAAATCGTGGAAGTTACTTTGAACAAAATACCAAATTTTGTGGGAGTTCGTATAGATATTTGGGTTCCTGTAGAAAATCGTTGGTCGCATATACAGTCTGTCACGAAATTGTTTTTACAAATTTCTGCGTATTTTTTATTACTTTCATAATGTAGTGTTTTTTGTAACTGTTGGTTAGTAGATATATTAATAAGAAGAAATTTATTATAAGAAATTAAATTGTTTTGTTTTGTAAATAAATTACCGGTTGTTTTCCTTTGTAAAATCAATTCCTTGAGAAACTGTATATAATAAACAATGTATGTTTGCAATTGTCTAACGTCTATCTTCTTCTGGAACTTTGTTCAACTTTTCGAAGCATGTCTTTTCCATAACTTCCAACCCAATGCTAAAGTTAAGGGTCTCAAAACCATTCAGTAGCCATTAATATACATAACAAAATATGCCAATAATTGAAGAGAAATTATTCAGAAAATAGCGACTTGTCGTCGTTAGAATTTCAAAAAAGGCCATCCTCCAGATAATAATTATATTATCGTCATACGTGATTTGCCCCCAGGTGATGAATAAATCAACAAGAGTGATTTGGGGACTGCAATTGACATTCCCCAGTCAAAAGACCAAGAACCAGATTAATTACATTTTGATCGACATAAGACATTCTGATTCTGGTATTATGCATCCAGTATCTAAAACGACCACACATTCCAATAGTGTGTGTTTCGATTTCTGTTCATTTAAGGAAATATCATTCACGTCGCATCGGCTTTTTTTTTGTTTTCGCCAGACAAACAAAAGCTTCACAGAATTTTGATGCAATCCATACAGCGATAGCACTTCCATTTACACTTAAATACTCGTTACTTAACACCCGAAGTATCGCTGTTCATTGTGTCTGTGGTTTGGATATACCTGTCCACTATCACCCACCGTTCCTATTATACAATGCATAAAATATCTTCAAGGTCAGAAGAAGCGCTCTGATGACAAGACGTTATTTTGTTGCCCTACTAATGTGCATTGTTAGTGCAGCAACACTATAATATCGTGTAACGACGATCTAAAAAAAAACTGCATTCTAGTCACAAACCTAACAAGTATGTTGTAACAAATACGAACTATGAATCTTTTCTTCATTAGATACTGCAGGTAGGCTAAAATAAAAATGACCGTGAGTCATTATGGAAATGGAAAATCAGCAGAAGAAGAAGAATATTACATATTAAAAAACAAGTGTAAACTGATATGTACCTACAACCGAAAATGTGAATTTTGACCGACTATGTAATACCATTAATCGCAGATACTTGCCACAGATACAAAAACAAATACAGAGTCAGTTAGTGGCGGCCGTTGGCAGTCAATTGATTAACTTTGGTTTTAGTTATTGGAATTGGAATCTTTGGATGGACAAAAATTCTCTTTTATATACATTTCTCTTCGATCGGCACGCTGCGTCTGCGTTTCGCTGTCACTATACAACACCGCGTCTCTTGTCCATCGGCGTCGCGTCGCGTCGGCCTTATAGTCAGTCAGTCATTCATTCAGTTAGTAATACTTAGTTCGATCATTTTGTTGTTGTTGTCATTTCTATTGAGACTGAGAGTCTTTGCAGTTTTTTTTTTTTTTATTGTTATTTTCATTTTTTGATTCGAACAATATTTGAACATTTAATTTTTATATATTGAACACAATTTTGTTGAACGTCATTAGTTCGGTACTTGAGCTGGGAGAGCTGTTGCGACGACGCACTGATGTACTGATGTTTCTTGTAATGTACGTTATAGATACTATTACAACAAATTTTTGCATTTAACACTATTATTTGAATATCGTGCGATTTTAAAATTTTTTATTTTTTATTTATTGATGAAAGTAGAAGGTAGGACCTCTATTCCGCTACTACTAAAGTGTCGTATTGAAAGAAAAGTGCCCGAAAATTGGAATACAATAATTGTCAACCAGTTTGGCAATCGATTATGTCGTTATAACATAATATACAACAAGAGTATCCTAAACAAAAATTATTCTACCACCTATTGATTTATTCAATTAGTGAAAGTGAAGAGGTTTTTTTCTGGTGTCTGTCATCGGTCGGACGCGGACGGTCAGTTGGGTTGGATTGGATTGATGTGTTTATTTTGGTTTACAACAGCAGCACACAGGAAATATTAAGTGCTATGGTGTAGTCTGAGTGTATTGGTCGCGATCGAAGGAAGTTTTAGTAATTTTTTTTATTTCAAACCGTGTGCAGGTGCAATTTGTCGGTTGTTGTTATCGCGTCGTTTTCGTCGTGTCGTTTGAAAATTTGAATATTCAGTTCGACGTTACGGTTTTTGTGTGTGTGGTATGGTGTAGTGGTGGTCTGTTTAAACAGGGTTTTGCGCCAAGTGAAAGTGTTATAAATCCAGATTCGATCACGCACAGGTGTTCGTTACTTAATAACTCTAAAGGAAACAAACTATTCATCATAAATTGTAAGGAACAAATTCACATGAACAAGGTCTGTCATAATTGACACTACTTGGCTCATCTGGCGTAAGTATGTCGACTATACGAATGTGCGTAAATATAGCTGCTTTTGGTAATAGCGAACAGTGAACATCCGCTTGAATGATGCGCGGGGAAACGGCTGCTGGTGCCTTATTGAATAATGATTACAATGTCATAATTGGCTTAAGTGCTGTTATGAATGATGATAGCCCCCTCCTGCATATTACACGTCGGCTACGTAATACCTGTTGGTTGGCGCGCTCTATACCTATCTATTATACGAGTGGATGGGATAGACGTTAAGCATTGGTCCCTTGATAACGTAATTATGTTATATTCCTATGTTAATATATGCAACAATTTGAGGAAGAAAGTTAGTTAGTTGCTTAGTTCATATTCAAGGCCGAAGAAAGTGGTTTCAAACTATTGCCAAAGGGAAAATTAGAAACTTTTAAGCGTGTGAGTGTTTTTTTTTTTTTTACCGAGTTTGCAAGAAAATGGAAATATGCATTTCCAAGTAGATTAAGAAAACTTTGTGCTATCTGTATCTGATAAAGGGACAAAAGACGTTAACAACATTTTGTTTCTTATATGGTGACAGGTTAAGATGAGGGATGTTGTACCTAATATCAGGGATTGGGCCAGGGATTTCTTTATACTGTTTCTGGTTAAACTTGGCATTGCCAACGGATCATTTTGTGATTTAGGGCTGATACGGCACATACAAATTTAAGTTCCACATAACCTCTTATGTGACAGTTTATGCCATACAAAAAGTAGCCCATAAGGATTTAGGTAGAACATAAATAGTTATGACATGAGTCATATCAGCAAACGGCCCTTAAAGATATACATACTGCACAAAATTAAAAAAGAAAACAGTTACAAAATGTATTGGAAAAAAAAATACATTTTTGGCATTCCTTTGACGTGGGCAAAGATTTTTTTATGTTTGGAGGTTCCTTGGAAGGAAAAAAACCTCCTAGGTTGACTGACTTTCGTCATCCCGAATGAGATTGCACCTAGTCGTTCGTCAATTTTGAGACAGCTTAATCATTCTGTTCATACAAATGTTGCCCAGAAAATTATGCCAACATAAACTAGCGCTCGTGGTTCTGAGCGAGAAATAATTGAAAAAAATGACAACTATCTTGGATTTCTCCATAGAATGCTAGAGACATCTATGGGCATGAGTGAATCTCCCAAGTATAACGGTTAAAATTCAAATTGTTACGTCATTGTTTACAATAGATGTCACTTCAAAAATGTGTGAGTTTCCAATTTATACCGCTCCGAACCACGAGAGATAGTGGTTATGTTGGAACCAACTCGAAGTAGTCTGCTAGCAGTCCATATTATAATATGTCAATGATTTTTATAGTTTGGCGCTTTTCAAAAAAGTACGAAAAGTGTAGTTAGTCACAGCAGCACAGATAATCTAAGTACACACGATTGTCAGATTTGTCAATGCTCTGTCAATGGCTGACAATGAGCTGACAAAAGGCAACTACTTTGCAAATTTGAAAGCTTTTGTCCAAAAGTCTTACAATATCAATGTCAGATCGAGTTGTGACAATGGTCTGACAATGACTTTTCTGACCACGTTGTCAGGTTGAAAATTGTGCTTTCACACGGTTGGCAAATATTTGAATATGAAAATTGGTCTCTCTGTTGTCAGACAAATTAAAATATTTGGTCGTTGTTTTTTGCAGTCAGTAGATACGGATAATGGAACAAAATATTGCACTTGCGACTACTTTAACTACCTACTTGTTGGAGGACAGCGAGGATGGTGAATTGCCACAAAATCGATGTGTTTGGACGAAGGATTGGATGGCCCGTCGCCATCAAGAAGAAGAAGCCTTGGTGAATCCAGACATCAAGACACCAAAATGTGCGCGAGCATCACATCGATGGACTCCAAGAACAACATTTGTTTGAAATATTTCCAGCAAACCGGGACGGTTTCATTGGCAGCTTGGCCCGCCTTTTTTTCTGTATTTGTCGAGATGGCTTTTGAATGTGGTCCATTTGTCCTTACACTCGTTGAGTGTCATGTGAATCGCGTCGACGACCAAATATCCACACTTGCTTCTATCAATATCTTCTGAATTATTTTCCATCGTGTAAAAGCAAACTTCGAATACGTGTCTAAACCACTGACTGGTTATATTGTCTGACAATGAAGAAATTGTAAGCAATTGTCACTGTCAGCTTCCATAAATAACGACATCTGACAATTTCCAATGAGTCTGACAATGTACGACAATAATACAAATTGTGAGTCCTGACGTGTTGTCAGCAACCTAATATTGGGACATATTTTTCACTGACAGATCTGAAAATATCGTGTTTACATAGCTTTACTAACAAAAACTGTAACTTTTCTTAATAGAATATTGTACGACAATTTATGACAGACAAAACGGTTGAAATTTAAAATTGTAAACACAAGTTTTAATAAAGAACGTAATCCATCTGTCAGTTTTTTTTTATTAAGCTTGTCATAAATTGCATTGACTATGTCAACTTTATCAATATTTAAGTTAAACTGTAATGTAATCTCAATGACGATTTAATTCTTTTCTTTACAGCTCAAACCTGTATCTTCTAGTCAACGGTGCCAATAACCAAAACATTCAATAAAAACCTAATTTGCGTTAATAGATTTATAATTGTAAAGGATGCCATCTGTGTTAATAGATTTAAAGTAAGTGTGAAATTTCTAATCAATACTAATCTGATTCAACAAATGAGGAGCTAAATCAGACTTATTGTGTGTCATCTTGCGCTAAACAAATTATCGATATGTTGCTTAATAACTAAGCGAGAGTCAGTAACAGTGTGTGATCGTTTGTCAACAGTATATGAGTAGGTGAGTACAGTTACTAATTGCATTTTTATTTATTAGCTTAATTATTAATAATCATAATGGGAGAATCAGTTTTTTTTTGACATTTCTACATTTTATGCAGTCAAAGCTGTCAGAGCTATTATACTATTAAATTTTTTTTTTTTTAAGAGTTAAAGTTGTAAAATATAAAACTCCTTGAATAACTTTTATACCTCTGTGTTTTGGAAATAAATTGGTAGTGCGCGATCTTACGACATGCTAGGTATAATGAAACCACAAACTCGCAATTCTCTTGGCGGTGATCCCTTCCCTCAGTACAACAGAGCGAGCCATTTTGTTTTAACAGATTATTAGGTACAAAGGTGTAGTTGAGGAATAAGTAGGTTTTGATCTAGTCGTCAATGTGAATAGCTCTGTGGTAATTCCAGGATTTCTTTCAACATCTTATATCTAAAAGAGTTGTGCAAGCCAACTTAAAACGTTTTCACAAACTTGAGTGTCAATTCCAAGCCCTTTAAAATATATCAAGGGGGTTCACTATGTCATCGAAAGAAATTGTGAATTAAATACGTCCTAACGTGAGAGAGTGAGGGGCGCAAAATGAACCAGAAACCGGCCCTGCTTACAGTCCATAACATGACAGCCACGTGGGGGTGTTACATACTCGTATTAAATAGCAAGTATCGATGAGAAAAATCAATAAAGATGAGTAGATTTTCGACAAATGAATTGCAAATTCACACAAATAGCGATAGGTCTCGACAAATCTAGAGAAAAAAATTCCATTTCCATTTATAATTTTTTATTACAGCTCATAGCCAGCAACATGCAATTTGAAGAAATGAAATAAAAAATCAATATTTACCCTCAACAACTTTACGAAGTACTTTGGGGCAAAGACTAATGACTTGAAACAAACAAAATTAGTTATGTACCCATCTAGACGCAGAACTATAATGGCTTTTATTACTTGGCAAAATATAAAAAGAAAATTTAGTCAGAGAGCATCTTTAGGTCGTTACCGGATTTTCTGCTCCTTCGATTAGTTTAGTATATGTCGTCAGTGCTCTGGAGTTTCCTCTTGGGTTAAGCCTCGTACGTGAGTACATGATCTTAGATTCTAAGTATAAATGAGTGCGCACGAATGAAAGTTGTGAAAACTCACAAGTACCTCTCAGATTTAATTAAATACACACACTTTAACATGCGATGTTGTATAATAATGGATATTGTATCTATAACCTTGAATAAATTAGCAAGTTTATGATGATTGTGTACAAACAAACTAGAGGGTCTATGTGAGTGTACATTATCCTCTGATTATGCTTGATGATCAAATTGGCCTTGATCTAAGACAAGTTTGAAACATCAGTCATCAGCCAATAGTCTATCTGACACAATGAGTGATTTAGATAAACAAAAGCTTTTCAAAGGACATTTAACTTCATTTGAAACTACATATAGATTTCGGCCGCGACAGTCTGAAGAATAATTAAAACAGCCAAACAAGTTTAGTAAGCTCCTCAAGGTCAATGTTAAACTTTTTTACACCCGAAAAGACAACCAGTTTCCATTCACTGCTCCAAGCGACATGTTCTCTTTAAAAATTCATTCGATGCTCCTTGTGTACATGCCTCAAAACCGGTTTCTTTTTAAGTTTTCTTCTCTGTATAGTACCACTTGTTCGTATTATCCTTCGGACCGTTGCTATCCTGGCTGATACTCCGCTTTTGGCCCTTATTTTAGTCGCTGGTAGTGTCGAATTTAATTAACCGCTTTTCTCGCAATCTTGTTGCTCTGCCGAACGTCCTTTTTGATTTGTCCCATAGTGTTGTGGATCCGCAAGATAACTGTTTACAACAGTTTTACTTCTATTTAGCCTCCTTGCAATTTCTCGGCCTGATAGTCCTAACTCCTTGAAAGCATCTATTTTCCCTCTTTCTGTCGCTGTCAAAGTTTTTCCGGAACCCATTTTTTTTAACTAAATAAAAACAGTTCTTTTTAACAGTTTTTAATAAAACTTTGAAAAAAAAAAAAAAAAAATCGCTAATGTGCACTCCTGCAACGAAATATTCGCAGTGGCCTCTCATCCTAGTGACGCATCTTTTTATACGCTTTTCAGGTAGTCCATTGTTTGATCTTGGGAAATTCCAGCCGTAGTTTTTTATGCCGACGGATTGAGATGAAACATGAAAGTAATCGTGAAGAATTACGCAGCTACTTTAATAAAATCAAAGCTATAATTCTGCCAACTCTCAATAATGCATGATCATGACCACGTTATAGAGAGAGAGCAAACAAATTTGCGATAATTTGACTACCAAAAATACGACTGCCAATTAGTTGATCCAACTCCTCAGTTAAACGTCGAACTTATTTAATTTATAACAATATTGAACGTTGGCCAATTAATTAGATACTTGTTATAAAAATAGTTCGATATTGGCCAAACTAAAGCCACATTCAGATTATGTTAACAATTATCATATTACTCAAACAATATACTTGACCTTCACGGGTATTCACTTAACAGTTAGGTGCAAAATGTATTCCAAAAATAAGAAAATGTAAATAAAAGTCCACGACGAAGACATGCACTTCCGGTCAAACAATTCAAAAGTGAACACGTTTTCATCATATCAACTTTACTTTGTTAGGAATGTTAAAACTAGTAGATAGAAAGACAGATATAATTGTTATTTTCTTTGTATAAATAAAAATTAACAAAAATTTTTAAGATATAAATTTATTGTTACAAATTATATTATTAAAAAATAGTGTTGAATGTTTTTTTTTTCCAAATTTCAAGCACTATTTTGTTCAGACCACCCTATTAAAAAAATTTTCATTATCAAAATATAAAATTCATCAAAAATGTTTTAGAACAAGAATTTGAAAGAAACTTTGATAAAGGAAATACATTTTAAATACAAAAAGTATTATATAATCCGCAAAAGCAGTAAGTGTACCTTTAAAATTAAGTACAAGAAGTGAATTAATATAAATGAGAAACAGAATTGTTCCAAAAGCAGACCCTTGGGGTACTCCCAAAGCGAAGAACTTAATCTCGCTTCCAATCTCATTTAACTTCACCTAAATTTTATGGTTGACCTAAGCCAATTACGAAACCTCAAAAGCAAAAAGCTTTTGCAATATGAATAAATAAACCAGCCGTACACTTTCTGCCGTCGAGGTTTGATATTATTTGAGCACATTTCTGAAAGACAAATTGATTTGGTTAACAAATTCGGTACTGGAAGAAGTGATATGGGTCTATAGTTATTAACTTAAAAATCTAGTTCCGATGGTGTGTCTGAGGCTGTGTTTGCGACCCCAGAGGTGTCTCTCTTCTTCCGGTAGCTGCTGTCGGGAGCAACACTTTAACTCGTCCTGGAGCATAGGGCGACAATCAGTCCCTTCCATCTGTCTCTGTCTGCGGATCGATACCTCAGCTGTGTCCACGATCGCAAATTTTGGGACTTAACTTCCGTCAAAACAGTTGACCTTCATGTTAATCTTGGCCTAGCAACTCGCCTTACACATTGAGGGTTCCATTGGAAGCACTGCTTGCTGTTTGTCATCTGGTTTCCCTTAGTGTATGGGCAATCCAGGCCCGTTTCCTCTGCTTGATGTCAACATCCACTTTTGTTTGTTCAGTCCTAAGCCACAATTGGAAATTGTTTGTGGTCAGCGGATCTTTAGGATGTAACGCAGACATGAGAGATGTTGGCGAAGCATTTCCACGTTTCACACCCATGCGGGTAGAGGAGAGATTATGAACTTGGTCTAACCATCTCATCTTGGGTCTACCTAGAGGATGACTGCCTGATTGTACGGATTCCATAGCACGTGTCGTGGGATCCTGGTCGGGGACATGCGTTTAACATGACCAAACCACCGAAGTATGCTCATTCCTCGAGTTCCTCACTTATTCTGGTATTTCTAATGCGATCTCTACGGGTCACACCAGCAATACAACGGAGGAATCTCAAACTTTTCCAAGTTTTACTATTTAATTCAAATTTCTGACACGAAAATCTGAGCACGAGTATATGGTGGTCATCTTGCGTAAAATTTAGTTTTTTTTTTGCGAAATAAATTGCAGAGCTCTTCCTACTGTTTCTGGTGCCGTAATTGCTGGGTACGCAGTTAGCATCCACATTAGTATAGGCAGTGGCAAAACTAAAGCCTTGGTAAGAGTCAATATTTGCTATTTTAATCATGCAGTTTTTTTTTCTTGAAATTGATTACACGTTCAACTACAATGTAGTTACATACAAGACCATTATAGCTTCGATAATAATATTCAATTAGATGTGTGCATAGCATAACGCGGATATCTCTTGAAGGTTGTGTTTGCAAGAAATTGTGTCATCTTATGTGCATAACAAACATATTATAGCCACATGGTATTTTATGATTTAAACTCATGTGATCAGGGTCACGAAATGGGAAGTAACTAATTCACAACAGCTAACATCAGTACACTTGACAACTGGTATTACAATCACTGTTCTACAAACGAACTTTGAAGCTCGCTTCCTGGAGACATGAATTCAGGCGACACATCACACAATCTAAATCATGTCTTTGCTAGTTGGAATTGAAGACCGGAACATTTGTGTCCATCCGCTCTACATGTCCTAGCCATTTTAGGCTACGTTATCTCCTTTTCCTTATTGGACATAATATCTCTTTTTTTTTTTTTGAAAAAGTTGAAAAAGTGACTCCCTAGGAACTTATACCTGGTGTGTTGGAGACCTGGGCAGTGACATAGGAAGGTGGTTGTATCCACAAGAGCTCCCTCATCACCGAAGTCTCTACAGAGTTCTTCTTCCGTGGTACCGCAGAGTGTCTTGTGCCCGTTATGATACGAGGTTGTACAGTGATTTCCTATCCTTCCGCATTATCTTCTCGGTTTTGGTTTCGTTGAAGGACGGCCATAGCATTCTTGTGGTATTACAAGTATTCAAGGTGGCTCATCTAGCGTCCGCCTCTCTTGTGGCTTTCCTCCCTGCTTCAAGCTTGAGTGTGCAAGGCGGGATGTTCACAGAGGGATCAGCTTGTTCTGAAACAGCTGTCTTGCCAATTCGGCAGCTTTCTCATTGCCTGGAATGCTTCATGTCCCGGAACCCAGCATAGCGATACCTAGTGCTAGGAGCCTTGAGTTCTTCGCAACAGCACTTTACAAGCTTCGATTTTATTTCTGGTGCAGTTTTGGTTTTTATTGCTGCCTGGCTGATAAAGAAGGTAATACCTCCACAGACTCACGGGCTGCTATTGTCACTGCCGCGATCTCTGCTTGGAAGACTCTGCTATGGCCTGAGAGGCGTATCGATTTTGATATACCCAGCGATTCAAATAAGACACCTGACCCTACCCAAGTGTCCATTTTATATCCGTCTGTAAATACGGCTATAGTTTGTGTGCTAGCTACGAGTCCGTCTCTCCATTATTCCCTGCTGGGATAGGCGCTAGAGAAGAGTCTAGTAAACTCTAGATGTGTTTGTGATGTAGTCCGTGACAGGTACACGGCCAAAATATTTCTGTAGGATCATCGAATAACCCGTTTCGTTCAATTTCCAGTTTACTGATTGGCTGATTCTCATTGCACTAATTGCAGCCGATATGCCTGTGGTATTATGGCTTCTTTGTTTCGCTCAATTTTCTCAAGTATGTTCTCGGCGTGTGGTTTAGTGGTTTATTAGCATTTCAGCAATTTGTTCGTCGCTCTCTTGTGAATGGTCCTTAACAGCTGACAACTTCGCCTTCTAAAATATGCAAAAGTGATTTTTGCTCATTTTCAACGCTCACTCTACTCTACTTGCGGATATCTTCTCACCTCTGTTCGGGATGTGACACCAGGTTTTTTGAGGTCGCCGTCTTATTGTGCTCGCCATTTGGGATGGGGATGGGGATGGGGTCTTCCTAAAGCTCGTTGTTTTTGCAGGTGGACTCAAGGAAATCGTCGGACTTGTGCCCTCTATGAGACCCAGCTACCTCAGTTGTTATATTATGAAATTCTTGACCAAGGTCTCAAACAAATTCCTTGGGAGGTACTATTTCCAAGACGAGCGTGTTCCACCACGTCAACAGACAAGATAATGAGCTTCATCGAATCCTTAGTATATAAATGGGGCAACAATGGGCTTTCCCCGAACGAACATTTCATCACTTGGCACGTGGTGCCTATCTTTACTTTTGAATGCATATTTACCTACCTTCCATGGGAATTAGGTCCACTTCACAAAACTGTATTTATATCCGGGGACTTTTTTTCCTGCACCAACTGAAGCACCCTACGATCTATCGCTCAATGCATATAATCAAATAATACACCCCTATTTAAATGAGGGTCATTTTCACTTTCTACCTACATTCCTAAACAGACGAAATTACAAAATACCAATAGACTCTGTCTGCTGGTCGTGCCTTCAATTGATGCCCTGGAACTGGAACAACCAGGAAAGAATTACATGAAAAATTACATTGGCCATAATTTGAAAGACAACAATAGTGTTCTGCGTTCTCCGTTCTCAGTTCTCATTGATCCGGGGGTAGCTTCAAATGCTTCTCTTTATATACTGTTTGCCTGGCGGCGGCGGTCGTTTGGGGTATTGGTATTGCTTATCCCAGTAGTGTACCCACATCGTCATGTGCCATGCGAAACAGCAAACTAAACTACTAACCGGACCCTCTGACCAGAATACACAAGACTCATTGCTAAAACTCGAAATTAGATTTATTAAATAAATAAATCAATATAGGTACCTAAGTTGAACAACAAACAGACAAAGTTTATGTCAATGCTAAGCAATGGAGGATATATTAAAATATATGTAGGTACGTAACGTATGTATACATATCACTCGAGAGAGTGTTTACTTTCAGCTATTACTCAGTATTATGTGGTATACAGATTAAGATGGATAGTCTCACGATAGTCCCTGTACAACACGTACTGTTGAGATATTACCTCATACATAATATGCATGTGCATGTGGCAGTACAGTATCATATTCATTTCATATCCACTTCCCAGCTACAGTATCTAGACTTTGTGACAACAATGTGATCTGGCTCTGCCATGACAAACTTCTAACGGCCGGCGGCGGCGGCGGTGAGAGCGCGCAGTTAACAATTTCAAATACTAAGTGAAGAAATCGTTTTCACATATCGTATACGGCATACAATATGCTGGGCGGGAATATTATTAAAATCTGTCGTCACTTCAGAATCATCATCATTCTTTCCGTTTCGTAGTACGTTCTAGTTCCGTGTTTTCGGTTGCGGCAAAAGTATGTGTTAGAATCCCTTTGGCTCGTTTTGCGATCGTGATAAAAATATTTGAATACAAGTAAGGACTGATTGCTGTGCACAAGGTTACTATTGTTATATTGCATTTATTTAAAAATTTTCCTTTCAAGTTTTGGTGCAGTGTTTTTGCACAGCCATTTATATGTTCCTTACATCGTCTCCCAGTTTGACATAGGACACAAGTTTAAGTAATTCAAGCCAAAAGTCTTCCACGTCTTAGCACTTTTGTCAATGTAGTGATTGTGTTTTCGAAGAATGCCAATGTGCATAAATTGTACCCACTTGGGGTTTTTCGTATGACAATGTTTACAAATCTAATTTCATTGACCAAAAGTCAAAGTATTGCAAATATAACAGTCATTGTGTATGTGCAGGGTACACGGCTCACAATCGATTGTTTACGTTATTAGTTTAAATAATAAAAACGAACATTTCACAGAGAATTCGAAATCGGATGGTACAGCGTACACCACCAACGATATTGCAGACTCGTTGCGAAAAAAAACATTTTGATCATCTTAATAATAGTTTGTACTTATACCGTGACTGTCTGTGAAGTTTAAAATTTATCAGTTGAAGTCCTGCATTCTTTTGGAACTTGTGAGCGATATCTAGTACATATTCAGAAAATATTTTTTTTTTTATTTTAAAAAATAAATGTGTCGCGATTTAACGAGATATACATCATTGCATTTATAGGTTAAGCTCGAATTTATGGTGTCTATTTTATGAAGGATCAAATGGTTACATTCAACAAACAAGACTGGGTGTAATCTTGTACACCCTTATACACTCCCATGTACATGAATAGGGACAACAATTTTTTAATAATTTCATGTTGTGTTTCTCTTTATCATTCCTAAATATCGGTATTTACTTTATACACAGTAATAGGCAACTTTAAGGAGCAAAACTAAATTCTCACAATGTTATGTTGGTTTTTCTTTGACCATGCAAATAAAATTTAAGTTTTTGTGCAGCGCTTGAATATTGCAGTGGCAATTGCTTTGCTGTCGATCAATTTATTGAAGCTGAAAGTATTTTTAGTTTTATTTCGCGTAAATTTTAAAATAACTAACTAGAAGGAGTGTAGTCTCACCTACAGCGATATTGCCAAAACAAATTGGAATAAGCAAGTCAGTGGTTTGGAATTTCTTAAAAATAAGTGCACTATGGAAACAACATGAAGGGAGGACTAAAACATCTACTAAGTCTACTGAAAATAGACGGATTGCTGATGGAGAAGCATCAAATCCTCACTGTTCCACCTCGCAGATCGGATCAAATTTTGAAATCATTGCTAGAGTTGACACTGTAAGACACGTAATTCGGAGAGCTGGATATCTTAAAAGATTAAAATTAAAAAAAAATGTTGTTATTGATCCTTGTTTCCAGTTACTGTCTCTATTCAAGTGCAAGGCAAGAAAAAATTGAATTTTTAAACACCACATTCGAGCTAAAATCAGGAATATCAGTGTCATTTCAAGCCAATGCGTTGACGAAAGTATGGTAAACTCGGAAAATCACATTCCAAGTACAACAATTTTATTTTGAGCTTGTTTTTTCAAGACCAAAAAATCTTCTTTTTAGATTTTTAGTAAGCTTAAAAATCTTACTTCAATCCTTTTTCGGGATTCGGGATTATTTTAAGAATGTTCGTTCTTGTTTTAAGAATACAAAGGCTAAGTTTTAGACCATAGCCAACTTAAATTAAACTCGAAAATTCTTAAAACAAGAACAAAACATATTCTTTCGCTTACCGCTGAGCGCGTGGCCTTGGCCTTGATTGCCGAGTATGCGCACGGTGGTGCAATTTTTGTGTTTCAGCAAAATGTAATTTAAGATGTTATCGGGAGTGGGCCGTTCCCCAAATTCTATTCCCCATTGGTCCCAATGGGCAATAGAAGAACACGTATTACGCGTTTCCGATTTTAGACTGTTTGGTTTTTATATGTCTGCGTTTACTCTCTGTAACAGCCATTTACAGGTTAGGTTGCTGTACTACTGCGCGAGCGGTCCCAGACAAGGTTCGATCCCCGGTAAAAAAAACCATTTAAAGGTTATTTCCGCTGCGCCACTCCTCGCGAACGAGTCCCTTTCATTCGTCTCAAGAAATTAAAAACTCACACAAAGGAATTGTTGGGAGAAGCTAGGCCTATAGGGACTTTTTTGTTAGCCATCCATAGCCCATCAAGAACTGGGTCAGAGTTCGATCACTGGTATGAGACGATGTGTCCATCTTCCCCTTATCTCTTTTATCTTCGTCTACCAGTCTATTTTGGGACTTGCTCGGTTCTTAGCGTTGAACGTTTATTCAGCGAGTCAATCGATAGGTAGAATTGAAGAATGAAGATACGACGAGTATAGCACTGTTTGAAACAGTTCTAAATGCACTTAATCAGTAGACGGATTTAATTTCTCGTACGGCTTTCCTGGCACGAGACATTTTTCTACTGCGTACATGATTATATTGAAACGACAGCTCCTGCAATATGTATAGTCTCTTATTCGGTTTTGGGCCTCCGATGTTACTCATCAGCTTTGAAAATGGGATCGTTACGTTAACTAGAACGACAAAAATCTAGAATGGTCAAAATCTCGAAAATTAATTTGATAAATCTCAAATGCAAAAATCGAGATTTTTTTTTTCGAGATTTTTGCTTTCGAGATTTTTTTTTCGAGATATCGGGGTAGACCCACCACGCAGTGACAGCCCAACTTTCCTTTCTGAAAGGTCCAATATATTGTTCTTCAGAACCTAGACATACATATGGTCGCAGATGCTTGTATTCCAAAATGTCTCGTATAATCTCTGCCTCTTCGTCGTGAGGTCGTGATTTCCAGATTAGGTATACCTAATACCTCTGTGGTATACTTTATTCTCGGATCTTGCAATGTGATAGAAATTAAAAGCGACTTTACGAGTATTACCACAACCTTTGCTGCTTATACCACGTCTTTGGATATTTTTAGTACATGTAACTTTGTAAAAACCACAACCGTCGTTTTCTGCATCTATAGGGATTAATTTCGATTGATTTCAAAACAATCCATTATCACTGGTACTGGCATTACGTAAATTTCACCGCATTATTCAATTTTGTTTTTCAATACTAATACTACATATTGGATTTCCCAACACCAAACCCTAAAAGCATGCAAGACAATCTGTTCTGATCTTATTCGCATCTATACATTGGATTGAGTGCATCTAATACTGTCGTTTACGATTGTTCTAATTCGTTGAGGTTTGTCAATAAATGTTAATAGTTGTGTTGTAGTGAAAAGAGCCTGTGATTATAAAGTGTAGATACTAGTGCTCATAATAAAAACTTTAATCGGCATTAAATAAACTCAAGTCTAGTTCGCTGTTCGCGCTAAAATTAAGCCTTCATACAAAAATGTTGCCAAAGATTAAATTAACCAAACCAATTAAGCTAAGCAATACGCAGTTAAAGCTATATTTGTTTCCCACTCTACAAAAAGTCACCACAAAATTTAGCTGAATTTTTCGCCAGCTGTCTCCAGTTTCAAACGCTAAGTTGGTTAAGGTCCCTTTCCACGTCGCAGTCTTCTTCTACTGCGCCGTTCCTTGGGTGTGGGTTCGAAAACCTTCCGGGCCGGAGCATTCGCCTCCTTATGGACCATCACTCATCTGGCTAGGTCGATATCATTGCTTACTTAATTACTTAGATGGCGCTACAGTCCGGGGTGGACCTGGGCCTCAACAAACACGCCTCTCCAGTTAGCACGATGTTTGGTTGCACTTGTGCGCGCCACCTAAGGCGAGGTCTTCATCTACTGCGTTCAGCGTTGTACCTCTGGGTTGGAATCGAAGACTCTTCGGGCCGGAGCTTTGGTGTCCATTCGTTCTACATGTCCTAGCCATCTTAGTTGACTGATACGTACTTTTCTGACGAGGTCGATGTCGCTGTACAGCTCGTAGAGTTTGCTATGTTAAATCTCCTCAACGCAAACGGGACCGAAAATCACTCGAAGAATTTTTCTTTCGAAACTACCAAAGAGACCTTCATCCGCCTTTGCTAACGTATCCGCTTCTGCGCTATAGAGCAGCACTGAGATAATGAGGGAGTATTTTTAGTATTTCTTAACAAGGTCTTGCTAGTCAGTTACCTTCTTGGCTAAAGAAAGAGCGGTTAGTAAGTGTAACTTGTCGTTTAAGTTCGGCTGTGGTGTCATAATCAGAGTTTATAGCGGAGCCGATGTATACAAAGTCCATACCCACCTTCTTAACCTTCTAACGCTCCGAAATGCGTTTCGTCCCCATGTGGTGGGTGGGCTCATCAGTAGACGTCCCTAACCACCTCAAATTTGTAGATGTCTATCGTGACGTGCTGTCCGATACGTCAAAGTTGTGTGTCCCTTTTTGAGCTTAATAACAATGGAAGTATTTACTGATAATGATCATGACGAAAAATTTAGTTTAAAAGGACTCTATTAATTGTTACTATAACAAATTTATTTGAAAAAGAAGGCAGTGACACTTCAACAAACTATGGACCAATTTTTAACACGACAACCAAATCAGTCGTCAGAAATGTCAATTGAAACTTTAAAATTAATTAAATGTCCACATAGTATTGAAGTTACAATTTCTGATTGTTGCAGGCTAAATGACTCTTCTGGACTAGTCTCACTCCATATGACAATACGAAATCAATCCACAGATGGATGAAGCTGTATAAAATCAAAATAACAGTATCGTCGATAAATTGCGCAAATCGATGACTGATTCCAAAACCCAATTTTTTTTCGGTCAACGAACTCAGTATATGATACCTCTTTTGAAAGTTAGACTCTTTGTTGGTTTTATCTACCATTATAAGTAAGAATAATAAGTCAATCCGCCCTCCTGCTAATTTGCTTAAGTGCTTGGCGATTACCACAACATTTCGGCCAGTTTCTTAATGCAATTCCATTGCATGGCTAATTCGATTATTCAACATTCCTAAGACCCGTCACCGCACAGCTACAGCTGTCATGCGATTATTAAAAGGTAAAATGTATGCACGTACCTCTGTACATGAATGTACGAAGATACATTTAGCCGATTAAAATGTCACCCACTCACTTAACAACAACAACAATACAAATTAGCATACGATGAGCCGCTACCCCTATTCAATCACAAAGCTGTCAATCAATAAACATTGTACGTGTGCACTTGTTGAATGACAATCCATCCACCAATACCCGCGCGTATAAAATATTCGTTTGAAATTACCCATCCACCGCGGCGACGCGACGCACGGTTGCGTTGCTTGTATCTTTATAATTATTCGATCATTGTAATTGTAGGGAAACAATATTTTCGTTTGTCAAATTATTACAATTTTACAAAATTAATTTTTTTCTTTCCAGACATTTTTGTTAAAACAACGAAAAGTAAATATATTATACCGAGATGCATATAAATACGGGAATGGACTTAGAGGATCAGCTGACGCCACTTCAAAGTTTCTACTATGGTGCGAATATTCTTGTAACCGGTGGAACTGGATTTTTGGGAAAAAGTATGGTTTTTGTTTTGTTTAAATTGTTTTTTTATTTAAGTTTTTCTTTTTTTTTATATATTTTCAGTTTTGCTTAACAAACTATTCACATCATGTCCTGGAATTGAAAATATTTACATTCTCATACGAAACAAGAAAAACAAGGATGTCCACACAAGAGTGGAAGAGATCTTTGATGACCCGGTAGGTCCCAAATTTTTTTAAATTAAAAAAGGCTCAGGTTTTCTTCACTCGACAATTCTTCTATACAAAAATTGTTTAAATTTTGAGGGACCTTGGATATAGATTTGAGGATCTATAGGAAGAGACTATATGTAGAATTAAAAGTTTGTAGAGGCGGAAGAAGAACAGGTCGTTTTCCGGTATCGGATACCTCTAAATATTTAAGAGCTGATCAGTGATCATTTAAAAAATTAAATCAAGTGTCAAGTCGCTAAGAACATAATTACAAGTTGTATTATTCCTTAGGTCCCTTCTCATTGTTTGTTCAATAAATCGGGACAGAAAGTAGGAACTCGGATAAAACGAAAAGGCGACAGGAATCGAAAGGGACAGTTGTGCACGCGACAAGGCAGCTGGGGCAGAATGAGATATCAGACAGAAACGAGATGCCGACAGACTCGGAGTAGGGAACATAAAGAGAGGGCGTAGCGGAATGAACCATGACCACAAGCTTTCGGATATTACTTCTTTCAAAGTAGATCTACTGCGCCATTCCGCTTAGTCCATGATCTACTGCGATTTTTACATAAGCCTTCCTCTGCTTCGTTGTCCATACGCTCCAGGTATCTTATCAACTTTAGCCGTTGTCTTAAAGCTATTTTACCACTTCAATAAAAGTTAAGATTCGTTTAGCCTTTTGTTAAAACTCACAGAGTTTGCTTAAGGTGGTAATTTCTTTTCCTTTATTCGTGTTGAAGTAAGATTTTTGTTGGCATTTGTCTCAATTCCACAACAAGCACTATTCTAAGTCTAAGGTATTCTCAACTGGGCGCAGTAGCGCAGTGGTTAGTGTGCTGGACTACTTGCGAGGGATCCCAGGTTCGATCCCCAGAAAAACTCAAATTACATCTTAAGGTTTTTTCTACTGCGCCACCTCTCGCGAACGTCTGACAAACATCCGAGAGTATGACTGTCCTGAAAAAGCTTCTCAATTCAGCCGTTCGGACTCGGCATAAAATTGTAGGTCCCTTCCATTCGTCCCAAAAATAGAAAACTCACACAAACGAATGGTTGCGAGAAGCTAGGCCTTGGGTGTCTACCGCCTGTTGCGCCACCTTATTTATTTATTTATTTAACTACAAAATTTTGACTGATTTTTTTTTCTTTACTTTTATTTTTCGCAGATATTTAATGCAATGAAAAAGGCAGCACCAAAATTTCGACATCATTTCCAAGGCATTGCTGGTGACTGTATGCTACCTGGTCTGGGTATAAGTTCAGCTGACCGAAAAATTCTAGTAGAACATGTCAATATTGTTTTCCACATGGCAGCTACTGTACGATTTGATGAAAAACTTAAAGTTGCAATGCAAATTAATGTAAAAGCCTGTCGAGATGTCATGTTGCTATGCAATGAGATGAAAAATCTAAAAAGTGTTATACACGTGTCCACAGCATACACGCAATGTCCGTTGAGAAAAATCGAAGAAAAATTCTATCCACCTCCAAGTGACTCGAAGAACCTAATGCTACTTATGGAGTGTGCACCTGATAAATTACTGGAAGGCATGACACCTGTGTATGAATTATTATTATTATTACTTATAAATTTTGAGTTATATTTCTTTAAATTTTTCATTATTGTAAGAAGTCTAGATAAAAACTGTCGAAAAATGTATCGACAATCATGTGGATGAAGGCCAATGTCACACATGCAGCTTTTTTGTATTGGTCGAGCACGATGAGTGTACAGAATACTAATAGAATAGAAGTGACTTGGGTTAGGGGGCGTGGTACCTTCCAAACAGAAAACCTACTTAAGATGCTGACCTTAGTAGAAGAAGAAACTTGCATTTTGCAAAATTTGGTACATGGGCGTATCTGTGTAATCTGTGCCAGGTAATTTTTAAAATATGGGCAGTATGAGACAGAGGCGTGACATTTACCATACAAAAAAAATCATTTATAATATTGTCTTTGTGACAGCTTTAGCTTTGAAATTACTAAATTGGATGTATATTGCCTGTTCAGAGAAATTTAAGAAATATTGAAAAACCGGGCATGGCATATCTCTTTTAAGAAAAAAAAAAATATTTTAAATCCGATGTCTTAACATTTATGATAGCTTTAAATTTGACAATTGGACCCGGATTATAGAACGAGGCGTAGCGAAGATGCTTTTTATTACTGCAAAAGTTGGCGAAATTATTGATGTATTTGATTAATAGGTGCCTAAAGAAGGCAAAAGGAATGAATCTGCGCCGGCTGACAGCTTCGATTCCCAGATAATGCACTACACTTGATGGTAAGGTGACAAGACCTGGCTCGCATATTCGAGAAGTGGCCTTACAAACGTCATATAAAGGGATTTAATGACTTGATGGTTAGAAAGCTCTTTTGACCAATTCTGAGTGCAGAGTTAGCTTTAGCTCTGCTAATAGCCTTGTGGATGCGAGGACGGAAATTGAGCTTCACAGATAATGCCGAGATAATGTTGTGGCCCATTATCTGGGATAACGGCATAACTCCATGCATTCAGTTCTTGGAGCCTTGAAACGTAAAATCAAGTCCAAGAACAATCTCGACTTCGTATACTCCGGAACCCTAATCAACTCTTCCCCTAATTGACGATGAGGCTTGCTCCACGCAGTAATTGCCGTGGTAGATTGCACAGTTTTTCACATTTCTTAGGTTATGATGTAATAAATATCCGCCTTGTAGCTACCAATAGTACGCAACCTTTTTAAGGTTCCACGTGAAGATCCAAAGCTTGATGTCCTAATTTGTTTTGCTAAGTTCGTCAACATTTGGATACACTGAAAAAAATATTGGTTGTCATATTGACAATCGGTGGTTGTTAACTGGAAATTGTCAAATTGACGAACAAAATTGTCGATATGATGAACATTTATTGAAAATATCAAATGCATTTAACAACCGGATAGTCAATATGAAGAACGGGCGGTTGTCAATTCTTAGTACCAAAAATTATGAAAAAAGTTGTAAGATTAACAATCGCAGTTGTCAATATGACGTACGCACTTTCATTGTAATCACATTGAAGAATGCGTTTGTTGAATTGAAAATCGAGGTTGTCAATATGACTACCACATAAGTGCAGTATTTAAAAATTGTTATATTGATGAACTTTGTTGTAATATGGACAATCGCAGTTGTCAATATGAATACTCAAGAAAACACGTTTAGGTTTATAGTTCACACTCACTTTTGACTGTGAAACACATGATAGTCTCGGTAAACGTGTGGTGGTGGTTTGTCTACTGATGAGCCCGATGTGTTGGGTCATCGGGGCGAAACGCATTCTGGAGTCTGTATATTATGTGTAGGTATTATCAATATAATATGTTGACACTCCACTGTAAGTATAAATTCCTTAATCTAGCTAGCAGGTGTTTTAAATCATGACGTTTTTAATTTGAAAATCGAATTCTTTAATTCAATTAGGTACTTCGTTCATTAGATTGAAAATTGCGATTTTCATTATGAAAATCGAGTTCTTCAGTTTAACAATTGTCATTTTCATTATGAAAATCAATTCCTCCAATTTGACTACTGCGGTCATCAAATCAACAACGGCGATTGTCAATATGAAAATCGAGTTCTTCAATTTAACTTCTGCGATGTTCAGATTGACTACTGCGATTTTCATTATGAATATCGAGTTCTTCACTTTAACAATTGTCATTTTCATTATGAAAATCAATTCCTCCAATTTGACTACTGCGGTCATCAAATCAACAACGGCGATTGTCAATATGAACATTTAATTGATTCAATTTTAATTGACAACCCAAGTTCATCATATTGACAACTACGGTTGTTGGCTCAAAAATAACAACTTTTTCTTCAATATGACGAACTTAGTTGTTAATATGACGTACCTTTTTGGTTCAGTGTAGTCTAGGCTTCTTATTGTGTCGCAACATCGCTTTTGTTTGCTTGCGGTAGGGAGATTACTTCTACCTGGGGCCTGTACCACGAAACAACAAGTATTGTGCAATGGGAGCATTTTAACATATTAATTGTTTATTATTGTTAATTTAAAGCTGCGTGTTTATTTGTTGCATATAGGTTACTAGACAAATGGCCCAATACATATACGTTTACAAAAGCAGTAGCCGAGGATGTAGTACGATTGCATGGACGTTCATTACCAGTGGGAATGTTTCGGCCGGGAATAGGTGAGTATCGGACGCCATTAAGTTTTGTATTTTTTTCATTTTGTTTAATATTTTTCGTTTACAGTAATATCCACATATCGTGATCCTGTCTGTGGTTGGATTGACAATTTTTATGGACCAACTGGAGCGATTGCTGGGGCTGGTACTGGTGTAATAAGAACGTTACGATGCAATCCGAGAGCTGTCGCTAACATGGTTCCGGTAGATTTATGCGTAAACAGTATCATCGCGGCATCTTGGGATATATCACAGAAATACAGGTTGGTATTGTGTAGTTAATAACAAGTTGAAGATGAAGAAACTAATCAAGAAAGTGGATCCTTATGTATGCGTATACGTACAAATTGTAGTTTCATTTATGTTTTCCAAAATCCTCTGTTCCATAATCCCCTGTGCTGGAATCCCTTACCCCAAAAGTGCCTGAGAGAAAGTCCCCACGCGACAAGTGCGCGTAAACACCTTAATCACATTTTCTTAATTTGCAGCACGATATCAATTGAAAAGGAAATTCCCGTTTACAACTTCTGCACGTCAAAGGAGAACCAACTTACTTGGGGTGATTTTACCACAAAAACAACAAAGTACGGTCTTATGTATCCGACGCTAAAGGCGCTCTGGTACTTGTGTTATGCGAATACCCCAAATAAATTAATGCACCTTATATCGATACTATTTCTGCATTATATACCGGCAATCATATTCGATACTGCATCTATATGTATGGGAAGGAAGCCAAGGTAAGTTGTAAGGATATGTAAATGAATGGCTGTTGATATTTTTTTTTTTTAGATTGCTTAACACGTACAAGAAAATCCACAGATTTATGCATGTGATTGAGTACTTTTCAATGCGTCAATGGGAATTTCAAATCGACAATGTAAGGAATCTGTGGAGTCGGTTATCGAATCGTGATAAAGATATATTCTTCTTTGATATGACACAATTGGATTGGGACCTGTTTCTGCAGCAATATTTTCGAGGCATACGACAATACCTGTTACACGATCCACTTGAGACCATACCAGAGGCGCTTGTTAGATGGAATAGGTAAGAGGTTTTCGGTTTAGATCAAGTGATGGATCGTTATTGTCTAAAAATATTTATGACGGTTTAGTTTACCACATTGTTTCTTCCCCTTACTACCTTACCCAAGTGGCGCTACGGTCTGGCGTGGATCTGGGCCTCAACCACCACACTTCTTAAGTTAGTTCGCCTGGTAGGCCATTAGTAGTTAAGTTTACTTTCACCGTCCAGATTGAATGGTTCTGCAGAATTTGGTTCGTCTTCGCCATTTAACAGCCTGCAGAAGTAGTTTTTCCATAACCTCAGCACCGTCTGTTACTCTACTACAAGGTTTCCTTGCTCATACAGGTCTCTGTTTAGGACTTGGTGACTTGACACGTTCATTTAAGCTTTTGATAAAACTTCCGAACATTGCTCCTGGAGTGGCACCTCTCTATTTCCTCGATAGCCCGCGTTTCTTTCTTGTACGGTACCTTTATTTCTCCTGAGAAGCTAATGTTCTTCCCTCCTCATTTTCTCGTAGATCTTACGAGCCACTCTCGTCAGCGAGGTATTTTGCCAGCCGACAAGCTACATCAATCTTTGGTCGTGGTGGTCGGATAAAAACTACCACATCAGTTATGCCCGCGACACACATGTGGATGAACCACTTCTATAAGAGATTTTGGAAAAGGGGATAACGTAGGAATCCCGAAATCCCGGTCACACGTGCGCGACAAAGCGTTGCGCTTTTCTAACCGGGTCTTCTGGATTTTTAGTCTTTTTATATGCTTAGCATTCGAAATAATATGACGAATAGTTCTCCCAGCTCATAGTTTACCTATATTCTGATTGTCTGAAATGTTCTGGTTGCAGGATCAGTGTTTATCAGGTTCAAAAACGATTTTGAAAAAATCGAGTTAAGGAAGTGTAAAGGGTGTTCTATTCAGTGACGAGGAGTGTATTATTATGCGTTCCTTAGGAGTATAACGATTCATGTCAAGTTGACGTTTATCTGTTTACTTCACAAAAAATGTCAAAGTAGAAATGACATTTGCAGCCATTTTGAAAAATTAAAACATCTTCTGATAGGGTGATGACCATGGGGCAAAATAAAGAACACCTATACTTTTATTTTGATACGAAATAAATCTCTTAATTTTATTTTTTTTTCTCTTTTCAGATTATATTGGCTTCATCAGTGTATTAAATTCTTCGTATCTGCCATTGTGGTGCAATTAGTTTGGTCGATGTTTTCAAAAATATATTTCTAACAATACAATAATTATAATAGGTAAACTTCGGCTTGTAATTGGTTGCACCATATTGTAATATTTTTATTATTATAATTATCTATATCTTTTTTTTTGTTGTTGTTATTTGTATTTCACTTAAAGGCAGATGTATTTTTTTGTTGTCTTAATTTAATGTTATTAGGATAATTAAAAGCAAAAAAAGAAAAAAACAAAAAAAAATGTTATTATCAGAGTGTTTTAGTTAGACAGGTAAAAAGACATGGATTATGCTAATAATTATTTAATGTCCAGTTTTATGATTTTATTAACTCACAATGGCATCACTTTTATAAAATCAACTGCATATTGTGACCGTCAAATTATTTATGTTGAAGGTTAAAAATGATGATCCTAGGTTCAAAAAGACCTTAACTGGAATGACACTGTATGTCATGTATTTTACATTTGAGTAACGCGTCATCTGAATACTATTGTTAAACTGTTTATCAATGACTTATCGAAGGAAAATTTAATTCGGTTGTGAAATTTAGATCCAGCAATGAACGAAGAAACACTGTGAGAAAGTATAACAAGATCCTGCCCGAATATTCGCCGATCGCGTAGACCGATGCCTATCGCAATTAGGGACCATTCACATGAGAACGAACGAACGAGTTGCTGAAATGCAAACAAACCAATTTTTATGCATTTATAAAAAGTTTAAATAACGAAATTTCGAATTCCAAACTTTTTTTTTGCCGCGAACAAAAACACCCTTGGCGCGAATGGTCCAAGTTTATTCGCAATCCACATCATTTAATTCGCATTCCACAAACTAACGAAACTAACTAACTACCTATTTCGTTTAACTTCAAACTAGACATTGCGGGTAGAAACCGATATGGCTGAAATTCGCGAACTTCCGCGATCAAGAAAAGTGTTCATATGAACGCACTGTCAAAACTTGCGAATATTCGTTCGTTCGTAGGTAGTTAGTCGCTCTCATGTGAATGGTCCTTTAGTCCTACAACAGCAACTTTTAGATCAAAAGAATAGTGGCAACACTGCCAGAAATCCATCACTAATACTGCAACTCAAGTGCTGGTTTTCACCGACCACTTCCTCGAATTGACGAAACTCGACGCAGCAGAACAAGCGTCCAAAGCGCCGCGAGTTGTACGAGTAAAAGAACAAAACTTCCTCAAGACCAAATAGAAAGACCATACGTGAAGTGTGCGCTAGTTCGGGAACTACTAGGTACGGAAGTCTTACTAACAGGCGAACGTACTGACATTAATGACCGAGGTGAGTCCCTCTTAGAATTTATTATAAGAAACAATTTACTTGTAGTTAATATTGGCAATGAACCAACCTTTATAACTAGGAATAGGCGTGAGGTCCTAGATATAACTCTCTATAGTAACTCACACACTCTTACTGTGCGGGAATGGAAGGTTTCCACAGAACCATCATTCTCAGATCACCGAATTATAGAATTCATCATTGATGAAAAAGTTGCTCCGTTATTTTGGTCAATCTGGTTGACCATTTCGCCCCGACGAGAAGTCGATCAACCTAAATCCGTTATCGGAGGTGGTGTCGTGTGGGCTGTACCTTCCAACAATACTACCAAAGATGTCCTCTCTTTCTATCTTTGCATTAAAATCACCTAGGATGATTTTAATGTCATAGTTAGGACATTGCTCATACGTCTTGTCTAAGAGCTCGTAGAATCCTTCTTCACATGGTTTCACCATATCACCATATAATCAACTCAATGATCACATATCGATTTCTTTCGTTGAAATATAGCTTTAGATTTGACGAAACTAAAACGAAAATGTAAAGCTCTATTCAAATCAATTGAGGGAGGGCGCGACCAATTTCATTTTTGATGGATTAAAGCACCAAGCTTTGTCATTTCTTGGCACTAGAAATGCATGTACATACATACAAAAGTATAACATAGAAGGAATGTATAATCGCCTACATTCATCTTTCGCCTCGAATCTCGATCGAGTTAGATTTGATTGAGTGGGGTTGGTTTCTTCATTTTATCTTTGAGTGTGTCTGTTAGCTTTCACTCTATTCCTATATATAAATGATATTTTTTCTGTGGCTATAGCCAGCGACATCTATAATGACAATTGGGAAACCAACATGTCGAGGAATGTGTATAAACTCACTGACAGTTGGTATGTGTCTAAATAACCCCAACACATAAGAGTGTTATTTTTCTGTTTACTTCTAGTTCCTATATTCTTTTTCAACTCTGAACAGATTGAGTCCCAAATGAATACAGCTGTATACAGGCGGTCCATAATCCCAAGCCTTACGGTTGGGTTGGCCACAACCCGAAAAATTGTGGCATTGAAGTAGCAGCCAGTCCAGTATTAGTTTATAAGTAGTCTAATTGCCTCTCTGTCTCATATCAACCGTAATTGGGATGCGGTGATCGCCTTTTTGATTTTGTATAATACTAATTAATTTGTTAACACATTTCACACATATCATAGGGATATCGAATTTTAGTGCTTTTAGTGACATATGCAAAGGCATTGCATACTTTTGAAAAACGGCTTTTTCGCGAAAAGAGTATAATAAATTTAAAAAAAAAATGGTATCCTGTCAGCAGTTTTGCTGAATTCGCTGAATGTTGCAAAAGGTGTGTGTGTCTGCCTTAACAACCCAACGATTGGAAGTCGTTTCGTTTCGACTTCAAACAACTCGTTTTGAAAACTGCAATATGTATGGGAAAACTTCTGTTCTCAATTAAGTTTTCGAGTGTTTTCGCGAAAACCGAGTTTTCCACTCTGTGTGAAGAAGGTATTAGATTTAAGCTCCTGACGTTTGCAAAATCCCCTCACAACACTCTTTGACACTCTTATACTAAAATACAAAATAGATCCCATAGAAGTCTTATTAGAAGATTATAAGGCTACAGAGTTCACAGGGACTTTAATCTCATAGGAAGCATCTTGTTACAGAAGAAGTGTTTATACAAATTCACAGAGTCCTTCGAACTTTCATGTGATTGAATTTGAGGCAGATGATTTGCTAGTATCGATTTTCCACATAAATTTTAGAAAATAAATTTCAAATTATCTTTTTGATCATTTCTTATTTCGCATTTCGCATTATCTAATCCAATTTCAAAATTGTTATCCATTTCTTTATTTCGTTTAGTAAAAAAATATTTCACAATTTTCTAAAATGTTTTTTTGAGGCTATTAATGACAAGAATGAATGACTTTCGATGTAAATCAGTAAAATAAATTTTTTTTAGTCGACTACAGAAATTGTATTCGCCTTCGCCTGAATTTGCTTTTTCTTACATTTTATCGTCTATGACTTTAATAATTTATTTTACGCAATTTACCTACTATGTGAAATCCAATAATTTTTCATCATGAAATGTCAAAATGAAAATTCCACTAGAATTAGACAGTACGAAGTTTATATGAAACCACAGTGGTAGAGAACTTTGCTAAATCTCTCCAAAACAATAATTTTACTTGTTTTTCATTGTCCGACGCATTTAAATTTTTGACATCTCATCACTCAAGCAAAAATTGTTTGCTTATATTGACCACAAGAGTGCTAACCCATTAATTTTATTAAAAAGTTTATCAAGAAAACTGACTTTTCATGAATTCATTCGATATGCATACATCTAAAATTAAGAAAAAAAAATCTAAAACGCATTTCCAAAAAAAAAAAAAAATGTTTTTATGCTGAAATGCTAAAATGTTCAATGCGACGGACATGGACAATAAAAAAGCCAGTGAAATCATTTTGGATTTGAAAGTGGAAAATAAATTTTTACATTTTGTGATAAAGAATTTTTATAGAAAATTGGATTTCAAAATAAACTGCATACTCGTCACCCTATACCTACTGCTTTTATCTCAGCTGACAGCGAAAATAGACTTTTCAATAACCGTACATATTCACTTAAGGTGGGTTTCCAAATATCGGTCGGTTGATTGATTGACAAAGTTTGACAGTTCTTGCGTTTATGACATTGAACGAAACCGTCGTCAGTTCATTTCCACTTATGACCATTATTGGCAAAAAATCGTTTGTCAGTTGATTGACCAACTTATAAACTCGATGCCAGTTCATTTTCACTGTCAATTATAGACAAAGTGACATTTTGTTTGACAATTCAGGAGTGCATTCCAAATTCGGCAGTAGTTAACTATTTTAACTACAGCGTTGACAAGCTGTGACAGTTCGATGGAGGGGAAGTTAACTAAATTAACAAGAGGCAAAAGTGTGGTTCATTTCACTCATACTAACAAAGCAACTGTCATGGATTCACGTATTAATATTTTTTTTTTGAAATCAAACATGGATTCGACTTGCACGTGATGCGGTCCAACAACAACTCACTGCCACATGAAAAGTGAAATGTCAACATGAAATTAGTAACAATAGCTGTCCCAGATTCCAAAAAGTAACTAAATAAACAATCTTTGTTAATTTAGTTAAAATAGTCAAACCTGGAATGCAGTCCAGGTATTTCCACTTGTCAAGTGGTTTCTTTGTCAGTTATTTGTCAGTTATTTTTTATGCCAATTTTTTAATTGGCATAAAAATACGTCAATTGTCAATTTCAAATCGACAAGTGGAAAGCCAGCATTAATCTGATAAATTTATGCAGCTGTAAATTTGTTTTGTAGGTATACCACGATAGGTGTCAGAAAACTAGCCAAACATAATTATTTAGTGCAATTGACACAAGGGCTTAGATACAATTTCGGTTGTGCGACTGGCGTAATAAAAGTGATGTTCCCGAGTAATCGAATTTAACGTTCGGTTCAGGGTAGGTACCTAAATCTAATCCAGACAAATCTAGTCGATTTGAATTTGGAATGTGCCCATTTTTAAACTCATCTAAAAATCTTAACATGACACCATCCCCAATTCCTTCTGCCCCCCACCACAAAGGAAGATGTCACAAATAAAATGGCGTCAGACAGCTGTCAAAATTTTTGTGTCCTGAACGTATCCACTATGCTATGTGATCATAATTCAAGCGTTGGCATTGGCGCGATTTGACGGTGGCTAAGAATCATCATGAAGTAGCTGCTAAAACGGCGCGTATGACATACATACATACATCGGTATGACATACATTTCCATATTTGCAATCATTCTGTTGTATATTATGTAGTCTGGGCCCCAAGAAATTTTCAAGGATTGACCTAAAGACGCCGACATTATTGACGCATTCCACATACGACTGGTATCAATCAATTTCTGGTTTAAAATTTAAGTACGATTATGACTACGGCGCATTGTGGTATAGGTAGGTACCTACTAAATATTTTCTTTACTGAACGCATTAACGCCGAGCGAGCGCAAGCAGCTGAATTCAGCAACTTTTCCCAAAGCTATGCATGCAAGCAAGCAAACAGAAAGAACTTTTCGACCGTTCTCCTTTATTACCTTGCCAACCATCTACTTAATGTACATATTACACACACATACACAATGTACGTATATATAAATATTATTTACGATTGTTCCCATTTCACCGGCAAATGTTTGCTTGTAACAAAACAAACAAAATGAAGAGCACCAACATGGAAAATAGAAAAAAAAAATCAGTACAAAATTTAGCCGTTGGTCGAAACGAGACGGAAAAGAAACCCCATCTCCGCTGTAAGAATGCGACACCAAAAGAAAACTTGCAAACAGAACTATACAATCATCACTCAACCGTACAGAAGAGATATAGGCAAAAGGAGAAAACCCAACAATATAAGCGGTGTTGGTGAGCTGCCTTTGAGGGTGTTGGATCACTCAGGGGAATCGTGTTCGTGTCGAACAACCAGTAACCCACCATAGCCACCTAGAGACCAACCACACTCATCTGAGTGAAACAACACATCAAATAACAGAGATGCCACCGATGAGAGTAGCGCGCACACACAAATAATAATTTTGTGTGAAGCTAAACTCTACAATTTCAGTTGTTCGGTTTTGACCGATCTCTACCGACGAACGGCTACTGAGTGAGTACGAGTACGACAAGTACACGAGTACGTTGACAAGTTATTTTATCTCGTCGTTGCCGCCGTTCTTATCGTTGCCGTCGTTTGCCAATTTCATTTTTGCTTTCATTTTGTTTTTAAATTGTCTTCTTGTTTTTTTTTGTCCTCTTGTTAATTTTCCATCTATCGGGAAGCGAAAAAAAAGCGCACACAACTTATCTCGCCGCGCTCATCTCGAAAAACTGCAAAACCCAAAAACGAATCCAGCCAAGCGGAGAAAACAAAGAACAATAATTTTGTGTGTAGTTTTTTTTTTAATTATTCGTGTACATCTTCCATCCAAGAAATGGTGTTTAAGTTTGACAGTGTGTGCTTACAGTTTCTTTTTTTTTTTCTTTTTTTCCTTATGATTCTTGATTCTCGCGCGTGAAGTTTCCTCTTCATTCCTGATTATAATTTAATTTTATATTTAATATGTCAACCGCCGCATGAGAGAGAGAGAGAGGGAGAGATGTGTTGAAATCAATAAGAAAAGGAAAACAACAATTTTTTTTGTAAGCAGCCCTGAGGTGTACTAAAAATTCAACAAAAAAATATAAAAAATATTCGAAATTATTTTTTTTTTCTCAACAACATTGTTGTTTGTTGCCTGGGCTCTGGACAGCCGCACTGTCCAATGCGATTTTCAATAGTTTCACAATTCGGTGAATAAAATCCAAAAGGGATATTTTTTTATTATGCATATTATATATATTTTCAAATAGTTTTCTCCTCGTTATGTTTGTGTTGTAGGACAGAAGAAGAAGAAGAGGAAAAAAAATATCACGTTATTTGGTGCAAGTGGGTGAGCAGCAATGCAAACGTAACGACTCAAGTATATACCGACACCGAGTAAACTTTTTCCCCTAACCGTCACAAATCCATTTGTGTGCGCTATATACTGATATATATATATATATATGGATTCATATAAGGCTATCACTTGAGTATATAATTCACCCTCCCTCTCGGTTTCTGAAATGTTCTCTATCTCTACACTTGTGTGTTTGTGTAGGTAAAAGCCATGAAAGGGAGAAAGCAAAAAGTAAAAAATTCGACAATAGAAATACGAAAGTGTTAGTGTGGCTAGATGTGTTTTACAGGCAAAAGGGAAGTATTTTATATAAAAAAATAAAAAATCTTCTCGTCCCTTCCTCGAATGTTGGTTAAATCACACTCTCTCTCTATCTCGCTTGATAGGCTACAATATGTTTTTTGTTTCTCCTTCCATACCGCGAGATAATAATATAATTTAGCTTTATTTACGAAAACTTAAAAAAAAAATCTCATTAACACACGTTGTTGTTGACAGTTCCCAATTCGAAATCGAAAATGGCAAATTCACACTAGATTCGAAATTGCATTCATTCATTTTTTAAGACTTCTTTTTTGTGTTGTTGTTTTTCGCGTTTTTTTTTTGTCTCTCTATCTTATCAATTTTCTTCTTCTATTCCTTTTTCTGCGTTTCGTAACGATTTTTAGTAGTAAAAAGCAATGAGTGAAAAAATATACAAATAAATAAGTTAAGTGTGCAAAAGCAAATCAAAGAGTGAAAAAATAAAATAAAGTATAAAAAAAAACGGACCGTGAGTTATAATCAAAGAGGAAGGAGCAGAAAGAATCAGCAGCACACAGAAGAGAAGAAAATCAACGAAGAAGAAAATAATACAAAAGTAAATAAACATACTTAATATTTTTCCTTTTATTTTTTTGGTTATCATTATTTTTGATTATACTTTCTATCTCTTTTTTATTCCTGTCTCTTTTCGATATTATTTGTATTTTGTGTAGTTACCTATGTTTAATTTAAAGGTGCGCTGTTAGAAAAAAAGAGAGACAAAAAATAATAAAAAATTACCTAGCGTGAGTTCTCAAACTGTTGCGAAAAATGTAGATGTTGTGTATCTGTATGTACCTCGACAAGTTATGTATGTAAGGTGGAATAATGATAACAGTACCTCGCTCATACTTGATAAATGCGGTGATGGTTTTATATGTAGATGTATGCACAGTTTTTGTTAAACATATGCTGGCCACCTTATTCTATTTTTTATTCGATTTTTATTGTTTTTGTGTGAGATTTGATACTACCTGCCGGTGTTTTGTGGTCATTTTCATATTCATACTGTGTGTGCGTGTTACCGGTCAATTTTATGATTTGGTTTTTTTCGTTTTCACTGCATTCCCCTGTATACAATGTTCGTACTCACACGAGTAAGCTGTAGATAAATATGTAACCCATACTAAACCAAAAGTAAATGCATTTATACAAAAAAAACGTATTTCTGCAAGGGGAGAGGTAAATTTTGTACACAATAGTATTTGTGTGTGAAATGAAATCCGTTTTATATCATTTTCGACTATTCACCTCGGAATCGCAATTCACCATGCCTAGTACACCATTCATGATCCACCTTTCGCAATGGCAATTAAGAAGTCTAAGATTATAGCGGTGGGTGGTAAATGGTAATTACCAAAAAGCTACGTAACTGCACATTTACCTGTAAAAAATAAAATAGAGAAATAATTTAGGGGAAAAAACGCAGACTCAGTGTTGGGGATTTGACACCTGCCATGTATACTTTTCAATTTACCACGCACACACCGGTAAAAAGAAACCCACACCAAGGTTCAGTCAGCTATTTATTGATGCTTACCTTTCGATTTAAAGTTTTTTTTTTTTTTACATACAAATTGTTACTGCTTTTTTTTTATCGCATTTAATCGAAAGGTGGAAAGAGTAGGGGGGGAAACGCGTTGGCAAAGTGAAAATGAAAATAGAAGCGAGGAAAATGAGGAAAAACAAGTTAAGCACCACGTGTACTTGAAGAAATATTCATCCATTGCATATACACGAGCGAGGTTTGCACATCCCCATGCATGTGTGAGAAGAGGCGAATTGTATTTTATATGCTTTTTCTTAATTCTTGTTCAAATCTATTGTTTTTTTTTTTTTAGATTTTGTTTATCTATATCTAAGTTGGGTAGATTGGGAGGCACCTTAAGCAATGCACGGCGCATTTCGCATACTGTAATACTGTAACTGTGTGTTTGATCTTAGGTTAAGGTTGTGTTTATGATTTTGACAGTAGCTGTCATTTTTAAAAAGGGTTTTGTCGATTTTCAGTTTTTGTTTCTGTTCTGACAATCCTTAGACGAACTTGTGAGATGTAATATGTTCTTGTGTATCTGAACAAAACGGTCTTGCAGATCCAATCAGATGGTCTCAACCTCAACCTCAGCATCTAATCTATTAATTCAATTCTATTAAAGCCAAAATCCGTATCCATCGGTGTGGTGTAGCTCAGTCCAATGCCTACAACGGGTTGAGTTCCCCTTCCACTTGTGCTTCTGCAGCAAGCCCTGTCCTTGGCTGTGCCTCCAGTTGCGTACTCTTAGTCGGTTGAGATTTCCTTCCACTACTGCGCGGCACTTAACTTTGTCCCTCTGGATTATAGTCGAAGACTTTTCGGACGGTAGCTCATTCTGGTGTTCATTCGCTCTGCATGTCCTCGACAACTTAGACAAGTTGACTACGTCGATATAGCTGTAAACTTCAACGCAAATGAGACCGAGAATCACTCCCTACCTCAAGGCTATAGCTGTCTATTATTCTTGTTGACACCATTATACTTGGTTCACAGCTAAGACCATTTTTTCCGCGTTTGTTTTTGCAATCGGGCTAGTGACAGCTCGCTGAGTGGTGAAAATGATGTCAATGTAATCCTGAATTTGCTTCTAGTATTAACTTTTCAGATTCGAAAAATGTTCGTAAGTATGATGTCCAAAAAGTTACTTGACAAATGACAGCGATGCGCCTTCACATCCTTAGACATCAAAAGGCTCGGCGGGATTGTTTCCGACCATAATGGAGCAGTGTGCTGTCCATAGTCATACTGCATAATTTGCATAGTTTGTAATTACATGATCCATCATTTTAGCTATGTATAGAATATAATAGGAATGTCTTGAGTTTGTCAATATTTATGATTTTTTATATTTTAACCATATTCTTATTGTTATTAAGGATATTCACTTAATTGATAAATTTATGCATCTCGTAAATGTATAAATTTCTGCGGTGCTTTAAGTGAACACCCCTCGGGAATGTCATTGCGTAAATCGACTGTAAATCTGGAATCAAACAATTCATACGACTGTCTGTCAAAGTTTGACATTTATGTGTTTTGCGTAACTTTCCTCGGTTGATTTCCGATCCTTAATTGTCGCGGAAAATTATGAGGTCGGCGTAAACTATTCTCCATACAAAATCTGACAGTTCATTTACGAGGTGGTAAATTTCTACAGTTTACGCAGTTTATGAGGCTTTTACGCGTTACCTTTATTGCTTACATGTTTAATAATTATTAAAATAATTTAGTCTGATTTAGATCTGACACTATTGCGGTGGAAAAAGAAGTTTTAGCTTTCAACAAATTATACTGTTCGAGAAGAGATAATAAATTATCCGATAAGCAAATTTTTGACGTCTTCTTTTGCTGTAATGTTAAAGGTAAAGATTAATTAAAACACTGAATTTCAATTGAATAAAATCTTGAAATTAAAGAAATCTCTGAGAAGGCAAATTTTTGTTTGCAACACTCACATTTGTGTCAGAAATTTAGCCGAGGATAATAAATGTATGATTACATTTCATGTGACAACTTATTTAAGTGTCAAAAGAGAGAAGTTTAACCCGCCAAAAGTGGATACATTATTATTTGGATTGTTTCAACTAATTATCATTAATCTAATTTGTTGTTGCTTTACTTTTCGTACTAAAGAGTTATGTTCTGGCAACTAGGATATGGCTTCTTGATTTTAAATTTATCTCTCAGGAATGCGAACCTACAGGGTGGGCCAAATACACATTTCTTTTTAAAAATGAAATAAAAAAATATTTTCCATGTATTATGGCTTTTTTTAGTAAGAGCAAACATTCCCATTAATCATGGAACACAACGTCATTCAAGTGGCTGTCTCGGCTGGCTTCGCAGTAGCACATTCTTTCACTCCAATTTTCCAAGACCTTGTTGATGGTTTCGGTCGGGCTGTAGCTGATTGCTTGGATGCTATTGGATTGTTGGCATAACATTAGTCCTTCACGGCTCCCCACAAAAAAAAAAGTCCAAAGGGGTCAAATCGCAGCGGCCAACTGACATCGCCAAGACGGCTGATAACACGATTTGGGAATTTGGTGCGCAAAAGATCGATTGTGGCATGTGGATGGCGCGCCATATTGCATGAACCACAGGTCGACCAAATCCAAATCCATGTCTTCAATTTTATTAAAAAAAAGTCGGTAAACATGGCTCTGTAACGCCCACCGTTGACCGAAACGTTGTTCTCAGAAAAATGGACCAATGATGCCACCACTCCACAATCCGCACCAAACTGTCACAGCAGACACATTCTCATCTGGGCGCACCCTGCAAGAGTGTTGGCAACTAGCATACCAGTCGCACGAACTTTTTGCACAAACTTGCGTAGAGCAGGTGGGTGCTTTATTTTGGCCAAAACTTATTTTCAAAATTTGGAAATAAGTTTTCAATATTTCCAAACGTTGTTCAAGCGTAAAGCGACTCATTTCGTTCCGCGGAGGTATGATACTGACTTTCTGTCAAGATTTCGAGCGGGAAACAGCTGTCAGTGTCAAAATAACCTATGATTCAAAAAGAAGCTATTAGATGGCCCACCATTTATAACAGCCTTGGGCACGCAGGCAGGCCGATGGTATATACACTTAAATAGTTAAGTTTAATTCCTGTGGAAATATGTGCTTAAGAAGAGCGAGTACCTTGTGTATCCAAAAGAGGTTTGAAAATGACCTCTTAATCAATAATTGTGGCATTGTCATCTAAATTGTCTTTCGTGGTGGGCAACTAAGGTAAGGACTCTTCAACTTTATTGCGCGAAGGATTACCTATACATCATAAACAAGTACATATTCACTTCAGACGCTCTCCTCCATCAACTTGGCCATTATTGCTCGTCCATACACTCGTCTTCTGACTCTAACCATTTTTATCACATCCCCCATCAGATAATAATAATAATAATAATAATAATCAATTTGTGTTTTATTTTCAGTTGACTTTACGATTCGAAATTTGACGTAGTCGTAGTCAATATGTCAATAGTTAACTTTAATTTTATATCCAGCAATCAATCAATAAGCACAAACAATAATAAAAAAATCGATAGGGAACCTTCTTCAGAGTACCTATAGTTGGCGGGATCCTATCTCTATCTCCAAGAGAGTCCATTTGGAAAGGGTACAACTGCTAGGATGTTTCATCTGAGAGATTTTTTTTTTTGTGATTATATTTTGCCTGGATAAGAAATGGGATGTGTTCAGAAAAAAAAGAGAAATTAATGTAAATTGAATCAAAGTCCATTCCACACACATACGTATACTTACGCGAGGTTATTTTTAGAATACACCATATCGTTGTGTATAGCAGGTGTGTTTACTTCGAAAAAAAAAGAAGAAGCGAAATGTAAGAATTTCAAGGACATTTCTATTAAAAAGGATGCGAGTGATATATTATTTCTTTTAGACCAAGGGTAGGGGGTTGCACAAGTGGTTGTTTGTTTACAGAACGCGTTCCATCCCTGCCAATTGAGTGTCTCTTTAACTGCGATGTCATATCGGAAGAACTTTCCAAGCATGAAGATGACATTCTTCGATTGGGAAAACACTATCATTTGCACTTCAATCTATACACCCAATGAAGTGATAAGCGCAGGGGGCTTTAGCGTACCACATCGTTTGTGGAGGGACTGATCTACTAAGAGTTTTGTCTTGTTTAGATTCTGTTTGACCTTAAACACGGTGCCATAAAATAAAGTCGGCGTTAGGCAATAACGTCCAAGGAAATAGCGCCCAAATCGATTTGGAAATAAAGCCCAAAAAAATGCATAGCGCCCAAAAATAAACAACAAGATGGAAATAAAGCCCGAAAATGTAATAAAGTCCAAAAATCATTTTGGACATTATTTCAAGAAGTGCAATAAAGTCCAAAATTCCGTTTTCCTATCAAGTTTCTCGGCTTAGGAACCAATAATAATAATAATAAAAAACCTGGATCCTAGGGGACGTTTGCGTCGTTTTTTTAAAGTGTTACAGTGGCAGAAC
Organism: Cheilosia scutellata; assembly: GCA_955612985.1. Classification (NCBI taxonomy): domain Eukaryota; kingdom Metazoa; phylum Arthropoda; class Insecta; order Diptera; family Syrphidae; genus Cheilosia; species Cheilosia scutellata. Next base: position 9,031,287 of record OY015315.1, on the reverse strand, counting down.
AAATGTTGGACAGATTCCAACCTAGTCCCCGGGATCCGGGAATCGGGAATGTTCATTTTGGAAACGACTTATGCCAAAGCATCTGTCTTCGCCAGCAGAGTTTAACCGGATGGTGTTGAGTGCATTATTACATTTTCTAATCGCCTTTAACTTGATTCTTTTAGATTCAATCGGTTTCAAGCTTGCTTCTATGTATCTTGCAGGTTTTTCTATTGCCAGGATTTCAGCTTTGCATACACTACACTCTTCTGGTAAACCAAAAGAATTCTGTCTCCAGAATCCCCTTCGTCTTTCAAAAGACCCAATTTTGAGAGCACTCATTGACACTGGAATATCGAATGATGCCAAGACATTTTGCCTCGAATGATTGTGGTGCCGTCTAGTTTTGTTAGTGCGAAATAAGGTATATTCCTTCTCCTAAGGAACAGAACGAAATCAGTTTCCAAACCGTCCATATAGAGAGATTCCATTAGTTAGATTTTTGGCAAGATTTTCCCTTTAATCACTCTTACTAAGCCACCTTCGTAAGCTACAATTTTGATTCTCTTCTGATCGTTACAATTCTGTTGAGGGTAATTAGCTAATACAGTGGAGAGGGGACGCCTATTTGTGGCCTGCTTCTTACTGTAATTTTCCTTACAGAACTAGGTCCGAAAGCTGAGATGATGATACCTTATGCCCCTATTGTGTAAGACAACTACAACTACAGTTGAGTATAGACCAGAGCATAGACCAGAGATTTGACGTACACCCACAAAAAGTAGTCCAAAGGTGTCAAATCACACGAACGAGTTGGCCAAATCACAGGTCCATTTCTTGAGATAATTCGGTCACCAAACGTTTGGCTCAACAAAGTCATGGTTGCACGCGCTGTATGGCTTGTTCGGACCAGATCTTCTTCAAATGATTTCCAATGACATGAGGAATAAAAAAATCACGAATCACTTGCCTGTAGCGTTCGCCATTCACTTTGGCACCGGTTTCGGATTTAAAGACAAATGGGCCGATGGCACCTTATTCGACACCGCACCAAACATTGATTTTTCCGGGATGTAATGGAGTCTCAAGAGTCTCATGAGGATTGTGCTCACTCCAAAAACGACAATTCTCCTTGTTCACATACCCGTCAAGCCAGAAATGAGCCACATCGCTGAAGATGATTTGACGATAAAAATCTGGTTCAACTTCCAGATTCTCAGCCCATTCGCGAATTTTTGAAATAAATTTCCACGATTTGTAAACGCTGTTCTGGTGTAAGTCTTTCCATAGTGATTTGCCAAATTATATACTGAAGAAAATGTCAAACGCACTTCATTAGTATGACAGCTTGTTTGACAGTTATCCCTATGGGAAGTTATATACCTAAAAAAAGAAACACCCTTTATTAACATTAACAATCAATATTAACATTATTGTAAAGATCCATAATCTGAACCCCAGCTCTAGCAATGAGCCCCCCAGGATATACTATTTCGTTCAAGAGTTAAGTTCCTATTCCTCGCAAAATTTGCAGCTACCTGTCTTCTTCTCTAACTCATTTCGTACATTTTCATCCTAGATTCATTCATTTTCAATGTCCCGCTTATCCATTAAGTGGGTCGCGGGTGTAGGTTGCTCAAGTGGACCCTCCATAGCTTTCGATCCTCCGCCATCGAATGAAAATCATCCAGGGCAATCCCCATACGCGTAGAGGAGAGATTATGGACTTGATCTAACCATCATCCTAGATGTTAATGGAAAAATCGGATACTGAGCACATACGAGTGTCTCGGGTGTTTTGCAAAATGTGTGTTTTTCGCCAATTTACGTAAGACCCAAACAAATTATACAGGAAACAACAAAAATGATTTTTAATAAAATTTGGGGTGCTATTTCCTAATGAAAATTGTTTGTTTGTTTTTTTTTACCCGAAATTTGGGGCGTTATTTCATTTTCTCTTTTGGTGCTTTATTTCCTGCAGTCCTCAACAATTACTCGAGGGTTTTCTGAACCACAAATGGGACAATTTTGACAATTAACGAAGCCATCAAGATGAAAATGAGCTTCGTCACTGCAGATGATTTTGTTCGACCAAACCTTCATTATTTTTAAAATATAGCTCAAAAATAAAAATGCGTTGTTCTTTCGTATAGCGCTCCATTTTCACTAACCCCAAACTGTCAGCTGTCACATTGTTATCTTTTTTTTCGTTGGCATCACTGTACTGTTAAGGTCCGTTTGCTGATACGACTCATAACGATTTAAGTTCTACTTAAATTCTTATGGGGTACTTTTTGTATGGCATAACTGTCACATAAGATTTTATGTGGAACTTAAATTTCTATGAGTTGTATCAGCAAACGGCCCTAAATGGCCGTGAATTATGGGCCACCCTTTACAAATGCAAAAACTTAAATAGAAATGGAATGAACGAAATTCTAGACAAAGGAAAAATGATTGAAGAAGAACAAAAAAAAAATAAACCAGGTCCTGAATTCATTTGGATATGTCCGACTCCATTTCGAAAAAATCGAAGAAAGATCAAATCTTTTAAAAAGGTTCAAAACAGAAGTCGGATCAGCCGACGTTGAAGTCGCAATAATTTCTCGGAATTCCCTGTTCCCGAGAAACCCCTTTTTTTGTTGTAGGTGTGGAGAAACTACCACCCCTATTCCTGTTGGCGTTTGTCGTAAACGCCTAATGTTTCATTTCGGTTTTAAGTCAGTGTTTTTAACCTTTTTAAGAAAACCTTTTTGAAATTACAGTCAACACATAGAAAATGAAGTAGAAGTTAACAAAAGTTCGAAAAATGATTCGACACATGATTCGTATACAACAAACGTCAACGGGAATAAGGGTGTATAGTATAACAGAATTCGTTTCTCTTTCTGATCGGTAGCAAGATAGAGTTGACATTTTTGGTCCGTTGTGACGCCTATTCCGTGAGGAGGTTTTTTTCAATGAGGCTATGGTCACTAATTATACCTGTAAGGGTTCTCAGGTTATTTTTGTTTAGGTAGAAGTCAGACTTCATTGGATTCGGTTTGAGACAAGCTCCTGAAGTAGTTGCTGATTTTTTTTTTTTTTTTTTTTTACTGACACCACAGAAGGATTCAGGTCCGATAAGTGGTATTGTCGCGCAGCACAGCCCCTTTGGACTGGAGACCAGTGAAGAGTACCTAGTATTTTCTTTGCAAGTTCGTAGAGGGCCATGTATGTTTCCACAACTAGCTTTGACAGATAAATGAAGAGCTTTGAAAGCTGATTGACTATCTGAGAAGATAAATGGAGTTTTACCACGTGTGTTAGAACTTAGATTATTTAAGCGGAATGGTTAATGGCAAGGACTTCAGCCTGGAATATGGACGAGTTTATGCCAAGATGGCTGACTAAATACAGTAGTCCCTTGATAATGTGAATTTCTCTAAAATGTGAATCGACAAAACTTTACATTGTCATCTCTTTAGTAATGTGAACTTCCGAAATTTTCAACCTCTAAAATGTGAATTTTTTTGTAAGTTTTTATATTTCTCTTGTTTCTCTTGCTCGTTTTGCGTTCGATATTAAGGACTAAATAACTGTTATTTGTCTTTAAGCTGTAAATGCAGCTTCAGTTCGTGGTTATACTTTTTTAACTAGCTTATGTCTTGTGTGGTTGGTGTATCTTTTTTCGTTTTGTGTGTAAAACAAGCTCAATTGGTACTTAATGGCATCTAAACAAAAATTGCATCGATTTTTATCGATTAAAGATAAGTGTCAATTTTACGCGAACTAGATGCTGAACATTCTGGATTTGCATTAGCTGAAAAGTATGGTGTGACAAGTCAACAATTACAGGAATAAAATTAAATTCGAAGAAGCTGTTGGTCCTTTTCAAACAAACCGAATTTTAAACAAAATTTTCCAAAAATTGATAATATCAATAGGTAGGAGGTATCTAGCCGATATAAATGTTTTTTCTATTTTTTGAAATGAAAAAAAATTATTTTATTTTCGTTTTTCTTCTAAATTAATAAATATTGAAACTGTGCTTTAAAAAACCATGTTGTGTTGTTTTTAATGCATTTTAAAATCGTTTCAATCAGTTTAGTAAGTACTGAAAAAAGCTCCAGTAATGTGAATCCCTCTAAAATCCGAAACGCCTTGTTTTAATTAGTTCACATTATCGAGGGACTACTGTAGTTCACTTGAGGCGATTGAATAGACGATAAATGCTCCGACTTGCCTCCATTTGAATGTGTTTTTGAATATGTGTTGGACCTAGGATGACATTCAGTGGCCTATTTCACCAACTTACAAATTTGTTTTTACAAGTATTTTTCCACAAAATCTGTAGAAAAATTACAAAAAATTTATCTAAGAAAATTGTCAAAAAATTTTTGTAAATACAAATTTGTAAGTTGTTGAAATAGGCCACAGTTCAGTAGTCGGGGTGAATCGTAGACAGGCCGACATACTAGTTCCCAGGTAGCCGTTGGACCCGTTCTAGCTGTTTGACTCTGGTGACTACGTTAGTATTTTTGTCCACCAAGTCATCATAGATAATAATCGCTGGTGTCTTAACCAATTGTTTCCGCAGATCTGGTGTTTACGATACGTTCCATTTTGAGGTTTACTATCAAGGATGATTCCCAGGTATACTTGGACTCCATTGAGAATTCAATGATTTCGCAATACATAGTGGGGCGTAATAAATAAGGAGATCTAGTTTCCTCCTGATTTATTACTAAAAATATTTGTAAATGAAAAATTTCATAAACTTCAAACCTACGGCACTGTGCAACACTCTAGTACAATATTCAATTGTTCTCAAATGATTGTGATGTCCTTACTGCAAGGAAAACAAGGAAAATAAACGGATTTACATGATTTTTGGCTGGATATGACGCACGTGTCTTGTTTCTTTTGAACAGTGACCTCCACATAACACACTGAGGATCCTGCAGATATGGACAATCATTCCAAAGAATTTATTTAACATCAACTTCAACGAGCGCATACACAAAAAAAAATCAACTACACATTTTGTAGTTGTCATTGAATGGAATTCTTATTCAAGTAATACCAAACAAATTGCGTTACGAAATTTTTTTTTTCAGTATAGTAAAAAAGAAAAAGGATGCACTGGCAAATATGGTTCACTATTGTCTATAGACTTGAATGCATGTTATGTGTATCTCCCTTTAGGTACGTTGCCTATGTGTGTTGAAGTTATTGTGCCCACTTTCTATAAACAAAAATTAACCATTGAAAACGTTTTTCCTTTAACAACGCCGCGACTTTATAATTGGTCGTTACCTTCCTCTTAGCATTTGACAATTGCGTTCGATGACAAAAGCAAATTTCTATCAAAGTTCGCTGAGTCAATTTCTAAAAAAGCGCACAAACAAACGTTTTCAATTGAAATGTCATTAATTTATGTTTAACAATATCGTTCCAAATTACTTTTTTTTTTAAATCACTTTTTTTGAGATTAAATTTTGGTCTTTGCTTTAAAATTTCAAATTTTACACACAGAAATATAAAATTAAGCGAGAATTTAAAATTCAAACGAAATTCAAAGCAGTGGAAAGTATTTTATGCTGTTTTTTTTACTGTCTGAAAAAGTGATTGCCCTTCCAAGGAATGGAAGCATGTCTTCAGTCATTTGCAGATAGATTTAAACAAAAAAGCATGTTGGTCTCAAAAAAAATTCGAAATTCTTTGAACTACAATTTTTTTTTCCAATATTAACTTCTTTTTTAAAGTTAGCTTATGACTAACCGGCTGTTGGCTGATAACTTGCTTATGTGTTTTATAGATAGCAGTGGGACTGGAAGGTTGATGTAGGGTCTCGCTGGAGATCCATTTGCCTTTATTCAGAAGGTTCCTACACGGAAACAGGAATCGGAGGATTATAAAATCTTCTTGCGCCCTCCTTATCACTGTAGCGTGTCTCAGGCGGACAATGGTGCCACTAACGCGGCCCTATGGTATAATGTAATATCCGAAAGGGATGTCACAATTTTTACACCGGCACTGTAATTAGGGTGGGCCAAATACAAGTATCTTTTTAAAAATGCAATAATATAAACAAAATACATTTTTTTCTATGTATTATGGCTTTATTAGTAAGAGCAAATATTCCCATTAATTATGGAACACAACGTCGTTCAAGTGGCTGCCTCGGCTGGTTTCGCAGTTGTGCATTCTGTCACTCCAATTTTACAACACCTTGTTGATGGTTTCGATGTAGCTCACGGATTGCTTGGATCAAGTCGCAGCTCCAAGGCGGCCAATTGACATTGCCAAGACGGCCGATGGGAATTTGGTGCGCAAAAGATCGATTGTTTCGAGGTCGTCCAAATCCATGTCTTCAATTTCAGTAAAAAAAAAGTCGGTTAACATGGCTCCATAACGCCCACCGTTGACGGAAACGTTGTTCCCAGCCTCATTTTCGAAGAAAAATGGTGCAATGATGCCACCACTCCACAATCCAAAACTGTCACTCTCTTTGGATGGCATTGGCTTCTCGACTTGTTAGCTCGACTGAGCTGTCTATAGGCCTTCTATAATTTCGATTAAGCTACCTTGGCAGAAGTCCCCGTTGTTACTGCTTAATGGAGCCGCTACAGTCTGGGGTGGACCTGGGCCACCAGTTAGCACTCCAAGTTGGTGGAGGTCATTTATCGGTTTTTAAAAGAGGCTTTAAATCCGTAGAGCAGGAAAAGTACTATTCGAAAGAGGCCCTTACTGCAAATTGTTAAAGAAACTTCGATTTCGGTTACTTTGTTTCTTTACTGATGAGATGTCGTTATCAGATGTTGTCATAGTAGAGCACAGGTAGACAAAACCTTTTATTTTAAAGTTATAGCTGTCTGTTGTGACGTTCTGTCCGATTCGTCGGTGTTGTGTGTCTTTGTTAATCCTACAGCTATCGCTTTGTCCATCGTGTCGCCTACATTCTGCCTAACGTCTGCATAAATATAGTTTTTCCACATTCTTAGCACCGACTGACATTTTACTACGAGGGCAAGTCATCTCTACAGGTTTCTTATACATTCTTTCTACCTTCTGGTAAAACTTCCGTACATTATTGCTGGAGTAGCATCTCTTAATTTCTTCTAGTGTTTTTTATTGAGAAACCGATGTTCCTTATTAGCAGCTCCAGTCCTCTTTCGAGGGACCGCAATATATCCGCCTCCTGTTTAGCTAAGTTTGTTTGTCACCATTGCTCCCGAAACCACAGGTTTCTTGGTCATGGTCGTATGAAACCCAGCACATATGTCAGGCATTAATAGTGGATTTAAGTCAGAGCTCCCGTAAGACATCGGAATACGCCATGGGTGAAGATTTTGACAGTCTCTTGCAGCTTTTCGACGTAATATTTTCTCATAATCGTCTTTTACCGCCGTAAAGTACGTATACTTTAATTTTGTAAAATAGGTTAGGTTGTCATTCGAAATTCGGAATAATTCGAACTTTGAAAATTTACACAATGTTGTTAGATATTGTTTTATTGTTTTAGTTTTCAATTCAACCTGCGTGTGTACATAATTATACGCTACGCTTATTCCCCGCGACCCCTTTACTCCTGAGCAATTCTCACCCACGCTACGGCCTAAGTTGGCCACACATCTATAAATCAGGAAAAAAGTATGAAAATCGGACGAATGGTTCTCGAGTTCTTCGACAAACGAACATTTTGTAAGTATAGTATTGATTTTTTGAAAAAAAAACAGTGTTCGAAATAATGCGAACTTCGAAACCTACTGATTAGTTCTTTTCATTCAAATTAAAAAAAAAAAAATAATAATTCGAAATTCGAAAGGAAATAATGCGAATCTCGAAAATGTACGAATTTTTTTTTTACTAATTTAACTCGATTATGTTTTATGTTTAATAATAAAACACGGCAACAAATTAATGGATTTTTGAAAATCCATTCATGGTAAAAATGGTCCAATCATGCACCTGTTTTGTTACACATCTGGCAACGTTGCTCCGTTAAAGCCGAATTTACCCAATTGATGTAAAATTTATAAAATTACTAAAAGTTATAAAACGTTTCTATTCGTTCAGTAGAAATTTAGTAAAGAAAATTAAAACCGGCCGGCCGGCGGCGCGACGTTTGTTTTTAGTAATTTGTGTGTGCTGAATGCACCCACTTATGGTCAATCGGGTGAATTGGAATTGGAATGGGATTCAAACAGCATCGTTCTCGGAATTTTCGATTTACGCGCGCATAATATTGTCCTCTGTCATTTATCATTGTACTTGCTCTGTTGGCCTAGTTATTATCTTACAACTCTTGTGCGCGTCTTCGCAGAATATTCTGTTTCTTACTGATAGATTGTGGTGTGCTTGTTATTATTATGTAGGTATGTACTTTTTGCTATCGCGTCGATGTGGGGTTTTTTTTTTTTTTTTAGATATTCGTCGCGCATGACAAAAGTTGCTGTTTTTTTTTTGTTTCCGTTTCATAGACAAATAGTGAATATACTAGTAAAAATAAATTAAAATAAAAATGTTAATAACCAAATGAAAAAAAGTGGGACAGAAAGATACTCGAAAGTTTGGTGGTGGTGTGTTGTGGCTGTGACTGTGGGTATACACATGCCACGTTAAGGGAGTTGTTGGTTGTAACGATAGGGTAAACTCTTGCCGTTTACATATGTACATATCTAGTTAACAACAACCCGCAAGGGAGGAAGTGTGATGGTGTTGTTTATTTGTTTGCCTTGTCAGTAATGGATTGGGGTGAGGTGCCCGCTGGCGGTGGTGGGTGTAGTTTAGAAAGATATGGGGGTTGCAATATTATTTTATTTCTCGTTGCCATAACTTGTTGCCGCTTTTAAATACCAGCAAGAGTTTAGAGTGGGGGGGGTGGGTATGCAAGTAAATGAATTAACTGGGTGAAGGAGGTTGCAAGGGTGCGCTTGTGTTTATTATTATTATTTTTTTCATAAATCATTTTCCAATGTGTAGCCTAAGCCTGTGTCATTTTCGCAACCAAACGAAAATTGTAAAGAACTAGCATGCAAACAAAATTAATGAGAGAGAGAAAGAGAGTGGAAAAAAGGAAACTCGTGAGAAGAACACGTTTTTCGCAGGATAATAGTCTATATGGATAATTGTACATGTAGAAAAGCCAACTACACACCGATATGATAACGCGCATACTTGTAATAAGGGGAGAGGAGGTTATATCGGATAGACGTGGGCTGGTGGGCGCGCGAGGAAGATAACAACGAAAGCGAAGGGAAAGCGCTCTATGTGCACGTACACAAGCAGCTACACAACACGTCATACCATGGCATGGCATAGCAATAGCATATCACCATCTTCATCTTTATTCCTATTCTTTCAATTGTTTTTGCTTCTCTCGCATTGAAATTGTTTTTTTTTTTTTTTTCTTTTTATAAGGCTACCTATAGGTTTTTAGTTATATCTTTCGATATTGTTGCACGAAACCAACAACAAGGACGAAATGGAGTAGTTTTTGTTTTCTGTTTAAATCCTTGGTTTCCGTATTTCTGTCATCAGTATTACCTATCGCTTGCATTTACATCATACTAGTACATGTAATCATTTGTAGTTTTATATAGTATATCCGTATACATACATATATATTTGTTTGTATTACTGGTAGGCAATAGTAGTTAATAGTTAGTAGGTATTTAATTTATGCCTTCCTAAATTGTATTTTGTTGTAGATTTATTTATTAATTTTTTGGTTGCTTAAAGACCCTATGTCATGAAATATTTCATCCTTAGACTGACATACGGACACTAAAAGCTGAAAGGTGTCACTTCAACCAAGTATCAAGTATTGGGTAGCTTGTAAGAACGTCATTCGCTAGTCTAGCAATTGTACGGCGCATATGTATGTGGCTGTAGTATTTGGCTTTGCTTAAATTAGCCGCAGACAAAATGCTAATGGCAGCAGCTGTCACATAGCCTCAGCTAAAATACGAAATACCTAGTAGACATATTTTAACTTATTCTGTAGTAGTAATTGACAATCAATCTACCTGAGCTACCTGTCTACACAGCGGTCTCCCACGAAATGATTGACAAACATTTACAGGTCGATGCTTTTTTTATACCTACATTTTAAATGAGATACAATTTTTTTATTCATATTTTATTGATCGAATATTATGGTAGGTATTTAACACTTTGCATGGAGGGGAGCTGAGGTTTTACTTGTATTTCTCAAAGTATGGATATTTTCAAAATTATTCATTTACAACAAAAAAAAGTCACGTAATTTTTTGCTCACATATTCGATGTCGTTATTGCACTTGTCCAAAACTTTAGTGAATGGAATCTTATTATTTTAAATATTCTTCTTAATTTTTTTTTTAAATTAGCTTGAGCCATTTGCATGACAGTAGAATCTCAGAAATATGAACAGCTGTTAAGCACAACCCGTTCATCTTATCGATCATCCACATTTTTGGTTGAGAACAGAGATATATACAGAGACCTGGGCCTCAACCAACTCACTCCAAGTTGGTTGAGGTCCCCTTCCTCTTGTGGGCACCACCTAAGGCGAGGTCTTCGTCTACTGCGTTGTCCCTCCGGGTTGGAATCGAAGACTCTTCTGGCCGGAGAGTTGGTGCCCCTTCGCTCTACATGTCCTAGCCATCATAGTCGACTGATACGTACTTTTCTGACCAGATCGATGTCGCTGTACAGCTCGTAGAGTTCGCTGTTAAATCTCCTCCTCCAAAGCCCGTCAACGCAAACGGGACCGAAAATCACTCGAAGAATCTTGCGTTCGAAGCGACCAAGGAGATTTTCATCCGCCTTTGTTAACGTCCATGATTCTGCGCCATAAAGCAGGACTGGGATGACGAGGGTCTTAATAATAAGACGCACGCGATAATAAGTTTATTTTAGATTTTTGTACACAATCTCATCAAATTTTGTTTGCATTTAATTTGCATTTCGCACTTTATTAAAAAGTTTTCGCCATATTTGTTTGTTTTCCTACAAGTTTTTTATCTGTCATTTTGTTTTTTTTCTCATTTGACACTGACGTTTTCGCGTTTTTGTGTGTAGCCCATGATTGTGTGTCAAAGCACAAATGAAATCATGTGTACCAACTTGGTGATATAAAAGTTCGGCTCTGAAGTCAGCCAGCCAAATTCTAAAAAACACACCTAGTGGCCCAGTGTACTAAACTGAAGTGTAATTTTTTAGATCTCTGCATTAAATCCATTTCTTAAATGACATTATTTTATTCCTGTTACTGTCCTAAGGAATCGTTTCTATAAAATGCGGATTATCGCCAAATGCCTTCCCCAAAAATGTTTATTAGTGCACTTGTCAAATTGTACCCAAAACGCGTTTTGGACTTTATTTCACGTTTGAAAGTGCAATATTGTAATATGGTTGGTGTTTGTAAATTATGTCCTCTTTTTTCTTTTGATGTATATGAACACCATAGGATAACGTAGTGATCACCTTTCGCAAGCCATAAATGACACAGTTTGGACACAGCTAAAAAGACGGTTAAGGACTATACAAACTCACGAATGCCTTGATCTCAACGATCGAATACTCTTCACAATGTTTTCTGTTGAAGCACTGTCCAACACTTCTTCTGTCAAAGACCGAAGGATCCCACTGTAGTAATTTTCGCTAAATGTATCATGCGTTCGGGTTGCTTTAACACCGCTTTTTACGTGTCCATCGTAATAGATCTTTGCCACTAGTTCGTTTTCTTAGATCGCAGATAAAATGCACACAATTCAATTATAATCTGTCACTATGCCATGACAGCAGACAAATGAAACAATCTCCTCATATTCACAACAACAGGTTTGATAAGAACGAAACTATATTCCAGGTCATTGAGAAAGTAAATATAAAATCAGGCCACATGTGCAGTGCATGTAGTTCGTAAAAAGTTACAAAAAACAGCTATAATTGCAAATTAGACGAAGTGGCTTTAATTAATTTAAGCGTATCGAGATACGTACAGGTTGGGTCTTAAATATGTACGAACCCATGCATCGTAACTGATTAATTTTGTTTGAGGTGCGATCTAATTTTGATGACAAATCGCTGATGTATCTGTATCTTTTTGCTCTCAGTTAAGGAATGTGACCAGACTTGAGAACGCCCTTGGCCTAATAACTACTCACTGATAAGGGAGCATTTCTCGACTTGATTTATGTTCGGGGACGGAACAAAGATACGTCACCAATAGAAAAGTGATGCACGCAGAATGAAAATCGTTTCCATGAATGAAACCAACTACAGGGTGGGCCAAATAAAAGTTTCTTTTAAAAAATTAAATAAAATGAACAACATTAAATAAAATTTTGCTTTATTAGTAAGAGCAAATATTCCCATTAATTATGGAACACAACGTCGTTCAAGTGGCTGCCTCGGCTGGCTTCGCAGTAGCGCATTCTGTCAGTCCAATTTTCCAAGATCTTGTTGATGGTCACGGATTGCTTGGATGATATTGGCTTTAAGTGCTTGAATCGTTTCCGGATTTTTCACAAGCAGGCGCTTCATTTCGGACAAAACCCAAAACTTTTCAAAAAACGCAATGTTTGGGCTACACAGCACTCACTTTGGAAATAGGTTTTCAATATTTCCCAACGTTGTTCAAGCATAAAGCGACTCATTTCGTTTCGCGGATGTGTGATACTGACTTTCTGTCACGATTTCGAAAGGGAAGCAGCTGTCAGTGTCAAAAAAACCTATGATTTAAAAAGAAACCTTTAGATGGCCCACCCTCTATAATCTGCTAATTGAAATTGGTTGTAGTATTGAGTGACATCAAGGGTTCAAACTAAGTTCTGATAAGAATGCATTCGTATTTTTTGTAGCGGTCAACTTTAATGCTTCGATAGTATTTTTAAAATTTGTTTTCTTTGCAAGTTTATGTCAATGGATCCGTTTTTCTAGGCACTAAAAATTATTATTGGTTACACGTTGTGATCTTATTTTTAGTTGTAGATATGCATTGGACAGCGGAAACTGTCTTGGCGAGGCCCAGACAAAAGCAACTGCGAACCCGGTCTTTCACTGTCGCTTACACGTATAGGAAACCAGAAAGTCCGAAAGGATTCGGAGTAAAATCGCCAAACGGCGATATAAATATTTTTAGGGAACTTTTGCTAAGACTAAGGTTGCAAATGAAACAGACAGCAATTAAAGGAAAACGCCTAGCATCGAAATTACACCTTTATGCGGCTCGAAAACTTTTAAAACATCAAGTAGGCATATAGCTATAGGCCCCTTTGGCTCTCAAAATGTTCTGAATCATCTATACGACAGCTCTAGGTTTGTTTAATTGAACAGCTACGGTATTTGAGAGTACGGCATTTGTATATGGGTACAAGCTAGACCTGGTCTTGCAAATATGTGCTCCAAATGCTCTATTATTATTTGAGAACGAAATTATGTTGTACTGTATATTGTACCCCGTCCTTACATTAAGATTCCTTTAATTTTTGAGGGTTCTGTGCCTTGGCATCGGTCCTATTGAAACCTTCTTAATTCAATTTCATTGAAGAATGTAAGCATGAAAGCTGGCTCTGTAATTTCGCATCTTTCAGTGGTTTGTGGGCAGAGACTTCCTTCTGATATACCTTGCTTCCTGAATCGCTTCTAAAAGCTACAAAACCCTCTTACTTGAAAATCCCGCTACTATACAAAAGTGAATGCCTTTGCCCTAGAATTCTTTGCTTGCCTCATCTCCCGATTGTTGTTCCAGGTTCTAGCTAGCCCTGTTTTCCTTTACTAGTTTCCTGACTTCTTGGCTAAGGGTACTACTGCTTCCTCTATCCTCTATATATAGTATAGTGATCCTATCCTATGCCTTGATAGCAGCTTGACTATTTGACATTATAGCTATGTTAAAGCTGACTTAGTGCACTAATTGGGCTGTGTATACCTCCGAGTCCAGTTGTATAGGCTTAGACTACATACCATAACTTTTATATAGACGTTTTGAATCAGTGGGGAATAAAATTCTTCTCTTTCAAATCTTGCTACCTTAACTTAGCTTATTTCTAAAATAGGAACAATAGGCAACTTAACAAACAAAAACTCTAACAAATAAGTCAGTTATTTGCTAGAAACTCCGTAAATTCATTCAAGACATTTGTTTCTTTCGAGGTGTGTCTGCCATCCCAAAGAAATTTAAAAGAGCTGGATAGCCAGATCATCGAAGGCCTTCGGCTGGAAGAATACTTAATTAGACAGATCTAGTAAGAGTACGTGTAAAAAATAATTCCTCAAGGAGTACAGTAGACCAAAAGGTACAACATACCCCTTTATAAAAAAAAAAACAAAATAATAATATGTACATTAATTAATTATTGTCAATGTCCTTTTTTATGATTTAAAAGAGTCGAATGTGTAGGTCGGCTTAAATGGATCCTCCACAACTCTCGATCTTCCTCCATTGACTCTAAATCAACTAGAAGAAATTGTGGACTTGATCTAATACTATCCCATCCTAGACCTACGCAGGGGATGCCTGCGAGAATCCAAGTTGGGTTATACCTAATACCGGGCACGTAGTCACGGGGCTTGGGGGGCTGAAGCCCCCCTAAAATCTAAATAAAAAACTAAAACTTTCTAATATAAATTCAAATCTATAAAAATAGGTATACATATACAGTATCCAAACCCTAGGTATGTACACTGTGCAAGCCCTGGTTTGAACCTGGCTCTGTCTAATGCCATATCAACTCCTCCAATTCGCAAATGCCTTGGTGTAGTTAGTCAAATATGTATGTAGCTAATTTCTTGGGCAACCATTCAATTGCAAATATAACTTTCAAAAATGTCATTAAAAAACACTCACCAGAGAGCCGAAAAATTCGACCTCTACGCCTTTGTGAAACAAGTTTCATTGAAAGGCATGACAGTATTATTTCCTTTGTCGAGCTCTTCAAATTCATCGCAATAAGTCTTGAAGAAATAAGAAGCAGAACGTGGACGAGGTCTTCGAAAGCATCAACACTTTTGGCAGCTATCCAAAAAAGTGATTTCCTAGTAAGCGTCATTGTATGCGAAAAACTATTCAGTTTAACGCTGCCCTTATCCGTTTTCCTATAGAACAAATCCTTAGATTTCATTTCTGCAATCGACCGCTCAAAAGAAGTTCTAAATTCTCTTAAGAACATCAGAGAAGGCTTTTCAATCCGAAGACGCTCTACCATCGTTTCAAGCTCTTCTCCCAGGGTTTTGTTGCTGTTGAGGGAGTGAACGAAATGGAAACGCTAATAAACTTTGATAATGCAATTTCGTTGCCAGCTGTGAGAGCTGAGTACCTACTTACATTCTTTGGTGCGAAAAAATCACCCCTATCGTGGAATCCGTCGGCATTGTGTTTCACTTTTGACCTATTCGATTCCCTTTCACTTTCTACTGCTATCGAGGAATCCGCCGGAAACGTCTCCTTATCGACACGTTTTTGGGAAAGGTAGTTTCACTCTCAAAAGGCTGTCTTTCATTTGTCAAAACAAATTTGTGTAGCTGCATTCGCCGAAGGCATATGAAAAGTTTGTTTTAAAAGTGATTTAAATAAAAAATAAAGTGTTTGATACAATAATGGATACGATCAATAATGGGAATTATTCACGGAAAAGAATATTTTGGTATCGTCAAAATCGCAAAGTGGACAGTTCCCCGTTCGGGAAAAATTCGATTTGAACGTTTTTAACGATACATTGAAACTGATTCACATTACCCACACGGGGAACTTTGCGGATTCGACGATACCAACATGTTTTTTCCGTGGGGTGAATATCGTCGAGTGACAAGACTTACCTTCGAGCTGTAAACTTCTTGCTTACGGTTTTAGCCACGCTTCCAGTGACCAGAGCTAGAGTTGAAAGAACCTTTTCATGAAAACGATTAAAACAGTGTTCCGAATGCAAGATTAAGTTCACTTGCTGTGATATCTGTTCATTCGGATATTAATGTAGATCCAGATAAGGTGACTGATCTCATGTCAAAAAAACGATCAAGACGTCTTCTGCTTTGAAAAAATGTGTGTAAACAAATTCTTTTAGTATGCATATTCGTTTAAGTACATGCGATTTAAAAAAAACTAATAAAAATCAATGAATATAGTTTTCTGTTTAAAGAATTCCTCGTAAGATTTGGAAGCAAGGAAACAAGGAGAGAAAAGATTGTTAAAACAATGGATTTAGTAAAATACCTACCACACAAATTTTTTTTATTTGCTTCATATTTCTCAAATGTCTTCTTCTGTTGAAATGTAGAATTGTCTCCGAAGCAAATACGGATGCACCACCTATCCTGGTAGCTGAGCGCATTGACATTCTTGTACCTCACTGGCTGGGGATGCCCACCAAGTTACCATAACAAATTACTAAAGCTATATGCATAATCTTAAACTTTTAACAGGTATTAAAAAATAAAAATAACAAAAAAAAAAACGCCCAACTACCTGTACATAACTCTTCACTCATACAATTTCTGTTTTGTCAATCGTCCTTCAAAAATGTTATGTGTAGTGTGCGCGTATATCCAAACAGAAGAAAAAAAAAACATCTCTCGCGAAGCCAGAAAAACAATAAATACAAAGGAACTTGTACACATTTTGCCGTGTATGTGGTAACCACTTTCAGCAAAAACAAAAAAAAAAAAATAAAAATGTAAAAATGTACATATGTTGATAAATATATTTCTCTGCTGTATGTATGTGTCGCTTAAATTTATATATATGTACCTCTACCGTGGTGTATACGGTGTGTAACTTTGTTTCTATGGGTGCATGCATGCATCCCCATCCCAGCAATTCTTTGGAGAATATTGCACTTGGAGCATTAACTCATCATTGAGATCAGCAGCAGCAGCAGCTTCTTCACGTATAATTACCGTTCCTAATGCGTATGATTTACCTATTAGACACGTCTATTTTCCTAGAGCGATAATACTGCTCCCCGCCGCACTACATAAGGCAGCAGGTACTTGCGACCAACACCAGCAAATCTGCTGAAGAATACAATAGGAAAGGAAACCAAAATAATTCGTCGTCAATGTTGAATTTGAATCCAATACCACTCTACGCGTCTCCATCTTTGACCCCTTTTACACGCAGAGTGTTTTCACTTTAGTGTCGAGAATGTGTAGGTAAAGGGGATGAAAAGTGCAGGGGATAGCCGAACACTGATGGGCCGCGAATTCCCATCCGATTCTTGTATTCTCTTTCGCTCTCTTTCGTTATTTTCAGCGTTGCTTTATTCTCAAACCGTACTCAGTCGCGATAGACGTCTGCATTTGCTCTATTTTCGAACTGTATGCGGTCTGCGCTTCGAAAATGCAGCTACCACCGCGAGCGACGAATGAGAAAAAAAAGGAAACAAAGACAATTTGTCAGTCAAGCCACTAAAGTGAAAACACTGAACGTATAAATGCACCATAAGTGCCCAAAAGAGAATTAAGAAGAGTCATGAGTGAAAAAACTCTGCGTATAAAAGGGGTCTTTGCTGCTGTGGTGAGTGGTGAGGTGACTGCGAGTACGACTGCTTGTGTATGTGTAAACTGTATTGTTCTTCTTTTTTTTTCTCTCTGGCTCTTCTTTAATTTTCTTTTTGTTGTGTTTCCCTATACACACTAACACACAGAGACAGATTTTCAGTTTTCACCTCAGGCGATGAAATTTCTTAGCGGCAACTCTCAACTAAACGCTCACACTTGTAAATAAAATCGTATTTCCCAGAGTTGCACTTGTATGCATGCGGTTTTGTGCCGGGTCAGGGTGTGTGTTGTATGTATGAGTATGAGTATCATGCGTTTCAGATGAGAGAATGAGTAAATGATTGACTATGTGTTTGTTTATAGGAAAAAACTATAAACAATTAACGGCGCAGCACAAGAACTGGCTTCGGCTTGGCGTAGTATGCTATGAGAATAGTTCGTGTGAAAACGGAGAAGAAGCATAATAAAAAATAAAAAAAAGGGGAGAGCTCAAGTACCGTCTCATGACTCTCATGCACGTGTAGTTTTTCGTCTTGTGTCATTGATTTTGTTTGTGTTTCTTTGGATTGGACCGATTCGAGGCTGATGACACATTTCCCGGTTCTTTAAAGTTTGGAATTGTTATTTTTTTTGTGAATTTCCCAACTGACAGTAATGTAAATAGTACTGTTACTTGTATACCTTACCTTCTTTTTTTTTTTTTTTTTTTTAATATTCTCATGCCTGGGTAGTTGGTTTTATTTCACTACTATCGCCAGTTGTAGCTAAAGGACGCATTAAGAAATTCCCAGCAAAAATGGTTGCTTTGCAACTTTTTAGCGCAAACGACAATAAATGAGCATACTCGATAGTCCATATTGACAATCTACAACAAAACGACTGTCACGCATGAAATAGAAAAACAAGGTCTAGAGACATTTTGTGTAGCTTCGCTGCAGGACATCATTGCATTCATGAAATAGGAAGACCTCCTAGGTACCTATCATCATTTCTTCATATTGTTCAGCGGGCGCATTTTACTGTTTTTGGAGTGTTGTAAGTTGACATGTTTTCAACCAACAATTTAAACGTTTGACTAAATATGACAGGATCATTTCTAACTAAGCTTTTTGTAGATATAGAGAACGATACCTGTAAACTATGCCTGAAGGAAGCTGCGTGACACATATACGACTTAAAGAAGAATTAAGTTCTTGCGATATGGAACTGGATGAAACTGATCTCCTATAAACGATGCTATCCTTGATCACTAGGAATCGAAACCAGAAAGAACTGTCAAGAAATCCGTAGACTCTCTCTCTTGGCTAGATGAATAGTGGGCTCTAGATGAAAAAGGTGGGGTTGGAACATCTCTCAAATATAATTACCCCTACTCCCGTTGGCGTTTGTCGTAAACGACTCGTATTTCACTTCGTTTTTTAGACGGTATTTTTAACTGTTTTGAGACAAATGAATTGAAATGATGGTGAACACATAGAAATGGAAATAAAATTGGTAAATAAAAGTAAAAAAAAATCTTAACATCGTTTTAAAATGAGTCGTATACGACAAACGCCAACAGGGGGCTTATTCCCAAATGCGCGGCGGATCGCTTTTCATGGCGGTTTTTCATGGTATTTTTGTATTTCCAAAAGCGATTCGATCCATTCGTCACAAGAATTTAGTTTATTTTTTTTTCCACAATAAATCCGCCAGCAATCCGTCACCTAAATAGCTATCGCTTTTGAATGGATCGAATCGAAATACAAAAATACCAATCCGCCATGAAAAGCGATCCGCCGCGCATTTGGGAATAAGCCCCCCCAGGAATAGGGGTGAATATCCTATGTGAATTTTCTTTCCTCGAAAATATTCAGGGCTCCCTGAAATTACGCCAAAAAGTGTTTTGGAAAGAAAAAAGAAAGAAAAGACCAGAAAAAAAATAAAAAAGGAAATTCAGCAGAATGCCAGGAAATTACGCCATATTTTTGAAAAAAAAAAAAAAAAACCAAAAAGTTAAATGGAAATTACGCCAAAAAAAAATTAAATAAGGCCCGAAATCTGACAGTAAACCCAAGCAAGGGGCAGCATGCCCCCCCATACGGTTTCGTTTTTCGTTTGAGGTCTTTTTTCACGTTTTTTGGTGTTTTTTCCAAAACACTTTTTTGGAAAGAGTTTTGGAAAAAAATGGCAAAATTAGCGGCATTTGTGTAAAAATATTTGGGCGATTGTTCCTAGAAAAAAATGCCACAAATTTGTATGGAGTTTTTTTGGCTCTTTTTCCACTTTAATTTTTTGGCGTAATTTCAGGGAGCCAATATTCAGTATCAAAAGTCGCCTTCTTCAGGTTTCAGACTAGGTATCCCTTTTTCAAATTACATTACAATTGGTTCAGTGGTTTAATTGTGAAAAGGTAAGAAACAGACAGACAGACATAGTCACTTTCGCATTTATAATTGTGGACTTGATCTGTTATATTCGGAATACATTTATTTCAAGACCACTCAACTTGAACATACACTACAAGACAAAATTCCAAATACCTATGAGTGTAATTTTAAACATATCCGTATGCTACATATTTGCTACAGTGAGGACGGGCCTAAATTGTACCGTAAAATTCATAAAATATAAACAATATAATGATCTCAAACTGAAGTCACAGCCAACCACAGATTTGGTTCAGTTTATTGGATATTTAAATCCGGCAAATCGATCTTCGTGCTTTACATCATTCGAGAAGGCGTGGACAGACTTTGGTCCAGAATATATCCCCCAGTCGCACAAAAGGCGGTCACACTTTAAATACAACTCATCCGTGAAGTTGATCATAAAATTTATGTAGCACTCATTTTTATTTTACTGTGGCTTTTGATGTCTGTATCATGGGCTGTATAGTGTCAGCCTTTAATCCCTTTTTAAAGGTTCATTTCGACACAGCTGAGATAAAGTGCGAGTTATCTACTTGCAATGTTTATGTGCTCAAACAGTAAATTAACCTACATATTTGGCTATGCTGTTAAAAACATAATAACTACTGCCTATGCTTGTAGTGGTATTTTTCTGATTTCGCTTAAGTTTAGATTTCTTTCAACTATATTCCGATTTAATGTTACCTGGTTGCCAAAAATTCAATTTGGCAACCCAGAAAAGTGTCTGCAATATTTAACATTTTGAATTCACTATTTCAAAAACATTGATAGGTGATGACAACTCTTCAAATTTGACGAACTTGTCTGAAATTTGTATGACATAAAATATTGACGTAAATGTCAGTTGTGTACAACGACAAAATTGTCATATAGCTATGAAATTCTTGATTGATACTCCATCAATTGTCAGAGCTGTCAATTACATAATGACAAAATTTGTTGCATAAAAAAGTTGACAGTAGAAATTTGACAAAAAATTCCTGACAATTGTTTTTATCTTGTCTTATCTGATCTTTCCTTATATATATAAAAATTGTGGCAAAATTGTATAGTAATTCATCAATTAAGAATGGATATTTCAGAAAATAAGTTTGCGTGTAAAAAGTGAGGTTATCCAATTGGGTTGCGGGCATTCAAACTTGCTTGATGTGCCAGGAACTCCACCGCATAATAGACAGCTGAAGGTGGGATCGATCATAATCATGTTGCGGAATCTGAATCATCTGAAATTGTCCAACGGTACGCGGTCCATCAAGAAACTGATGAACAATGTGATTCAAGCGACGATCATCAAGGGCAAATTCGAAGGATAGGAAGTCCCCCGAATTCCAATTATTCCAACTGATCTTCCATTCCAATTCAAGCGGATTCAGTTCCACGTTCGATTAGCTTTTTCGATCACAATCAATAAATTGCAATGTCGAATTTCCCTGTTCGCGTGTTGGCAAACCGTCTTCGTTGTTTGTTCTTTCGCCGGAAAACAAATCGAAAAACATTGTTTATCACATCGCTCTCTACTGATTTCGATTCCGTTCAAATAAATCACATTGAAATTTGAATTTTCTGTGTTTTATTACCACTCTGGAGTTTACCTGAAGGCGTTAAAGTGGGGCGAAACGAAGTTCGCCGGGTCCGCTGGTAATAAAAATGTTCGGTTATTTATGGACAATTGTACAAAATTGCCTAATTTATTTATAAAAGAGAAATTTGACAATTGTCCAGTTGTCTGTTAACAAATATTGTCACCTGTCGCAATTGTTAATTTTTATAAAATAGGGTTCAGGTTGTCAACTTAGTTTTTTGTTCATACTTCCCCATGCACTGACATTTCGCTTTTTTCGTATATCTGTGGTAAATTTCATTAAGGATATTTTTTGGAATTTTTATTTGGTCAAATAAATTATATTTAGGCACTATTCTCTAGAATCCAACGCACATTAGCGCGACACTGTAGGGTTGTTCAGATTATAGAGTGTCCATTCAAATTTGAGTATCCTACCAGTACTTGTTGGTGATGTATCTACTCGTGCTACACCAACGTTAATAGGAAATAATCCATGATATTGAAGGAAACCGCATTTAACAAGCAAACACGATTCTCTATATGTGGTGTGCATGTGCGTACGCATTTCATTCGAATGAAAGAAGTTTCGTGAAAGGACGGACCTTGGTTGATTCAATTGCAAATATTGTCTCTTCTCGTGTGAGTGGTAAAATCGTGCTGTAGTACTAATCGTTAGGATCGAGTAAAATCTAGAGATTAATGTTGCAGTTATCTGATGAGGGATAGCGCACAATGTGTCTTCCTTGTAGATACAGACTAAGGGGTATGAAACGCGATAAGCATTTGTCTCGAAATGGTTTAATAATTATTGGCAAATGTTCTCTTTTAAATAGCATCCATAGACCAATGAAAACGAATGGCTTACTTGTTGTTTACATGTATCCACAATTAAGTCGGCTGTTGTCAAATCTGATATTTTTAAATTTATCGAAATTGCGACAGAATTTGTCTGGCTGTTATAAATATCAGGGCCCTACTCTGTATTTCGTTCCGAAAGTGAAATTTATCGAAACCGAGTATTTGGTACTCTCTATTTCGAAAGTGGAACGAAATCTCCAAATGTTGAAAAATCGAAAGTATTCAAGAGTCCGAATCCAAAAGCGTACGAAAAGCAATTTCTAATAGAATTGACTTTCGGAACGAGGCAGTTTTTGGCAATAATTTTAGAACATTGGGCGCAGTAGCGCAGTGGTTAGTGTGCTGGACTACTGTGCGAGGGATCCCAGGTTCGATCCTCGGAAAAACACAAATTACATCTTAAGGTTTTTTCTACTGCGCCACCTCTCGCGAACGTCTGACAAACATCCGAGAGTATGACTGTCCTGAAAAAAAGCTTCTCAATTCAGCCGTTCGGACTCGGCATAAAGTTGTAGGTCCCTTCCATTCGTCGCAAAAATAGAAACTCACACAAACAAATGGTTGCGAGAAGCTAGGCCTAGGGTGTCTATCCGCCTGTTGCACCACCTATTTATTTTTTTGTTTTATTGTAGAACATAACTCAACTTAGTTGAGTTGAGTTGTCTTCAATTTCGGGCCACGAGCTACTGTCGGCATTTGCGTTTTTTAAGGTTCCGTCTTATAGGGACAAAACGGAACTTTATTGCTTTCGCTACGATGTCTGTACGTCTGTCAGAACCCAATTTTGTTCCTAGGTCCATTTGAGGAACTAATTGACGTAGAATGCTGAAATTTGCACACAACATCAGTGGCCTATTTCACCAACTTATAAATTTGTAATAACAATTATTTTTTGACAATTTTGTTACAAAAAGAGACAAATTCTGTTTCACCACAATTATTCTTAAAGAAAATCAATCGGCTCAAAAATAAAAATGTTCCCATGCAAATTTTGAAATTTTTGACGCTTTTACCCCTTTAGGGGTTGAATTTCAAAATATACTTTTGTATACACCTTAAAGGGACCCTGTTTACAAAATTTCAGCTTTCTAAAGAAAAGAGTTTGGACTGGGCGTTTATGATCAGTGAATCGTATACTTAATTTTTATATATATAGATAGATATATATATGTCACGTCCAGTTGGCATTCTAACATGATCGGGTATCCTACTTCCTCGAGAAGATAGCTGAAAGAGCCAAGGGCCAAAACAGGAAAAGGTTTAAGACTACCCCTCTTTTTTGGCACAATACTGAACTTAGCGCACTGAACGCACCTCTTAGCTTAGCCTTCTAATGTTTTAATTTTCGTTAAACAAAGATTCCGATCACTGCATTTTTTTTAATTATATTGCGCATTTTTTCCTTTTGCACCTATCGGAAAAATTATAACTATAACTATCTGATATTTGTCACAACTATAGCGTTCATCTATTAAGTCTGCTAACAAATTTGTTACCACCCATTCAAACGTTACGCTATTATATATAATTATTTAAAAATTTTCTGCATGCAAGCTACTATAATAATATTTTTCTTTTCATTCTCTCTTCCATAGAAAATCATATAAAACAATAATAAAAAAAAACGCAACAAAAGGAATAAGAAAAAAAAATAAAAAACAAGTCATCGTCGTAATCATTATAATTCGTAGCCATTAAAATCATCATCTGCACTTAATTTGTTAACAGTATAAAGCAGTAAAAAGTTGCGTCAAGAAAATAAGCACCAAAAACATCGAAGAGAAAGGCAACACATTTTTACCATTGCCTCGCCCTTCAAACCATCAGTCTAAATCAGCAGCAATATTTTAACAATCATTATAAAACAAAGCAACAACAATGTGAACCGTTTTACGACACCATGTAGAATAAGCAAATATAACTATTTAGTATAAACCAACGTAACACCAAGAAAACTCACGGATATAAAAAAAAAAAATAAATAAATAAAAAAATAAAAAACAAACAAAAAATATACATATATTTTTAAGAGCTAATAATAATAAAAAAAAAAAACACACAAAAAAGCTGGAACCCGCGCGCGAAAAATATGTTAATTAATAATAATTTATATAAATCAATCAACAGGAAAAATGTGTAAAATTAATAAGTTTAGTTTTAGTAGTGACGTAACAGATTTTAGTTATCTTCTTAATTTTAAAAATAATAATAATAAAATTGCAAACACAAATACAAAAAATAATAATAAGATAATTCCAAAGTATTATTGTTGATAATTATGAAAAGTCTAAGTGATATAAATGATAAAAAATTAAACGTTATCGTTAGTGTGTGTCTCTTAAAATCAGAAATCGATCAGGGAATTTGCAAACTACTATTAGCAAAATTACAAATAACAACAAGAACAATATTATTAGCATCAACAGCAGAAGCAACAAAAACATCTACTGCGACTATACTGAATACAACAACAACTACCGGTATAGAGTTGGTAAAATCTTTTCAAAAAGCTACTTCTTTAATTATGCTGCATCGTTTGCCCTGTTTTCGTCAGCATAAACAGCAACAGCAGCAGCAGCAACAACAACAGAAACACCAACATCAACATCATCACGAACAAGAGCAAAAACAAATACAACAAGTATCAGCTATCACTAGAGAGCAACAGCAACAGCAACAGCTTTTCGACAAAAACATCAACAACCAATATAATACATATTATAATAATAGACATCAAGTAAAAACGAATATTAACACCAAATCTAATAATACAAATAAAAAGAATAATAATAATAATATTGAATACGAAAACATTCTCAGTAACGTCGATACCAATAAGTTAAGCAACAGGAACAGTCAGAGCAATATAAGCAGAACGGCAGTTTCTGCACCAACAAAAACACCAACAACCAACAGATTAAGTAGCAACTATTGTATAAAAAGCAAAAAAAACAACAACCATAGAATAAGTATTCTTAAAAATAACAGCAAAACTAATAGACTTAGTCATCGGAATCATCTTTGTTATAACATTAGTAGGCACATTTGTAAATTAAATATAACCAACAAGAGCAGCAATAGAAGAAGCAACAAAGACAAATCAATTTTACTGCTAAAATCCATAACCACATCAGCAGCAGCAACAACAACAGCTGGAGTTGTAACAAAAACACCACTTACAAACTCAACTATTACTACTACTACTACTAATTATTCATCTTCGTCCTTGTTGTTGTCTTCTCTGTCGTCATCAGCATCGTCGTCGTCGTCGTCGCCGTCGCTGTTGTCGTTATCATCGTCGTTAACGTCTACTCATAAGCATACGTGGTGCACTCTGTTGTCATTCGCATCAAAATTATTATTATTATTATCGAAGTCATCGTCGTTCTCATTATTATCTGCATTAGGATTTGTTCCAACCGTATGAGTGTAATATTAAATAAATTTATCTTAAAAACAAAATAACTATATAAAACTAAAAGACTAACTATAAGTTATACAAAAAAAAACAAAAAAAAAAAAAAAAAAAACAACCAAAAACCAATTGTGTATGTTTTATAATCCCCCCAAGAAACCATTAAAAGTAAACAACAAATATCAAAGGGGACTTCTTAAATTAAAAAAAAAAAACCTTAATACAACAAAAATCACAGAGGATACAAAATTGTATATATATATAAATAAGGATTAAGTATACACTTCATCACGTCACAGAAAAAAAATTATGTATGGAAAGTCAAAGAATTCAACAGTGCCCTCGGATGCACAAGCTAGAGAAAAGTAAGTTTACATTTTATTTATAATTTTTTTAAAAAATCTTTTTTATTATAATTTACATATATTACAAAAAACAAAAACACTACCTACCTAATCTTCGAATTGTCAAGGAAAACGGTGTTACTTTTGGGGGAGCTTACAGTCAGGGGTGAATCACGCTGCCTCCAGTTACACACACCAAGTTGCTTAAGGTCGCCCTCCAATTATTGTGCACGTCACCTAAGGTTGGGTCTTTCTCTGCTACGTTGTCCCTAAGGGGTGGACTCAAAGACTCGTCGGGCTGGTGCGATGCTGTCCATACGCTCCACGTGTCCCAGCCATCTTAGCCGTTGGCGTTAGGTCTTATCGCCCAAGGTCATAACGCCCAAATTAAAAATGTCATAACGCCCAAATTTTTTCTTAAGAATTTGTTGTTGTAAAATTTACTGAAATTTGGGCAAACTGACATTGTTTTTGGGCATTATGACATTACTTACGTGGTAATCGACGCTAGGTCTGATCGCCCAAGGTCGTAACGCACAAATTAAGAAATGTCATAACGCCCAAAAGCTGTCACATGACCCAAAATATCGTGGCATAATTCGTCAAAAGACCCAAATGGATTGTCATATCGCCCAAAAATACTAATAATTCGATTCACACACAACATGAACAACAAGAAAATGTATATAATGAACTCAAAGTAGTGGAAACTCTAAAAAAAGAATGTTCAAGTCCTGCAGTTCTTTTAAGCGACACCAAATCGTCGAGTGGCATCAGAAAAATTTTTCAAAATGTTTGTGCAAGGTAATTTTATTAAGTTTCGTTTAACAATAATGGAGCGGCGGCGACGCGCGGGTCCTAAGCGGTAGCGGCGCGGTTCGGGCACGCCGCGGGCCGCGGCCGCCTTGGCGCGGGTCCTGCGAAGTAGTCGACGCGCCGCCTCTTGGCGCGGATCCTGCGGAGTAGCCGACGCGCCGCCGCCGCCGCCCCTTGGCGCGGGTCCTGCGAAGTAGCCGACGCGCCGCCGCGCCCCCCCCCCCCCCCCCCTCCGGGATTATTTCTGTAATATTATTTTTATTTTGTCTTTTGTTCTTACAGTAATCAAAAATCTTTTCTTCTTATCTTTTTGGGTCATGTGCCAGTTTTTGGGCCTTATGACACATTTTTGTTTTGGGTGTTAAGAGCATGAGCGATGATTTCTAAAATATTATTTATGTCATACCGCCCAAATGAAATGTCATAACGCCCAAATTCAAAAACAAGTTTTCGTTTGGGCGTTATGACATTTCTTGATTTGGGCCTTATGACATTTGAGAAAAGTATTGGGCGTTGTGGCATTTCTTTTGGGCTTTCTAACGCTTTTTCCCTTCGATTTCTTAAAGAAATTTGGCTTTTGGGTGCTATGACATTTTTCAATTTGGGCGTTATGACCTTGGGCGATAAGACCTAACGCCTTAGCCGTTGTATCTTCAGCTTTTTGGCCAGGTCAACGTCGCTGTATAGCCCATAAAGCTCGTCGTTAATTGTTCTCCTCCACACACCTTCGATACAAACTGGATCAAATATCGTCCGAAGAACATCCCAGGAGGTTTTCATTTCCTAGAGATAGAGTCCATGCTTCTACACGATATAGCAGGACCGGGTCTTATATAATGTCTCTTTGGTTCTATGAGAGAAGGCTTTATTTCTTAGATGCCTTCTTAGTCCGAAGAAACAGCGATTGGCAAGATTCTTCGTTTGATCTCTGCGCTAATGTCATTTTGCGAGGTGATAGTGGAGCCCAGGTAGACAAAGTCTCTCTAACTATGTACCTCGAAGTTATATCTGTCCATCGTGACGTTTTGTCGGAGCCGTGCTCTTTCTTCTTCGTTCTGAGAAGTCAGTATTCCTCCCTTCTTCTTTGCCCGTAGATCTCACGAGCAGCTCTTTCCGCCGCTCTGGTCCTCGTCTGCAGCAGTTGCGGTCAGTAGCGACAATTTTTTTTTTTTATATTTTTAAAATACCCTAATATTGACCAGTTTTAAATTTTAACATTGAATTTTACAATTATGCTTAAATAAGCAGTGAAATCTCTTATACACTGAGAAAAAGAGAGTAAGCGTTGTCAACTATGAGTGTTTAAATCAAACACGAATATCCGAAACTTTTAATACGCCGTTCTTACTTTTATAAATTTTTTTGCATGATTTAACAACAACAATTCAAGTAACAACTCCTAACGAATTTTCTTATTTTAAGGCGCTACATTATTAAATTAAGAATCCCGTGATTAATTCTAGTACAGTGAGCGTCAAAAGTGAGTGAAAACAGGTGCTCTTTTTGATTTTTTTTTATGGTCTGGCAACAAGTTCGATCACAAAATAAAAGAACATATTTCATTTCGACAGATAAAAATACTTACAGATACCTACTGGAAACAAAACTGTTTCCAAACTCCAAGGACAAACGAAAATTGCTGCGGTATTCGCTTGTGACGCGCACTGTATTTACAGTATCAATATCAAACTTTTTACAGATTGCTGGTTATTAAAAGAGCATCAGTGTTGACGCAGTATTGACGTGGGCGTAGTAGCGCAGTGGTTAGTGTGCTGGACTACTGTGCGAGGGATCCCAGGTCCGATCCTCGGAAAAACACAAATTACATCTTAAGGCTTTTTTACTGCACCACCTCTCGCGAACGTCTAACAAACATCCGAGAGTATGACTGTCCTGAAAAAGCTTCTCAATTCAGCCGTTCGGACTCGGAATAAAATTGTAGGTCCCTTCCATTCGTCCCAAAAAATAGGAACTCACACAAACGAATGGTTGCGAGAAGCTAGGCCTAGGGTGTCTACCGCCTGTTACGCCAACTATTAATTTTTTTTATGATTCACAATCGTTAATTTGTAACAAATTTTCATTTTGAATGTAGCCAAAGTGATTTTCTTGATAAACGTCAATTTTTTAGTCAATCACATTTTTGTGGACGACAAGTAAAGCAAGTAATTACCTGCTACACAAAAGTAAATAAATGTAATTTTCTATTTTTGACCAACTGTCAAACTCAAATAGCATGCCTATTTGCAAAAGTCAAATTTATTCACAATATCTTGAAGTTTTATCATATGAGTTACACAATACCGACAGTTGTTTCAATTGATAAATTTGTCAGTCGTCAATTGGGTGATAATTAACACTCGCAATAAGGCTATGTCTCAACAAGACTCAGATTCTTGAAGCTATCCGTCTAGAATGTGATGATGGAAAATGCCATAAATCGGGCCCAAATCGTCATCAATTCTGGCGGCGGCCACTTGGCCAATATCGTTTCGAAGACATAAAATAAACATAATGTAAAAGCAGAACCAAAGTTCTTTTCATTTACAGCCAAAGAACATTAGGATGACAACTTTTGCGCCACCTTGTACGTAGTTAGCAGACGTAGAAGCAGAACAATCAACGCTGACAAGTTTAGCAGTCTGCCGAAAAATACCTGAGCTAAAGATAGATATGATCTCGTTTCGCAAATACCTCTATTATAATTTAATTTGAAAACAATGAAAACGGGTGCAAATGACAATTACTGTCAAAATGTATACTGTGCCCTTATGACGTAGTTGTAAAATGAACCCAAGCCATTTCGCCTTACTTTCATTCACAGAAGATATTAATGCGAACAGAGAATGGAAAACCGGCTGTGAAACTGTCACGAGCAGCCACATTCTCGTCTGTTCGCACCCTGCAATGACGAGGACCATGAGTGTGGTCCACTAACATACCAGTGTCACGAACTTTTTGCACAAACTTGGGTGGGTGCTTCATTTCGGCCAAAACTTATTTTCAAAAAACGCAATGTTTGGGCTACACAGCACTCACTTTGGAAATAAGTTTTCAATATTTCCCAACATTGTTCAAGCACATGACACTGACTTTCTGTCAAGATTTCGAGCGGGAAACAGCTGTCAGTGTCAAAATAACCTATGATTTAAAAATAAACCACTAGATGGCCCAGCCTGTATAAAGAGCGTATCGCGTTGCTAAACAATAGCGTAGATGCACCTCTCGATGCTATGGAAATAAAATATACGCGTAAAAAATTCTAAGTATCAATTAAATCAATTTTGTTGATTTACAACTTTGACATTTTTATGGTTAGCGTAGCGTCGTCGCTGTCATTTTTTAAGCATTCGCTACCATCAAAGGTACAGTGGGCATAGTATTTTCCGTCTTGATCTTTGGGTTCATTCATCGTTGCGTTTCTGCAATTGGTGTTGGTATCGAATGAATGTTGCAGTAGGTATAGGTAGCTATCTTCATGCTATTGTGAACAAGTCTTATGTTTTCTCTCAATCGACAGTCTGATCTGAATTTTCTTTTATGGCCGATGTACGTTACGTATACGTACTCGTACATATTCATATTGTACTGTGCGACTGTGCCGAATATGTTGTACATACAGTAAAGGAGAAATTACTTTCAGGAGCGTAAGCAGCTAGGTATCTATAATCTACGGCTTTGGTGCGGAACAGGTTTTCTTAACATTATGTGGCTATATTATTTAAGGTCGTTTTTGTGTTTATTTTGTTTTTACACTCATTCGTCGGAATCGGTTG
This sequence comes from Cheilosia scutellata, assembly GCA_955612985.1. Classification (NCBI taxonomy): domain Eukaryota; kingdom Metazoa; phylum Arthropoda; class Insecta; order Diptera; family Syrphidae; genus Cheilosia; species Cheilosia scutellata. The sequence continues at coordinate 9,000,655 of OY015315.1, read as the reverse complement.
TTGATATTGTTATATGTATTTGCTTTCACTGACCAGGTTATTATTTTTTTTTTTCTGAATTAGCTAGCCTTTTTGATACAGCTTACATGCGAAGTGAAGGCACTCAAAATTCTCTCGCTCTCGTAACAAACCGTCAAAAGACAATCCGCGGTATTAATATAATCATTTTTAGTGTCCAGGCTAACTTTTACGAAGTCACAATGGCGAAAAATTATCCACTGTGAGCGTCAAAATATTTAAGTTGAAGAAATGATTATTGGTAAGGCCAAATGTTACGTGAGAATAATTTTGGTGGTTGTCGGGAGATTTACGTCAAAATAGATATCTATTAGTTACAGCAAAATGCAAAGTCATGATATTATTAAGGACACCGAATCATTACATCTTGGGCTGGGTTTCTTTTGATGGTTGGCTTTATAGGATTTAGTATTTGAGACAATTTTGGGCATACCAATACTTCAAGTGACTTAATGGTCACCAGCGTACTATCCGGACGCTTCGTAACTATCCAGCCATGTAGTCTAAATCATAAGAGACAAAATCCTTACGGGTTAGTGCCTCTGTTGCAAATATCTAGGTTTGAAAGAATAATATAATGAAAATCAGATTTAAGGCTGTCACTGACAAGTCGCCGTTGCTAAAATAGAAAAGTTTAAATATTATTGGTTTCCTTACCAATATAAAACTTTTCAATTTTCCTGTACAATTGGAGTACTTATATAAGAGTTTGCAGTTTTCTAACTCTACTCTGGATTTTGTTTTTGAAAAGCCATGGCTTTTGAATTCCCACGTGAAGCTAGCCGATGCTATGTATCTATCTGCCGACACTATCTCATATTTGAGAGGACAGAACTTTGTGTTCCCCCAGTACAAATTTGACGGAGATGAGCTGAGGATTTGCAACTCAATGTAAATTAGAATTAAAGGATGTTTTTGATTTTAAAGGTTTGGTTTTAACATCGGCAACAATGTTTCGGGGGAGCAGTGGCGCAGTGGTTATTGTGCTGGACTACTGTGCGAAAAACACAAATTATATCTTAAGGTTTTTTCTACTGCGCCACCTCTCGCGAACGCCTGACAAACATCCGAGAGTATGACTGTCCTGAAAAGCTTCTCAATTCAGCCGTTCGGACTCGGCATAAAATTGTAGGTCCCTTCTGTTCGTCCCAAAAATAGAAACTCACACAAACGAATGGTTGCGAGAAGCTTAGGTTGTCGCCCGCCTGTTGCGCTACCTATTTATTTATATATTAAACAATGTTTCTGATGACAGTAAATTTGACAGCTGACATTTCATGATAAATTGACTAACGCCAAAGCAATGCTTGCATTTTGTGGGAATGTTTTCGAAATTTGTGCCCCAGTTCTGCAAATGTGACGTCCCTTTGAATACATAGCTTCTAGGATCTAGGTCTCTAGCGATGAAGTAACCTTGACTGTTAACGGAACGGAATATGTCATATTGTCTTTGTCACGATGTTTTGACCTTCTTGACATGATTCCAAAACTAATACCCTATGAATGGAACTTTACTGGAGTGGTACAAGAAAATATATCCCCAGCACAGTCACGCCCGCTCAAGGTCTCTCCCGCGCGCCGATCTAGTTTTGGTCTAAGTAAAACTATCACTTAAGTGATGGCTTTCAGCTTCTCCAGTCACCCCTAAAGCTCCAAATATCTAACCCAACCTCGAAAACGTCTTCCGTATGGCATAGTCGCGTCTTGTAATCTGAGTTATACGAATCGCAAAGTAATCTTATCTTCGCAGCGGTATTCTCTAACTTCTCCACCCGTTTGTGTGATTCAAAAAATCTTCACGCTTTGTGGCATCTCTCCAGACGACAACTATCTATAGACACCCGGCTTAACCAAACCAAAAAACAAGTTCAAATAAATAGCTCTGAAAAAAATCCAAATCGCTACAAAGTACTAGAATCAAACCAAAAATCGAGACACACACCCAAAGTTTATACCGCACTTTATCACAAATGCTTGAATTCATTTAGGCTGATTTGGAGCCTTGGATATGATCGTGTTACAAACCTAATCAAGTCAGTCCTATCTCCGAAACAAAACTGACAAGTTGACGACATCTAAGGCAAGCCATTTGGCTTATCAGTTAAATAAGGTCTTTGGATCTACAGGCTACAAGACTTTTTCTAACGTATATGCCTCGGTTGTTTGATGGAGAGGGCTTTCGTGTAAGCCTTCTGCACTAAATTACAAAGAATGGTCTGTCTCGTCTGCTTTCCCGAGTACCTTGATACACTTGTTCTATGGCCCTAATTCCATGACGTATGATGCTGCTGTTTCTACATTCGTTGCGTTTAGGAATGGGTTCAGCTATCTAAACATGGATTGGTATCTAGTCGAATCTTCATGAATGGCTTCAAGACTAGTCAGGAGTCCTGTGATTGTGCTCCCGTGGGTTAAAAGGCAAATTTGCCTCTGTTTGTCAGGCGAAGGTCTATGCAATCCTAATGGCTGTCGACTGTATTTAAGAATAGGTGGCAGGGAATGAGTATGCGTCTGTAAGGCTTTGCTTAAACCTGTAACCCGACCCACAATAGTTCAGGCCGGCATATGTACGTGTCATTTGTGAGCCAGTCTACACCCTGCTGTCATGCGAGTGTCATTTTGTAATCAAAAGTTCTGTCATTCGCACGAACAAGAAGAAGAAGGGAAAACGTGTCTATGGCGACATGCATGACACTGTAGAAAGTCGTGCAATGACACTCTGGGAACGTTGTCAATCGGTCATTCATCATTGACAAGGCGATCATACAGTCATTAAAATCAATTATTTATTTGATCACACAGAATTTCCACTTTATGACAAATTCAGATGTTATTGTGACGATTCGTGACATGTTTTCTGTGTGTTCCACCTGCCCCTTTTAAAATAGCAAATAACACAATTTCTGTTTCTCTTTGTTCAGAAAAATAAAATCTGAGTATTAACCACCCACCAGCCCCAGCCTTCCCAATTTCTATTGACTTCCTATTGCAGATACGTGTATTTTTCAACCACGTCAGCGTTAATAGCCATTTACTGAAACATCAGAATACAGTATAGTTTTAAACAACAATTTTATATTTATAAGTGACAGGCTTTATGGACTCGATAGGAGACACGTGTATCACAGATAAAGGTTATTTCTATATGGTTAAGTCTGTCATATTCCAAAAAATCCACCTTAGTAAGTTCCTTAAAACGTTGAATAATGCATAAATGTCTTTTTTGTCCTTCCAGACTTGCCCTTTACGTTTATGAATACCTGCTGCACGTTGGCGCACAGAAGGCGGCACAGACATTTCTATCTGAAGTAAGTCACGTTTATTTTTCTATAGGTATTTAGTTACTTTCTAACAATGTTCTCTTTATATAAAATTGTTCCACTAAATTCCCGATTTCTCTTTATTACTTTCCAACAAAAACAGATCCGATGGGAGAAGAATATAACGTTAGGAGAGCCGCCCGGGTTTCTGCACACGTGGTGGTGGTAAGTAAAATTAATTTGGTTTTTTTTTTTGTCCTTGTTGCTTCTACATCTCCATCGTTAGCTTGTGTAACTTTCCTTAACAATTTAAGAGAAGCATACAAACGAATCCTAGTCGTAGACATTAAATTCTTTAAATCCGTTTACGTATTTTCAGTGTGTTTTGGGATCTGTACTGCGCAGCACCAGAGAGACGAGACCAGTGTGACCATTCATCAGAAGCTAAAGCATTTCACGATTATGTAAGTGTAGTATTGTTTTATTCAATCTTTTTTTTTCTGTTTTCTGTGTCGGGGAGACATCTTTAAAATAGCGCAACCTTTAAGAACGATAACTCCAACGCATTAGGAGGAAGGAGCGTGGTTGCGTAAATGTATAATGCGTATGTGGGTGTGAGAGGGTGGGTGTATTCATGCATATGTATGCAAAAAACAAAACAAAATAAATCTCTGGTTCAAGGTATCCTGTTGGCAAGGAGGACAAAGAGGAACTCACCTAGCGCGGTCTAGTTCACATTCCTCTAGGGCTAAACTATTGATGGAGCCGCTCATTTCAGGCAGCCTATTAGTCGTATTCAAATAACGAGCACTTTGCCAGGTGCAAGCAGCCAACCATAGTTACGATGTTCGCGATTTGAGGCAACACAAAAAGCAATTCTTATTAAATTAGAGGGCTTTCATGACGAGAATATTCTGATATCTTGTCTGTGCTATGTTTTAACGTCTACCCGACATAAAGTACCACCTCATCTACCCTGTGATAAGCTACGACAAAGCGGGTCGAAGTATGGGGGTTGATATTCGCCGATGGTGTGGTCCTTTTTAGCTTAGTATGGCAAGCTAGTTGGTATTGTTGTTAAAGTTGTATCGTGTTGACAGTCGTGGTCGGTCTTTACATTTCGTGTGTATTTATAATCCATCGACGACGTCATTTCTTTTTTGTTGGCATATTACAGTATGGGAGTATACTGGGAGTTGGGACCGATGTAGATACGTATTTTTTTTGCTCGCTGCTCGCTTTTTTTTTCATACCTCACCTATACACGTTACATACATAAAAACGTGTGTAGATGTGGCTCTAATAACGTACGCAACAGTCAGCTTCCAGTCAGGAGGGTTTGTCCTCTCTCTGTCTATCTGTGGTAGGGATAGATTGGTTTTATTTTACATTATGCAGATGCAGATGGATTCATGGGCCGCATGTTACCAAGTTATGTTCTCTTCATCGAAATCAAAGCTTGCACTATGTCTGGTACTTCAGCAATATTTTAGATAGTTATTTAACAGAAGCTTTCTATCTCATATATAAAACAGTTTATTCTAACTAATAAACAGTAGGGTAAGCTGATATGTATTTTGAAAAAAAAGCCCAAAGTGAGTACCTACTTAGTAAGATTTGGGGAAATTCGAACTTCAAAGGGAGGCAAAGTTTGTATAAGAAAATTCGTATTTTTCCTACGAATAAATTATTCGCACATCAGAACATATAACCACAAAATGTCAGCCCCCACTATCCCCCAATATTATTTAAATGGAAAAAAGCCATTTCGAGTTCCGTTCGCTATGTTACTTATTTATAACTGACATAGTTAAAAAAAATCCAAACGCCCGCGCCCGTTACGTCCTCTCTTTCTGTTCCCTACTCCAAGTCCATCGTCTTTTTATTCCTCTCTTATGTCTCATTCTGGCCGAACTGCCTACCCGCCTATAAGCTCTGTCACTTTTATGCTTCATACGACCTCGGAATTACTGTCCAGCGATAAGAAGTTTAACTTTAACCTGTCACTTTTTCGTCTTTTTGTTTCATACGAGTTCGGAATGAGAAGGTTTTTAAACTTTATTGTTTCAAGTTTAATTTGGATTTGGAATGAGCAATTTTGATTCTTTACATTGAGTCACAGTCATTTCCGATACAAAATTTGACAAAAATTTGCCAAGAGAAACCCAGCTCAAGTTAAACTTGTTGTTTACTCCACGCTTTTGCACACTCCTATACAAAAAAAAATGCCTTTAATGACCAGATAGTCAAAGGCTGTCATTTTCGTAAATTATTATTGATTATTAAACAGGTAACTCCGTGTTACAGAATTGTGTAACGGTTGTAGAAATTAACTTGTTCTACAAGTTCTTGTCGTAGGACAAGGATTTTTGTTCGTTTGATTAGGCAATTAGACAATCGTACCTTTATGCTGAGCACGCTCCGTCAATTGAGCATTGGTATGTAGATGTACCGTGAATCATATCCCTTTCATTGTCCGTTTCAAAAATTTGTTATTAAAAAAAATGTTTTAATAAATTTCTTATCCAAAATCAAATATTTTCTTTTAAGGGATTCGTGAGTTCTGGTTACGGTGTAAATGGAATTGGCGGACATGTAAGTACAATTTTTAAAATATTCTCTTCTTTCTTTTTTTTAAATAATAACTAAAGAATAATTAAAAAATAACCTCTTTGGTTTTCTATAATAAATAATTTTCCATATAAAAAATAAATAACAATTGTAAACTCTGACTGGCTTATATTTTTTTTTTATTTAGTTACATTTCTCAATTAATTTATAATTATACTAAATATTTAAAACTTTCAATAAAAATATATTATATGCATATATATATATTGTATTCGTATACATTAAGAATGCCGGACCAGCACCAAGCCCCCTAGGACAGTTACCACCAAATGAAGGGATGCCAGGTGGTCCCATGGCACCTAATTTTTTTCCTGTAAGTTTCTTTGTATAATATATAATAGAAAAAAATTCCAATTCATAAAATAAATTTTAATTAGCATCAACTTCTATCTGTATAGTATTTTTGCACATACGTTTTGTGTATTTATTTGTGTAATGCATACATTTTTTTTTATTTTTAAATTGTTTAGTGTAAACTTATATTTTTCTTTATAAATACATACTCACCGTTTTAATGTATATGGAATGCCTTAAATATCTTATGTATATGCATATACATTCCTACATACATACACAGAAGTTTTGTTAACACTTTCAGAATAGTGTAATGCTATTTTGTGACCAGCATTGCTTCGCAAACTAATATTTTGCTCATTTAGTATTGGTGACAAAAAATATCTACATTTTGGAGAGGTATTTTATAACTAAGAAAAAAAACTTTTTGTTTTTTTACCTATTTTTTTTTAAATATATTTTTTTCATTCGCAAAAACCAATATGAACTTTGGTAATAAAACAAACGAGTTTTAGTAAAAATTCAACCGACTAAGTTGTCTTTCAATAGCGAAATGGTATCATTCCAGTCAGCGCAAGTTAATTAAAATCTAAATTTACAGCCATGACTTGAAAAAAACCTCACGACTAAATTAAATGAAGTTCACAATACCGAAATGTTTCTGAGTAGAGTTAGCTGACTTTTTTTGTTAAATGTGTTTAATTTCCATGAAATATTGGCGGCAACTTAAAGTTAACTAACAGATGACGACTTTAGAGGCAAATTTGAGTAGTTTATTTTTCTACGTGTCAATGGGCTTTACGAATAATAATTTTTAACCTTCAGGTTAAGTTTATTGTAGGTCACAATAGATAATTTTATATTGGAAAAAAGCACTAGATACTGTGAATTCGTAAAACTTAACATGGACATTAAAAATGGTTATTAGTTCTTTGCAGGATAGGAACAAAAAATGGTCAAACTTGAAAGTTAAGCGATGGAGTGAAACTTAATGAAGTTTGATAAACGGTTAACATTATGTGCTCACAAGTAAAGTGTATTTTTTTTATAGGTATAGCTCTGATTGACGATTATGTTGACCGCAAAATGGACGTAGTACGCGATACGTATTTCGAACAGAACCATGATTTTCAAAATAAATTTGTACAAAATGGCCGCCAGTTAAAATAGTAATGCCAACTTAAAGTTCAATACCTCTAAAAAAAACACCCTTTACATATTTAGAAACACGTAATTGATATAGTACTGAAACGTGATGGTATCCCACGACGTCCGCATTACCGCTTATGCCTTATTCTCGTGTCCTGTCACTTTTTGGTTTCATCAGAGTTTTTTTTTTAATATCTTCTCTCGGGAAGGCGAACCTATAACGCATCAACCGCGTCCCGAAATGTGATTGCAGACAGGAAGCTTCCTTTGAACCTGTCGCTTTTTCGTTTCATCAGATTCATTGGAGTTCGAAATTACAGCCCAGCCCAGTAAACAGAAGAAGTGTCACTTGAACCTGACACTTTTTTGTTTCATCAGATCTTTGAATTACTTCCCTATGGATCATAAGAAGTTTCACTCCAACTTGTCGTGTCGCTTTTTTCAATTCATTAGATCTGCACTAGAGTTCGAATTTACTGCCCAATGAGCCATTAAAAGATTCCCTTCAAAATACTGTTGATGAAATTAATTTTAATTAAAAGCCTGCTGAAATATTTTAACTGTAGCAATGATTACTCTTGAGTTATTTCAATATATTACATACAATTAAACAAATTTATGATTTAACTAGTCAGCTGGTCTAGCACTTCGTTATTCATATCTCTTTATGTGTTCTTTATGCTTGCTTTAAAAGTATGACCATCTTATTCAAAACAATTCCTTAGTTTCAGCATGACAAATTTATCAGACTGAATGTACCAATCAGTGTACGAATAGTAGTACTGCACGAATACCATACTTTACTTACTAAACTAAATGAGCAAAATATTTCCAAAGTAAAACTAAGAGGAGAATTGGTTTATTTTTTTTATGTCGTATCTACTTGTAAATTTTTTTTTTGCACAACGTGTTTATGGTTGACTGTAGCTTGGTGACAATACTAATATCATATACTCTTACATTTAATTTCACCATACGCAAACAAACTAAAAATCCATTATCATCTCATTTATCATTAATAAAATAAATAAAACTTCATCAAAACTTATACACGATTTCTAGAAACAGAGAAAAAAATATATATATAATCGTTCCGAAAAAGCTGCTCCTATATTTTGTATACTCCATCACAATATTGGACTTAAACTGCATTTTGCGGTAGCCGTTTTTATTTTAAGTTCTTTTTTTTCTATTAGAAATTATATAAAATTTCCCACAAATTTAATTTTAAAAATGAAAACAAATTGTAAGTAAATGGTTTCGGCATATACTTATATAATATATGTATATACATAAATATATAGTGTTATTAACTGTTTTTTAAGATGATGATGGTCGAAGATTAGATAATATTAAAAAAGTATCAATGAAAAAAAAAAAAAAAAATATAACAAATATTCTGCTTGGTATTTCAAGATACATGTTTTGCTTTTAAATTGTTAGTGGTGTTCATAGTCGTAATAAAAATTGATTTCCTGCACCATGTAGATTAGTAGCACCTCCATGTGATTCGAACATAACAAAAACATGATAGAGACAAAAAAATTACAAGTTCGGATCATTAGTTGAATAGGGTTACCTTGATTCATCGGTATTTTCATTTGTAATAAAACACTTAAAATTTTTAAATTCGCCATTATGTTGCACACTTTAATAATAAAATAAAATAATTTGCAAAGTATTACAAGGAAACACAAAAAGGCCCTTATTGTGATTGTCGATCAGCGATCGTCACGACAATTGTCGATTGCGTTGATTGATTTTAGCTATTCGTACGCAAAACATTTTTCCACTTCCAAGAGAAAGCATCGACCAGCCATTTGTAATCGACTACAAGCGACTGTCAAATCGACAATCACAGTTGTTTATCGATCGACACTTACAATAGGGGCCAAAGTATGCTAATATTTCTGCTACAATTACAAAAATGTACTGCGAAGAAATTCTCTACAATGTATATCTGGTCACATTTGCCTCAGAATCTCAGAACTGTGTCATGCATAATTATTCCATGTAAGAAAACACTGTTCAATAGTTTCCAACTATTGTTCTTTTGTGAATTAAAGAAGTAAGACTTCGAGTCTCAGGAACTTTCTTCACAAATTTGCGTAAACCATTTCGTACCGAGAAAATATAATACTAAAGGCGTTTTTCTTTTTTAGAGCTCGAACACTTTGAGCGTGCTCAGATCGCTCTGATTTGTTTATGAAACACACCTGAGCACACAGCTGTCGTAATGGTTGTTTATTAATTGTTATTTATTAATTTGGTTTACCTTCTGTGCCAGAACAACAATTCTCGTCCGCCACTTCAACTAATTCTGTTTATCCTGTTTTTTTTTTTCTGTCAAATGTGACTGTAAAGTGCGTAATCACGTTTTTACTCAGTGTGCTCAGTCAATTTATTCTGAGATCTGAGCTCATAGAGTGTGCCATGAACATTCTCTCAAATTTTCACAAATTCTGAACTCTGATGTGTTTGTAAAAAAGAAACACGAACTTTTTTTTTGTCAGTTCAGGCTCTGCTCTGAACTAAAAAGAAAATTAATTGTAATTTTTGTAAACGCTTAAAAGCTGTCACTGTCAAAATAAAAAGAAACCAACAGATGGCGCACGCATTCGTTCTTGCGTTAAGGAAAAATCTAGTCCAGAGGAATCTAGCCGACCAAAAACGACTAGACTTTTGAATGTGGTCAATTCAAATTAAGAAAAGTTTGTTAGGAAGAGGAAAATGTCAGTCAGATTGTGTGTGTTCTCAGCCACTGACTTGACAGTGTACTCTAGCATTGTTTTTTTGTATGTAAATACCCTCTCCTTGAACGGTCACAACACAACTCTCAAAGCTATTGCTCATTTAGGTAACAACACTGGATTAGGAGCGTCAACTGTCAGAGTGTTGACTGTCAATTGGATGTTGTTGATCTAAGGAGCTCTATTTCTGCGCAAATATGTAATTTAAATAGTAAAATTCATAAACTCCTTCAGTCAGCGTTTTCGTTTTTTTAACAGATAGAAATGATAATGCGTTTGCGTAATGGATTGTAGTGGGTCTGTATAACCAGCTTATTTTAATTTTAATCCTAGGAATAAGTAAGATACAAAGTCTGTATCTATATTATTTAAAATGACAAAACAAAATGCATGAGATCTTAGTAATTGAGTATGAGTATGCTTTTACGAGTAGTAAAGATCAAACGGCCAAAATTGACCAAAAAAACTAAAATCGAAAATTACAAAAAAACTAAATTAGAGAAATAAAAATAAGTGATATTATTATTACTATAGTGGGTTAGTGTATCATTATTATTTGTGTTCATTTCCTTCATCTCCTTTTTGTGTTTGCTGCTATATGTTATGTTTTCAGAATTCCACAATGCGGCCATCACCACCTACTCATTCATCCAGTCAGCAGTCCCCGCACCCTCAGCCCCCACCATCACAAATGATGCCAGGCCAGGTTAGTATAAATTAAAAAAAAAAAAAAGCAAAAGACCCATTTACATAAACTTTACTTATGTTTATCATTAAAAATATGTGGGAAATTTTTGTTTTTGTGAAATATAACAGCAGTATTAAAAGATAAACCAAAAGCGCCAAGAACATTTCACCGTAAACCCACCACCCCCATTCATCATTGCAACACAAAACATTATTTATCATTTCACCAAAATCATTTAATTAACACTATCTCGGTTCACGCAGTTCGTGTTTTCTTTTCATTTGGTGCTAAGGCTTTTAGGAGTCAGTACCACGTCACCAACCACAATTAATAGGACGCCATACTATGAATTTATTTTATAATAATAAATATGTTTTTGTTTTTTTTTTGTAATGTTATGTTGTATGTTACTTTAGTATGAATGTGTCTAAAAGTTTTTCATGTATTGTCCTTTCATTTAACTAACAATTTGTTTTTTCTTTCTGTCTTTAAAGCTGATACACGAAATTACTTTTGAAATAAGTGTTTATAATGTATGTTTTCGATGTTGTACTTGTATATAATGCAGCTAACAATTATATTTTAGTTTTGTATTTATTCGTCAAAATAAATATTTACTTACTTAAATAGGTGGCGCCACAGTCCGGGGTGGACCTGGGCCTCAACAAATACTAGCTCTTTGGTTAACTACCTCCAAGTTGGTTGAGGTCCCCGTGAGCGCCACCTAAGGCGACAACTGTCTATACTGGGTTGTCTTTACGTCCGGAATGGTAGTGTCCATTCGCTCTACATGTCATAGCCTACATGTCGATTGAACTTTTTTTTTTTTTAAATGTTCCCACACTGCGAGAAAGCTAAAGGCTATGTCGTTCATTGCCACACGCCTTTTTTTAAAGGGTGTATTTGACCAAAATGTATTTTTACCCATTTCGTAATCCTCAAAAAAAAAAAAAAAAAAAAAAATCAAATGAAGGCTGTCAACCAGTGTTGGGACTTGAGAGTAGTCAACTGGTGGTATATGGTATATTGGTAAACCAAAAAGTGGTAGAAAGTGGTCGATTTTTAAAACATACCATAATTGCTCTAAACAATTAAATAAAGCTCTTTTCTTTTGCTAATTTTTGCAAACATTCAGAACGTATTTTCTTAAGCTCTATAAACGTCGCCTCACAAAGAACCACAGATATTTTTTCCAAAGTCCAGTACCTGTACCAGTACCAATTTTTAGTAAATTGTTCAACCACTCGGTTTCTATGCGTTCATGATGGAAAATAAGTCTTATAGTGTGTGGGTATTTGTAATTATTTGCGTTATTGTTCTATTTTTTTTCCATCTGAAAAAGTGGTAGATTTGGATTGAGCAAAAAGTGGTAGAAGTCCCATCACTGGTGTCAACACTTTTTAAACAAATTTCAAACTACACTCAGCGGCACGGAATCTTGGCCACTCTTGATTTTTGCTGTAACTCGCCCTAAAATATAAATTTTTTTTTTCAAATTTTAATTGATTGAAACGCTTTTTAGGGAATTCAAAGGTTTACTGTGGTTTTAATAACGTTAAATTAAAATGTTACATTTTCTTGGAAAAAAAGCTTAAATTAAAAACAACATAAAATAAAAAAACACGTATATTCTTTAGTTTTTGGAACGTGTCAGTATCGTGTGTTCCCTCCACTCGTTCTGATTACAGCTTGCGCAGTCGATCTGGCATACTCTGGATGATGTTTTTGATATCAACTTGCGATAAGCTCTCCCAAGCGGTCAGTGTAGCGTTCCCGACCTCGTCTATTGTTTATGGGGGGTCCTTCTTTTGAGCATATCCCAGATATGCTCTATGGGATTTAAGTCCGGACTACGAGCAGACCATAGTAGTTTTTGAATACCAATGACTTGAAGGAATTCATCTACGATACTTGCTACATGGGCTCTTGCACTATCTTGCATTAACAGGAACTGGTCGTATCCTATGAACCCCATATAGGGCAATACGTGTTCCTGAAGGATCTCCTCAACGTATCGCGTTTATCAACGATAATCAATTCTGTACGTCCTTCGAAACTTATTCCTCCCCATAATAGAGCCTCCATGAAAAGCCACGTAATGAATAATGGAATTAAAGAAAAGAGATAAACACTTTCCTGACCTACCTTCAGATGCGACATGTGTTAATAACACAAAAAAAATTAGCCATGGATGATAGGATGATAACAGCTTGGCCAAGATTCCGTGCCGCTGAATTTATCAATAAGCTGCGCCACAGACCAACATTTAAGATGATCAAATTAAATTAATTTATAAATCGAATGGACATTCGACTTGAACAAACACTGTGTGATGTTTTCTCTGTCGGAGCATGGGGCAGTGATTTTCTAAGGAAATTGCTGATGCGTCAGACACCTGTTGATGTGAATATAAATTAAATGCATGCGTTTTTGAAGAACGCTCTATTGAGTGGGCGTTAAAATAGCATTTATCTTAGTACATTTAAATCGAATCAACATAACTTCCTTCAACCGCATTTGTATAAGGCGGCAACATCTTTATCACTCTGTATCTAGATCTTTCAACTGTGGCCAAATTATCCTTTGTTTTGCTGCTTACCTTCAGACTGTTGATCTTCGCATGTTGATCTTGATCTTTCAGCCTTATCGCATAACCTGTGGTTTCCATTCCTTTGATTTCCTTAGTGTGCGATCAACAGCTGATGGACCGTTTTTTGACACTGGCGCGGCGGTGTGGTACGAAACTTCCTATATAAGTATGTTTAGCTGAAAAGCGACAAAGACACTGCCTTTATAGGAAAAAACAACAGCTCTTTTGTAGCTGGCGGTGGACTTTCGCCTTCCATATCTAGGATGGGGCTACACATTTAGAGTCAACGTTCACCTTAGTTTAGCCTTAATCTCTAATGTCAACTTCCCACCCTAAAGGGGAAACCATAATTGGATTGAATCGGAGTGGTCCAGCTAGGAATATGTATGATTACATTGAATAAATTCCAATGGCTTCCGTCAAAGACTAATAAAAAAGTTAGAAATAGTATTATAAATATTTGATTCTTATTTTATTATGCAAAGTTAAATATTAATTTGACATGTCGCTAGTCTTCTAGAGGTCAATGGAACGCGGTCTTTGAAGTATGTATGTAGTATGTCAAGACCAAAATAAAGTGTTTAAAGGGTTTGAGTTAACTGAAATGGATTTTGGTCCATTTTTGACAAGATTTTAATCCCGCGTAATCCGATTATGGTTGACCTTTCATTAGCGATTTTCGAGGAGTTTGCTTGTACCCCGAGCAACGCATCAATTTCAAGATCCCATTAAAAAAATTATAATAAAATGATACGCCAAATGTTTTCATAATATATTATTTCCCAATATATTCCAAAAAGAAACGTGATTCTGCAAATAGTTCAAATTTGGTGTTACTATGAACAAACAAAAGGGAGAAGCGGAAATAACCTAATAATAGGCACATTTCAAGTTTTTGACTCAACATTTCAACGGGTTTTTACGCTATTATTTTTGACATTTTCTTTACCTGTCGTCACAGTCCGGGGTAGACCAATACGGGTCTCTAACTATAATAATAATAAAGAGGGTTCAGTGATCTCTTGTACCCCCCTTGAGAAGGTTAATATCCTTTTCTAGAACCCCGTCGCGTTGTGTATCTTTTAAGAACCAGTCCAATTCAGTAACATCAAGTCAAGTTTCTAGTATGAATCTGAGAACGATTGGTATGCGGTACTATCCCTGATCTATTATCCTCCTAAGTGTCTTTTTTTACTAACTGCCTCCATTTGGGTACACCAAGTTGGTTGCGGTCCCTTTATTTTTCTGCGCATCACCTAAGGGAAAGTCTTGCTCGACTGCGTTGTTACCCTGCGTTGGAGTGGAATACTATTCGGAACGGAGTGCTAGTATCCAATCGGCACTTTTCTGACCAGGATCAGTTCATTATCACTCGACCGATTTTACGTTCAAAACGGTGCTAAAGCCCATTCGCCTATGCAAAAGAGCTGGACGGGGTTGCTGAGGACCTTACGCTTAGCAAAAGTCTTCGAAAAATCAGAAAACTAAATAATTTAGATGGCCTTTAGAGTCATGCGCATTTATATTTTCTTGCTCTAACAGGCCGGGGTGAACCTTCCAGCTAGCTCGGTGCCTACCAGGGTGGTTGAGATCGCTCTCCAATTGTGCACTCAAGGTATAAAACGACAAAAATCAACTACTTCGAAGTGATGTCTGTCCATTGAGACGTTTTGCACGAGTCGCCGATGTTGTGAGTCTTATTTTGATGACTGCATATACGTCGTCTTCATTCACAGCCAGACCCATCTTCACCGCCTTTGTTTCAATGCATAGCTGAAAGGAAAAATTTTATCTCTAATGTTGGCATATGAGTTTTGTACAAGCCCGTAACCTTGTCTCAAACCTTGTTCGACATTTAAGGGTTTGGTGATATACTTTTCCACAGATTTTTCTATAATCACCCTGCACAGACGAACGAATTTGGCATTAATGCCGCAAGTAGAGCTAGCCTTTGTATAGGTGCCGGCGATGACGAATCTATTACAATATCCTTATTTAAATAAGAAATAAATTAAAAAAATACAATGCAATGAAATTCGAAAAAAAAATTGTCTCTTTTGCAAATAATTTCTTGAGAAATGTCGTATATAAGCATGAACGTAGTGCACAATATTTGGCTAATGCGAAAGCTTTGGAATCATCTAAATAAATTCATCATTCATAAAACACTACGATCATAGCTTTTCAAACAATTGGAATGCATAACCTTTGACTTGAATAGATTATTATAACAATAGCACAATATAGCATTTTTAATTTAATGTATTACTATTTCTCAACAGCCATTCATGGGAGCGCCCAGGTTTCCATCGGGTCCTAGACCGGGCGTTAGGATGCCACAGGGAATTGGGAACGATTTCAATGGAGTGAGTTTATTATGCACCCAAGTAAAATAGTCTAAGAGTTCCTTATTCGTAGCTATTGACTTGAATCCATCCCCTTCCTTTTCAATAAACGAATATATTTTAAATATAACTTGCAATTAATTTCAGCCACCTGGACAACCAATGATGCCAAACAGTATGGACCCAACGAGACAAGGTAACATATCAATCGAAAATATTTTCAAGTTGCATAGTTTATACCAAATGCATTCTTTCAGGCGGTCCACCTGGTATGGGTCCAATGAATCCACGTATGAATCCGCCCCGTGGTCCTGGAATGGGTCCTATGGGACCGGGTTCATACGGTCCCGGGATGAGGGGTCCACCACCAAATAGTAGCCTAGCACCAGGAGGGCCTGGTATGCCTCCAATGGGTATGGCTGGAGGCAGACCACAATGGCAACCAAATACATCAACGGTAAGCAAGTTGTATTTATTTCAATTAATATATGTGTTCTAATGTATTTGTCTATTCAAATTTACAGCCAATGAACTATTCGTCATCATCGCCAGGGAATTATGTAAGTTGAAAGCCTTTACAAGTAGTCTTCATCGTTCAATTGCAAGGGCAATAAGACTGCACTTCTAAAGAGTACAATGACGGAGTATTCGTTCAGTTGTCCTTGTTCAAAGCAAGGCATTTCTCGACCACATGAACGATGTCATTTGAGTAGTACTGGAAAAGGGTCGCCAATACATTACAGAGGACACACTTGTTAGCATTTTAGTTACAGCAAAATAATCGATTTCAATCAAATGTACAGCAGGCATTGACACATACGTTAAATGTTTGGGCATAAAATTGGGAACTTAATCACAAACAGAACAATTGAGGGGAATCCATAACAAATTTCTGTCTTTTAGTGGTCATAGAAAGAAAGTCTAAGCATGAAAGAAAGTGCAATGATTGCTTGTGACAAACGATGGAGCTACTAGCGGCAATACAGGTTCTTCGACAAAGCCAAACAGCTGGAGCATAGTCTGAAGGGATAGACTGCGCAACTCCCCGTCTATATCTTGCCGGACCTTTCGTTCTTAAGGTCGCGTACCCAAAGGGAAGAAACGGAATCTTATTACTTTCGTTACGATGTCCGTCCGTCTGTCTGTTCGAACCCATTAAACCAATTTTGTTCCTAGGTCTATCTCAAAAACTAACATCCGGTATTACCTCTAGTTAATACACTATTCACTAGAGCTCGAAAGTATCTCTCAACCTTTTCGAAGGTCTTAATATTACCCTCAGTTGTTGAGAATATTAAATTTGATCACATAATAATCAGTTTCTTTGCACAGTATTTTTTTTGGTTACGCTCAGAGAGAAACCCTTATTTTTGTTTTGTTTGGTTTCGGTCAACCACTGAGAGATATCACTGACAGAAAAAAATAAATCTCATTTGTACATTTTTCACTATAGGCGTTTTTCTTTTTTAGTTCAGAGCGAGCGTGAACTGTCAAAAAAAAGTTCGTGTTTCTTTTTTAGCTCAGAGGCATCAGAGCTCAGATTTTGTGTTTCTTTTTTCGCTCAGAGAATGTTCAGAGCACGTTCAGAGCGTGCTCTACGAGCTCAGAATAAATTGACTGAGCACACTGAGTAAAAAGGTGATTACGCACTTTACAGTCACTATTGACAGAAAAAAAACAGGAAAAGCAAAATAGTTGAAGTGGTGGACGAGAGTTGCTGTTCTGGCACAGAAGGTAAACCAAATGTAATAAATAAGAATTAATAAACAACCATATGACAGCTATGTGCTCAAGTGTGTTTCACAAAGAAATCAGAACACTCCGAGCACGCTCTGAGCACGCCCGGTTCAGAGCGCGCTCATAATGCTCGAGCTCTGTTCAGAGCTGAGCTCTGAACTAAAAAAGAAAAACGTCTTATAACTATTGACATTAGTTAGCAGCGCATGCGGAATTGCATTAAGAGGCATTGGTTAACACTTGTCTAAGGAAGTTCAGTGCAAGTGAAAGTGTCCCGGCTACACAAGTAATGTGAAAATGTATTGCTAAAACCCTTGCGAGTTTACTTGTAGTCAAACTTAATTCTAAAATTCTTAAAATATTTCTTATTACCCATTCAGATGATGATATCCCGTATAAAGCCATTTTCTTTATTCATAGTTTATGTAATAATATGTCAAGTCGTTATGAAAATTAGAACAGCAAAAACCTAGTTCAAAATTCAGTTCTTTCACTCCTGGGAAATAACTCTGGAATAATCTAAAAAATTAGGTAATTACTGTTTCTGCGTTCTCTAAAAGCATATGTGGGTGCTGCCTCGATAGCCTAATGAAATTTCGGACATTGTCCTTCCTGCTAAAAGTCATGGAAACTAAACAACCTGAGTATCTACACAACAGAATTAATTTCCCCCAATCGACAATAGCTATATGTGTTAAATAAGAACAACAACACTGAATTCAATACAATTTTGACTTTTTTAACTTACTTTCGAAGAATGAGGTCTTTGGTTGATCATTTCCATTTAATTTTTATGGAAAAAGTTAACTAAGGAGTGATAAATCTAAAATTTAAAAATAAAAATCAACCAAAGAGCGAAAAGGTAATTATATATAAATAAATCTCAGAGCAAGACCTTAATGTCGAAGCCGAATGTAATATCTCTCAGTGAGAAACCAATTGAAAATAAAGGTTGAGAGTTATTTTCGAGCTCTGCGATTCACACCGAGTCATAAACTCGGTTTTCGCGAAAACACTCGAAAACTTCATTGAACTTCACAGAAGTTTCCCCAAACATATTGCAGTTTTCAAAACGAGTTGTTTGAAGTCGTTTTCCATGAAAACGCCACGAAAACTACTTCCAATCGGTCGGTTGTTGAAGCAGACACACCTTTTGCGAGTTCATCAAAACTGCTGACAGGATAGCTCTCACTCAGTGCTGTCGTTTCTTCTAGTTTTTGTTAACAAAAGTGGAATCTCTTGTCTTTGCACCATATACAGCAAATTATTCAGTTTTTCTAGAATTTCAGAACGGCAGCACTACCTGTCACAACTAAATGATATTTTCATATGTTTTGACTCTGTTGTTGCTTATGTTAATTATTTTATTATTATTTTACCCTAAGTTAACTATTATCAAGTAGCTTAATTAATTTTGTTTGTATATTATGTCAATACGAGCGGAGTTTATTTAGTAAAATAAAAGTTTAGTCGCCACAACCGTTTCTTAGCTAGTTTCACAGCTAATTGAAGCGTTAACTATTCAATGAAAACGAGTTGGTTTTTGGTGTGAATGCATCGACTAGTTTTCGTAAACTTTTTGTCGAAAACTTGAGCGCGGTGTGATTAGGCTATAAACAAAAAATACCAGTAGTGGCGATGTGTTAGGGTTTGTTGGAAGCACCTTCAATGTCTATGTAGAAAGTAAATTCGTTATTGTGTAAGGACTTTTCGATGGTTACCTTTACAACGCGTTTATTAACAAAAATTTTAGAATAAAAGAACAACGCTTTTTAGCAATAGGAATCTGAAAGGATAAGTAAAAATTGGCGACTTCTGTTAACCAGTTCAGACATTGCTTTTTAGTGCTACAAAAATTCTACATACATTGAAGCATAATTCTTAAATGTTCTTTCTTTATTTTGAACAGGGTCCGCCGGGTTCTAGTGGGCCGCCTGGACCCGGAACGCCTATCATGCCATCCCCGCAAGGTATTATTAAAAAATAAATTCTAAAGAAATTTGTCTCTAATCGAAATTTATTTACTTCGCAGACTCGTCGAATTCAGGAGGTGATAATATGTACACTTTAATGAAACCAGTTCCAAGTGGCAATATGGGAAGTGTAAGTAAATTTTGAGTGCTTAAATATAAAGTCGTTATGATTGTATCTTGCCTTCTCTTCAATGGAAATTAAACCAAAGTTAAACGTGAAAAGATATCATAATACCTTAGACCTGCCCAAAAGTTGGGAATCCCCTATAACGATTTCTGCATGAGCTGCAGAGTTATGGCACAGAAACATTCGTACCACATCTTATTTACTTGTCCTGCTGCTCGCCCATATCCGGACGGTCACACTAGATCATTACCTTTATCACGATCCTAACGCCTTTTACAGCTTCACCATTGTATAGGACATCGCAATTAATCTACTTTACTCTTAGGCTGTTTTGTGTAGTGTTGGAAGTTTAAATTAAAACCAAAGTAATCAAATAAGTTAAATTGACTGGGCAAAGTTTGTACAATGAACAACAGAATACATGAGCTTCTGACTGTCGAGCAGCTACTTATCCGAACGGAGCGACCCAATGCTTTGGTGCTTTGGTTACCGAATTCCAAGATGTGCTGTGCAATCTGCGTTATCGGGTAGCCATCCTCTAGGTAGCCCCGGAATGAGGTGGCTAAATCAAATCCGACATATTTTGAGGAAAGTTGAACATGAATTGAATTTGAAAATGAATTTTAGTTCCTTAAAAATCTCATAAGAAGTTTTATACAAGAAAAAGGCCTCACCACGCAATGAGAACCACATGTCTACGAGATTGTGTACCTGAAAAATAATGTTTTCATCACCGCCAATGTACAGGATGGGGCAAAGTAGAAGGCGATTTAGAAAAGGCTTTTCCAAATTGTATATATTTACCATCTTAAGTTACCTAAAAAGGCATTCAAGAAAATTAAAATAAGTTTTACCAAGAAATGTAACCATTTCATAAAAATAACTCCAGTTGACGTACGGTCATTCGAAACGAGCCTTTCAGTAATTTATCAATCATCACAATACGCTGCATTACCAGTGAGATTTATTCCACGTTTTGTCAGATTCTCTCTTTCAGTACATCAGTACTGTTTGTTGTGGGTTATCTTGATACACTTTACTCTTCAGGTAACTCCGTTGTTACGTTCGTTTTTCTTTGATATGTATCATTAAAAAAAATAGGGAAGGTAACTGACCGACATTTGTGTTTTAATCACGCCCACAGTCTTTGTTGCAGACATGTTTACGACAAATGTTTGCAAAATGTTTTCTGATCAGTCGATTCAATCTCAAGCATTGACGGCACAAACAAAAATATATTTAAAACAAACATGTTAATCGTTAATCATTTTCAGGAATTCCCAATGGGTGGAGGACCAGATGGTGGTCCTATGGGGCCAATGGGTCCCAATACAATGGGACCTGTACTTAATGGAGATGGACTAGATGGTATGAAAAACTCACCTGCTAATGGAGGACCTGGGACGCCGAGAGAAGACTCTGGGAGTGGTATGGGTGATTACAATTTAAGCGGCTTTGGCGGACCCGGGGAAAACGTGAGTAGCAATCCAATTTTATCCTTTTCCGTATAAATCAAGTATTAAAATAGTGTGCATAATTTAGTTTAAAAAAAAAAAAATAGTTGACACGTTCGCTCGTAAAATGCCATCGAAAGTAAGCAAAACTAAGAAAAAACAAAAAAGAAACTGTTTTCATAAGAAAGTATATAGCTCGAGTCTGAAGTGTTTGTGTTTTTAATTTTCTTCAGTCGTCATTTCCATTTCAAAGCGCATTTTAACAAAAAAACTTATCATACTTGTTAAGCGTGGCTGGAGCGCCGGTGAACGTGTTGACATTACTAACTGAAATCTGCACCACACAATACAAAATCAATCAAACTATCACAAAATCCGTTCAAATAAAATCTTAACTTTATTGTTGAAGTAACACCAAACCGAAGGAAGGAGTAAAAATATTTTATTTAATTTTCCATTTTTTTTTCTGAAACAAAAAAAAATATAATTATGTTTTATTAACATAAATAAAAAAAAGTTGAATTAATTTTATTTTTAATTAATATTTATTTGAAAAATCAAATTTTAGAATGTGATGTTGATGTTTTTTTTTTCTTTATCTTCGCAAATATGAAAAAACCAACACGTTTATATTTGTTTTTTTTTTTTTTTTATTATTATTATTTTTTTTTTATATAATGAACAGAATTTCATTTAGTATTTTCTTTTTCTTTACAATAAAAAAGACATTTTTTCATAAAAAAAAAATAGATCATAATACAAAAAGATTTAATTAGATAGTTAGCACAAAAAAAATCAGAGCTCTCATTTAGTTTACATTTTAGTTGTTTCCGTTTTAATTGAAAACAAAAAAAAATAATGTTTTAGTCAAACACATTTTTATATTTTAACATTTTGTTTTCGTATCTTATATTTAATATTAATGGTTGCAAATCGTTATTAGTATTTGTTTAATGTTTCATTTAAAATCTATTCCTAAGAATCATTTTTGTTAATATATATAGATGAAAGAAAAGAACTACTTAATTCTTTTTTGAAAATAACAGGTAGCGAAAATAATCTTAAGATGTATGCTATTCATTTGTATTTATCTTATTTGTGTGTGATTCTTTCCTTTTGTAAACATTTTTCAAACAAATTCTAACTGTTTTTTTTTTTTTTTTTTTTTTGTTTTTTTTTTCAACAATAATTATATATTTTTGCATGTTGTGTGCTTTTTTTTTGTTCGCGTTTGCTTTGCCGACAATGTTCTATTTTGTACATTTAATCTTATGTATTAAGAGAAGAATTTATGAAAAGAAAAAAATGATTAAAGTTGATAATTGTTTGCACATAATATATATATATATATATATCTATATCGAATTTTATATTTATATATATTTGTGTTGTTGAAAAATACAAAAGCAAGTCTTGGGATGGTGTCGTCGAAAATAATTCAAGTGTATTTATTGCATCTGTTTTTTTCTTTTATCAATGTCATTTTTAAACGTTCGAATTTCATAATAGGATTTATTATAAGTGGATGTAAGCCATAACACTTGTGCAGTCTCTAATCGCTGTGGAAATTAAGCAAAACTACACTATTGAGAAGAATAAAAAATCTATATATATGTTATCATGCCGAAGTTAAACAGATTGAAAACAAAAAACAAATTAACCCATATTTATAAAAACAAAAACAATAAATAAATAAAATAATATATATACTTGACACCATTTTAAGATTTTTTTTTTAGTTTTTTTTTTTTTTTGTATAACTTTTTTAAATTTTAACATAATATTATCTACTAAGCTAAATAATTTAAGATACGGTTTCATGGAGAGTATAAATGATTGTTGTCTTGAAAATTCAACTCAGCACACCATCTGTTCAGAATAAATTCGAATGGATTCTTTAGGTATCCAACCCGAAAACAAAAACTTTCATCACCTCATTAAAAAAAAATAAAAATCAGATTACTTCTATTTCTTACTTCGTTTAGCAGTTCGATTGCATGTATTATATTTTGTTAACTTTTCCGGATCTTGCTTTCATAGGCGATGCACCACAATGATGAGTAGAAGCCTTTGATCTGTGCTATTATTTCGAATTTGAGTTACATGGCTATTATGTAAATTCGCCTCAAGTAATTTTCAAGATTCTAAGTTGTAAATTGTGCTTTTATAAGTACGCCTTAAACTATTGAGAATGAGAAACTTCCTTCACTGGTCGAGAAGCTGTTAAGTAAGCTACTCTCCATGTATTCGGGAATTCAACTTCTATCAGATTCAGAACTATGAAAGTACAAGAGAAACTTCTTTTGATGTCCTATTTTAGGGTCCTCGTCAGTCAATTCAGTTTCCTACTCAATTGTATATATCTATGTAAACTTTTTGATTTAAATGGGGTTGGTTATGATGTTTCCTGATCATAACCTCGCCGAACAAAAAGGAAGAAGAAGGGTTTATTGATTGGGACTTTTGTAGTAGTAAGTCTTTTGTAATCCCCTCATAATCACTGTGACCAGTGATTGATTTGGCCATGCGTTGAATCAAGCTCCCGAAAGTATGATTGTCGTTGCTGATGAGTTTTAGTCTTGAGGCTGAAACACAAATAACACAAAAGGTTCTAGGTCTACGAAGGTACTTATTGATCTTTTGCCAGTTGCTTTCGAATCCCTCATGAGCTGAACCCAGAAGAGAGTGACTTTATTGTGGGCAACTAGCTGCTCTATGATCAGACAGTTCCAGACAAGTCTGGAGTTTAATATGCTCTAACAATATGCTCATGTTTGACCTTCTGAGATTTCAATTCTGCAGACTGCTTCTGCTTGGAAAATCGTTGTTGAGGTATTTTTGAAGAAGTGCATGGCATCTGTAATACACACGCTATTTTTAGAAGTCTTTAAGAGTTGATTTGGCTTTTCCCGCCACACTAGCGAATAATAACTGGCATGATGATTGGTCCAGTTAATAATTTTTGGACGTTACCAAATAATCTGAAGTTAGCCCATAAGACAGCAGTTGCCTTTTTAATGATATATTCCGGGTTGGTGATGATATCTCCTTTTCCAAAATCCCCTTTCCAAAATCCCCTATTCCATAATCCCCTGTGCTGGAATCCCTTACTCCAAAAGACCCTGAGAGAAAATCCCCACGGGACAAAATCTCCAATTTTTAAATTTGGTGTTATTAATTCTGTCGCGCGACAGAGTGAGATGGGTATGCAACCCCCCTGCTTGGGTTTACTGTCAGACCTGCGGTATATGTGCGAAATTGGATATATGCGGATTTTATATTATGTTGTTTGCTTAATTTTACTGCCAAAACTACGCGCCTAAAAAACGGATAGATTCTAAACTGTGGAACAGGCGATTTTAACGAGGGATTTGAGTATGTATATAAATGGGAGATTTTGGCATAGGGGATTTCGTCCCGGAAGATTTTGGAAAAAGAGATAAAAAAAATGAGAGATTATGCCCAATAAGGGATTTTGAAAAAGGAGATAACGTTGGGATCCCATATATTCCACATGACGTTCCCAGTTAGTTTCTGATCCAGTGATATGCTTAGATATTTTACTTCCTCCGAGAATAGAATTTGTACGTTGTTTCACGCATTTGTACGGAGGTTAGCATTTCTTCAGAATTTCAGAAAGTTTCGTCACTAAGACCAATCAAATGCTGCTGTTTTTGTTTTTGCATGGCTTTTTTGACGTGAGCATGCGAGGCAAACTTTCACGATTGAAATAGTTTTTTGAAAAAATAATCATATATCAGCGTAGTTTTTCTCAGGGTAGTTGTTTGTTAGACATTCGAAAAGGCTTTAAGACAAGCCGATATTTTCTAAACTCTTTTGTTTTAATTATTAGTTGGGTTTTTCTTGTTTTGATTAATTTAAATATTAGTTTGCTTATAGCTGTTTCGGACTGGCTTACATTTCAATAAAGGATTATTTCAACACGTCTTGTCATTAAGTTCCTATAACAGTGCTTGCTTACCAAAATATTAATTTTCTGACGTGTTGAAAAGAAAAGTTCACAAAACTCCAATCTTAACAGAGATTTATCGAATTTGACGCTTTTAATTTATTAAAATTCAGTGATTTATATCCTCTAGGTCTAGAATATTCTTTTGCTTAAAAGAAAATGTCATTAATTTAGATAATTTATTATCTTACTCCCGGAGCAGAATTATTTTGTTGCAGCTGAAAAACTCGTTTTCCACAGCGAAAGAAAATTATTCAAAGATAATAATTATTTATCCCAATTAACACACGGCCTTAAAGATCAAATAATTTATAATTAATTTATTTATTTACAATGACTATGATACTTAAAATCACAACTTTTGACAGATCGTAGCATTTTCTGTTTTCACACTTTCTCATTTCAAAAACGATCGAATGCGAGATCTTGCAAAAGTTTGAGTATAATTTTCAGTGTTTTTTTACATTTCATAAAAAAAACAGTTTTTCGTTGCAAAGTTACATTAACCACAAACGATTGAACGTTTTTATCTTGCGGAATCCCAACCCTGGTTTTGCGAAATTTCTAAAACCGCTCTTCTCAGTTTCATGAGATATGTCAAGTATTTCAATGTAATTTCGTACTCAGGCCTGGAAAATAATGTCGTTTTCCATTGGGCAAAAAGAAGTGTCCGGAAGTGTACGGAATCAAGAAAATCAATTCTGAAACCGTTCCATTGGCGCAAAAAACAGAATCTTCTGTTGATTCTGAGGAGAGAATTTCGATTCTCGATTTCAAGTCAGAATCCACTCGTGCATTTTATGTATTTTATACAAGCCAGTTGGCAGCAGCCACACAGTAATTTTTGACGTTTCACCAATACGTGAGTGTAGTCGCCCAGAAGTAGTTTTCTTGTTCCATTGGATTTCAGAATGAGCGAATCCTCAAGTGAAACCAATGGAAAACAAAATAAGACGTATTTTGACATAAAAAATAAAATCACATGTTGCACGCAAAAGGTGTTTTTAAACCCGAAAAGCTAAAACTTATCTTTTGTCACCCTGCAAGGGACCTATAGTATTTGTAGTCAGAAGCTGTCTGACATTCGTGTTCAGCAACCCAAGTAAATTTTACTTTCTTCGATGGCTTTCTCAATTACCTCAGTTATCTCATGCAATTGATCGTTGCTTGTTTGCTTTTAACCCGAACTGTAAAGGTATAGGACCTTTTTCTTCTATAATTGGTTGTAAGTGCCTGAGTAATATCAATGTAAGAACTTTGGAAACAATTGGAGGAAGCGAGAAGCCTTTTTTATTCGGTGGTTTGCTTGTTTTTTAGAACAAAATTGACTTGCACGACTTTCCATTGACTCGAGATGTATTGGGCCTTACCAATAATCATTTTTAATCTTCAACTTAAATATTTTGAAGTTCACAATGGGTAATTTCATATGGTAATTTTCATATTAATAATGTGTGGCATAATGCTCCAAAATGCGTTTCGCCCTAATGTGGTGGGTGGGCTCATCAGTAGACGAACCACCACATCTGCCTAGACGCACATTTTACCGAGACTATCATCAAAAGTGACTGTGAACCATAAATGGAAATTTTCGCCAAACTTCGACTTTGATTTTCGTGACTTCGTAAAAGTTAGTTTTCTTTCATTTTTCTTAGAAGTGTCATCATCAGAGCTTGTCCATCGGACGGTTTAAAATTTTCCTATAGATGCTTTGTCTTTTGTTGCTGTTTGCACAGACTTCTTTTTGGGTTATCTAGATCCTCGGAATATTTGTGGCTTAAATAACCTTCTAGAGTTGTTGGGTTTTTTCCAGCCATTAGGCTTCCAAGGTAATTGCTAACTGCATGGCTTTTAGAGGCTATATTCAAAAACGAGCTGGTTGCAATCACGAGCTTGTTCCAATCTTCTACGAGCTTCTCGTTTTTGTTTCACAATGCCTTTTATTTTTTTTATTTCCTGCGGATATTAAACTCAGTTAGGTAGGTAGTATAGGTAGGTTTGTCTGTGATTTTATAAATGAGGAACCAGCTTTTATTCTTTCAGAGAGGGGCTCATTATTCTTTTATCGGGCTCATCGCAACTCATCCACAACCAAGTTAGACTCATGCAGCCTATCTATCAGACTGAGCGTTAGGGCAACTCATACATAGACATTTCATCCAACTTTAATTATTTTATAGGGATGATAGGCTTTCCAGGAAAAGGGTTCATCCTAATTTAGTTTGAAAACGATTGTGGATAAAATGGTCGATAAAACTGGCTTCTAGTTCACTTGTGCTGTAGGCGAGTTGTTTGTGCATGGATGAGTTGTGCAAAGGTGTACCCAACCAAACTCAGTCTTATCGAATGTTAGTATTATTTCCTTTTGTTGCTTTTCACGCTTAACGTGAATAATTTTAAAGTGTCTGTCCTTTATGAAAATGGTTAGGTGATTAGAATGTTGTTTTTTTTTCGGGACAAACACTGAGTGAATACTATTTCTTTTTTTAAGAGAAAGTGTTTTTCGAAAAGAACACTTACTCGCTATTAAAATATTATTTTTTTTCAACACATTTTAGCCAACTGTCAAATGGGTTTAAAATTAACTTCACTACTTATTTGTCTCCCTATAAGAATACAGTAAAATGTACTTCTGTCT
The DNA here is from genome assembly GCA_955612985.1 of Cheilosia scutellata. Lineage (NCBI taxonomy): Eukaryota > Metazoa > Arthropoda > Insecta > Diptera > Syrphidae > Cheilosia > Cheilosia scutellata. The sequence goes on along the minus strand of OY015315.1, from coordinate 8,973,031 downwards.
CAAAAATTTGTTGAAATACACGTAAGAATACAAATCAATTATCAACTAAAATTACTATCTCTTTTTCATAACTCAAATTAACTGCATTTCACTGATGACAAAACAACAAAGGTGTTCAGTTCATATATCTATTTGGTTATCTTCCCATTGTTTTTTTCGTTTTCTTTTAATTTTTCGTTTTTATTTTTGCATTCGTAATACTAGTGCTTGCTTTCTCTCTCAGCTTCAAAATATTTTTCTTAACCATTTTTACATTCTTTCACTTGCACAACTAACCAGCTATATTTTGTTTGTTTCCCCACTAACAAACATATTTCATACTTAAACAAAATAATAATAAAAAAATGGCTTTAAACTTTTTAATATATAAATATACTTTTTAATAAATAAATAAATAAAAAAAAAAGAATCTTTAAATCAAATACAATAAAAATTGATGAAAAGTTATAATAGAATATTTTTACTTGACGAGCAGCTAATATTAATTCAAATTGATTATAATTATTATTAGTTTTTTATTAATAATATTAATAATTAATTTTCTTCTTCTTCAAAATAGAAGTTTTGCTTTCTTGTCGTTGGTGTTTTTATTTTTTTTTTAGTTTTTTTTTTTTTTAATAATAAAAATACATATGTATTTAAATATATACATATATGTGTTTAAATATATACGTATATAAATATATATATTATGTATGGGTTTCGTATAATATGTATATTAACAAAAATAGAACACTTTTAGAATTAAAAAAAAAAAAAAGAACAAACCATTTTCTTTTAATTTACACACTTTAAGCACTTAACAAATGAAAAAAAAAAATATTAAAAATCAATGTTGTTTTTCCCGAAAATGAAAATACGAAATGAAATTTTGCAGGACCAAACTGAGTCGGCAGCTATCCTGAAAATTAAGGAAAGCATGCAGGAAGAGGCGAAACGTTTCGAGAAAGACTCTGATCATCCTGATTATTTTATGCAATAACATCCCTCTTTTCTTAAGGCTAATTTTAATTTTTAATACAAAAAAGTATGTTATATATATAAATATATTTTTTAAATTAATATCATTGCTTTATTTTTTTTTTAATTATTCTCAATTAATTAAAATTTATTTTCTTTATTTAAACGTATTTATTTTATTATAATTTTTTTTTTGTAAAGATTAAATTCTCTCCACATAAAAGAAAATTAAAAAAAAAATTATTTATATATTTAAATATATATGTTTATTTAAAAAAATTTAAAATGTTCTTCTGCACATACATCCTTTGTGTGTACCCCCGGTCATTTATTTTCCTAGCGCCTTCCTAGATATTTTCCTCCACTCTCTGTGAAATTTTATAAAAGCAATTTGAAAGACACCATCACCAAGTAAAAAAAGAACTATTTTTTTTAAATAAAAATCGAAATATTAAAAAAATATATAATAGAGAAACAAAAAAAAAGAAAAAAAACAAAAGAAAAAAAGTACATAAGTTGTTTGCCTTGCTCTGGTCAGTGTAATTTTTTCCATTCTAATACATATTGTTTACATTAAGATTGATCGATGTTTTTGAAGCTTTTTAGTTAATTTAATTTTTTTTTTCAAAGTGTATTTCTGTGTTTCTGATATATTTGCATATATACGTATGTATATGTGTGACTATATATATTTGATATTTGTTTATACGTATTTTTTTTTAAGAATCCTCTTCTCTATTTTAAACGAAATGATTCTATCATGGCAATTTTTTTTTTTTTGTTTTCTTGTCTCTGTAAGCACTAGGTCTCGAAAATAATAAATGTTTGTTGAATGTTGAACATATATATTTTTTATCTACCATATATATATATATATATATCTGTTGAAAGGTATTGTTTTTCGCTAATCTTATGCAATTTCTCGAGAATATCAGCTTACATTTTCACATAACTAATAACAAATTCATTAACAATCCGAAACCTACTATTGTTGGAAAGGAATGTAGTATTTTCGCGAGACGCTAACTAAAACTTCTGAATGTTTCTTTGTTTTATTATTATTAGTTGAAGTTGACAAAAGGAACAAAATGTATATATATATGGAATATATGTATATGTGAGCATGTTTGCCAGATTCATGATATCGCGATATAATGTTTCTTTCTATCTTGTACCTATCAGTCAGTTGTCATGTTGTTCATTTAAAATGTTTTGATTTTATTACAGTTGGAAAGATTTGACTTTAAACATTAAACAAAACATGTAGATATAACTACTAATTAATATAGATTCAGACATCGGTACTAAGTAGAATTTAATGTTGGGTGTACCTATAGACACACGCTGTGCTTATTAATGCCCTAAATTGTATCGTTCTGCAGCAACTTTTACAATACTACTACGATAACTACAAGTACTGTTTGTATCTGAGTACTGTACTGAGATTCTAGTACCTGCAGTACGCATATAGTACCTATTACTGATTTGTTGATTGCCTTCACCTCTTGATGCGAGGATCGTTCGTCTTGTTACAGGACTTTTTGTACACAATTGTCAAGTAATGCTTACATACATTGATTAGAACTTGACTGTCGTAATTACTTAAAGACAGTACCCTTTACATAATTGGTTCGCAATGTAAACAATATGTATGTACCTACTAACTAACCTCGAGCGATGCATGCAGAAGGGGGCCAGCTTTTTGCATTTCTAACGTCAAGACATTCGAGAATTGAGAATCGACGTGTCCAACACAAAGTGCCTGTATCCGTCTAGAACTCAAATTTAAGCATGATACAAACTAACACTGTAGTGTATCTACTATAAAAATAACAAGTTCGTTTAAGCGTTAAAAACTTAAAAACTAACCAACCGATATTGAGATGAAAGTTTACACAATATATGTGTTGTGGAGTGCACCTAAATTTATTTATATATTTATATATATTTCAATTTATCCTATAGATGGCGCTGAATACCAAAATATCACAATTATATAGGCCCTTATTGTGATTGTCGATTAGCGATCGTCACGACAATCGTCGATTACACCGATTGATTTAAGCTATTCGTACGCACAACATTTCATCTCTTCCAATAGAAAGCATCGACCAGACATTTGTAATCGACTACAAGCGACTGTCAAATCGACAAATATCAATCGCAATCCGACAATCTCAATACTAAATTTTACAATCGACGATCGACAGTTGTCGCTCAACGATCAATTTATCGACACTCACAATAGGGGGCCTCAAGTACACTATCTGACATTTAATGCTGCTTAAATGCCACCGCCTATACAAAAATCATTAGCACGAGGTTCTGGTTTATCATCTGGGACAGCTCACAGAAAATCAGTGCAATTTGCTCTTTCATTAAACATTCCAACCTCCGATGCTCTGTTCTGGTTATGGCACAGCTTTTAATACGTGCAAAGTGGTAGTTAGTTGGGATGAGTGTCTTAAAAATCACTCCGATGAGCGCACTATTGCCCCTGCACGAAACATTTATCCGAGAGCTGTTACAAATATTTCTTAATTTTCAAGACAGCTTGACTTCTTGGTTGATGAAAGTTAGCTTTCGTTTTTTCACCTATTCCTTCCATAAACAAGATGGGGACTAATATTGTTTGGTTCCCTATATGTATTTCTTTAGGAAACAGCATTTTGTGTGTATGTGGTATATAAATCGCTTGACACCTTAATAGACATAGCACAGGTAGCCAATGAGTCAGGACGGCACATACTCCCTTTAAAGATGTTTTATCCACATCGGCTTTGTGATAGAGGTAGACTTTTCATTCATTAATTTTTAATGGTCCGCTTATTTAAGTGGGTCGCGGGTGTAGGTTGCTCAAGTGGAACCTCCATAGCTCTCGATTCTCCGCCACCGTCTCTAAATCATCAAGGGCAATCCCCATAGGGGTAGATGAGAGATTATGAACTTGATCTAACCATCTCATCCTGGGTAGACTTGAATTACAAAAATTACTTCCAAGTGCCATACTCCCAGGAAACGCTAAGCAGAAGTCGGTTTTATGTCAAGTTCCCAGAGTTAATGAGGAACTGAAATATCGAGCGTGTTTACGTGCCCCAGCATCTTAAGATTGCTATAATATGACTTGAATGTTATCTATTTATCTATTATATATATATTTTATTGAATGTAGCTTAAACTGTCAGCTGTCAAATTTAAACAAACAAACGTACTACTTTAAAAAGAAACCAACGCCATCTGTAGTAAAAATGCGTCATGGCTTCAAAACACACATTCACAGTTGATATCGAGATCGAATTACAAAAATAATTTATGTAGAACTACATTTATGAGCATTTATTTACATCATCAAGCATGGAATTTATTGCACAAGATAAAGTGTTATAGGCGCCTAATAAATTAGAGGCATTTAAAACGGAAGCAAGCAGAAGCTCCGCCCGGCCTAAAACGTTTTTGCAATCAACTGCAAAAATGTTCATATTGATTTAAAAGATTATATGAGTGTAGTCAATTTTACGAACCAAATAATAGTAATTATTTTAAGAAAATCAAAAAAAAAATATATTTGCCCTTTCACCACTTCCGGAAGTCATTTTGTTTTATGGCAATGTAGACAATCGCTTTGAATGATCCATTTTGGCAAAAAAAAAAAAATAATTCCTCGATTTGGCAAACTAAGTTTTCGTGGTGGTTGCTAAAAAGCTGACAGACGCGTTGATACGCTCTTAACCAATCATCATTGGTTGGGCAACACGTTAACACACTTGGTAGATGAGAGTTGTAGTGTATATAGTATACCTACTCATGATGAAATGACAAACCAAAATGAGCATAAATACGCTATCATCTGTCAAATTGGTTGTCACTGCAAAAAAGTGTTGCCAATTCGAAAAACAATCCTGAAGATTCAGTTTCAGTTTCAAAAGTTTATTTAAATCAACTTTAAAAAGGGTTCAAGGGACAAACAAATTGGTTCAGAATAATTGTACCCTTTTTCGATCCCTCAGTCTTTTCTATTTCTCACATAAATGTGTATTAGAATCTTCCATAATTTGTTATCTTCCCGTATTATCAAAAGTGGTGTAGAGAAATTGTTGTTATAGACTATGGACTCTTTTAGCTGAATTTTTTTTCTCTTCGAGAACGATTATCTTAATGAGATTGGCTATAAAATGGAACTGAGAGAGATAGGGTGTAAAATGTGAACATTAAAATATCCATAGTAATTTGAAACGCCCTATAATAAAATTCAAGGTATCTAGAAATACGTATAAGTTCGCTTAAAATACCATCAGTCTTCCGATACGTTTTCAACGTTGGGATAATTATCAGTAACTCTGTCATGGGTAAAGCAAATATCAGGAAGGGGTCCCAAATCTTGTTGCCTACATATATAGATTTTAAACCCGTGGACAAAGAGAACCACGGATAAAATACGAACCCCAGCATAACAAAAGTCTAACAATTTGACGTTTATTCAGCCGAAAAACACAACATGCTTGCGCTAAACTAGGAATTTTTAAAAAATCGCTTGTGAAGAATGCTCAATTCATTGACTTGAGTATTATGCGATCTGACAGTCACTCCTTTCTTAAAGTTGTACGAGTAGCAAATATTTGCAAAGAATAGAATGAACTTTTCAAAACTTCAAATCGGTAGTATGTACTGCCTCAATATTCTCTTTCTTCCCACTAATAAGTTTAAATTAACTCACAATTAGGCGTATCAAAGATATCTAAAATCTCTTCGTACAGTAGAGCCTCTGAGGTTAAGCTAATAGAATTGCAGCATCAATGTTTATGCAGGGAAACATTTACTAACTCGCAATAGTAAAATTTTCAATACAAATTTATCCATCCTACAAAATATTTAAGGTTAAAAATGATTATTAGTAAGGACTTGTGTATTCTTTATGATTATGAAAACCGCTTAGAAAACATTTCGGACATTTCGATTAACTGTTCGAGATTCTACTGTACTTGAATTGAAAAATTTCCTAATGCGTTTTTTTTTTGTTTAGAGAAATTATGACCGATGGGGATATCCGTCTATCCAGATGCAGTTGATTCTATAAAGTACCTAGGTATCCGTTCTATCTCAGAAGTCTTCCATAATAAAAGTCTATATATTCTACCTCCTTTCTTTTTGAAACGGCATATAGTTAGCCGTTGATAAGTCAAAGTCTTCCAGGAAAATATGATTTTTCCAAACATTCACCAAACATTTTTTTTTAACGACCAACTATTCGTATTCGTATACTACAGAAACTGTATCTAGCAGATAGATTTAGATTCGTCCAATAAGAGTTGCGCAATACCACATATACTAACAGAAAGGTGTAAAGACGAACTATACATTTCCTTAAGATTGAATTGCTCCCAAGACACTTCACTTTACAAAGGGGAATGTTCATTCAAACATACCAAAATAAATTTGGATAAACTGTTACGACACCTGTCACTTACAAATAGTCGAACAGCTAAGCTCTTTCTTGAATACATTCGACAGCATAAAAAAAAAAACAGTTTAAAAAGTAATCTTCCAATAATTAGTATCTTAATAGATAAAGATCAAAGATTTTGAATTCGTATACTTTTGTGAGTGGTTCAAGAAATTTATAAGTTATTTACTTCAACTCCGGTCGGGGCAAAGGGCAACAACAAACCTCTTCCGTCTTCTCCTGTTCGCAACTAGATATTTCAGCTATGGCCAAGGGTTGCGTTGGGTCGCTGTAACTGTTGATCCCCACATTGTTCTTCCAATCCGCCATGCACCCTGAGGATTCTACTCGAAAAACTGCTTGGCGGTGTTCTCATTTGGCTTCCACAGTGTGTGACGAATCCATCCACAATTTTGCTACCTTACCTCGACATCCAACAGCTTTCGAATCAGATTTTGCCTAAGTTCCTGGTTGGATGTAGTTTGCGGCCAATAATTCCTACGGATGATTAAAAAAAGCCTGTAATTTTCTAGTTATCTGCTTCCCGAGACTGGCATGCAAATAAATCGGCCTTGACATTGGACTATCAAAGAGTCTCAACTTTGTGCACAAGGAGATTTGACTGGAGACGGGATAGCAAAGTCAGTGCAAGTTTTACTTATTCTGGTCTTAACGGCTAGGTCTGTTTCGAAATCAGATGATCAGATGGTTCGAATGACTCAATCGGCGCACGCTTCTGATTCAGAAATTTTTTATTTTTCGGTTTTTGCCATCGGTGAACCGATCGACGCTCCATTCATCTTCTGCAGTGATTTACACATCTCGATTACTTGCCATAGACTTGGCTATTCGTAAGAGCTCCAATATATCCCATGCTGTACCTACGGTAATGACAGAAGATAAATTCGTCTCATAACCTGTTGCACTGCAAAAGAGTCTTGAGAGCTGTCCATTGGTGTAGAACTTCTACAACTATTTTTGGGCGAATTTTTCGAATTCCATATACATTGGCGATTTGGCCGGTCAAAGGCTTTCTCGAAAACTGCAAGCAATGATGTGACTTGAACTCCATTGATTGCTCGGGTGATGTGACATAGTGACTTTTCCAGCGTCCTCGCAGTATGAAGTCGTCAGTTTGGTTCTCCGTTGGATCGTCAGACAACACAAGTGATTTTATGTTACAGTTACAAAAGTCGACAAGCAAGTCACAAAGGATAAAGGCCACTTTTCCGATAACGACTTCTAGGTCCGATAACGACTTCTGTTGAATCCGATTTGTCTCCATAACGATTATGATATCGGTTTTTGGGGGCGCTGAACACATACTGAGTTAGGGCCTCCCACTGTGTGAAATCAGATACATTTTGTAACGGACTGTTGGACACTGCTTGTAGTACATCGTCCTTTAAGATTGCTTTCCCTAAACTAAAGCCTGGAAATAGTCCTGATTGTGATGGTTGCTTATTCAGGTCCGTCGTCGGGGAGGTACGAAGTAGTCATTTGGACCATGAACAATTATTGGCGTTGGCATTTCGTAGAACCCTGCGGTTAGTTAAGAGAAGAACTCAATTACCTCGGATTTTATAAAATCGTCGGTAAATTAAAAGAACAACAAATTAAAAATGCCTTTATTAAATTATTCTTAATTAATTTTTTGTAAATTTAATGATTTCCAATTTTTTGTTTGTTTAATATTCACTCATCTCTAATTTTCGTGCATGTGTTGAAAAATTTGGTAAATGCTATAACATGCATCAACATCTAATTGTCTATTCATTGTGCTTGCACTCAGAACCGAAAGATCAATCGTTTTCCACTCTAAATCGAATTGTATGTAAAAGCGGATAGGTTTTGACACTACATATTAATTTATTTATATTTATTTTTATTTTATTTTACACTTTTTTTTTTAAAGACAAAGGATTCTTAACAAATAAATCCTCTTTTTATTGATTGGCCTTTATTTATTATTATTAAATTTTTTTTATTTTACAATAATTAATTTCGTCTGAAGAGTAATCAAGTACTTATACAAATTTCCGTCCGTGTTTTAATAAAATGTTCATGAACGTTTATTTTGTTTCGCTCTAAGGTCAGTTAGAAAATTTTAATAACTTAAAAATAATTAAACAAAACAAAAACAGAGAAAGGCACAATAACACAATTTTTTATTAAATAACTATTTTATAATTAAAAAACCCATAATTAATTGGTAGAATCGAAAAGAAAAATAAAAACAAAAGAAAAAACATGTATAAACAAAATGAGAAAGAAAAAAATCAGCATCACATTAAATAAAATTGTACTAAACAAATTGAATGAAAAGAAATATTTACACAAACTTTCTTTTATGGGAAGTGATATGTACGCAATACAAAAACAAAAAATTATATATATATATATATTATATTAATAATAATAATGATAATGGGTTAAAATGTACAGTATATCACGATAAATCCAATGCAATGCGTAAATTATAAGCAATTGATCCAAAGAATTCGAAAAACGAAAATTCTTCGGTGGATTTAAAATTTTATTGTTTCTTTTTTTTGTCGTCTTCGTCGTTGTCGGAATTCTTTCCTTGTAATAAAATATCATTTAAAATATACTCTAATTAGATATTTAATTTGAATTTTTGTGTAAAATTTTATTTTTACGTGCGCGTTTGTCTTTGAGCTATTTATATTTTTTAATTGTACATTAAATAAGAAAACACGCTCAAAAATGTTTATATTTTCGTTTAATTAATAAAATCACAAGTTTTGTTTTCCTTCTAATGTTGGTGGGTTTTAGTATTTGTGTGTCTGTTTTTTTTTTCCTTTAGACAAATTTCCGAATTGCACAATTTGTATAGGTATCCATTTCGGTTCATATCATTGAACGAATTGCTACATGAATATGTAGACACTTCTAAGCCCCCGCCCCATCTCGTGATATACTTTACTTTATTTTGTTTGCGCATCTCAATGGAATATGAAAATAAATAAAAAGAAAACCAAACTAACGTACTATGTTGTAGTGATATAAATATTGACGTCAAAATTTACAGTGAAAAAATATGAAATGATTCAACTTAATTTATTTATATTCAATTTAGTTGTATGTAGGTTTTTTATTTTCTCTATATCTATCTTTATACCACTTCTCCGTCTTATACAATTTTTTTTTTATTTTATTTATTTATTTCTTTTATTTTCTTGCAGTTATGGAAATGATTTTTGCTTAGGATATTATTTAAAAAAAAACGGATTTAAATAAAAAAATAAAAAAACACAACACAAAAAAACATTCTCCTTTTACATTTATGAATTACAATATAGATATACATATATATATAAATCGAAATACTGAATTTATTGTCATCCCTTCTCTCTTCATTTTCTTTTTCTATACAAAAACAAATTTAGTTCAATTAAAATAAAGATCGTGTAGCAAAGAAAAAAAAGTATATATATATTAAAGAAACAAAGAAATAAAAATGAAAATATTTTGTCAACAAAACGAAGTAAGAAAAAAAGTTACCTTTAATGCCGAGACAACAAAACAAGATATTGATTGATTCATAGATCCAGCTATGATGCAAAATTTTTTTTAGTAAAATTATACATATGTTTTTTTAATAATTTTTTTAAATATAAATAATGAATAAAATAAAAGGAATTTTAAAATACTGTTTTTCTTATTTTCCATCTTATTTTGTTGGTTCCTCAATTATTTTATTAGTAAATAAGGAAGAGAATGAAATAATAAATAATTTTTTTTTCTAAGAAAAATAAAAACAAACAAAAATACTTTCAATATTGTAACTGTAAATACAAAAAAAAAATATGAAACAAAAAAAACAATAAATGAGGAAATATTTGAATAAATAAGTATAAAATATAAGATGTAAGTTTGATGCAAATAAGCGTTTAATATAAAAGTAAATAATTAAAAAAAAAAAAATACAAAAAGAAGGAATTAGGTTAAGATGAACTACTGATGATGTTCACATATTATTATTAAAAAGAAGTAATAATATAAAATAAACAAAAAAGAAACCCTATATATTATATGTGAATTATTATTTTATTTTTTATCTTTTAATTTTCTTTCGGATGTGTGAATGAGTGTTTTATACACTTAAATATATATATATATGTATATATATAGATTTCTAATTAAGTAACTGTTGCATGAAGGGAAATCTGTTTGTTTAAAATATAATATTACGAACAAAAGAAAAACCTATCTCATTACATACTTGAAGATCTGTTCAATTGTGAATGTTTACAATATACAAAACGCACGCATAACTTCATTGCTGTAAATATTTGAAGAAAAAGAACACATAGTTTAAAACAAAATTTTTATTTGTATTTTTTCTAAATATTTAATTGTTTTACCACACTTTTTGAGTATTTTGCTTCTAAAAACAAAAAAAACCTCTTCACATATTTATTTCTTATTTTCTTAACTTTCTGTAAAATAATAATTCGGAATAAATGAATGTTATGTGTCCATGTCCAATGTGACTTTATTTATTTATTTTTTTTTTCCTTTAGTAGAATCTCTGCTAAATGAGCAATTTTTTTTTTCGATCGATTGAGTTTGAGTAAGTTTTTTCTAATATATCGAATGCGGGAGAGAGGTGAAAAAATATCATTTCTGGAAATTTTTATTAGGTAACATTGTCATGAGAATTGGATGCAATGAAAGTTTCCTCCTAGTTGACAAGAAGATGGTATTTTTACATACCTCTTCCAGGTTCCCGTTGGAAACCAGAAGCAACGGATTTTAGTTAGATTTTTCACAACTTTAGTTTTTCGACAGTGCAAACAAAATTGTCAAATTACAACAACTTAAAACAAAGCATTCGAAACTTAAAAAGCTTATTTTGCATTTGATATAAAATTGTAGATTATTTTAGAAAAATTTTGTAAGTTTATTACACCCAGATTCTAACGTGTAGATCATTGTATAAATGTTTATCGGAAATGTGTACATGATATTTATATTATTAGCAGAGAAACGTTGTACAGTTTGTTTTTAAATCGCTATGTGCATGAAAGAGATAAAATATCATCATCCTTTTCAATATCCTGTCTATCCATTACGAGAACTCTTCGCCCATCGACTCTAATTAATGCCCACACGGGTAAAAAAGTTATGTCAAACTCTAATTAATCGTCTCTTCACCTTTGAATTGACCAAACCATCGAGGTATGAACCCATTCCTTAGGAGAAGTAGCTGTTAGACATTCAGCACTTCACGTATTCTGGTAATCCTTAGACGTGCGCTCAAGAGCCCGCCACAGCAATAAAACGAAGAAGTCTCATTTCTTCCGAGATTCTATTCTTTCGAATTAAAACCGATAACTTTGCTTTGACACCAAGTTCCGTCGTTCTGATAATTTATTGATCTAGTTATCTGAAAATTTGCTTGACCATTCCCATAGAATAAAACCATTATTGATCCTTCAATCAATTGTGAATTAAACCCAGAGATGATCACACTTTTCGCCTTATACAACAACAACGCTTGCTGAAGTACAATTCTGGAGCTACGATTACACATGTTACGAAACGTTCTTGAAAAGCTGACATCACTATGATTTCCGAATTTGCCCTAAAATGGTCACTCTGTGTGATTGCCTGTCATGCCATGTCACGCTGATCTGAAGGGATGAGTTGCCGTGGTCGAAATTTTTCATCTATCATCGATGGTGCCTCCAATATAAACCGGAACTAATGCTGCCCATAAACGTGCCTGCATCTTTTGGCTGTTCTTCTTAACAATTGAGTACGAAAATCCGTTGCAGTTTAAACATTTTGTTCAAGACAGTTTCTTTCTACATAGTGGAATATTACCTTGTAAGAGTCTATCCACTGACAGGGGTCAAGAGGCACGTTAATCACCAATAATAACAATATCTGCAATAAAATGCAGCAGATCATATGTTGCCTTGTTAAACGCCTATACCTCATACCTCACCTGTGCAAAGTAAGCCAAATAAACTCTCTGTTGACCGAATGCCAGCACCAGGTGAAGACATGAAGTTGGTGATCGACACATGAGTTCCCACAGCGGAATCTTCCACGTGTTTCTTTATTCGGTCTACGCACAACCGTTTTATGGTTCGTTTCCAACGGACACTAGCTACGATAATAAGTGCAAGAGATTTCAAATTAATCTTCAAGTGATTCCACCAGCTGGTTGACTTGATGTGTTTGGGTTTTTATTGGGATAGACTAGGTAGCCGATAAAACATGACAAGGATTTCTCAACTGAGTACTAATTTGACAATTCGATGGTGTGACTGACGTAGAAAAAGTGTCGTTCCCGAGCAATTTCGTTTTGACATTCAGGCTAAATGGAATTCAGTCGACTTAACACACATTTGAATGTGCCCATTACCTGGAACACATGCCGTATTGATGCGAATCTTTGTCCAGTTCAGCGCTTACTGTGCTGGAATACTGAGCGAGGGGTCTCAAGATCGATTCCAGGATAAACACAAATTATCGGAGAGTACATCTGTCCTGAAATAGCTTCCTAAATTAGCCGTTCAGATTCGTCATAAAATTATAGGTCTCTTCCATTAATTTGAAACACTAAAAACGCACACAAACGAGTCCTAGTTCCTAGAGTCCTATACGGACCCATTTATTTTTAAGGTATATGAACGATAATGCAAGTTCGAGCCTTTCTAACCATTTCTGCAATTGATACGGTTCTTGTTCAAATTTGAGAGTGTGGCACCATTGTTCTAATTTGTTTTATGGAATACGGTGTGAAGATATCTTCTTCAATACTATATCAACTTAAATAAGCTATTTTCTTTATTTTTGCTTATCGGCAGAAAACTGCACGAGCGACGCGGCCGCTTCCATACTCTTCCCATTAATAGGTTAGCTCTGAAAATCGATCGTTTCGACGATAATCGGATTGCAAGTTTTCCGTGATTAGGATCCCAGTTTATTATAAGTTATTGTTGAATGTTCCAAAATCCAAGGTACGTCTAGTACCTTTGTCACTGATCGTTAAAAAAATACAAATTATAATAGCAACAAATAAACAACGCATTCTTTTCTGTAGTATAGCTTAATACAATATTGTTCGTTTTTTAGTTAGACCCCAAAGTGGCTGTACTATAATTACAGTTGAATATGATAAGGACGTTCTTATAGACAGACAAAAATTGCCTTACAATCCAAGAAATTGCTTTAATTGTCTTTTTTTAGGTTTTGGCTTTCTTCGATCAATCACAAGGACTTATTAACTCTTAATAAAAGCAGCTGTAACCTTAAATTTCTTTTTTGTTAATAGTTTTGTCTGAAATCAAAACTATATGTTTTTTTTTGTGCATTCATAATAAACAAAAGAAATTCCAGAACCAAACAAACAAAGTGTGAGTAATTGAAAAGAATGTATTATATTTGTTATAAATTAACAATTTATGGGTTAAAATAAGACAAAATAAGTAAACATGCTTAATTATAGATATCTATTTAATTTCGTGCGCATGTAAAAATATGCTATGGTACTAATTATCCAAACGTATGAGTGTGAAGTAAACAATTTTAAATTGCTATTATTGTTAGTTTGATTTTTAATTGAAATGCATTAAATTGCATGGATTCTATATATATATATATATATATATATATATAAATGAAAATATTATTATAATAATAAAAAAAAATTAAACTTATTTTTAATTTTAGTTTTAGTGATAAAATAAACAATGAACGAAGTAAATATAAAAATAAGTTTAAGTCAAACAAAATTAATTAAACTAAATAAAATTACAAAATAAATAAAAAGAGAAACACATAAAATTAATGAATAAGAAAAAAAATTTAAAATATTTAAGTAAGCAGCTTACATATTATCTTTTTAATTTCTGTTTCTGATATATATATGTGTATTCTTAAGGACATATATGTACCTACATGTATATATACAAAAGTATTAAATTATTTTTTTTTTAATAATACAATAAAATTATATCTGAATTATTCAATTATGTATGTATTTATAAAACAATTAAATAATAAGAAAAATACAAATAAAACTTTTAAACAATGTAGTCAGCGTCGACATTGGGTACACTATATAATAGATACAATGAAGATGAAAGAAGATAAAAAAAATAAAAAAAAAAAAACAAAATAGAAAAAATAAAAAAGTAAAAAAAAATGCGAACAAAATATATTTGAAAAGATTAAAAAAAAAGAGAAATAATTTAATAAATAAAATTAAAACAAAAAAAAACGATTGAGCATTTCTATTTGTCAGTTGAGGACTGGGATTCACCTAGCTTAAAAATGTGTGGTTAAGGCTGTGTGTCAAGTGGGCTATATAATTATTATATCCTAGGATAATTTTCTATCGTGACACTGAATTTCAATGAATTAATAGCATGAAACTCGATAAATCTCTGTTTTAAGGTCGGGGTTTGGTGCACTTCTCTTTCAAAACTTACGGCAGACGGAAGTCGACTCTCCAACGTTCAGTGGCCAAATTCGAGACAACCGGTTTGGTAAGCATTCAACCCGTACTACAAAGGCACTCAGATCGGCAAAGAGCATTGAAAGTGTACAAGAGAACCCGAGGCAATCAATTCCTTGCCGCGTACAAGAATTCGGCTTTTTGCAGACATCAACTTGACAAATTTTGCGTCGCGACTTGCGCCTATACCCGTTAAAGATCCAACTGATCCAGGAGCTTAAAGTTAATGACAATGACCATGGACAACACGGTTTGTTCGCTGACTGGGCTTCGAACCGTTTAGAAGAAGACCCCATTTTTGGTCGGATCTTAATTCGCCCTTGTCTTTGCAGCACATTTCTTTGCTCGCACATACATATAGATAGCAACACCATAGCCATGTCCTTTGATGATTATTTGATTACGTTTTTTCCATCCTAGGGATATTTTCGTTTCAATTCCTTTGCCAACAATTTTCTGATATCTCCTCGAAAAAGAATCCATCATCCAAGGAGATATGGAAGATGAAATACGTTATGTTGTTTGTTCTTCTGTTTTTATCCAAGAAAACGAATTATCCTTTTGCAAGTGGATACAATCACGGTTTTGAAATTATTCATCAAAATAGACATTGCAACTCTACCCAGAAGAAGTTGGGACAAACACTTGCCACAAATTTGGATGCAATTGTAGACTTTTGGAGTGCTATTTGTTTATTAGTCTGATTCTAAGAAGTCCCTTATTACCTAAGGCACGAGATCCTCGATTTCAAACCATCTTACAAAATGTTCCATTTATATATAACATATCCGATCCTTCATGGTTCCCTATTGCCTTTTCTGACAACTCACGATGGCTCTGGCTCACAGAAAGGGCCACATGTTGCCTCTGCTTAACAGCTGCTTGTTAGATTTGCCTTTTTCAAAATCTTCCAAGTCAGTCCTTAGTCCTCCATGCTTGATCTACAGACCAAACACCTCACTTTTTTGTTATCTGTCGGAATTTAGAGGAATTTATTAAGCTACATCCTGTGACAAGCATTTTGCCATTTATTTCACGTCGATATCTTATCTAGAACCAGAAATATTCGCTGAAAAAAAATTCACTTACTTGGCGGACTTTTTTTCCGTAGATTTCAAACGAAAATTCTCGCAAAACACCAGGCGCCCATAAATGCTCACCCCCGTATTAATAAATACCGCATAGTGGCGAATTAGCTCTAAAACATCTTTTAAGTCGTAAATATTATTAATAAACATATCTTAGCTTTCACTGACATGTTTTAAGGAGCGGATAACTTAATTCAACGAATTCGGCGTATAGAGAGTGGTTAACTTGCACACACAGTTAATTTACTATACACATATTTCAAATACACGTATATCAACAAAAAGTTCGATTGGACGCGAGAAATTTAAAAGCTGGAAGAGAATTTCAGAGAGAATCTAAAATTCGCAAACGAAAATGCTCTGAGCATGATAGTGTCAGCTGATGGAATATGACAGATTTACAACCATGTTTAGTACAGTTTGGACGCAGTGCTGCCGTGCGTTTAGTGATAAAGAGTGGATAGCTAATATGGATATAAGATGTATTTATTAATAATAAAAGTTATCAAACGAATAAGTCCACTATCCGTATGGTAGCTAAAAGATGTTTTAAAGAGCGGATAGGGCTTTTTTATTAATTCCGCTGTCAGAATTTAGCAGGTACACTTCTCTCATTACTGCAGCAGCGAGTGAAGACAACACCCATAGCAAGTGACATTTATTAGCAAATGCACTTTCGGCATCTATTAGTACTCGCTTAGCAAGTGTTCTACTACGATCAATTATCTAGCTCGCCTACAGGTATGCAACCATTATTGCGATCGTTTGATGTACTTGGTTTTGGACTAGATTTTTAACATTTTTGGTGTCAAACTAAAGGGAATTTTTTTTGGGGGATTTTCGTTCAATTTTAATGGCGAAATCGGTGTGAATAATTGGTTGCATTTGAATAAAATGGTTTTTGCTAGTCCCAGCTTTGTTTTTATAGACGGATTCAGATAATTTGGCTGTGCTCTCTTTTTGCTTGCTTATTTTGTCCAGTAGTGTACAACCAGAAAAGCAAAATACAGAATGGTACATTCAGGTGCTGTAAAAAAACTGAGATCCTCAAACTATGAAAATAGTATGCAATTCAAATTACACAGTTTCCTAAACTTTTGTAAATGTTAAGAAGAAACCAAAGTAGGTAGGCAAGTTATATATAACATATCCGATCCTTCATGGTTCCCTATTGCCTTTTCTGACAACTCACGATGGCTCTGGCTCACAGAAAGGGCCACATGTTCCCTCTGCTTAACAGCTGCTTGTTAGATTTGCCTTTTTCAAAATCCTCCAAGTCAGCCCTAGTTCTTAGTCCTCCTCCATGCTTGATCTACAGACCAAACACCTCACTTGTTTGTTATCTGTTGGAATTTAAATGAACACCCTGTAGCGATTTTATTATTGAGATACATCCTGTGACAAGCATTTTGCCATTTATTTCACGTCGATATCTTATCTAGAACCAGAAATATTCGCTGAAAAAAAATTCACTTACTTGGCGGACTTTTTTTCCGTAGATTTCAAACGAAAATTCTCGCAAAACACCAGGCGCCCATAAATGCTCAGAATTTAGCAGGTACACTTCTCTCATTACTGCAGCAGCGAGTGAAGACAACACCCATAGCAAGTGACATTTATTAGCAAATGCACTTTCGGCATCTATTAGTATTCGCTTAGCAAGTGTTCTACTACGATCAATTATCTAGCTCGCCTACAGGTATGCAACCATTATTGCGATCGATTGATGTACTTGGTTTTGGACTAGATTTTTAACATTTTTGGTGTCAAACTAAAGGGAATTTTTTTTTGGGGGATTTTCGTTCAATTTTAATGGCGAAATCGGTGTGAATAATTGGTTGCATTTGAATAAAATGGTTTTTGCTAGTCCCAGCTTTGTTTTTATAGACGGATTCAGATAATTTGGCTGTGCTCACTTTTTGCTTGCTTATTTTGTCCAGTAGTGTACAACCAGAAAAGCAAAATACAGAATGGTACATTCAGGTGCTGTAAAAAACTGAGATCCTCAAACTATGAAAATAACCCTAATAGTATGCAATTCAAATTACACAGTTTCCTAAACTTTTGTAAATGTCAAGAAGAAACCAAAGTAGGTAGGTAGGCAAGTTTTTTCGTTTTTCGTTTTTATTTTTTTATTTCAGAATACAATGTCTGAATAAATTATATAGCCGACTTATGGAGGAGATAGCTTTGCGCAAGCTATATAATTTTAGTGGATGAATAGGATATTTGATGACACTTTTGCGCACTTGCATTAACATTTTATAAATTAATTTCAAAATGTTTGTACCTAATTAGAAAATAATATGAAATAGAACAAGAGCCGCTAGGAATACGTTATAAAGCTAACACCCCAGCCTGCCGACAATGTCTAGATTAATCGCCGCCGTCCCAATGAACAAAGGACTAATCAGTCTTCCAACGTCGACTCCACTTCGAACCGCAACACCCTGTAGGTATTTATTCAGGAACATCTGAAAGCTCAGCTCTAAAATATCTTATCTGATACGCGGCAGATTACCAACCTTTTTGCATTTATCAAATCGATCTAATCAAAGTCAACACACAAAAAAATTTTAATTTAAGTGCACATCCACCCCAAGATACCTATTGTATGTAGCACACAGCTGCACATCATCGTATCGACGCGACGCCATGCCATGAATTTAATTTTCGTTTTTTGTTTTTACTTATGGCTCGAGCTCGACTAGTAAGTTCCCCATGGATGCACTTGCTTTGCGCAAGCACAACACTGGCGCAGCCAAAGCCAACCATCCCAAGATTTGCAAGTCCATGCGGCCGGCGCGGCGTAGAAACGAAAACGAACCCTTCTTCTTGACATCTGCTTCTGCTTTGCTTCTGCTTTCTGCATTCTATTTCAGCCAGCATGCAACCACCGCTCTCATTCTCACTTGCAAACAAATAATACTCTATTATCTCTCCCTCTTCGCACCACTTCATAATCACACACACTCCAAATTTCAACTTCAACGGAATGGCATGGGGCGACACCGCCACCCCGCCACCGACACTCCACACTCCGCAGCACAGCGCCGCAGCCAGAGCCACACCACACCATCAACATTCCGGTATTTGTTCATCACAGTATCAGACCCAGACTCAGTTTGCAAAAATAATTCGCGGACGTTGGATGTGTTACTGGCGGCTGTATTGCGCGAAAAATCCCTTTTTCAGTGTTTTCATAAACATTTCCGATATAAAACTAAAAAATCTCGCTAAACCATCAGCTAAACTACTCTTTACCAAACGACGATATATAACGACCAGTTCTAACCAAATAAAAAAAAGTTTTCTGATATCCGTTCATGTACGCGTGAAATAAAAATAAGTTGGCCTGTGTTAGTGTGCAAAAAGGACGAACCCCAAAAACAGAAGAAAAAAAAAGCATTCATTTCAAAGCTACCTACAAATTCGATTTGAAAACAAAAACCAAATTGCGCGCCGTCCGCTAAGACAGCAACAACAAAATAAAAAAAAAACGTAAAAAAAGGAACTTTGGTGTGTTTTGTTCTTCCTCCCTTCCTTCCGTCTGATATTTTCATTTGCACAACGCGACAACGATAAGGAAATCAAGAGAGAGGATAAGAAAAAGTGAGTGCGACTGTGATGTACTTTTATAATATACGTATATTTATGTTTAATAAAAGGAGACTAGTCGAATCTGTTCTGCGAACTGTATGTGTAAGTTGGACCCTTTTTTTCCTTCTTTCGATTTGAATTCACTTTTCTGTTTCTTGAACGCCTTTTTTTTATGCTCCCTCTTTTTGATTTACAATGTTTTCCTGTTTTCAGAAATAAACTGCCCAATGTGTGTGGTTCCAATGGCTACTGCGTCTCGCCTGAAATTTTATAATTGGCATGTGTGTGCGCCTTTCGCCGAAATATAGAGTTAAGACAAAAATGTTGAAAGTCCTGCAGCGAAATGTACCTATAGCTATAGCAAACGAGTGGAAGAGATATTTTGCCCACGACGCATGTCGAGATCGAGAGTAAAAAAAACGTGATTTAGTTTTTAGTTGCTGTCTGTTAATTTGAAAAATTTCATCCAGACAACTCCCCACTGTTGTCCCAAAATATTAAATAAAGTCTCTGTAGTGTTGAGAGATGAGCCTGGGAATGGGACTGCCTCTTGTTCCTTATGTTTACTTACATATAAAGCAGGAATAGCTCAGTTTTATGGCGAAAAGCACATAACTCATACATAGAAACAGACCACATCCTTGCATTATGCTCTTCGTTGGCGGCGGGTCATTGCCTTTCGTGTATGAAAAACACTATTTCTGAAGTAACACACATACTCGTAACTACATTATGCCGGAATTTTCGCTCGCAATAGCAACCGTTTTCGAGAATTGTATGTAGTTCATAACGAAACCCTGCGCGCATTTTGAAATGCGTTATGCCAGTTGTTGTAAACGGACTCGATTTACAAAAACACGTGTTACCTCCAATGTATTTTTTTTATGGATAGGTACATACGGCGATGCTAATTCTGGGTTACATCTTTTTTTCTGGGAAACAAATTGCCATTGCCTGATTTGAATATCAGTTCCCCTGATATAGCATAATAGCGCTTGAGTTGCATTATAGAAATCGAAAAATGGTTTTCAATAGCTACATAATGTGGGCGAAAACTGTTCCTGGAATAGGAATCGCTCTTGTGAATAGACGGTTTTGCTTATGTATTAAAGTCTCTATTTTAGATCTTGTATAAACACGGTTTGGGATTAAAGCGGCACTTCACCAGCGATGCAAATATTTCTGCTTTTAATGAACTCAGGTTGACCTATGGCAGTTTTCGATTCTTTTAAAGGTACCTACGCATACACTAATCGATTGGGGTGAAACTACTCAGTGAGGGAAAACTAAGCCTACCAAAGTGACCATAAACAAGTCATTTTCTAATATAAATTTAATTCATCGCATTGTCCGGCCATATGAGTGTGCCCTTTACACCAATCGAGTTGAAAATTGGAATTGGATACCTTCGTTTGAATGGAATCCTTAAGGAGCCTACAGCCTACTTAGACTGTTTCGAAAGCCCGGAATACAAAAAACCGTAAATAAGAAACTGAAAAACAAAAGACTGCTTCGCCAGCGAAATAAATAAATATTAATAATAATATTTATAATAATTAACCTTAAATAATTTGTGTGCCACAATAGGTAGGTAGGTATTACTTAATAGAAAATGACACCAGTGTGTGTTCGTACAATTGGTCCTATACCTATACATTTGGGTGGAGCGAAATTTTGTCCCTTGGTCTCTACGTCAACATCTTCAGGTGGCGCAATAGACTTGAACTTTGAAGTATAGGCGAAAAAGGTACCTATCTCAAAACGGTCGAAATAAAATGCATTAAAATATATATATTTTTTTGTTTTTATTAAATATATATTATATACTAGCGGACCCGGCGAACTTCGTCTCGCCCCAATTTAACGCCTTCAGATAAACTCCAGAGTGGTAATAAAACACAGATAGTTCAAATTTCAATCAAATCAATAGAGAGCAATGTTTTTCGATTTGTTTTCCGGCGAAAGAACAAACAACGAATACAGTTTGCCAACACGCGAACAGGCAACGTAGGTACAACTAACCGTGAGAAAAACAGGGAAATTCGAGAATAATCCCACAGACTTCCAACAATTGGCCTTGCGATTTATTGATTGTCATCGCAAAAGCCAATCGAACGGGGAACTGAATCCGCTTGAATTGGAATCGAAGATCAGTTGGAATAAGTGGAATTCGTGGGATAAGGACTAGGTACCTCTCCTTTGAATTTGCCCTTGATGATCGTCGCTTGAATCACAGTGTTCATCAGTTTCTTGATGGACAACCGCGTACCGTTGCACAATTTCAGATGATTCAGATTCCGCAACATGCTTATGATCGACCCCACCTTCAGCTGTATATTATGCGGTGGAGTTCCTGGCACATCAAGCGAGTTTGAATGCCCGCAACCCAATTGGATAACCTCACTTTTTACACGCAAACTTATTTTCTGAAAAAAATGTTCGAATTGATAATTATCGCAGTGAATTTCAATTGATCGTAATGCTTGTACCGTTTGCGGATGTGATGCGCGATATACGACGCAAAACTCGAATCAATTGCAGCAAGAAAAATAGCACATTTGCTCAATAGAAAATGACAATGAGAAAAGGACATCTGGCGCCATCTATTATTTATGTCGTTAACTTCTCCACCCAAAATGCACACAAAACGTCTTTTATCACAATGAATTTCACAATTTTC
Organism: Cheilosia scutellata; assembly: GCA_955612985.1. Classification (NCBI taxonomy): domain Eukaryota; kingdom Metazoa; phylum Arthropoda; class Insecta; order Diptera; family Syrphidae; genus Cheilosia; species Cheilosia scutellata. The sequence goes on along the minus strand of OY015315.1, from coordinate 8,950,766 downwards.
CGAAATTTTCCAAGCTTCCAAATAAATAAATTTTCCGAGTTTTCCACTAAGAATTTTCTATTTTTCCATTTGAAAAACCATTCCGGAAAAATTGCACACAAAATTCCATACAAAAAATCTATTTTCGCTTTTTCCAATTTTCCGACTTTTCCGGAGGGTTTTCCCAAAACTTTCTTTCATAAAAACCTTCTGCCTGGCAATTACGAACAACTTTTCTGATGGCTTCTTGTCATCGATGCCACTGGTCTTCAGAACTTGATGCTTGCTGCACAGGACTTCTCGAGAGGTTGAGGGAGACGCGATCGGCAAAAGTTCTGACGGTTTGTTGCGTTTATAGCCGTTCAACGTTGAATCTCCTCACAGTATTTCCTCGTTGTTGTGGTGTCTGAGATATCCACATACGTACATCTAGGATACTGGAGGAGTGCCTTGCGTCGATCGCAACATGATCAATTTGATTGACAGTTTGTTGATCTGGTGACCGCCATGTTCCTTTGTGAATGTTGAGGTGAGGAAACCGTGTGCTAGCTGTAGTAACATTACGTCCCACAGCAAAGTCAATGAGCCTAAGTTCGTTTCTAGACGTGGTTTCGTGTAGGCTGTGCTTTCCGATTGTGCTATTAAAGATGTCCTCCATTCCTATTTTCGCGTTAAAATCACCTAGGACGTTTTAACGTCGTACTTAGGACATTGCTCATATGTTTTGTCGAGGAGCTCGTAGAAACATTCTTTGGTAGCATCGTCTTTATCTTCTGTGGGGGCGTGAGCGCATATTAAGCTGATGTTGGCGAATCTAGCCTTGATGCGGGTAGTTTTAAGGCGGTCACTAATGTGTCGAAAGCTCAAGACCTCTTACCTAAGTCTGCCGCTTACAAAGAATCCGCATCCAAATAGTCGCTGCTTCTGTTCTCTGTAGCAATCACCGTAGTAGATGTCACAGGTTTTTATTCTTCTTTTGTAACTTCTACTACTAACTTAATTTTAAGTTATTTTTAATTAAAGGACATTTAACAAACAGATTAGTGATTACCACACCACATCCGGAGGGAAATGCACTTCGGTATAAATGCCATTCAAATTTGTAGTAAATTGTATTTGTTCTTCTTATCAACTACAAGTATAACTGCCTGGGCAAATTCGATTATAGATTTACACTACAACACAACAAAAAGAAACAATTCCGACGTGTGCGTCTGCATAATGTACTTAAAATATTAATTCACCATAAATGCATGACAGTAAAGTTGTCGGCACGAGTGCGATAACTACGACGCCAAAAATTGATAACGCTATTTTGTTAAACCTAACCTATTTAATTTAAGTGGATTTTCGTCCATATTTGACACAAACCTAGTCCTATTATGGTTAAGCAATGCCTTTATGAACATTTGTGACTGCAGCTTCTCTGTCGTTATAGAAGTAGGTACCTACCTAGTACGAAATGCATACTATAGGTCGCCAATAACTCAGGCCCCGAGCAAAATTTACGAAATCGAATCACATACTTATTTGGCTTGCTACGTACTCGCACCTTAACTAAGACACACCGAGTTGATTATGAATCGCAGGAGTGCTTTAAGATCCACGTTCCTCCAGTAGTAGCTGTTGAGCATTCTCAGTCTTTTTAAGGTTCTGACATTCGCAAAGTAGTAGTAGCGAACAGATTCTGTTTCCCCGAGGTCCCTTAAACCCTAAAACAACGTGTGCTGTCAACGTATGCGACGGATTCTATGGGTCGGGGCCTTAAGATTTGACGTCAATGCAATTCGAAAGGAAAGACAAACTACACGAGCTAGATTTGATGTCAATTAAATTCGAAAAGAATGACAACCCAAATTCTGGCAGTATTGTATTGGTGTCCTGAAAGCCCCTGGAAACAGCCACGTGTAAACGGCTAGTCTATAGGTTAAGAACTTCATAAATTTGGGCGCACGACTAAATACCTAATTTTAAACTTTAACAAATTCGCCGAATTGCAAGACAACATTTTCGGGGGCCCCGAAATTTTGCTGTACCTATGTCTTACTTGCTAAAATGTACGACTGACTGATGTCCTCACAGGTAACTTCACTTTCCAAAAACACATAAACGTGATTGGTTTAAGAGAATCTACATAAAAAAACACAGATTACAGATTGCACAGATTGATAAAAAACACAGATACCTACATTTTAAGGTTTTTTTTTTTACTACGCCACACCCCCCGAACGTCTGACAAAGCTTCCCAATTCAATTGTTCGGACATGTCATTATTTTTTTTTTATTTATTAAAGATTACAGAGTAAAATAAATTACAATATAATACACTATGAGCGCTAGCTAACAGGGCTTTCGGCTACTGTGTCATGTGACATGTCATAAAATTGTAGCTAGACCCAAAAAAATAATGGGCTCTAGGGTGTCTATACGAACTTATGCGCAATAAGTACTAGGTACTTATTTTTTTATATTGAACCAGCAGCTAAATCGAACGGCATGTAGCAAGCCACATACGTATGTATGTAGCACTGACGTAAATTTTACGTCAGCGCATGGTCCCAATGGATACATTGCGTGTACAAGCTATCTTTGTGCACTCTCTGTTGTCGTCAGAGCTACATACGTAATACGTATGTGGCTTGCTACATGCCGTGTACTAACAACCTTGTGTCTGAGTGCTCATTCGCAGAAGCTTCTAGATATTTGTTTTCCTACGTGGGTTTTGGCGACGCGCAGCAGATTATTGCATCTTTATTCGATGCAATATCAGCCATTTTAAAAAAAGGGCATTAACCTGGATTCTAAGATTAACTAGGCAAAGAAATAGGTAGGTACCTATTCGCCGGTGAACTCAAAGCGAACGAGATGCGAACTGCCTTTGCTTTACTTGTTTTTTCAGAGAAAAATTAAGTAGATAGGTACCTAACTACCTACTATGTACATACTAGCTCCTAATTCATAAATGAAAATTTTCGACCTTACTAATTGTTTGGGATCACCGATTTACATTAGAAATACGAAAGGCATTGGAGCTCTGTTCATTCACTTTGAGTCAATGTTAGTTGGTCGTAGGTATCTTACTTCAAGCCCTTCTAAACTAAAGGTAGTTAGATACCTACCTACCCCTTCAACGTACCTACATTATCATCGTCGATTTTGAAAATATTGTTGTAATTGCGATACCTAAGGTTGCTTGACTTAATTAAACATGACTGTGTTAGTCCCGCTCACCTGTAGGTATCAATTTTGTTTCCAATGTTTCTGGCAAAGTTTCCCCATTTAAAACCAAAATGTCAATGAACGCTTGAATAATTGCATCAGACAGAAAACCTCCCGCATGCATGTCTCCTTTTTTTTCTTATTAGCTGATTTAGGGTGATCTATATTCAGGTCCCTTTTTTTATAATCATGTCAGCCTGATTTTATGTTTTCGTCATTCACCACTCTAGCGCAGCCGTCTGTCCTTCCGTAAACCGCCACAAAAGACAAAACATCTGCCTTTTTAAATAAAAAAGAAAACAGCAAAACAAATTTTCCTAAAGTAATTCTTTAACTCGTGAAAAGAATAATGAAACATCTGATCCTTTCTTTCACTGTGGCTGAGTGCCTGCAGCACTTTCCCCATCACAGAATAATAACAAACACAATCATGTAAAAAAATATGCCATCTGGCCATAATTTAAACACGATCATTTTTTCTCTCCTTTTCCTGATGTTTTTGATCGAATTCAATGAACAGTCGAAGGCTACTGTCGGTGTGTCTGTGTAGCATTTACCGTACGCATTCCTGGAGCGCAGTTTGAGTTTGTTCACATCCCTAATTGAGTTCAGGTAGACTACATTGACGACGTTGCAAAGAAAAGGCGAAAGCAAAAGGAAACAAAAAGGACATCTCTTTTTCAATCCTATCTGTGTGCAACTCATTTATGCATGCATCTATACATGTGCATTCCTTACCTTATAGAAAATGCGAGGACGACCGACGACGGCATGAAGATTTGGCTTGGTATGTGTGACTATACCACCTTTGGCTCGTGTATATTGCAACACAAGGCTGAAGAAGCATTGTGTTGTGTTGTACCGCTTATTGAGTTAAATAATTGATTTTCACATCTCCTTCGCCTGAGCAGCAGCAGCTTCTCTTGCATTTTTTTTTGCGGCAGTTGGTGTGGATCGCACAACCTCAGTTTCAATTTTTTTTTTTGTTCTCTAGCTCTCATTTTGAGTGCGTAGTGCGTCCTTCCTTTTGCGATGTGTTTGTTTTTGAATGTATGGGTTCTCTTGGTTCCTTATCCTTATATTATCCAGCTTGACTCTCGTTCTCGTTCTCGTCATACGTAACAGTGTATGAAATGAAACCCCCCTTTTTGTTTTGCCCTTCGTTGTCTGGATGCTTTTTAAATGCGGCTACCGTTAACGTTGCGTGTCGTCGTCGGGTCGTATGGTATATATGTGTGTATTAGTGTGTTCATTGTATTGCCAGTTGGTTGCTTTCGCACAGCCCCAGGAAATCAGGATATGTCGTCAGTTGATTTTAACTTTCGTCAGCGAAGGACGCTGGTCGAATTTTTTTTATTTGCTTTGGGCGTTTATTGTTGCTTGGGCGTGCACACAAATGATTCCCGTTCTGTCTGTATACTGTAGTAGTGCGAGAGGTTGGTTCAGTTATCTTTCTCATCTTGTTGTAAAATATTTAGAAATGTGTACTAACCGGTAAACCGTCGTCGTCTGCCTGTGCTTTTTGTAGTAATTTATTTATGGTGCGTAGTAAAAGCTTTTTTTTTTATTAATTCTACTACATCCGTATTGTATTCACTTGGTAATTGAAATCGAAATTCTTATGCCGTCGAGAAGAAGGACTCTATCATAATCAAAACATTGTGCAATTGATCAAAGTGAATGACCGTAGACGTGTAGTACAATAAATTGTATTTGTATTTGTGTTCGTGAAAGCAGCGGAAACATAAAGGATACTGAACTTTGTGATTAGAAATTTGAATTTTGTCGTGTTCTGGTGTGTGATGTTTTTGTACAATGTAAGTTCTAGGCGTAGGCTATGAGCGGTTTAATTTGTTTACTTCTACTAACCGGCACGGTATCATTGTTTATGGGAGTTACCTCCAAGCTCCAAATGTAATTTATTTCGAAACTGCAAACTATTAACAATAATCGATGCGAATCGCAGTGAATTTCCAAAAAAATAATTTCCTAAATTAGAACAATAGCAACCAACCCTTGAAGGGCTTTTCAGACTGTAGGTATAATGTCTTCCAACATTTTAAATTAGATATAATAAAAAGTGGTGTTTTTTCGAGTTTTCCTGGATGTTGAGAAATAATTGATTTTTTAAGCACATAGAAGATTGGAGTAGTTAAATTTTGTTTTGCCGCTCTTTGCAATGATTTAAGCAGAAACATGGTTGCGGCAAAAATTGACAATTCTTAGTTTTAGGTAATGGAGGTTTATCTGAAATTGAATTCTTCATTTCCGGTGGGAATGCAATATTTGTTGTTGTCCGTATTCGATTGTATTGATGGATATATGTATATTAGAATCTCGGAACGAATGAAAATCTCCCGATATCAGGCAAATGTGAAGCGACGACGACGTGTGGTTTAGTATCTGGACATGTATCTTCCAGCTCCAAATCATTCAATTGAGGAATGAAAAATGCATTATTCATGGCTCTTTATCGCCATTTATTTGATCCGCGCCGTTAAAAAAAAATTGTTTAATTTTCACTATGCAGTGAATATAACTTCGTGCATTATTTGTGAATTTTTAGTGCCCCATAACCGCAAATTTGGTTTCTTCACATATTCACATAGATGGACAAATCGTGCACTTCCTTGCTGAGTTTTCACAGTCAATATCCGTCAGCTGATTGACTGCACTTTGTGAGAAAACATCTTCAAGTCTTTAAATAAAACCCGTCCCAGAAATGTGCATAAAACGGTCAGTTGCGTTTTCTGTTCGATGTCGACGCTTTCTACTATGCCTATAGAAAGCCGAACGAGAGGTGCAAGTCTTTCCAGAGCTCGGTCCCTTTTTGATTCAGTCTCTAAGAGTTTTGTTAATCATTGAAGGGTCAGTTAATGCTACATTGAGGGGCAGACGGACCGAATTGCACATTGCGCCGAAATCACTGAACAATTGTTTATCAAAAACATCGGGACGATTATTTCGAGTTCTTGAGGAGTATAGGCGTTAATTTATTCACACAAATTATAATTTTGTTTGCTTCGCAAATGTCACAACCGAACTGATATTCGACACCATTATTACTTGATCGTTGTTTGTCGCACGGAAGAACGATCGTCCTCGACCACAGCCCTCCTCATTAGTTTCTCAAGTCTGGAATTTGTGGCAACGTTGGTGTCACATTTGCATTTTAGGCGAATGTTGATGACTATTCTAAATTCAGGCAAATATTCTAATTAGGTTAAGTTGAATAGGGTGTGAGTTCATCACATTGGACTAGGCACCATATTGGGCCCATCGCCATCCCTGGGAAACCTTAACGGTCAAAAACCGAAACCACTTCGCCCAAACAATTAATTTCCCTACAAAACCTGAAAATTGTTTCAATTCTCTTTGCGAGGCCCATCTCCTCCAAATTGTCGAAGAAGTACCTATCCTCCTGTATCGAGCAATAGCTTGACATTCACAGAGGAGATGAGTTATATCTTCTGCGACATGTAAGTCTTCGCAATACCTGCGAAACCTAATCTCATAGCGTGCTTCCTTAGAAGACAGTGCCCGGATAGTATCCCTATTGGTATTCGTAGCTTTGATAAACAAATATTCTAATTACAAGAATTAATTATATTTTTATTTAATGATATGTAGGTATAACTAAATACTTTTTCAATTCAGTTTTCTTGTCTATCCTATGCTGGTCCGTTCGTCCATCAACGAGCACAATAGCAGCAACACCGCGCCAGGAAAAGACTCCCCAAACCATTACATTTCCACCACCAGCTTGAAAATTTGTATGGCGTACTTGGGGTTGAGTGCCTGATTTTTTGGCCGCTTTACTTATTTTTTCCGTCAGTTCCAAACATATTATATTTTGACTCATCACTCCAAAGCACTTTTTTTCAAAAAGAGAGGGGTTTAAGTGCATGTTCCTTCGCAAATTCCAACCGACATTTAAATTTTTTTTTTAAACGTGGCTTTTTACGAGCGATGCAGCCCTTAGAAAATAAAAAAATAAAAATTTCTTTACTCGTAAGAGAAGGATCTGCCTTACTCAAACGGCAAATTAGTCTGACTTTTTTAGCCGTTGTTTTTCTTGCCTTTTTTTCCTTTTGGGGTTTATGATACTAACTGTATCTGACTTCGTATTTGTATCATTGAAAACTTTTATTGCGCCGTAGACCATCTTTTTGGAGCACTGCGATTCGTTGGCGATGGATTCCATAGATGCACCTGTCGCGCAATATTTTCGGATGATCAGTTTTCTTAGTTCCAGTGTCAAATTTTTACCGTAATAAATACAAAGTATGTATTCAAAGTTGTACTACGTGATGTTTCTAAATAAATTTCCACAGATTTTCTAACATTGATCTCAACACTTAGTAAACTTTGTCAACCAAATACTTTGTGAGAAAGTTTAACGGATCTACTTATGTACAAAAAATGCGCAAAGCTGCTGCAAAACAACGGCACTTAACCATCCATGAAACTTGTGTAATCAAAGACGCAATGACAACTCCATGCTTTTTTCCATTGTTTCTAATTAGACTTCCATGTGTTCTGTATAAGATGTTTATATTAGATATGCCACCTTCAGCACAGAATCATCAAGGCCGGGTTGCTCCGCTAACCGCTTTTATTCTAGGAGACATCGACATTACAAGTTCAATAATATCATGAAATGTCAGTATCCCATACATGTTCCCTTTATCCTTTTTCTACTCTCTGGCTTATGTTCAGCCATCTTACATTTCATGCCACAAGTGTTCGATTGGGTTTAGTTAGAGCGAATTCGTCGGCCAGACTAGTCTGGAAATTCGAGGTCATCAAAATTGAAAGACTGTGGTTACTACTCTATTTATTATTTACAAAGTAAACTTCTCGAAGTTAATTTATAACACTTTACAGATTTGACTCGTTGGCAAGCTGTTTATCGGCACACAACAAATTAAATTTAAATTAAATTCTGTTTCCAATATTGATACTTTTTCGCCCACGTCAAACCAGCAGTTTTCGATTATCTGGTTGAAGGCCTTTTTTTTTTTTTGTCATCTTACATAATACTGTAACGTATCCTTTTGCGTACATTTTTTTAACTTTTTCCACTCGAGTCAGTTGCTAGAATTTACTGGATATTTCACTCCTGTACACTTATCACAATCACAACTCATTTGAAACCGATTTTTTTTTTGCACTGAATACGAAGCCGAATGCTTTCGTGTTTTTTTTTTCGGGGATCGAACCTGACACGGCGCTGTGCAACTGCGTCAAAGCATTATTGAGCTGCCTATCTATTTTTTCTCCAGGGGGTGAGTACATCAGTTCTAGGACTGCACTACGCACTGCAGTAGATTACTAGCATACATATGCTTTTTGATTCGGTTGTTTCTAGACCGCAGTTTTTTTTCGAAACGTAATTTAAATAAATAATCCATTTGTATTTGTGGTGGTTATATTTTGCTGAACAACAGAACCGCTGCTACAGCAGATTTCCCATATTGCAGCAGTACACAGTACACACACATCACATACCCTTTACGATAGGCTTGTTTATTATTTTTTTTTAAATCCATTAGAAACCAACCAATTTTTGTTTGTTTCTTTCTTTTCAGAACAGAAATTAATAACATTTAAACAATAAAACTCAATATAATACTTACAAACCAACTTGCAAACGAAAAACAACAAAATAAATTTATTATTAATAAAAATCAAAACAATCCTCGCTGTTAAATAAAAAATCAAAGAGAACTGAATATATATTTTCTTAGAATAAGAGTGAAACAAATATTTTATAATACAAAAAGGTTAAAAAAGAAACAGCAACAATGACAACACTTTATTCTGACTTGGAACGTTCGGCGGTAGGTGTCGGTGGTTCATGTACAGGAGCAACATCATTCTCTACAAATGTCAGCGTTAATTCACCGCCAACATCACAATCAGCTTCCGCCGTATCAGCAGCAGTTGCTGTTGCTGCTGCAGAACTTCGACAACATCATCAGCAACAGCAACACCATCACCACCACCAACAACAGCAGCAGCAACATCAATCAGTTGTTAGTTCACCACAGTCGATTATAAATGGGAACTCTCAATCTTCATCAGTCTCCTCGTCAGTATCATCATCGTCATCAAATTTGTCGGGAGGATCATCGATTGCGTCATCACCGCAATCAAATCCAAATAGTTCAATGGGAACCCCTTCGCTGTCCGGTTCACCAGCGTCTTCCACAAACCACGTTGGCTTAGGTAGCTGCCCATCGAACAGTAGTGGGATTTCATCACTATCCGGTGTGAGCAATCTTAGTGGCGGCGGCGGTAGTGGTGGTAGCCGAGGTAGCATGAATAGCAATACAACGTTAATTGAAGATCCGCGAACACTTCAACTAGCATTAGAGTTATCAATGGTTGGATTATCGGATGCAATGCAGGCTGCGGCTGTCGTTGCTGCTGTTAATAACGGCCATGGACATGCGCAGCGTCAACAACAACAGCAACACCATCAGCAGCAGCAACAGAACCACAACGCACATCTTACACACCATCTGCAACAACAACAACAACAGCAGCAGCAACAGCTCCAGCCACAGATTCAGCCACAACAACTTCATAGTCAATACGAAATTTGTGGCTTGGCAAATCCATCGGGAGTTTTACATGCAGGAAGCGGTCTACCAGCGGCAACAAGCCTTAACCAATATGCTACCAACATTATGCCGTTAGAAGATCGTTCCAAAAAATCACAAAACATGACTGAGTGTGTTCCAGTACCGAGTTCAGAGCATGTTGCCGAAATCGTTGGACGACAAGGTAAGGTTTTTCTTTAAAACGAGTTACGAACTAGTAGTTCTTGTCTGATCCTCATTTGAAAGTCTTCGTTACCATCTTATTACTGATACTTTTGTGTGCGTTTTTAGGAAATATGGTTTACACCCAGATCGACAGTTATACACATGTAGTTAGTTACAGTCAAGTTTGTGAAGGATGCTTTGTTTTTAAAGACAATAAAGTGATCAATGCTGTAACATGTGAGTCGACACGTCAGTTTTTATTTTCATTTCAATGTTTATTTTAATTTTTATTTATTGTCAAAAATACGTCATCGGATCGGGTGTAATCATTCCGATGAGAATTTATGGAATTTTGACGCTTTTCTCTTTCTAACAAAATTTATATTATTTCTCCTCCTTATTCGAAAAAAAACTGTACAAAAGTCTCCACAATTAAAACTGAAAACCAAAATTGTTTGATTTATTTTCTTTCTTACGAATATTTTTATCCTTCTCTCCAAATTTACAATAAAATGTCGACATAAGTTAGGTTAGATAGATTTTAGGTATTGGGAGCAATTGGACGGCATTGCCAGGCATGGCAACGCAACGGCGTGATAGAATAATCCGTATCGCTTTCTAATTCACTTGGCCCTAGCTCCTTGAAAAACGAGTTGAAAAGTAGAAACCATAATAAAGGACAATTTTTTTATAGGCTTGTTTTTAAATTGACGATCATTTTTCCAGCGACAAACAATTTCACAGCTGACAGCTTAATTTAATTTGTCATTTGGAATTTAATTAAATAAATAAACAGGCGGTAGACACCCTAGGCCTAGCTCCTCGCAACCATTCGTTTGTCTGAGTTTCTATTTTTGGGATGAATGGAAGGGACCTACAATTTTATGGGATCCCTCGCACAGTAGTCCAGCACACTAACCACTGCGCTACTGCAATGTTTCCGCATGTGCCACTTGTTAAATAAATAATTGACGGTGTTTACTAAAATGTGCTTAGACATCAAGGTTTATAGAAATACTTACATGGTATGATATTGCGCATGTTTGTTTGTTTGTTTGCACTAGACGACAAAACGTAGGGAACAAATAATATTTTATTTAATTTATTTACTATTTTATTACACTGAAAACAGCACACAAAACATTATTATTATTAAAAATAAAACTTGCGCACAGAAAACACCCGTATTTCAATATATTTTCACAGAAACGTCAAAATCGTTATCGTCAATTAACGTAACGTACATGCGCAGAACAAACGAAAAATTAATCGCGGAATATCATACCTTGTAGTTCTATATACCTTGCTTAGACATTATATCGCGGAACGGCTGCCATTGTAGGCATAGGTCAGCAATTAGTCTTCTGTATGATAGCGATTGTAAATTTGATGTTAGTCGAACTGCATGTCTCTGTATGTTGTTAAGTGACCAAATAATTGTTCAGGTCCGAGCTAGAAAAGTTTGTAAGCAACTTAACTTAACTTAATTCTGCGGCCGTAAATGTGGATGCGATAGTGGATAAGTGCTCAAAAAGGTACATCGATTCCTTGGGATAGATGTGCTGGTCTTCCTTTTCAGTTTGTTATACATATTTATAAAATTGTCATTTTATATTTTTTTTCTAGACAATTTAGAACTTTTTATCATCTGTAATATTTTTTTAGCAATTGTTAATTTTTGACTACAAAATCGTTCCCTATCCTTTTCGTAAATTTGTCTATCTGCGAGATAGACTGCTTTCGGTTCTCACTTCAAAAGTAAATGAACAGACCTACCAACATTTCGTGGGTCGGTTATTAACATTTGTCAGTTTGCTTACTTTATGAAGGCCACATTTGTTTCGTTGGTCGACGATTTGGACCGACCTTCACGAGATTGATTCTCTCCTCAAAACATTAATATGAAAATGCTGAAATCCCTTTTAATAAGTCACATGGAAATGAGCGCATTTGACATTCCCTTAAACCAGCTTTGGGATTTGAGGTCAATGAAATTCGAATGAAAACTACGACCTAGATTTCATTTAAAGTCAATGAAAATAATGACAATATCAATGACAATGATTGTACGGGTTCTACTTGTCGTCAATGAAATTCGAATTTGGAGATCCAATCTTAAAATTGAAACACTTTCGAAACAGTCACAGGGAAAGTAAGCATTTATTTCATATGCACTTTGATATTCGCTTAAAGCCTGTACGAGATATATTTGACGTCAATGACATTCGAAAAGAAAGGCAAACTATACGAAATTATATTTGACGTCAATTAAATTTGAAAAGAATGACAAAAAATTACATTAGTAATAGTTTTTTAATTTTTTTTCTAATTTGGCTCTAATTTCTAATTAAATAGGTACGCCAGGCCAGGGGCAAATTGAATAGTCTTTGAAAGAAGATTCTTTTTTTTCTTTAAGTTTACGATTCAAATCGAGTATCAATGTCTAAAAAAAATTGTGTGTCCTCTACTGATGATTTGTAAACTAAAATTAGTACAAACAGTAGATGTGTATCAGAATCTAGATCTGAATTTCTGATTTTAGTTAAAACAACTAAAATTAGTCTCAATCAGCGGAAGAACTGTTTTTTCTTCGACATATGTATGTATATTAGGGTGGGTCATCGATGTATGAAAGAACATTTTTTATTTTGGATTGGAATAGTGGTAAAAGTTTGATCCATATCCAAGGGATTATAAAAAGCACAAACAAATTTTTTTGCCTTGCTTTCTACCCGCGCATTGATTTTGAAAATGTATGTTTTCCCCCATATTTCGATATTTTTCAAAAAAGGCCAAACCCCTTTTTATTTTGAAAACTTTCTTACTTAATTAGGCGACTATACAGTTCGAAGTGCAACAAGGCCACAACTAACAATCGTTTCCAGTTAGTACGGTCTTTGGCTAACTGTTTCTGTTGGATGAGTGTGATTCTATTACAAGGTTTCTCTGGATTTTCTGCCCTGGTACGTTCTTTTTATCTTTTGGTAGGACTTCCGTGCATAGTTTCTGGAGTAACAATTCACAATTTCTTCAACCGTAGGCTTCTGCTCTTTTTTTTTTTCTTCCTGAGGATCCGATGTTCCAGCTCTTAGTCCCCTTTGGCAGCGCCGCTTTATTCGCCTCTTATTTTGCTGCATTTGCTACTGTTGTCGTTGTTTTCACTGAATGCTGTATGAATCCACATGAGATATCTATGAATGTGGAAACTTTTTGCCTACCATTTCGCCTGGCAATATTTTAACGTCTCGTGGTTCTGGTATTGCTCGAAAGTTTTTTCGAGGAGCTCTCTTACTTTCTTTGGTAGCGTGGTCCTTTTCTTCAGTGGCGTTTCGAGTGCTTATGTTCGAGAGTTTAGGCTTGATGCGGATTATCATAAGTCGTTCATTTAGCCTAAGTCTGCCGCGTATGGCAAACCCACATCCAAAAACACGCTCGCGTGCTAGTTGTTCGGCTGCAGGTGGTCTCTTCAGTGTACGAATTCACGAAGGTTATTTCGATTTGCAGGTTCATCAACAGTAAATAAGTGTGTACCTGTACCTACTATGAATGCTTACATTTTTAAGTTAAGGTACGTTTTAATTTATTTGACAAACAATTCCGGATTCTAATAAAATCAACCTATTTGTGTCAGATTTTACATAATATCTTCATATTCAAATGAAATGCGCGGGTAGACCGACATACCGACAAGAAAAAAACATTTTTAAAAATATGTACACGCATATTAAAGCTTGGGGTTTCCGAAACGATCGGGCGAAATTAATTTTTTTCGACCCACCCTAATGTATATTCCTTCTCGATTGCAATTAAAAGTTTTTTTTTTTTTTGAGGCGACAATTATGGCGGGATAAAAGTTTACGCTTTTCTGTATTATGTACTTCTAATCCAAACTAATTAGAAACAAATCTCCTATTCTGTCTACTCGTTTAACTACAAATGCATACACACAGACACACCTAATAGATAAAGGGGGCATATTCATCATCTTTGTCTGCCACTGCGGCTAACTTTTCGACTCGACCGGGAATATCCCCAATTTTTGGAAGTTGTGTCTGTATCCGAGTGCGCCAGTTCCTTGTTCTCGAAAATCAATTCCGACAGCTGCGCAAATTTGATAGGACTCTTACTATTTACATCGTACCCGCCCCGGCCAGTGACCCCAGTAGACTTGGAGTGAGCTTTTCGATGATGTCTTTCTCTCGAAACATTGACAGAGGGTAACACGCCCTGTGTCTCTGTGTGACAACATAAAGGCGGCTCTAGGTATAGCCTGAGTTGAGTATGAAAACAGAGAAACAATGTAATCAATTTAAAAAAAGAAAAAAAAAAAAAAAAAAGAAACATACATAACTGTATATCAGAAGTACCGGTTAGAGTTGAATGGAAAATGTTGGTTTTGCGTGCATTTCCGCTTATTGTACTCGTATCGTCGTATCGTAATCGTAAGGGATGTTGCACCCTCATGTAGCTATTTATCGCATACTCCGGTTTCAAGTGTTTATGTATGTGTATCGTCTGTCTCTTTCTTTGCCTTGTGAATGCGTATACTAAAGCGCGCGGGAATACCGCTACATCCGTACGTACACACAATAAGTTAAGGGAAGATTTATATACCTAGTGTTTTTCAGATTTTCCTCATTGGTAGAGAGTAGAGACAGAAGGGTTCGGTTAAGCTCGCACCGCTATGCGTCTGGAAGTTTGCAATCCAAAGAGGTTATTAGCCTCTCTTTTTGCCGGTTATTTCATTCCAGCTACAAGGGATAGAAAACTAACTTGCCATGCCAACCACACATGGTGTACAGTTACAGAGTATACGAACATTTGAGAATATTCGTCGTTGTTGGCGGTGAATTTTCACCCCCCTATTTTCGTGGAGGTAGGTAGGTAGATACAGTATATGTGGCAGTGCCAGGTGGAGTATATAGAAATACATGCTTACAGAAATTAACGTCTGGTTTCGATCTATCCTTATTTTATTGAAAAAAACAGCTTCTGGGTATTTGTTCTAAAGATTTGTGCGCATGATATTAATATGCAAGCAAGTATTAACCCCATATGGCTTACGAGGAATCAGTATGAGATGAGTAGCTATAGATAGATGTATTGTTTGATTGTTTAGTTTTGTGTAGAAACTTTTTAGGTTGCTCTTTGTTTTTGTAATGGAAAAAATATTAATTGGTCCATACAAACAGTGACAGTGCAGCAATCCAAATTATTATTCGATATAAATATAACTACGTAACTCGTGTTTTTATTTTTATGTTTTTCTCTGTAGACAGTATGGATATACCTAAATGGAATTTAATATTGAATTAGACTATTAGGAACATACTTAGTTCAATTCATTTTTGTTGGTAATATTTTTTAGTCTGACAGGAAGATCAAATACCAAGCATAGGTACCAGTAAGCGTCAAAAGAAAGTGAACACCGATGCTCTGTTGATAAAAAACCAAAAATGTGTGAAAAGTTTGATAACGAAATAACAATAACAAAGCATATTTCATTTAGACAGCAAAAAATACTTTACAAACATTTAAAAAAATTGTTTCAAAAGACAAATTAGCATCGCAGAAAACCTCATTGATGTTCACTTATTTAAAAAAGTCTAATGGCGTTAAATCGGAAGATCTGAATGGCCAATTCTGACAGCAAAAACGGCCGATTATTAAATGACAAAAATGATTAGGAAATTACTCATGGTAGTACATAATTGAATTGTTTCTCTGGCTGTATGACATGTAGCACCGTCTCTTTGAAACCATGTTGGTCACATCCATATCTTGTAATTTATGCAATAAAAACTGGGTTATCATGTCACGATAACGAACACCAGCCGCATTTTCGAAGAAGAATGTTCCGATAATGCCTCCAGCCCAAAATCTGCACCAAACAGTCACGCGTGGATGCAACAATTACTCGTAGGTTTTCTGAACCCCAAATGCGAACATTTTGACGATTAACGAAGCCATAAAGATGACAATGAGCTTCGTCACTGAAGATGATTTTGTTCGAACAAGCCTTCAACAACTCCTACAACTAAGTAGAAGTCAGATTCGATTGATCACAGGCTTCTTCACAGGGCACTGTCGAGTCAAAAAACAGCTGATGACAATGGGTATAGCACAAGACAACACTTGCAGACTATGCAACGAGGACGCAGAAACAGCGGAACACATACTATGTGACTGCAACTGTTTAATAAAAACACGTCAGCGTTATCTAGGTAAATTCGACCTCGAAGCAGCGGACATAGCTGCCAGCACACCCAAAGAGCTAGCCGCCTTTGTAGCAAACTGCGGCATCATGGATGAGCTATAAATGGAGGACATCACAATAGGCCCACTTGTGGCCGCAGTGATCTGGGATCTAATATACCACCTCCCATTACCGATTGCAATCCCCATCGTCTCCCAAAAGCCCTCTTACAGTCATAGAGAGCATTCAATCCTTGCTTTGTCATTTCTTTTCCAAGATAACTTCCATTCCAGTCTAGAATAACGCCCAGAAATTTAACCTCAGATGAAAGATCTAGTTAACTGCTTTGGTAGTACGAAGTCAAGTCGCTTTTAAATTGATCGAATCGCTTTTGGAAAAATAAAAATACCAATCCGCCATGAAAGGCGATCCGCCGCATTTGGGAATAAGCCCCCTGAACCGTTCTCTTTTGCCAGAGAACCCATTGAAAGAATATATTTCATTAGTTCACTGAATTTGAACAATTTTGAATTCTCCCGATTTACTGTCAAATCTTCCAGAGCTTTCTTTACCAGTAGATACTTCACATTTTTTGTTTAGAAGAAAAAAAAAAAAACAGTCGTGGTCTGGTAAAAAACAGTCGTGGTTTTCTCTTGTCTTGCTACATTGGGTCCCTATACAACAAATGCATATATGGACGCACTAGACTGTGTTTCAACATCCCCAACAATCTAATTGAACCCAGAGCAACTAATTTATATGGTTCTCCTAGGGGAGAACAACGCACAGTATAAAACTTAATAATAAATCGCAGGTCGGATTCGGGGGACCGGACAGTCGTGTTTTCTATCACACATTACAAATATTTAGATTTTTTTTTTTAAGTGAATATATATATTTTTTTTAAGATAAAACTATATTGCGCGCATAAATGCTGTGGTAGTGTCTATGATTTCAATATACCATCTTTATGCATATACGTATGTAGTTATTTATATATTCTGCGCAGTTATTTATTATTTTGTTTTGTCCTTGTTGTACCTTTTTCGTTGCTATTTAGCTGGCGGTTGTCGTGTTCTGAAAATACATATCATCATCACTAAGGCGAATCTGTTGTGCGAATTCATGCATTCTATTTGACCTGGCACCTTATTTAGAGTTTGCTTTAATTAGTTTTTCGTCTTCGATTGGAGTTTTTTTTTCTGTTTTTCAAACAGAAGGATTATAATTAGACATGGTTAATGGATGACATGATGGTGGAGGGTTTCGCTGTTCGTTATACTGAAGAATGCATTCGCAACAATAAATGTACTTACACACCGCAGTCTGGAGAGCACTATTTGTCTTCTCATTCGGTTATTTATGTCACCCTCTGTTGAGACGTATTTAATTGTGGTAGGGGAGCACTGCCTTTGGCCAGATAAACTTTACATAAAATGTGTGTGTAGATTAAGGAGAAAATAATAAAAGGTTAGTAAATGTTGTCCATGTCACTAAAAACATTTCACACAAGTACGAGTGTTGTCCTTGACACGTTGATAAGGATATGCATAGAATTTTTAATTTTCTCCTATCGAGAAAACTTAAAGAGGGTGCCGTTAGACCGATTTACAAATGAGGTAAAAAGAATGAAATATCTAATAATCGGCCTATAGCGATACCATCATTGGTTGTTTTACAAAAAATTCAAACAAATTACAAAAAGTTATACGACAACCTGGATACCAGGACAAACCTGAGAATAGAATAATAAGAATCTTGTCTGGCCAAAAGACTAGGACTTTCAGACAAGGATCTGTGTAAGTTCTGTAGTCGAGGAAGACATCACATACATACTCTGCGAATGTCATGACATAACATGCTCGTGAAACAAATTTCTGGGAAGCTACTTCTTTAACAGCATAGAAGAGATGGGCATTATCGACCAAACAAAGATACATACATATTTAAATTCTTAAATGGACCCACTAAGGTGTTCAGTGTCTTGTGAAGGTTCTCCTCTAACCTATATGACAGCCAGAAGCATGCGTTTTAGGGTATCATTTTTTTCGGATGACAGATGTTCTGCTGGAGAAAATTAAATTACAAAAAATATTACGACATGCTTAAGTTCCTTCCTTCCCTTCAAGGCCCATTGTGATTCCCCTCGTATTTGTAAACTAACCCAAAAACAATCGAGTGGACGTCGAATATCATCTTTTTGATTTCTTAAACCAATTGGTAGGAATTTGATCCGATCCTATATTTCTGCTTCATACAGTTCCTTCATCGTCGTCGACGTCGTCTTTCCTGGCATACAAAATGTTGGATCGTCTCTGTTTCTTGCAGTTGTTCATTGAAAATAACTTCCTTAAAAAATCATCGACCCTAAAAAATTTTTTTTTTGTTGCACTTTCTTTTTTTTTCAAAAGACTTTTCTTTTCATCGAAAATATTTCACTTTTAAGTCATTCCCCGTCGAGGTATTAATTAAAAAAAAAAAAAAAAAACTCTTATTTACTTTCCCACATACAAAAACACAATAAAAAAAATACACAATCTGTCAAAATTTAGCCTTGAAAAATGTGCCGAACAATTAATGGGCGCCCTAACATATCATGAAGTACAATCTAAATTTAAAATTTGTTTTTTAGCTAAAGCTCGAATTCGCTGCGCTTTAAATCTGGATCAACTACTCCATAGTACTTTGGAGTCAAATTGTTCTAAATCAGACAGTTCCAGCGGCTGTGCTGGATTTGTTTTTGCTTTTTTTTTTTTATTAAAATTTAAAAATAAATTTCGTGTCACATTTAATTTGCATCAATGTTTTCATTTCAGGCTGCAAAATCAAAGCGCTACGTGCTAAAACAAACACCTATATTAAAACTCCAGTTCGAGGCGAAGAACCCGTCTTTGTTGTGACCGGCCGTAAAGAGGATGTTGCCAAGGCAAAGAGAGAGATATTATCCGCCGCGGAACACTTTAGCCTAATTCGTGCTAGCCGTAAGCCAGTTCTTGCCGGTAATTTAGGTAAAGTCCCACCTGGCCCACCTTCAATTCCTGGCCAAGTAACTATACAAGTACGCGTTCCATACCGAGTTGTTGGTTTGGTTGTTGGACCCAAGGGTGCGACCATCAAGCATATTCAACAAGAGACGCACACTTATATCGTAACTCCATCACGTGAAAAAGAGCCAATCTTTGAAGTGACCGGGCTGCCTGATAATGTGCAAGCTGCTCGCAAACAAATTGAAGCTCACATTGCTCTACGCACTGGTAATCTCTCCCCATCGGTGCATACAATTAACTCACTAAGTCAGATATTTAACGGGGATGATCTAAGTCCTGAATTCCTGGCATCCATCTATAAGAATGGCATCTGCTCAACTTTTGATTATGTTGATGCTCAAGTCTCGCCCGATGATGGTTCAGGTTGTAATATGGTTGTAGCAAATCAACAAATGCATTCGAATGCAGCAAATTTGGGTGCATACAACGGCAATAACAATCATCATCTTCAGCAGCAGCAACTACAACAACAACAGCATCCCCATCAACTCCATCAAGCAGGCAACGGCGTCGTTAACGCATCGAATTTAGTTATGAACGTAGGTCTTGGTGGAGGTATCATGGCCAACAACAGCGGCATGGTAAACAATGGTGTTGTTGTCAATGGCATGGTTGGGGATGTCAATGGTGGCAGTGGAACATCAACTGGCGGGAGTCGATCGTGCTCGTCGAGTTCATCGTCCACATCGTCGAAAAGCGCTACTAATTCACGTCCCGAACTGATGAATATTTGGAAGAATCTTGGTGAGTCTGTGGACGTCGACGAAGGTCTAGGCGAATCACCAAATATTTGGACCTTGCCATCAGTCACTGGTGCAATTGGTTGCTCGCCATCGCAATCGGTAAGCCCAACTGATTCTCTACTTGGTGGTGCCGGTGGTTCAACTGGTAGTAACAACATCAATCATATGATCTCATCTACAACTGCTGCCAATGTGGTAGGTAATGGTAATCGAGCTGGGCTCATTTCAACTGCTTCGCAGCAATTGAACAATATGCGTCGCGAGTGCTTGGTCTGTGGTGATAAGGAAGTAACTGCTGCCTTAGTCCCATGTGGTCACAATATGTTCTGCATGGAGTGCGCTAATCACATCTGTACATCAGTGGACGGCTGCTGTCCCGTATGCAGTCAAACAGTTTACCATGCTATGCGGATTCTGCCCTAAAGAGGTTAGAACAACAAAATAAGTCATTTATTAATATATACCTGCATTTTTATTTTTTTCCATTATTTTATTTCATTTTTTTCCAATGAACAAAAACCATGTATGTATCTTTAAAAATTGAATCTCTATAAAAAAAGGCTTAACAAAGTAAAAAAATACTATTTTTAATTGTTGAATTTAATTATTAATTTATTTATCTAATATTATTTTTTTTGGGCAAAAAATATGTATGAAGTTATAAGAGAAATAAGAGTTTAGTAAAATATAAAACAAAAATATGAAGAAATCGGTAGAACAAGACGACGGAGATTATAATATATGTAATTGAATATTTTTTTTTAGAAGACTTGTTTTTATGAATAATATATAATTTGTGAAACAAATTACAAATATTTTTTTTTGTTAACTTTTTTATAAAATTTATAAATTATTTGATTTTGTAATAATGTTATGTTTTTTTCTATAACAAAATATGTTTTTACTTCAAAGCGATAAGACAAAAGAAAAACTATTTTAGTACATTTATTAAATTTTAAGTACAGCATTATGGCTGAAGCAATTTTGTGGTTGTGTGTCAAGACTTTTTAATAGGAAATATATATTGTATTTATTTATATAATTTATAGTTACAGCGGGGCGTTTTATAACAAACATTTTTACGATAAGAGCTAACATGGCAAGGGCCTTCGACTTTTAATTAAATATAAATCCGTGCATGCGTTTGGGATCACTATGAAGTCTATATTTTATTTGTATTCTTTTTCACATGAATTTGAAAAATGTATCTGATTTTTGTCTTTTAATTTTTGTTCAATGTATAAAAATAAACACAGTTGGTGTTAATAGAAGTTTTTAGCATTGCTCAGTAATGTGTGCCATACTAAGGGACTTTGTGTTGATACGATACAACTTATATAAATACTTATGGGCTATTATTCCACATTAGAGTTTGTTATGCTACCCTTAGGGCCGTTTTCTGACACGACTCATAACGATTTAAGTTCTACTTAAATTCTTATGGGCTACAGTTTGTAAGGCATAAACTGTCACGTAAGAGTTTACGTGGAACTTAAATCATTATGTGCCGTATCAGCAAACGGCCCTTAGTGATTCAAGTTTACTCTTTGTGACAGTTTATGCCTTACAAAAGCAGCGCAGATAAACGTAAAATTTAAATCTCTATGTGTAGTATCAGAAAACAGCCCTAAGTAACGAAGAATATTAAACCATTTGGAGCTATTTACTTTGTTTGTAAATATAATAATATTTTTGTTCTAATTCAAACTGGCTTTTTTTTTCTTGTGGAACATCACCCTTGACCCTATTTCTTGTCTATATATAATGAATTTTACTTTGAACCCCCAAAATTTATCTCAATTGACACACAACCATCCTATATATATACATTTTATTAATAAAAAAAATAACTTCTAGGCGAAAATAGAAAGACTTTCAAAGATCTTATTTCTTTTTTATTGGAAAATTACAAAAAAAAACTAACAAATTACTTCAAAATTTATATAACTTATAAAGAAAAAAAAATTAAATGCATTGGAATATATTATTGTTACGAACACATACACCCATATCGACGTACTTATTTAACTATTAATTTTGGAACACAAAAGATACTTCAAATCAAATTGTATATGCAAAACAAACAAACATTTATAATATAGAAACAAAAGAAAAAAAAAATACTCAAATCTTATCCCAAAACATCAAAAGAAACAGTCAGAAAATGTGCTATATTTTTGAGCATTACATTTATAGTTTAATACTATTTTTAATAAAACAAATATCTATTGTAATAAAAAAAAGACAATTTTTGAGTCCATAACTGTTAGGATTGCAATAAAAAAAGTCGTAACGTAGCACGTTTACGCCTTAATTTTGGGAATCCTTTATGAGATTCCCAACAAAAAAAGAACAAAAAAAAAATTATATATATATATAATATGTAAAACAAACTTTTATATACAATTTTTGAGCAACAATTTGTTTGTTTCCTTCGTAATTATTAAAGAAAAAGTCAAAGCATTTATTATATTAAAAGAAATGTACGCTTAATTTATTAAAAAAAAAAAAAAGAAAAAAAACATATATCATGTACCAGTAGAAAGGAATATATTTTTATTTTCTTATAACCAATATATTTTAACTGAAAATAATTTATTTAATTTTATTTCTTTGTACTCACTGAAGACGCATTATTATTAAGTTTATTTTTTATAAGTTATTCATTTTGTTTGGTATCTCACATCGCGAATATTTCAAACGAAAAAAATATTACTGAAAATACATACAATTTTTATTTTTAACTATACATTCAGTATGTATATACACATCTATAGTACATAAATATATGTTTTTTTTTTTCGCTAAAGATGTATTATTTTATATTATCTATATTTTGTAAGAACGGCATAGTACATTGTTTATTTGACTGAATTACGATAAATAGTTTTTAATTAATAAAACAAATTGCAAAAATAAACAAAAAAATAAAATCGATTAATTATAAGTAAGATATATGAAAAAAAGTATATAAATATATATCTTATACCCGAAAGACTTAAATATGAAGATAACGTAACTATATGTTTATCTCAATACATATATATATATATATATTTATATAAATACAATTTAAGTGAATATGAACAAAAGAAAAAAATAATAAATAAATGGAAACACAGATTTATATGAACAAAAAAAAATTAATTCGTTACGATAATTGATTTGTAATGAGAAAATCCATTAAGGAAATATATATTATATATTTAATAATCCTAAACAGCTAATAATCTATGAACCGTTAAAGAAAATTTAAAGTAAAAGGACAAACATCTTGCAAATATGTAAGGACTATAGGTCTTCCTACTATGCAGAGGATGAAGATGAAGAGTCAGGTTATTTGAAAAATGTTGACTTAAATAGAAATAAAAAGTTAGGCAACTGCGAACGAACTACAGTTTCGAGCAATATGAACGTTTTTGGGTAAAAGTGTCAGATATCAGTCCATAGCAAACCTAATCTCTAGTAGAGTATATGCAATGCATTATTCAAGATTGAAACAAAATTGAAAACAGTACAGAAAAGTGCTTCGAAAACGCACGGATATTTTTATGACAAAATCTGAACTAACAAAGCTTGAGAGCACTTTTATATTTAGGCCATCCGCGCACTTAAATATTCGCCTACAACGATTTCTTTATTCAAATCTACATTTGCAATAGATATGTCACGAATATTCGATATTCGGCCACTTATTTCAATGCTAATATGTATATGCACATATATCATCTTCGCATCCGGAAACATATAACGACAAAATCCTATTGGACCAACATTCATTTGAAAATCTCAATTTAATAAATTATTTTCTTATCCAAAATGTTTTTTAGAATGTCTAATGAAATCTTCATTGACCGAAATAAAAGATAAGCTGGTGTAAAGTACACGGCCGCCATCAGTGCTACCAGAAGAGTGTCGCAAAACATTTGAATTAAGGACTAGCACAGCCCACACTCAACGGAAGCTTTAAAGTGATGCTAACAAAAACTGTCTGTATATATGTATAGGCAGGAGATAAATATATTTTAGCTAATGTCTTCAGACTTGGATACTGTTCCGCGTTTGCTGATATCACTTGTAAGGGTCTGGCGTCCGATCTTGGCGAAATAAAAGTCGATTTCGTTTTGACGTTTCGTCCTAGAGCGTGGCCGAATATTCGGTATTCGGCTAAATCAGTATTCGTGGCATCTCTAGTTTGCAAGTAAGTAATACCACACAATGTCGGCATAAAAATCTCAAACTCTCATTACAAAGCAATTTAATTGCATTTGTAAAAATGTAGATTCATGTGAAATTAGTAAGTTTGTGTGCGGAAGGCCTGAAAGTTTCCAGAACTTGTTTGAGGGAAGCGATCTAAAATTAAATTCAGTTTCGGATGTGGTTGTTGCCGAGTTTATTCCCAAATGCGCGGCGGATCGCTTTTCATGGCGGATTGGTATTTTTGTATTTCCAAAAGCGATTCGATCCATTCGCAAGAAATATCACACAGCATGTGTGAAAACGATATCGTTCAATCGTGTTTGTTTTACGTGATCTGACCCCTGTTTTTTTTTTTTTTGTGTTCTTAAGTCTGAAGTCGAATCGGCTGTTATCCGGACCGTATCCATCATTGTTGTACTTTATCATTTTGTTTCGATGTAGTTCGGGCTTAGTAGTTCTGCTATTGATAGAATTTAACAAATTAGATAGACGGCAACATTCTCTACAGTGTTTAATGTGTTTGATTTTGTTACTCTCATGCACTCTACAAACGGATGCGGTCTATCACATGAATTTATTCCAATTAATAATCATTTTTATTGGGACGGACGCTGACATAACTAATAAATTCTAATATTTATTATAATCCGATTCTGACTGGTATCTATTCACTTTTACCCTCGAATGTGTTCAGCTATTATCTACTGGTCTCATTTAATTTCTTACATACGCATATAAATATTCTTCTTTTTTATTTTATTTACTGATATCTGAGCTCTTAATCATTTCTTAAGTCGTAAGCCCTTCGCGAAATGCAGTCTAACATTCAATATGAATTTATATAATTAGTAGTAGGAATACGTAATATGGTAATAATATTTAAAATACAGTGTTTCAACTCGAAAAATCGTCTTAGGCTAGATCGAACATTTTTAAGATAATAATACATAAATTATAAATAAACATACAATTGAAACAGTTTTAGATTAGAAACATCGACAAAGATTATTTATTGCAAGTAGAGGGCATTTTGGTTTGCATCTTTAGAACAAATTTATTTAGAAACATGCCAAGTAATATCAGTTCTTCCTATGAGTAATAGTGAAATAGCTTTTTATTTTTGTTTTCGTTCAAACTAAAAAAGGTTTAATAATCAAAATGAGTTGGTTTTGGAATTCTTCTAAATAATGTGATTATGCATCAAAAGAGGGAAGATAAAAGGTCTGTTTGGACGTGGGAACTGCGGCGCACTAGTGCCTTTATCGCATTCGATACAACATTGATGGAAAATGCTGTTTTCAAGTTGAGCCACTGGGGTGTCCTAGTTGAGCACTGAGCTGACACTAGTACATACTTTGTCAGAATGAGTGTTCAGTGCTGGATATAGCGTAGTTGCCATTTGGGTTAACTCTTATTTGTCTGAACTATTTTCAGCGAAAAAACATCAAAAGAGACTAATGCTAACTCGGAGTGCTTGCTTTGAATCAGACTGCATTGCAGGTTGCTTTGTAATAATGTGCTATAAACTGGGGTGCAATCGGCTAAGGTGATTAGTGATAAGTGATAGTAAAAATCAAAAAAAAATATGGTCTGCGAGATTATTCGTTTAATTTAACATTCCCCGAGCGTTTGCATAAAGTTATTTGTGTGGAAGCCCTTTACTAGCAGTCCCGTTGGCGTTTGTCGTAAACGACTCTTATTTCAGTCCGTTTTTTAGTCGATGTTTGTAACTTTTTTGAGACAAATAAATTGAAATCATACTGAACACATAGGAAAGGGAATAAAATTGTTAGCAAAAGTAAAAAAAAATCTGAACATCGTTTTACACCAACACGAAACATGAGTCGTATACGACAAACGCCAACAGGAATAGGGGTGAGTATCACAAACACCATTCTAGCAGAAAGGTGTTAAAACGAACTATACATTTCCCCAAAACTGAGTTGCTGTCACTTTTCTACCTAGGATAATCAGAATATTCTATCCTGGTCAATTCTCTTGGCACTCGAGCATTTTAACCAAATTTTCGCCAAACATCCGTTACCGTATGTAGGTGGATAGATGAGTTCGCTAGGAATTTTCCTTCCATAGTAACACTTGCAAATTTCTAATAAACCTAAGTATTTGGGTTAATTTGCTAGAATTGTCAGATGGCTGTTAGTTGGTTTAAGTTGGTCCTAGATGAGGTGCAATTGTGTCTAACTCAGCGGTATTGATAGTTCAGAAAAGAAAATATTCCTAGACTGAATAGGTGTAGGGTAACCGTCAAAATGTTGAACAGAAAATCCCTTTTGGGACAACGAGGTAAGTACGAGATTTATTATTCACATTAGTATCCCAATGATATAAATAATTAAAAGTTCTAGAATATCGACTCGTTGAACAAGTCACATTGACGAATTTGTATGGACTCATTTTCGCAATTGAACAATTTAAAAATTTGGATAATTGGATTTGTTACGTCCCATCTAAAAAGAAAAAAAAATTGCTGAACAGCTTAGAATCCGTATTCATTCTTGGAAAATAAATTCTAGTTTGTGTTTGCTCCAGACCTATATTCTCATGACTGTTTTAAAAAGCCTTGAATAGTACATTCACTTAAAAATTTTCAACATTATATGCTTCATATTCTTAATCCGCAGTCGATGGACAATTAACAACAAAACTAACTTTTGATAATCCACCAATATTACTAGTCTCTTAGAGTAGCTATACATTTTAATTTTATATATATAATATAAGAGGTATCCAAACGAGTCAAACTATGGGAAAATGTTCACAATTAAAACAAATATAAAATAAAATATTTATACACAAATATATATATAAATATATATGTACATTTACAAAGAATTAAATCTCAAATTTATTTTTATTCTGATTTAGATATTCTCTTAAAAAATCAAATATGAAAAACAACGCAACTATCTTCGCTGGAAGCGTAACACCTTCTTTACTCAAATACAGACTGAATCTAACTGTTACAAGTACTCTATACTTGGAGCACGAATAGTTTTAGTCTTTTCAAAAATATTTGTATTTTCCGTTGTTCTTATTTCACAACAAGGGGTTACAATTTCGGCGATGCTGCGCGTCGTAATAAAAAGGGAAAAATTAAACCTGACAAAAAAAAATTTACGAAATCAACAAACAGCCATAAAAACAAAAAAAAAACTATTCAATTCATAGAGCAGGTGACACAAAAAAATTATTTAAATTAATAAGATACACAATAAGGTGCAAAAGAAAATAAGTGAATCCATGTATATTTAATATATTTTTTTATATTTCTCACTACAAAAAAAAGTAAAAAATAAATAACTAAATCAAAATAAAAGAATGTATCGAAACAAACATACATTTAATGGAGAATAGATTATAAAGCGAAAACCAATTTAAATAAGCACTGATTACAAAAATAAAAAAGCAAAACAAAAAAAAAATGTAATAAAAAAATTACTTCAAGATACGTTTTTATTATATACATAATTATTTGTAATTCAATCTAGATTTTTAGATATTATATAGCGAACTAAAAATTAAACATAAACCAAAAACCTTAGTAAAGAAAAAGCGATAACAAAATACTTAAAAAGTAAAAACAAAAATAATGTTTTGCAAAATTTTTTATGATAATGAACTCAAAAACACAAATAGTATAATAATAATAATAATATATGTACATAGTTATTGGACATATATCAATGTGTGTGTATGTATTTGTTAATTTATAAAAAGACGCAGACTTTGGATATGTATGTATAAAAAAATAGAAAACATTTATGTGTGGTTTCATCGTCAAAAACTGCTTTATATACATACATATGAAATTCAAATATTTTGCAATTATGTGTTTGTGTGTTCGTGTGAATATTTAATTTGTTATATAAAAAAATAATAATAATTTAATTATAAGAAAAAAAAGTTAACTTATAGGAGGTCAATAACTATTTTTTTTTGTTTTCTATAAAAAAAATCCTCAACATTTTAAAATTTCAAATTCTTAAGCTCCTTCAATTGAAAAAAAAAAAAAACATCTCGACTATTGCTCTATCTAGCCCAACGCCCATCATTCCCTATTGTAGAGCCCTGGGGTCCAATAAATTCCATATTTTTATCAGTTAAGGTCCAGTCTACCTGCATGAGGCTAGAATAATTCCATACACAGGATCTGATGCCGTGAACAAGTTTATTTATTCAAAGTGCTTCTTTTATCTAATACAATCATAATGCAATTTGCAAATAGAAAAAGTCTAAAGAAATTGGGGCATTTTCACAGTTATACTATAAACCCGGGTCTGACTCGAATCTAAAGTTAACCCACACCATAGGTAAAACACGACTACTATTCATAAACCGCGGTACTAATAATCATTTTTAGTGTCCAGCCTAACTTTCAGGAAGCCACAATGGCGAAAATTTCCATATAAAATTATCCATTGTGACCGTCAAAATATTTAAGTTGAAATAAGGTCAGCTCCGTTTAATTAGATCCGAGTCTAACGTGTACTCTACAACAAACCTATTGCAATATACACTTTCTGACAAAAACATGTCAGATGGGGATTTAGTCCCACTTCCTATACTGAGTTTCTCCTAGTTACTTTCTTTCTGCTCGGTGATGAATAAATTCTCCAACCGTGCGTCGTGATAGCTCAGAAACCTTTCAAAATTGTAAAGTAAGACAACTGATATTTCTTGTAGTACCTTCCTAGTATTCTGTTCCGCAGGAGCCATAGGACATTATGTAGTGATATGTGTCCTCACGGGCCTCTGCATATACGTTGTCATAGTCGAGTTTAAGTTTCATTGGCCCCGTTCAATGTGCTTAGGCACATAAATATTTACTTGACAGTTTATCATAGAATTAGGCAGAAAATCTTGCCTAACACACGAAACTTGCCTAGGTTTGCAGTCAAATCGACCAATCAGAGGCGGTTGACTAGCTAGGCAAAATCGTATTGATCGTATTTCGCCGAGAATATATCTTTGGCCCCTATTGTGAGTGGCGATAATTGATCGTTCAGATACAACTACTGTCGATCGTCGATTTGTGACAGTCGATTACAAATGTCTGGTCGCTGCTTTCGCTGAAAAAATGTTGTGCGACAATCACAATAAGGGCCTTTGACCCCCCGCCTGTGTAGATGGATACAGATTTGTCAATACGTGTTTGGTTTTAGAACAACTGGACCCAATCAGTTCGCAAACAAATATGTAGGTTTATTCTTTCAAACAGTACGGATCTTCTAGGCAATCTTAAGCAGACATCAGCATTCATCCCAAAAATACAAACCCAAACAAACTAATGGTTGTAGGAAACAGGAAACCAGCCATAAAGCCTGTTAGGGATCTATTTTAGTTCTCAATGTACATTACAATAAGCTGATGCTATGGCTTGATAAGATTGTCAATTTCAGACAGTTTATCGCTTTGACTTGTCAAATGTGGCTATAGTTAGAACAGGTCCAGTGGTCTTGTCATTGGTATCCAAATATCAAGAAACCAAGTCTTCTGGGTCATCGCGTCTAACATTAGGCATCGCTTCAAATAAGTCCTATACTTTCGCGGATTCAAATGCATTTTAAAACGAAAACAAATTGCTCGCTCACGGATAAAGCAAACTTCTGGAAATTTTATTTGACTTATTGGCGGTGCCTTTTTCCGAAAGTTTCTCTAACCGCTATTGAATTACAATATATAGATCCCGAAGGTAATGATCGCTGATATAAATGCGGTATTTAGTAAAAAATTATCCTTGAAAATATATTAATTATACGAAAAATATGAATTTAGTTACTTAATTCATTTTCGACCCCGGGTATTCTTCACACTTTTCTATTTCTTTGTCCTCCTATTATTAGGCAGTCACAGATGGTGCCTGTTATACATATATTTTACCTTATGCTATTCAAATATTTGATCTATGTTTCCATTATAGTTCAAACGTATCAGATTTTATTGCTATAAGCATTATTCACTTTAACAACATATTCAGTATAAAGATAACCAAAAAACATAAAAATAAATACAACAAACTTTTAATACATACAAAAAATAAAACAACGAATTTTATTTTAGTAACTTAAACGTAACTATTCTCAATATATATGATATAGTAGGTATATACACAAAAATGAACAGTTCAAGCAGACACAAATCATTAATTTTGTTCCAACATTTGTTTTTTTTTTTATAATTTTATAAATGAGTGTTAATTGATATATTAACTAAACACATGTGCATTTATATACAAAAAACAAAAAACAAAAGAAAATATATAAGAAAGAAAAATCCACAGAGTGTTCCAGAACTAGTTTGGTTATATTTGTTTTTTTTTTTTTTTTATGTTTGGTTTTTGACTTACTATTATAAACAACTTTTTGTAATTTTGAATAAAAATCAAAACAAAAGACACAGAAATACAAATATGGAATAAATATATAAAAAAAAATTCAAAATGTACCACCTAGTGTTGTTCTATTAAGTTTACCCGTTCTAAAAAAATAAAACTACATTTCAGTAACTATCTACTAATAATATTTTGTTTAAACTATTCCTTTGAATATTTGGTTATGTTTTGATTTCATTACTATATGTGTATATATTTGTTTCGAAAAAAAAAAAAAATAATATATGCAAATTCGCGTATAAATAAATAAAAATAAAGGAAACAAACAAAACAAACCATTAAATCGACTGATCTTTTGTGCGTAAGTTGTGTATTAATGCAATGTAACAAACAAAAATTAATAAATAATATTAGGAATAATAAGAAATAAATAAATTTAAAGAAATATTTATATGGATCTATATATTTAATACAATTATTCTGAAATAAAGAAATTATGAAAAGTCATACACGTATAAGTGTATAAATATATTTAAATAAACTTATAGAAAAACATAGTTCTGTATGAATTAAATAAAAAAACAAAACAATAATAACGAAATTTTATACATAGCTCTAATGATGAAACGTATTCTTCAAAATATTTTTCTTTTCCTTAAAACTAAATGTGCTGCAGCTATAGTAGAACAAAAAAGGTCTCTAGTTATACCCAAAAAAAGAAATTATATATATATAAATAAACAATATCTTTTTTCTAATGTAACTATATCGACAAAAATAATAATACAATTAACGCATATCTAAAAAAAAAGAAAATATATAATTAAATAAAAAAAACTTATTTTGAAATACAACAAATAATTAAAATATGTATATTTTTCAGCCGAAACACTGCCCTATAAGATGAATGTTAAGTTTTTATAATTTTGAGTTTTATTTTATTTTTTCGAAAACGGTGAACACTACTTCCTGTTTTAATAATTTCGAATGTAATAATATTTCTAAGGAAAAAAACGTCTTAGTGATATGCGTGTAAAATCTACTAAATTCGTCTTTTAATAACAGAATATATATATACACATTATATATATATATATATAGATAATAATTAACTCAAGAAAACAAAAGTCAAAAACTAATCTTGAAGTCAAAATATTATATGCTATTAGAATGAGAGAATGAGACAAATGATTATATATGTAGATATAAATTCGTAAAAAGAAAACTAACAATTTTATATTTATTTTAATACATTTCGGAAAAAAAAGAAACTTATTTTCTACTACGACAAAAGGTGAATCTAAAAATATTTAAAAACAAAACTAACAATATACATTTTTATCTTAACCTTAATAGTTAATTATAACTTAATAATCGAATGTCTAAAAGAAAAAGAAAAAAAACGGAAAAGTACACAAAAAGGGGATAGCTTAAATACCACAAAAATCAAAAGATAAATAATTATACTTAAAAGCGTTAATTTTAAATGGTTTGATTAGGTTTTCCATTCTTTTCCTTTAATTTTCGAATTTTGTTGTTTAATTTTTGCTTATTATTTTGAGCGTGTTCTATGCGTGAATCGTCAGTTTGTGGGCCAAAGAATAGCGTTAGAACATATAGGAGCCAAGTGTCGTTGAAAATTAACACTTACAATTAAGTCGCGAGGTACCTAACCTTCTAGTGGTCAAGATCTATATTTTTGGACATTTCTACTACTCGATCAATGAGAAAATTTAGTAGCTGTGTCATACTAGTACATTTTTGAATATCTGACACATGTCAGAAGGTTATGGTAGAATATCCAAATACCTTTTCACAAGGTTATTTCTAATTTTTGATCTATTTGATCTGCTCATTTGATGGCTTCACAACCAGTCCTTTTTTTCTAACTTCATTTATTACTGAAAATAGAAATCCTAAATGGTATAGAATTTTAATATTTGTTTCATTTTCATAATTCTTTATATCACAATCAAATTTTACAAACACTTGTCTTACTTTTTTGAAATGCGTTTGCAGTTTCCTCTATTCTAAGGCAATCCATGTTTGATAGAATTTCGCAAGTCCTTTAACGTGTTTTCTTATTCAAAATTGGCAGCAATATTTCGGCCGTTAAACAATCTGCAGAAGAAATCTTTAAACAACCTAAGCACCGAGCGTTACTCTACTGTGAGGTTTTCTTCTCCATCTCTACATGTTTCTGTATGGTCTTAACTCTTTCGGGGTGAACCGAGGTGTCAACTAACAAGCCTTTCCAGTTAACCCGGTCCTTAGCTAACTGCTCCCAGCTGCACACTCCAGGTCGGTTGAGGTCGCTTTCGACTTGGCGCGTCACTTAAAGCAAGGTTTTAATTTACGGATTTGATTCCATCCGCTCTGCATGTCTTAGCCATCTTAGACGACTGAATGACACTTTCTTGACCTGGTTTATGTCGCTGTACAACTCGTGTAGTTCGTCGTTGAATCTCCTTCTTCAAAGCCCGTCAACGCAAACGAGATCGAACGTTTCACGAAAAATCTTTCTCTCGAACCGTCCGAAGTTATCTTCATCCACTTTTGATAGAGTCCAAGCTTCAGCACCATAAAGTAGGACTGACATGACTCGTTCTTTTTACCTTCTGGTAAAACTTGGGTAAATTCTCCACTTTCGACATTATTTGGGGTGCCGCATGTGCGCCTCTTGTAAAGTTGCATTTTTTTTCCGACATTCTTCATCAAACAATTAATTTTTTTTATAGTGATCGGGTGAAATCTAGCACATCATTTATGGCGTCTCATGTGGCATGCTTGCAGCGTTCCCATTGCTCTTGGGCGAATTTAATACATCTTAGCAAGATTTCGAAGAACGCGTTCAGCAAAGTTTTTGGCGGTCTCTTGAGTTTTCTGAAACTTGCTTCTGCTTGTTTGTTGTGCCTTTTGGAAAATCCTTATTCGCACCTTGGCAGATGAAAGGATATAGAAATCCGCGTCGATGTTGGACCTCGGAAGTTTCAGACATGTAGAATACTGGTGTTTGATGATCAGGTGACCCTAGTAGATGAATATTGAGGTGTGGAAACCTTGCTTGATGTATTGACAATCACTCCGCATCGAAGTCATGAACGCTTTGTCTTGATGCAGATCGAAATGTCGATTAAGTACTCGGGCAGCATTTGAAAAATGCTCATGTGCAAATGCACCATCTCTCCTAACCTTTCCTTTTCAAGTGACATAAGTTTGGATTCGAAAATTGAGATTTTCCTGCCTGCCTTATTCCCCTTATGTAAAGTGTCCTCTGGAGTTATTGAGCCCTTAGCTTTTAGACCCAGTGGTATATACGGTACATCTTGACGAGTAGTCAACTCTGTTCCTAAATTGGGGATATGAGACTCATTTGCTGCTTTCTCTGTACCTTATTTTATGAAAGAAATTTGTTCTTTCACTGTTGTCAACTTCGACCAAAAAAAAATACTGTCGATCATGTGAAACGTTGTTGATAGAAGCCAATCTATACATCCAGTACCTACTCGCAACGGGAGTTATACCCTCTTAGTGAAAATATCGCTGATATAATTCATGAACGCCACTCTTTCGATCTCATTGTAGAATTTCAAAAATGTTTCAACACCATCTCATCAAGAAACCAATACTTTTGTTCGATGACATTTTCTCTAATTTACGTTCTTTAATTCTTATTTTTTTATTCCTAAATTGTTATCCGTATTATATTTTATATATAGATTATAAAACAAAAACAATTCAATAATTTTTCCATAGAGTGAATCATAATATGAAATGCTTCGAAGGTTGTAAACATTAATAAAAAAGTCTCCATATTAATACTTATACGAAAACATGTCTTCCGCGCATAATTTTTCGTCTTCATTAAATGTAGTACATTAAAAAAATTTTCTTTTTTTTTTTCTTTTTAATTTTTACATATATATTTGTTATTCTCCTGTTATATTTATTTTTAAATTTTTTCCTTTTCTAAAATATTTATTTATTTTTAAGCAAATAAATAGTAATGGAGAAATACAATAAAAATTTAATAAAAAAGCGAAATCAATTTATATAGCTCTATATATGAATATATATTTATGAAAAGTGTGTATTTTTCTACTCGACGATGTCTACATCGTAAAGAAAAAAAAAAACAAAACCAGAAAAAGTTACAAAATAAACAATTTAATTATAAATAATTTTGCTCAAAAAAAAACAATTAAAATATAAAACCAGAAAAAAATAATACATTAAAATAGATATAAAATTATTGAGAAACCAAATAGTTATATGCATATATTTATCTACTCAAACAAAGAAAAGAAACAAAAAATAGACAAACGAAAAACCCGTAATTTATCTTACTTCACAGTCTCTCTTTCTCTCTTAATGAAAACAACATCGAATATAGTTTTTCATTTTCTTTTTAACACTATTTGGTTCTAAATAAATTTCTGAACATGTTTATGGTGCCATTTGACAGAAAACCAAAAAAGGAACCGTCGCTTGAGAGGCCAATCTACAATTGTGGCTCAGTAATTATTGGTATGAGTTTAGCCTCGTTCTTAACAACAAACTTTTGTTTTGAAAATTGGTTAACCTATTAACATACGAAAATTCCAGTTCGGAAATTTTATGTCGGCTCTAAACCTTTCACAGTTCTTCTAAAAAAGTCTTGAGAAAAGTACCCTACAGAATTGAACATCTAATGAGGCTGGCATGTCCAATGAACGTTTTTATAAAAAAAATTCTATTTTATTCTGTATTTACCAACATGGTATAATTCCGAGTATTGGTAAATTGATCCCATACTTCTGCGAGAATAGTTGAACCTGTTATATTAGCTTCTTTTTCATAATTGTATTGCATCCTCGTAAGAGTCTAGGTTACAAACTATAGCAGCGAAAAGTTGCCCTTTCTCATAGTCACTCAGCTTCTGTGATTGATGAATTAAGCTCTAATTTCGAAGAAAATAACTCCGAGCAAATTCTGTACAATTTCTCTGTGCATCAGGAGTAGCCTCCACAGATTCAGTAACCACAGTTGAGTCAAACATTTGTAGCCATCGCTACCTGCTATCTAGTCATTCTCTAATTGTTTTTGTTCATATACCTCAGCAATTCTCCGCAACCTGACTCGTGTAGTAGGGATGCCTAAACTAGACATGGCAATATATATAGATCGTCTCTGGTTGGATGGTTGGTATCGATCTTTTTGGTGTTCTTCAGGATTTGCCGAAGCGTTTAGGTTTGAAATATTTTCGACTAACTTCACTGCTAGGGGTCTATTAGGCCGATTCTGAATTGTTCTCTTCTCAGTGGACTCCAAAGGAGACTGAGGGCACTGCCATCCGATTATTTGTATAGACCAGTAGGCGTCCTATTATATTCCTGCCTAGAAACAGTCTCCAAAAAAGAGACCAATTGTCGGTCTCTTTCATTCGTCTCAAAAATAAATTGCACATAAAGGAATGATTTTGGGCAGCGAAGAAGGGTCCTATGTGGACTTAATGCGTCTAGTATTTATTTTTTAGGCCACATATTTTATTTAAATAAATTTTTAAAATCGATATAAATGTTGACTTCTACTAGAACTAAAAGCGTTACTTTTGATCAGGATCACGATCTATTTCCCCAACTTGTACGAGGCTTTTATAAAACTTAAGACCTGAATATTTGATATGCATTTAGTATCACTAGGCAGCACTTATTCGAACGACTTTTTTTTCAGAAATCAAAATCTGCCTAGGCCATGTGTCAATTTTGCTAGATAAGTAACTTCGGATAATTTGCTGACACAAAATTTTTTGACGTTTTCTTTTGCTTGGGATTCGCAAAAATTTTGAAGGGGAATTAAAACACCGAACTTCAATTGCTTAAAGTCGTGAAATCAGAGAAATGTCTGTTTTTAAAGTTGAGTTTGGTGAACTCTTATTTTTTTAACCGAAAGAAAATTTGCCGAAGATAAATTATTTAGCCAAATTGATACACGGATTTCGATTGAAATAACGAATGAAACAAAACAAAATAATCTAGACTTTAGGGCCTTATTAACAATAAATTTTTAACATTTAACATATGCCCCTATTGTGTAAGACAACTGCAACTACAGTTGAGTTGTCTCTTGGTTGTAATTCCAAATTCGGTATTGTCATACACCACAGTACACATATTAAAGGTAATCCGAGCACTCATTTTCGTTTCGTTCTGCGCATAATGTCAAAAAAGCACGCTTTTCCATAGAGATACGAATGGGGTCACATTGTCAGCCATGAAAATTCATATATTGTCAGGGTCACATAGGCCGCCATATTGCAGATGCGCAATATATGTATTATGGTCATACACATACACAACCTTGATAGAAAAGTTATCTGTCAATACACAGCGAAGATTGCGGTGGTTTTCTATGTGTTGTTAGTTAGTTTGGTTGTGTGAAAGTTGAGTTGAATTGAAGCCAACTGAACTAAGTTGAGTTGTGTTCTACAATAGGGGCATTAAATTGAATGTATGTAGGTGATAATAGCTAATTTTATGCTGCTGCATAGCAGACGTCTATCTCAAAACTTTTCCCTTTCATTGCTGAATCTATGGGTATTAGGATATCTGATGAAGGCTATCGTTCCAAAATGTTCGAACGTATTCAATACCAACATCTGGAAAAAGGTACCGTATAACACATACATACGAATAGTTGCTTACGTTAAACTTACAAATTTCCTGATTCATATTTATTCGTGACTGGAAAAAAAATCATAAATAACGCACAACAATATATTTTAAACATAAAATGCATAAATTATTCTTATAAATAGAAACATGAAAAGTATATTAAATAAAATTAGTGGTTGCGTTTCTCATTTAAAAAAAAAACACAAAACCCAATTTGTAAAAAAAAATTAATACTAAAATTAAAGAAGAAACAGTTAAAATATATATATTAATATACTATACATGCGTAGAATATATATATATATATAAATATATTTTTTTCGTTAAGCCATAAGAAACAATTATATACGAAATATATTTTTATTTATATTCAAAATATATATATACATATATATGTATAAATATATATGCATATATTTAAATACATATCTTAAATATTTTCTACTACCAAATTAATATATATACCTATATAAAAGAATATTTGAAACTTTTAATTAAAAACAAGGAAAACAAATTCGCAAACCAAAATGTGTATATGCATACATACATAAAAAAATATCTTTACATACTTAAAAAAAAAAGAGTATGTATATGTACAACAACAAAAAACATAATGAAACGTTAAACACAAATATATATATATATATTTCAAACATAAAAATACAACATTTTCTATGATCTCATACTAATAATGTTTAAACAATAAATAATATATAATTACCCAAAAAAGAACAAAAGAAAAATAAAGGTACATGTATTATACATAAAATATATATATGTCATAAATAAACACAAGAGTTCGAGTATATTACGTATAAGAAAGATATTATATTGTTTACTTAAAATAAACCTTTTTTTATTTTTTATTTTTTTTGGGGAAGTGCTTAATTTATATTACATTCATATATTTTTAATAATATCGGAGAAAAAAAATAAAAAAAAATATTGCGTCGAAGATTACATGGAAAATATATTTATATTAAAAAAAAATCGGAAAAAATATAAAAAAATATATACGCATACATAAATAAAAATTAATATATACATATATATTTAAAAAAAAAACACTTTAATATAAGAAACCTAAGCAATATATATTTCGAAAAGTCTTTAATAGAAAAAAGTAAAAAATATTAATAAGGGATGGTATATAATGTACGTTTACATATATTGATATTTTATATGATTTTTCATAGTTCGGTTCCGAATATTTTTAATGAAATTCCGTTTTACTCAACATACAAAAATATTATGTGTTACCATACATATGTATATATGTCCATATACATGTATACATATATCTAAATCTATATATATATATATATGCATATATACATTCAATTTCAGCAAATTCAACAAAATGTACTTAAGCGTTAACAAACCACACTTACATACTAATACACATATAAAGTGGAATTTAAGAAATCTATGTATATGTATCACACACGAGAAATAAACGTATAAATGTGCATACCCAATCTGTATGTTCTTATACATTCGTATATATATGGATATGTGCAAATAGCATCTAATTATGGATATTTATAAGTACATATTCGTATATAAACCTATTTAAATATATGTATTAAAGAACTATACATGTATGTATACATATATGTAGACACATTTTATAAAATATGAAAACAACAAAAAATGAATATTAATAATAATAAATGAAATCCGACTGTTTGACAATTTAAGGTAGAAAAAATATATAAATTTTTATAAGTTTATTAATGAGAATAAAATACTTAAATATAAAAATAGCATTGCATTCTTTTTTTTCCTGTAAAAAAGTAAGAATGAACGAGAGTGAGATGCTTCCAATTCTTTACTTTTCTACTTAAGCCTAAAGGCAACTACATTCGGCACACAGTAAAGTACTTGCAAAAATATTTGTTTTTCCTTTTCACACCAAATCTGTATTTTTCTCTCAACTTTTCACAAACAACAACTTTTTGAAAGCGCAATAAAAACTACTACTTGCACAAAAAAGTTTGCGCCAATTACTGATCTCGCCTGAATTCCGATGCGACTAGAATGTCGCCGTTTACCCGAACACAGCTTTTACAATTTGTCTCAAGAGAGAACCGCCAATTCCATACTTCTGTAACTGTAATACACTCCAGAGATTACCTCGAGGGACTCGGTTCGGTCATATGCTTTCTCCAAATCGACGATGCATGCGTAAACAGGTGTAGCATACTCCCAAGCCTTCTCAAGTACCATTCTGAAAGTGAATAACTGGTCGGTTGTGCTTCTGCCGGGACGAAAACCGCACTGCTCATCCCCTAATCGTTTCCAGCACCTTGGCAAAGACTTTTCCGGGGAGACTTAATAGATATAATATACCCCTATAATTGGAGCAATCCCTCTTATCCCCTTTCTTGAAAAAGGGCACAATCACCCCAATCTGCCAATCGCTGCGAGTTTCGCCCCATTCCCAGGGCACTTTAACGACAGACAAGGCTAAACAAATAAATTAAATCATTTGAAAATTGTTTACAAGTTAATACTACTGAATTGACTGAATTCTATTTCATTTCAATCCGATCAGTGTTTAAATGGGATTCAATTCGAATGAATCCGGATAGTAGTTAATAATAGAACCGAAAAGCAAGAGGAATATAAATGTTCATTCAGGAGCTATCATTAAATAAAGTTCTCAAACTGTGCAACTGATCCTAAAAGTATGCAATTTGAGCTACACAGTTTCTTAAAATCTTGCAAATGACAAGAATATGAAGCAATCTTTTGCTATCGATTGAGTTCCTATATTTTCTGATAACTACACATAGAGTGTTTTTGTCATTTTATAGAACCCCAAACATGCTATCCAACACTATCAAAGGGTGTCCATATACCTGAAACGAAAAAAGAGGACATAATTTACAATCAACAACTGCCAGACAGTTTTCGATAAAAAAAAATTGTTTAAAAGCTGGAAACACTTGTAAACTGTGTGTATAAAATATTATAGCAACAAAATTAGTTTTGTACGTTTTGAAAAGACAATTTAGTAGCGCATACAAGTCTTAAGTACTTCGGCTACATCTGGGCAGCTACAAAAAAGTTATGGCTCCTTAAACTCAAAATTTTGAAAATTTGTTACAATTTTTGTTTAATTTGATGTTTGAACTTAAAACGCCTTTTTCACAAAATTTTTACTTAATAAATTTTCATTTTTTTATGTAATATTTATCCTTAAGAATGCTTTCATACTTATAAGATACATTCCTTCCTTCTTGATTAAGACTGTTACGGAGAGCCAGCTGAACGCGCCCATTTAACAACAGAAACTTTTGTTTGCAGCTGAATCCACCCAGTCTCGACTTCTGTCAAGCTCGCTGGTTTGAAATTCAATGTAAATTAACTGCCGGTCAGGATCGAGACTGAGGTAGGGAAAATGAATTTCTTTAATTTATTATCGAATATTTGTGTATGTAAATTTCAGATAATAGAATTGTTCTTCTGCCATATCTTGCCGCATTTGGTGAAAAACTATTTACGTTATCAGTTAAATCTCCCGAGGATTTTGTTCGGCCCCTGCAAGGGAATTTACGGTCGACAAAGACACTGATAAATAGAAAGACAACCAAAATATTGGTTTTTCATGGTCGACAGATAACTTTTCCTATAATTCGTATTACATATTACATAATCAAGATGGCCGACCAAATTATGTATGTATCACACATTTTTCCACGTTAGGTTTAGCTATCTCCATCAGTAAACTATTCAGTGTGTAGCATCTCTGTCAAATAGAAATCCATTTTTAAAATCAAAATAATATTTTCGGAGGAAATAAGTTTAGCCCAATCGCAATCTACTGGACAAGTTGAAAAGGATCTCTTCGATCTGTCTGAATGTACCCAATTGGATGACGTTATGTCGGAGAGTCGTTCTGGAAGGTTACGAGCGCAAACAACGACAATACTTTAAAGGAAATTAAAGATTTCATCTGTTTAAAATAAAAGATTATAAATTTAATATAATTTCTTTTGTTACCTAGCTTATATCATTTCTAATAATGTAAGAAAACTTTTCTAATATATTTGCCAAATACCGAAATATCTACTCAATGAAAATCGATACGAAAATTTCTTAGCTAAAATGAAGTACCTACGAACACTACCATCGCTATTTATTGTGTTTCACGCTTAATCACTAGGCTCTTTTTCAACCATAATAATCAACCGCAGCTAACTTCACCCATTGACATTTAGTAAATTTTTTATTCGTATTTCGTATATTGTGTTGTTGGGTTTTGCGCAATTTGTTGTTAATTTATTAATATCGCAGTAATCGAGAGAAAAAGAAAGCCTTTCGAGAATTCAGAACCTCTCGCATTCGCATGTCATTCGCCCTTAACATAGAACATTTCGCTCGCTCGCTCGCTCGTACGGCAAAAATATTAAAAGAGCGTTCGATTATCAAAATTTGTTTAAAAACATCTTTTAAATAATAAGAAAATGAAAGAATCTTTCAAATTCAATTAACTAACCCCATTCAAAGTATTAATAAAGGCAAAAGCAACAAACTTAACAATAAACGCCTTCAAAATTCGTTTTTTTTTTCTTTTTTCTATTTATTGGCTTATGTTGTGAAAAACGAGAAAATCACAATCTGCAAATATTTCTTCCAAAATCGAGAGATATGAAGGATGATTTATCATAATTTATTAGTGTGCTACATTGTGTATTGTTGTTTTGTGTGCTAAACGTAGTAATAAATTATCTGTGCGGTTTACGCGACGTTGCCAGTGTACAATAAAAAGACTGATTCGATCGATCAATATGATAACTAAGCATCGAATGTGTCTTTCTCACCAAAATTAGACAGAAATTCGAAAAATTAAATACTTTAAGTTGTGGTTGGAGAAATAAAATCAAGAAGAAATTTACGGCCACGCAAGAAATTCAATTCCACAACCATCTTTTTGCTTATATCGGTCAGGGAGGCGAAGAACAAGTGCCAATTTTGAGAGTGCATTTTGGTTAACCTCTCCAGATCTGCAGCATCTAGAGCGGGATCAAAAAGGTAAGTTAATGTAAATTTAGGCAAGAAAAAAATAAAATTGCACACGCTCTTCGTCGACATACAACTCGGTGTCTCGGCTTTCGGGTACTCTTGTACTCGGTAGGTAGTGTATACCCAAATTCATAGGGAAAGGGGTGACAAGAAACAACAACAACAACAGCAACAAATTTTATGCATACACAAAAATTGTAGGTAGGGATTTACATTTATTTGTGATTTACCTCTGTACATAATCTAGCAGTAAACAACAAAATAGGCGACCAAATATAATTAGAACGGTATCTGGTGTGAATCAGCCGTCTGTATATGAAGTCTATACGCAACGAAACAAGACAGCGCGACGTGTGAAATCAACACAATTCAGTGGGGGCAATTGCATCAAATATGAACATTTTAATAAAACTGAGATAATTATGATAAAAATGCCACACAAGATGTGTTAAATGGTAAGTCGTAGAACCAACTATGACGAATTTAGGAATTTTCAATTATGTGTCGCATACTGCTGGCGCGGCGCCTGAAACTAAGTCAACGAGTTATCGTAATTAATTCCAACCGTTGCTTGACTTATGCAACAATTCAACTTTTGTGCTCGTCATAAAAGGTGTGGTCTGAACTGCACTTAGCCCTTCAGGTGCAAGTAACAAGGGTGGACGAGGTAATTGTCCCAGAACGCGCGTTGACTCAAATAATGTATGGTTGGTCATGGCATGCCGGTTATTTTCATTCTCACAAATGCTCTCTGTTTTATGTTTACTCAATTTGAAAGCAAAAAAAAAAAGTTGCAACCTCATTCAGTCTGCATGTATACTGAGTTCGTTGATGTGGACTTTTATAAGGGTTGGTCATTGGTCAATCATTCGCCTTCCATTTGCATTACCTTACCAACGTTGGGGCAAAACTCCAGCGTCAAGTAGTTCCTCTATTCTCACCTAATTTTGCATGTTAAGAAATGTTTTTAGAAGCTACCGAATTACTTGCGAGTGAGGCATATTTAGTACATCACGACTTACGTACCAAAGACAGTTCTAGAAAAATACTGCTGTTCCTGGCTAGAAGATCTATTGTGCCAAAAGGGGCACAAACATGTTTTGGTTTGGTAGAATCACTACTTTGTGTGTTCTCACATTTGTATAGCCGATTTAGCCTATAACGTAAAAGGATTTCGGTCCTGCGAAAGCGATTACTGAACCTTTTCTGGCCAGTTCTTCTTCGGGTTTCCTTCCGAAGAAGGAATTGATTAAAACGAAATAAGCACAATTTTGAGACCACAACTCAAGACGCCTGTAAATAAAACACGAAAACTAAAGTGTAACTCAAAACCAACTTGTGGACTTAAAATACGTCGATGATGTTGCTTGGCTGGGTTGGAGTGTCTATTGGCGATTGGCCCATATGCCCCTCAGTCTAGCGACATTTGAAATGCTCTAGTTTTTGTATAAGTTGATCAAGTCTTCCTGGAAATGATGCAATTCGTTAAACTCGTCCGCTTAGTACGAGTAAAGTAGAAGAAGAATTTTCTCTTCGTGTTTCCTAGCAGGGGATGGACTTCCTACCGGAGCCTCATCTGACCAATTCGTTAGCTCTATTATTTCCCTTTATGTTCTTTTTTCTTTCATTTGATTTAGTTTTGAGCTTTTTTTTTTGAGTTTTTAGCAATATTAACGAAAAACAATAAGTTTGCAGTGCAATAAGTTTCTGCCCCCGAAAACTCTTTTTTTTTACATCTCGTTTGTTAAGATTGGTTGGGCATGAAAAATACTAAGTGCTATGCTACGGCTCTGGATTTGGCGTGTTTTTCGATATATATCTCAACAAGTCTCCAGTAGATTTAAGGCTTCGAAATCCATATTGCCTGTCGTTTATTAATCGGAGCACTTCTAGATATTTGACTATTTCGATATTTACTGTATGTTCCATTACCTTGGATAGCATAGGAAGCATAGTTATTCCAAGTATTTCCTTCTCTCGTTTGAAGGCGAGTTTTCCTCCAGAATTCTATATCTCAGTTGTATCATGACAACTTCACGGAGCCTATGGCATTCAGCGACCGACAAGGGCGTATATCACCTTGTAGATATTCGTGTCCATCGCTTTCAATTGTTTGCCTTTTCTGGGAAACAAAGTGGCAATTCACCAGTTGGTATGTCGTGTCTATGATGAGAGGGTATACGTGGAAGAGTCAAACACTGCGTTGGCAATTAATTGGGTGCACGTAGTAAATTTCAAATCGAATTATAGTTGATGCAAAGTATGCAAAGTGCACTTAACAATAA
Organism: Cheilosia scutellata; assembly: GCA_955612985.1. Taxonomy (NCBI): domain Eukaryota; kingdom Metazoa; phylum Arthropoda; class Insecta; order Diptera; family Syrphidae; genus Cheilosia; species Cheilosia scutellata. Next base: position 8,906,288 of record OY015315.1, on the reverse strand, counting down.
TTAACATTAATTAATCTAATAATCAAAGTCCAATATACATCTAGCTGGTACAAGCTGTCTGCAGTACATAGGACTTGTGTGTTGAATAGATTAGGTTGGGCACTGAGGGTAGTGCTGTGCTTCCATGGGGCCTGATGTTCTCAATCCGAAGAACTTTGGATGAGTCCACTGCATTTCTAGGATTAAAATGGTAATGAAATGGTAATTTGTAGGACTTGTGATAAACAGGTTGTTTTTAGCTTTGATCACGTATTTTTAAGACACTTACTTGTATTTGCTGAAACAAAAATTGACATTACAAATTTGTAGTTGGAATATACAATAACAAATTTGTGATTGTAACTTGTAATTGGTGAAATAGGCCACTGTTGCATTCTGTTGATTTTACAGTCATTTCTGTTCCTTAGCTCCTGTGTATGATCGTTTACTGTAACCATTTTGTGTAGCTACATTGGCCGCATATTATTTTTTAATCTATATACAAATAAATAAATAGGTGGCGCAACAGGCGGTAGACACCCTAGGCCTAGCTTCTGGCAACCATTCGTTTTGTGTGAGTTTCTATTTTTGGGACGAATGGAAGGCACCTACAATTTTATGCCGAGTCCGAACGGCTGAATTGAGAAGCTTTTTTAAGACAGTCGTACTCTGGAGAGACGGCGCAGTAGAAAAAACCTTAAGATGTAATTTGTGTTTTTCCGGGGAGCGAACCTGGAATCCCTCCCTACATGAAGAAAGTTCAAAAGGACTTATCCTGTCAAAACAAAACGCCAGATGTACAGATATTATACAAGTGTCAAAGCGAAGTTGTCAGTCTTTAATTCGATGTTTGTTCCAACTCTTACCTATGGTCATGAGGTTTGGGTAATGACCGACAGAATAAGATCGCGAATATAAGCTGCCGTAATGAGATTCCTCCGTTGTATTGCTGGTGTGACCCGTAGAGACCGCCAAGTTGATGCCAATATTATTTCCGAGGGGGTTTATTTATTTTGTGTTTCAACATCCCTGCACCTGAGCACAAGTACGAACAGGTGTACTTGAATTTTATTGTGAGAAAAATCACCTGACAAATATATATATATTTTTATCAAAAAAGTTTAATCTATTTCTTGCTAATTGTGTGTGTCAGAATGACGATCGCATCGGCCGGCGTCGCTTTGTTTTGAAGTGATAACACACTGAGCAATGAGCATGCATCGGAGCATTTACGTCATTTTGTTTTTTATATTAATTTGTAAATGTCATTATTAGTAATGTCTGTTGTTCTTTTATTTTGGGAAAATCCGCCTCATACAAATATAACCCTATCGTATAAATTATGTAATAGCAGGTGGTATTTTTTTTCGATATAGCCCTGGAGATTAATTTAAGCAATCCGTTGGATGAGTGCTGTCATGTTATTCTCTGCGGCTCCCTTTGTTCAGCAGTTTTGATACATTAATTTTGACAGGTAGTTTAAGGGTACGAGTTTAAAAAATTGTCGAGATTGCTGCCAATTTGTTATCGAAGAGGTCATGCGGAAGTGCTTTATATGTACATTTATGTTTCTAGTTGAACATTAATGGGATTGTGACGACGACGACTGGGTTGTCGTAAACAGGGACCTGGAGATGACTGACGAGCTAGCTAGCAATGGGTCTGCAATGGATCACGATCGAGCACTTCAGTCGATCAAGACACCTGTAATCTCAGAGAACGAGTGCAGAACAAGGTTCGCCTAAAAACCAACAACGAAGAAATTAAAAAAAAAAAAAATAAATAGGCGGCGCAACAGGCGGTAGACACCCAAGGCCTAGCTTCTCGCAACCATTCGTTTTGTGTGAGTTTCTATTTTTTGGAACGAATGGAAGGGACCTACAATTTTCTGCCGAGTCCGAACGGCTGAATTGAGAAGCTTTTTCAGGACAGTCATACTCTCGGATGTTTGTCAGACGTTCGCGAGAGGTGGCGCAGTAGAAAAAACCTTAAGATGTAATTTGGGTTTTTCCGGGGATCGAACCTGGGATCCCTCGCACAGTAGTCCAGCACACTAACCACTGCGCTACTGCGCCCACAGAAACGAAGAAATTAGCAACCTGTAAAATATCATACAGACAAAAGTCAGCGAGAATACAACAAAAGTCGGCACAACTTTTGCAATTTGACAGACATTAAGTTAGTAGGGCCTCTGACAGTTCCCTAGAAACCATACAGAAACAGAAAATTAACTCAAAGATAACGATGTAATGTAAAGGCTTCAGAGACGAAGATATCCACCTCAATTGAAAGTTTCTGCTTCCATTATCTGGTCTACAGGTTTTTTAAGATATCAGGATGGCTGGACACCACACGAAAGAACCTAAAGTAACGCAAATACTAACGTCTATCACAAGTCTTGTGTAGTAGTGTTCACTTTTTTTCTCTGACTATCCGAAGAATTGTGCTTTTTCTGAGGCCGAGGTTTGCTCGCCGGATCTAGGATTTGCCCAAAGAAACACCAAACTTTGGTTAAGAAGTCCTCTTTATTTCAGTAACCAACTTATAACTAATGTCTTATGATTTAACTTAACAATGATTAGATTCCAAAGTTGAGACTAACGTTGAGTATATTCTATACAATATGCGGCCAAACGAGAAACGTGGCTCGGTATTACAAGAAGCGGCCCACCGACAAGCGTGGCTCCGTATGCGGCCCAGCGACGAGCGTGGCTCCGTACTGTAGGAAGCGGTCCACTGACATCGACAAGCGTGGCTCCGTACTGTAGGAAGCGGCCCACCAACAAGCGTAGCTCCGATATCAAGCAGGAAAGCCAAAGGTGCTGACACTGCTGATTCATGGCCAGCTTCCCAAAGGAAACTTAGCCACTAAAAATTTAGAACACTGACCGAGGTCAACTTCTATACGGGAGTCTTATCTGGTACACTAGATTGGTACGATGGTCTAAGTGTGCTCGACTATGCCAGATTAACACCCAATCTAACCCAACCCAACCCTACATTGTTCAAAAAACTACTTACCGATGAGAACGTCAGCTTTAGCAGTCAATACTATTGAGATTAAAGATGATAGGGACTGAAAAATGCTCAGCACCAACATTTCGGAGAAAACAAACTGAACCCAATGAATGCAGGGTTTCTAACTAAATCTCGTACGTAACGCCTTAAAAATCAAGGGAAGCCAATACTGTCAATAGCTTTTTAATGGGTATTAACCCTTTGTCTTTCTTGATTTGAAAATATTGTGAACTGTGTCTTATCAACACCAGGTAATGAGTCATACTCTTGGAAATTATTAGATTCCCTGAACTCCGTTTCTCTTAAAAAATGGTATCGGCTCGATTTCGATTGTCGTACGTTTCGCATATTTACATTAGCTCGTATTATGCTTTGTTTATTTTGTTTTTCATCGAATATTGATGAGTTATATTTCGTTATCACGTTGCCTACAATTTCGTTGATTAGGCTATTTAAAGATAAACACAAACAGTAAGTGTGCCAATATTATTTTCATTTTACCTCATTTCGCGACCGGGCCGTGGGTGATTGTCGACAAAACGAAAGCCGCATCGCAAAATATAAATAACAACACTTCGTCGTCGAGTTAGATCTAAAATTTATATTTATTTTTACAGATTTTGTAAAAATAAATAAATAAATAAATATTCCTTTCCATTGCCAGTGTGGTGGTTTGTTTGAAGAGGGTAGGTACGAGTACAAACTGAAAAAACCTAGAATTGTGCATTTGTTTTGATAGTAATTTAAGTGAACTGATGTTGGTGCTTTATTCCTTCAAACGAAATTATGATTAACGTCTGTGTATACAGAAATATACCCTAGAGGCATAGATAGTATAGGTATTTGGTATGACTCAAAACTTTGAGTGGAAAAAGTGGATGTGTGCAGCGAAAGTTTGGACATCATTGATACTAATTTAAATTTCAACATTAATGATTTGTTTTTCACGATTATTTGGAAATCCAAGCTCGTTCTAAATGTATACGTATAAAGGCTGTCCCAAAAATCACGCCAGATTTGAATTTGCCGCCGTTTGTTGGCAACCGCAAAAAAAGAAAAACATAGTTTGACAGCTGGGCACCATGTCCTCATGTGCATTTCGAAGTAGCAGACGACTGAAAGGTGATTAGATTTTAAAATAAAAGGGTGACGCTGATCACAGCCCCATTTCGTTTTCGCCACGTAAAATACCTTTACCGTCGTCGATGAAGGGGTTAAGATATCTGATTCCTCGTACCTTTGTATGATTTTGGCAAAAGTCTCTAGCATCATTGCCGAAAATAGTGCCTTGCATTTGTATTTCCATCGGAGAAAGGGTCGCCAACACTGTCGATCTTCTGCAGACTTCCCTAAATTTGGGTAAAATCTCATGGGAAGGGCTAAAATCTTCAACAGCTTTTGACGCGTGTCGAGTGCTTCTAGATCAATACTTCGACGTCGTTGTCAGTCATCGTAACGTAGTGTGTTTGGATTTGGTTGATTTCGACTGATTAACTAACGTTAATTCGACCCTGAGGAATTCCTTGCCAAAATTCGTCCCTTACCCTTATAATACGTACAATTCTTATTTTGCGGCACCACGTTTAGGCTTTTTGCCAGGCTGTGTATTTCCTTCCATTGGTAGGTATTGCCCGTTCACTAATCCAATCGAAATTTTTATAATTTTGTGCAATGCCGGGGAACACTTTGGCGATATCAATCCAGTCGAAATATCAACGGTAATTTGGCCATTGCCAAGCGCCAGCAGTGTTGTCTTGAGAATTCAGCAGCAGGGTCGTTCTGCATATCATAGCTCCACCAAATCGTCTCGAACTCGAATCACCTCGTAAATCCTTCATTGTTCGGTCAACTACCTCCAAAGCGCGTTTATGCGCCATCGTGCATTCATCTAAAATGATGATTTTGCATTTTCTCATCAATTTCGCTGTCGCCGAATTCTTGGTCATTGTGCACGTTGGCAGAAGAAATTAAACGAACTGCCGGAATGTGCAGTTTGACCGCCGGCCGCCTTCCAACAATGTGGCAGCAATGCCAGAGGATGCAATAGTTCACGCAATTTGAGATTTTCATCGAATTGTTGCCAGAATCAAAGAAAATGAAAAAATTCAAATTTTTCGCGTTTTTCCGCAATTTTCTATTTTTCCATTCGAAAACCCATTCGGGAACAATTGCACACAAAATTCCATACAAAAAATAAATTTTTCGTTTTTCCAACTTTCCTACTTTCGTAAAAACTTTCTCCTGGCTGGAAAAAACTGATTTGAGCCAAATCGGCCCAGCCGTTCTCAATTGATGAATTACTACCTATACATTTTTCACACCATTTTTTAAGGTTCCGTTCCCATGCGGAGGAACCTTATTGCTTTCGCTACGATGTCAGACCGAATAAAATAAGAAAATGTTGTACCTAGGTCTATCTCAAGGACTAATTGACGTAGAAGCCTGGAATTTGTACACAGTATCAGGTATAACCTCTAGTTAATCGAAAAACAAAAAACTGTTTATTTTTAGATTTACAAAAAATACATTTAATCCTTTCTTGTAGATCATCTTCGTAGCTATATATGTGCTGAAGACTGTTATGTCGAAAAGTTAATATTTTAGAAGATATTTACAAAAACACTCAATCACCTTCACCACATAAAATACGCCACAATTGGAATTTGAATTCCAATCCCAATGCATACCCATCTCATACACCATTTTCAATGTCACCACCCCCACTGATAATGCTGAACCCAAAAAAAGTAGCAAATTGGCCGAAAAAACGAAGTAGATTTACAAAAAATGAAGCAGACATTTGGCGAAATGCTAAAAATGATAAAGTTAGGTCTTCAATGGGATAATGGGATCTATAGATGGATGTGTTGTGTGACGGAAGCACATAAATGATATTCTATAGTGCATTACATGACACATTTTCTTCCTAATATTTATATTTCGTAGCTTTTTTCGTCGTTGTTGGCGTATTTAGAGTCATATTGATCAATAATGTCTATTTTAAATGATATTTTGAACCATAAATAAACGAAGTAGAAATAAGTTGCTACGTAGCAGATGAACAATAATTACAAAATGAAGTAGATCTACTACATATGAAGTAAATTATCATCTCTGCCCCCACACGGCCATACGCATACCATATTGGTGTTTGGTTGAACACGATCCACGCGCAAGCAAACCGAGAGAATTACTCCGAAACGGGTTTGGCTTGTGTGTTGTGTGTTCATCGCTCTCGATGCATTATGCGTTGTTGGATTGCATGGGGAGATTTCGTGTTGGATATCAGTGGAATCTGGAATGTCGTAGCTGGCAGTGGTGGACGGTGGTTGGTGGTGGTTGGTGGAGGTGGAGGTGGTTGAAAATTATTCTTGTCGTGGCTGGCAGTGGTGGTGGTGGTGGTGGTGGTGGTTGAAAATTATTCTTGTTGGATAGGAAGCGGTTTTTTTTCGTGTTGGATATCAGTGGAATCTGGAATGTCGTGGCTGGCAGTGGTGGACGGTGGTTGGTGGTGGTTGGTGGTTGTTGGTGGTTGTTGTTGGTGGTGGTGGTTGGAAATTATTCTTGTTGGATCTTAAGAGGCCTCTACCCATATTGTAGAACATAAAGTGGAACTCAAAGCGCCATCTATTTTTGATTTGCGAAGCTCTAATCATGGTGAAAAACCACTTTTCGTCATCCATTTCACTTTTAAAATCAATTCAGGAGGCGGACCTTCGGTGGGATATCATATACATATAATGCTTGGTATGAATTTATTGATCGTATGGGGGTGGGGGATGTTTGGTTTTGGTTGCTGAGAATTGCATTCAAATGAATGTTAGAGTGAGAGGGAAATGTGGGTTCATCATCGACAAAGAATCCATTCTTCATTGATTGCATAATAATGGCTTTCAATGTTCAAGGGAAAATTAAATCAACGATGGGATAGGTATTTTTCACATATATATTGATGGTGTGCGTGGTTGGGTACTTTTAGCTTGGCAAGGGAGATGTGGACCGGGGATAATAACGTGAAGAGAAGGTAGGTATACAAATTGCAGATCGGATACATGACAAGGTGGATATTTTGTATTTCTTTGACTCGTGGATTTTTTGGTAAGGGTAGTTTTATGATTCTAAGGGTATAAAGGGGATGTGGGATAGAGGCATTTGAGGTTGTAAATGCACATATTGGGATAGGTAATGGGTAGGAATTAAAATCACACACATCGATCCCATATACATATGTATGTATCTAAATCTACATACATACATAATTATATTGTACTAACAAAACCCTCAAGCTCTTACAACAATCGAGCTCCCACAAATCAACAAACCCCAAATACATATATATATTGGATCCTGTATATTGTCCAATGAATGTTACATACCTATCTATATATAGTTATATGGATATTAGCTTTGCTTTCTATAGTATGTATGTATTCCCTTTAGCAGAACTCACAATTCCTTCCCAACTGAGTCCCAATTGAACACCTCTTGCTTCATCCCCCCTCAAAATGCTGGTGTATCTTTTGCTACTTGTTCTGGCGATGTTCATTCCAATTCTTTTCCTCTGTCCCCCTCTTCATACGAAAAACCAAACACCAACCCTACCATAACTTATAAAAGGTAAGACAACGGCAACTGCGCAAACAAAAATTGCATAATCTTTCGTTGTAAATGGCAACAGCGCAATGCTGCTAAATTTGCCTTCAATAATATCCCTTTCAGCCAACCCACCATTTCACCGCCTCCGTTTCGTCTCTTTTCCTACCAACCCAAACCAAACCATATATCTGCTTTACACCTGATCACGGTGTGAACAGCAAGCACTTTTCAAGATACAACTTTTTTACAACTTTTAGCAAGGAAATATATAGAATTTCTAAAAATATAAGATCATTCACAGTTTAAATTATTTGGTAATTTTAGTTTTAAAGTTTAAGCGATTTTGTTTCAACAAATAAATGTATTTTTAATAAGAATTTATTAAAAAAAGCAACATCTTGAAAAGTGCTTCTGTAGACCCCTCTCTCATTTTCATTTTTGTTCAAGAAGCAAAAATTACATTGAATCCCCATAAAACAAAAATCACTTCGAATAAAGAATCCCCATCCCCACCACTGCTTACACACATCCTTGATTCCATTTAGATCACACTTCAGACTTCACGCCAAACCTGTTTCATTTATAACACGCCTCTTTGCAGTTGTCAATAAACTACACATTTATCCCTTATAGCTTGCGAGTCATTCTGATTGGCTATTCAATTCAGACGACAGAACTACCGCCATCTAAATGAGAAACTTGGAACTTTTTTCTGAGAATGTGACACATACATGGTATTTTTCTTGAAAAATATATAAAATTTAAACTCAGTATTTTGCAACAAAATACATGTAAATACATAATTATTTTTTTTTGCATCCGATAGCTGGTATGATACTTTATTGTTTTGAGTAAAAATTGCATCAAATATAAATCAATATATACAAAAAAAACGTTCTCCATTATTTAAAAAAATTGTATGTTTTCAAACACTTGTATTTTTAAAATCAGGATGAAATTTAAAGATTTATTTCGAACAGATTTGCGTTTTGCATATTACCTTTTAGATAAACTAGTTATCTCAGACTTTTTCGAACATTGTCATAGTCATTCGTTCATCCAAAAAAATCGGTTTTATGCTAATTTTCGCAAACACAGCTGGGAATTCTTCCAATAAAAGAAAAACGAGATGTCGCTTTAAAAAACAGCTTCGAAGCTTTCAAAGGACATATTCTGTTCTTTCCAATGCATCCAATATCATTTCAATCGCTTCAGTATTGACTTCTCTACGTTTGATACGAAATGCCATTTTTCGCATTTTTGCTCGATTTATGGGTAGAGGCCTCTTAAGTGAGAGACATACCTAAATCATATAGGATTTTTGCATATGAGATGTGCTTGAGGAGAAATACCTTTTGTGACGTTTGATGGGAGAGCATGGTGAATATTTTTTGTTGCGCATCTCGGTCGATGTCATGGGGGATGGAGGATGGAGGGTTGTGCTCTGGCCTCTCTCGTCACGATCATCGCATTGTTTTATGTTCGTTGTATCGTGTTCGTGTATGCATTTTTGTTGCACGTGTGCTCTGTCTGTTCATTGTATTAAGCGGCCCATAGAAACTACACTTGTGTCTGCACCGGTGTCGGTGTACGGAAATGTGTGCTGTGTGTGGGCTGGTGCGCACACCGATTTTGGTGTCAGACACGGTGCGAGTAAAATCAAAAGTTTTTGATTTTTGGTGTAGGTGTCTTGATCGGTGTGATGTGTATGGCGGAATGCCACACCGGTGTCAGTACACCTGTGCAGACACAAGTGTGGTGTCTATGGGCCGCTTTATTACGAGTTGGGTGGGGCCGATGATTTTGCAATGAAATAATAGGTATGTGGCGTGCTACATACCGTGTACTAGCACCTTTATTGGATATGCGTTCAAATTATTATTATTCTCCGGTTTCAACCTTGATAGTTAATTAAGTTTTGCCGGTTTTTTTTAAGTTCCTGACGTATTCTACTGTCGCATAAGTAATGCAACTAAGGTAAACACTAAATTAAAGACTGATGACAACTTAACATTGACAACAATCATCCTAATAACAGAATGACCAAGCTGTCTCAAAATTGACCCAGCCTTACCAATCCTACATCTCAGTATTGCTTCTTCCATCACTTGTGAATAAGACCTCGAAACACTTAAACGTCTCCACCTGTCACGACTCCACTTGTTAGTTTTCACGTTTACTTTTATTAACACAAACGGCTACAAACCGATCGAGTTCGCGTTGAAGTACTGTCTGGGAGCATCAAGTCATCAGACCTCTAATTTCCCAATTCGAAACGCTTTTTGGCAAGACTGCGCTGTAAAATCCAGCCCATATACATAAGTAATGAAAAGGAGAAGTCGTACATATAGATAAATAGGATACACATCGAAATAATTACTTTGATCAATAGTTTAATATAAAATTTTAAAATTAATTGCAGTTTTTGAAAATAATTCAGACAATCTCCTACAATGGAAAAAAAGATTTCAAGTGCACAACCCAGAATCTTGAAAAAGAAACACTTCCGTGTGAAGCATCAGAAAGTGAAGCTCTTTAGAGCCAATGAACCTATCCTAAGCGTTTTTATGTGGGGAATCAACCACACAGTAAGTTTTTATTAATGCACGTTGCAGTATATAAATAATATGAATTTTCTCTTTACCCAAAGATAAATGAACTTAGCCATGTAAATATACCAGTTATGCTGTTGCCAGATGATTTTCGGGCGTATTCCAAAATCAAAGTTGACAATCATTTGTTTAACAAGTAAGTATAATCCTGTGAAGGACCAAGTTTTATTCCACCACCAGGTGTGACATTCCCTTGGTCCTCTAAAACCCTATATATTATTCAGTGTCGCTGATCTTTTTATTTCCATATTCTTACAGAGAAAACATGCCATCACATTTTAAGGTTAAGGAATATTGCCCTCTAGTCTTCCGAAATTTACGTGAACGTTTCAATGTCGACGATGTTGACTACCGTGAGTCATTGACACGCTCGCAGCCAATTCAAATTGATTCTTCTGGCAAATCGGGTGCACAATTTTATCAAAGTTACGATAAATTTTTCATCATTAAGAGTCTGACTTCAGAGGAAATCGAAAGAATGCACGCGTTCCTTAAACATTATCATCCAGTAAGTTTTATTGACAAGAAAATTCTTCCATCACTTTTGTTATTTATTTTATCTATTTTTTGCAGTATGTGGTTGAAAGGCATGGGAAAACCCTATTGCCACAATACTTGGGTATGTATCGGATAACTGTTGAGAGTGTGCAATATTATTTTGTTGTAATGCGCAATGTATTCAGCTCACATTTGACCATACACAAGTAAGTTTATTTTGATTTATAGTAAATAATAATAAATTTGGAATTTATTTTTCGTATTGTTAAGCTAAGGGTTCTGTTCTAGTTACTTACTTTAATTTAGATGCAATTTAGACCACTTACAATGGCGGTCGAAATGGCACGTCCTATATTTGCCTTTCTGCAACATGCAATTTACGGTGTTATCGGGAGTTCATTGGTAACGTAAGGCAATCATCTAAGTTTCGTATCGTTATACAACTGTTTTGCAATGTGGACAGTTTGGGATGGTTTCATGTCAGCGATTAAAGAGATATTCTCTGTAACAGCCATGACCTGTAAAGAACTGAAACTGAACTCGTAAGACATGCAGTTCTCGTGGCAGCTCTGAATTTGGTCTGCAACTTCGACTGATTGGCAGCGTTCTTGTCTGCAAGTACCAGCCAAACTAGAGGTTTATTTGTGGTCGTAATCGGACATATTCCTCTAATCACAAATACACATTGATTTTAGTATAGTTTATACCTACAGTTCTTCACTTTTCTTGGGGATTGCCCAATCCCCATCCCATCTCACTTCCTTTGTACCTGTCCTTGGTTTGTTAGTCTGCACGCGGTTGGTTTTCTAATTATGGTAGATACGTGGTCAAAGATGGGCTAAATGTCATATTCTAATAAGCTCTTTTGTTCAGTACAGGTTTCTGCGTTCTGTTTTAAGAAAGCTCTGTACTGCGCCTATTTTCGAGCTGGAATGGATTCATTAACATTGACAAAATCATCTATTTTCCTTTTTACTTTTGAAATTGTTCAAAATTAAGTTTACTTTTCCTACTCTAAAAAATGCTGAAGAAATAGAGCATAATTGTGTCTTATGAACACTAAGAAGCTGAACTTTTCTGGTCTGACAGTTTTCACTAACACCCATAAATCACACTTTTCGCACCAGCATTGCGCACGATTTTATGTTTTCCCAAAACCCATCTGTGATGTACGCTGAATGGATGGATAGACTGCTTTGTTTTTAGCTTACTTCTTTGTCTCGAACTTGCATTTTATGGTGACCTCTAGCTGCTCAAAGTGTTGAACGTACCCTTTGTACCGCACACAAGAGTAATGAGCTCAAATCAAAATAACGAATGCCAGGAATGGCTCACCAGCATATTTGTGGGAGTATAAATAGTCCAGAAAGTGGACAGTCTCAGATGTCCTTTCATTATTTTCAAGTTAGTAAAGTATTCCTACTCCGATTGTCATCATTGCCGTCTGCCAACAAAAGTATGTTTATTATGTTTAGTGTGTTATAATGTACCAGGCTGAAGCTATTTGTAATCTAATTATGGCTTTTCGAGACGTGCCACGTTCGTAAACAGACTCGCATTGGGACACCATTTATTTTAAAGTATTCCTATTTATATGTCTTCTTTCATTGTATCAGCATGTGATACACACTCATTGTCACATCGGGTATTGCATCGATTTTGTATTAATTTTTGTAGGAAATTCGATTTGAAAGGCAGCACAGTTGATCGAGAGGCTTCTGAAAAGGAATTGGAAAAACAGCTGCCAACTTACAAAGATAACGATTTCATTAAACAAAAAATGAAACTCGAAATTGGAGAGGATGCCAAAAGGAAACTATTGGAAACCCTTAATAATGACGTTAATGTGAGTTTCGATGGTCAGTGGTCAACGTGAGAGCGATTATAATTCAAGTATTTTTTAGCTACTTACAAAACTACACATCATGGACTATTCTCTGCTAGTTGGTATACATGACTTGGTACGAGCAGAAGAAGAAGCTCTTCAGGGTGAGAACTCACGTGATGCCGGTGGACGCAGTGATAGCGAAAGTGAAGAATGTGATAGTGGTGAAAGGTGAGGTGTTTCTTATTGCAAATATCAATGGAGTTTGTACATTTGGTGTTTGTTTGGCATTTCAGGTGGACCTACAATACTCCACCCGATTCGCCAAGGGGTGGTGCCCAATATAATGAAGTTGTCTATGAAATTGATATATATGCCATTCCAAGTATAGAAGGTAAGTTCAAAGTATTTCTATGTGGTATAGCTTTGTTTGATTCAAAGAATATGGACTTGAATATTTTCCTGAACAGAATTCCCCTATCCGTTGGTGACTTATCCGATATTGCTCATACTTACTTAAGTGGCGCTAGAGTATGCGGTGTATCTGAACCTCAACCAATACGTCTTTCCACTTAGCTCGATCTTTGGCCATGAGCACTCCAAGCTGCTTGACGACACTTGTGCGTGCCACCTAAGGTGAATTCTGGCTCTACTGCGCTGTCGTTGTGGGCAACTTTGAATATCTTAGGGCCGAAGCCTTTTAGGTTCCATTCATCAAGTATATTTTCTTTCGACTAAATCTTAGGGATGAGTTGGTGTATCGTGTATGCTTTTCGGCAAGTGGTCTCTCGCTCGGCTGGCATACCGTCTGGTCCAGTAGCTTTGTTGAGCTTGAGTTTAGATATTGCTATCCTTCCTTCATTTTGGTCGGGTGCAGATTGAATGGTTCGCCATTTAACAGTCTACAGAAGCTGGAATTCTGGAACTCTACGTTTGTATGCCGTATAGGTAATAGATAGATATTTGAATCCTGGATCTGCGATGTTTTTAAACATTAGCATTGATATCCCGTCATCATATCCGAGTGTCTTGGATATATATATGCAAACGGCCCTAAGTCGGCGACCTGTACCTACGCTACAAGTTACTGTAATTATTCGTTGAGAAAACTACAATTTTCAAGGGTTCAACGAATTAGTTCTTCTGGGTTTCTTGTCTCGATATCAATTGATTGCAAGAATTACATTTCCAACACAAATTTCAGGTTGAAATTCTACATAAAAAATAGTATCAATGTCTATTAAAATACTTTCAGAACGACGGGAGGTCTATTTTATTGCAATCATTGACGTCCTGACTCAATATGGAGTGAAGAAGCAGGTAATTGATTTAAATTTCAAACAGAAGATGGAGTTTTTTTCTTCAGAATATCCTTTTGTATCTTCTCCTTACCAAACTAAAGGCGGCTAAAGCAGCGAAGACTGTCAAATATGGCAGTAATGTAGATGGAATCTCCACGTGTGATCCAGACCAATATGCAAAACGATTTATCGAATTTATGGATAAAGCTATTGAGTAGATAGGGTCATAAGGAAAAAAACTAATAATCATACAAATTAAGAACCATTATACGTTTATATAATTTAAAGAAAGCCTGTATGTGCATATGTAGAAAAAAAAAATAAAACAAAACAAAATAGATAATCTTTTTTCAAACAACAAGAGCACCATTCTCTATAAAATGAATAATGTATATGAATTGTAATTTACTATTACTATTATTTAATTTTTAATTGAACTTTTATTGGTTTATTATTTAAGACATTGTTTGTAAATGCATTTCCTAGTTTTTAAGTCATCTGGTATCTCTTTTCAAACAAAAAAAAAAAAAAAAACAAACAAAACTACTAATCCAAAAGAACTGTATTTTTTTTAAAATTATGTCCTAACTATTATACAACAAATTATTAAAACTTTTAACTTGAATTAAACTTTTTTTGTTCTTTAGTATATATGTTTGTTCTTGTTTTTTTTTTAATTGTTTACACTTTTTTATAGATCAGAAACAATTTATATACGTACATGTTTGTAATGAAAAACAAAAATGGCACGTTGCTAACTATCGAATTAAGTAAAACAAATTGTATCAAGTGTGCTTGCTTATAACTGTTATACGTATAAACATGAAATTAACTTATCCTAATATTTACTTACTTAATACTTATTACCATCCTACTAAAGCAAATGGCATTTATTATATAGTTAGATTCATAATACGGCCTACACAAACACTAAACACCACAACCAAGTCATATAAGGGAGTAACCGAATAGTTTAAAGATGATTTAAAGGCCTGCAGTCTTAAAGATTACAAATTATTAAGTCCACTTCCTCTTACTCTTATTTATTTATTATATTATTAATCGTAACAAAACAAAACAAAACAAAAAACTATTTAAATTCTCAACTATTCGGTATTTTAATTATCTCTAGTCTCTCATATGACAAACAAAACAAGATGCAATATCTATCAACAGATATATTATATGAAACAGTAAACACCACATAACTCTCAGGACAGTGTGTAATTGGGAAACAAAAAAATATTTCCACAAGTCTTTGAAAAATAAAACACCAATTTATCAACAAATATGTAAGTCAAGATAAATAATAGGAACAAAATGAAGCATATTCAATTAAGCACATAAATTTAAGCTTTAGCAGGAAAGAGATACAAACGAAGCTGAAAACAAAAGAAGTATGTCAACAACAGAAGAAAATAGCAAAAAGCAAAAGAAGTAAAAAATAAAAAAGTCATTTTGTGTAAATTGTCCTTAAATGTTAAATACATATATAAAAACAAACTTTGCATTTGTTTTTTTTTTTTTTTTGTTTTTTTGTAAGTTATACTTCTTACCAGAGTTCCAAAAGTTGAAAAGGGAACGCCCTAAATATTTAACATTAAGCTTCGAAAACAGAATGCTGTCTGATATCTCTAAAACGAAATCAAAACCTTCACGCATGATTGGCACTCTTGTATCACACAAAAATTTCAATTATCGGTACGTGTGTTCATGACAACAACCATATTCATGACGTCGCCAATAATGCTTCGAATTGTCTAGGTTTCCTCAAAGTGTGCAATATATTTTACCCGATTTGGCTACAATATTATGTATAAGGCACTCAATTGCCTTAAAAGATTATTTTTATTATAATTTTATTATAAACGAATCTTATAATGAGTGCTGTGCTAGTTGCTGCACAGGAGAAATAAAAAAAAAAAGACGGCTGAGAGATATATCAAATCCCTCGGAAAATGCAGATGCTGCGCAAGTTATAAAAGCTAATAACGAAAGTTTAATTTTGTCAATTATTAGTCGTTTAATAGAGGTTCATTTCATACTACCGTCTAAATGTGTATTTCTAATGTTGTTGCAAATTGTTGAACCACACCTTCAACAATATTCAATTCCTGCCACTTTGCAGCTAGCCGCAGTTTTGCGTTTTTGCCGCTCCATAAAATGATTAAATATTCCCTACTGCGCAGTATTTTTATGTTTACCCCTGTTTTAAATATAATTTTTTTGAAATAAGCCTATCAAGTTTGTTTTAAATTGTATTTTTTACTTACATTTTTGATCGCGTCTTTTCGTTTCCACTATTTCACATCGAATGACCATGATCGATTTGAAATCACTTCGAAATCGTCAAAATCGATTTGTGTGGAACACAACAATTTCACTTTTTCTCAATTCCGAAAATTTCTAAACCGAAATCGAAAAAAGTTAAATGTAGAACACAAAAATTCATTTCCGATCGATTTCGATTTCATTTCGAGTGAAAGTGAAATGTGGAACCTAGCTGTATCTCAAGAACTAATTGACGTAGAAGGCTGGAATTTGCATACAGTGTCAGGTATAACCTCTAGTTAATTGACAAATACCAATATTAACAATACATCGGCTGTTTTGGGAGTTATTCTTAATTTCGTGAAAAAAATATGTTCATTCGCACAAAAAACTGTTTATTTTTAGATTTACAAAAAATACATGTAATCCTTTCTTGTAGATCATCTTCGTAGCTATATATGTGCTGAAGACTGTTATGTCGAAAAGTTAATATTTTAGAAGATATTTACAAAAAAAAACTCAATCACCACATAAAATACGCCCCAATTGGAATTTCCATTCCAATCCCAATGCATACCCATCTCATACACCATTGTCAGTGTCACCACCAGCGTTGCCACTAAAATATAAATCAAATGTAGTACGTTAGCCAACAAAATGTAGCATTTTTAACCAAAATGTAGTACCTTTTTTTTTTATTGGTTTTCCGCGGGTCCAGGCTAACTTTTATGAAGTCACAATGGCGAAAATTTCCATATAAAATTATCTATTGTGACCGTCAAAATATTTAAGTTGAAGATTAAAAATGATTATTGGTAAGGCCCTTTGTCTAGGGCTATGATAAAAGTGGACATGTGAAGCTTTAATAGAGCTTAGTATACTTAATGGCAAGAGTTTGCATGCAGCCGATGAACATAAATGTAGGTTGTGGCTACTGCATACTTTTGAAAATAGATTTGGGAAGACATTGGACAGTTTTTCACTCACCCCGCTAAGTCCCCGCATTACTAATAAGGCCACACTAAGGCATTATCAAAGCAAAAACCAATTGTATTTAAAATGTCGATGTTATTGTCTTTGCATTCACGCAAGATTGATTGAAAAATTTCTTCGGAGTTGCTTTTCTTGAGCTGCTGAAATCCAATACCTCTATCTTTTACAGCACACTCATCAAAGTATCTAGATATAATCACTAGGCACTAGGTTTCGGTTGACAGATCAGTAGTCTCATAAACTATAAAAGAACATTTTTACTTCGACCGATCTCACTCTCATTACACACATTCTTTAGTAATGCCGGATTGCATTCATTTGCCTCAATATGTCAGATTTGAATGCAGTACTAAACGCAAACAATTTCAGAACGTAGAATGATGCTGTTTTTATTTGTTATGTTTCTAAAAATTCGGAATCCGAAACCACGTTCAAAAACCGACCCATATTTGCAGTTGATTGCAGGTGCAGCCGAAGAAAGACAATCAACAATAACAAACATATTTATAATTGACGATCAGCTGTCTGAATCCTGCTGATAGACAGAGACAAACACTTCGTGTTGTACGTAAATGGACGCATTCAGCTGAAGAATTGCATTTAGTGATGCAAAGTTTCTATATCTATTTATTTTGTTATAAAAGTGGGAAAATTTACAAAATAAAAGTTTTTCGTAAAAAAGTAAAATAGTTAGGCGGAGCTTAAAAAATGTAGTACTTTAGGGTAACGATGTAGTATGTAGTACAGCGTTGAAAAATCAAGCAAATATGTAGCAGAGTACTACATAAGTAGTACAAGTGGTAACGCTGGTCACCACACGGCCATACGCATACCATATTGGTGTTTGGTTGAACACGATCCACACCACGCGCAAGCAAACCGAGAGAATTACTCCGAAACGGGTGTGGCTTGTGTGTTTATCGCTCTCGAAGTCTCGATGCATTATGCGTCGGTGGATTGCATGGGGAGATTTCGTGTTGGAATCAGTGGAATCTGGAATGTCGTGGCTGGCAGTGGTGGACGGTGGTTGGTGGTGGTTGGTTGTGGTGGTCGAAAATTATTCTTGTGCTGGCTGGCAGTGGTGGTGTGGTGGTTGGTGGTGGCGGTTGAAAATTATTCTTGTTGGATAGGAGGCGGATCTTAAGTGAGAGACTATGACTAAGAATGAGGGTTTTGCCTTTTTGTCAATTTGATCGAAGGCTGTGTGGGCATTGAGGGAGCTGTTGTTATTAAAAATTCAAACGAATCCAAATGGTTTTTGATCAGCTTCTCGACTGCGTTAGAAGGTAAGATTCTCAAATTTGCGAATATGGTACTCATTAATTTGCATTTCAATAAATCAGTCGCATTTTTGCCTACATTCGGAGATACATCTCTGAAACTGAATTCAAATTCAAGTCCTGAATAAACGAGAATAAACGATCTCCTCACAGGCACCTGAGAAGTTACTTTGCTTTCGTTAGAAAAACGAGGGAGGTGTTCATAGTCTTCGGTGTTGGTTTGATTGTGCAAGATTTCGTGCTCTATCAATCGCGAAGCATGCTCAGTATTTCGGGCAACCCTATAGCCTATATTATTTAAATCCTCGCAGTGAAATTCCACTCAAATTCACAGTAGAATAATTTAATTTAACGCTTCAAACGCCAACATCAATAGCAAACCCAAAAGAGAAGAATAACCTCGCCTGCATGTAATAACCAAATGCGTGTCGTGGTTACACCCGCTCATATGAATAGGAAATCCTTATTTTTTGTGCTTTTTTTTGCACTATATGCAACCAAACTACTCAACCGGGTTTTGTTCAATAATCATATCGGGTTTTGTGCTTAACACCCACCATACAATTGGATACAGCCAGAGCGCAACAATAGAAAAAATGTTTTAAATTCAATTTCGCTAAACTATAGAAAATCATATTGAACCGACATATAGAGGATACTCCCTGGACATGTTGTAAATTTGAATTATGTATGCGAAACGAAAATCGTATTTGCATAATGAAATAATATATGGCAACGCGCACACAATCCGTATAGATACTCGTAGACCGCTAAGCGTTTTCGTCTGGAAATTGAATTATTGTGATTCCGAATTAATACCCATCTGGCTTAGAGTTAAGCCCATTTGGATGATCTGACCGTAGTTACATTTGAAACATTAAATTAAATAATTGTTCATGGTTAGCTACCGGATTGTTGCATTTTTTTTTAAATCTTTGTTACGCCATTTACAAAGGACTTAGCACAAAGCAAAATCGCAGTCGTTGGATAGGGTGGTATAGGTATAGTATTTTTCCAAACCAAAAACAATTTTCGTCACGCATTGCTCGTTCACTGATGAGACGCCTAGACGATGACAAAAAACACGGTGCTGGGGATCCGACTTTCAGTTTCGTAAATTCCTTCCTTTACCTACCTACGGCTTTTCCATATTCGATTTTCTTAGGGTATCGTATTGAACTCCTGGCAGTTTTTGGCACCTATGGCGATTTGCCACCTAAAGATGAGCAGGAGGAAACCCCAAGGGGGAGAACTGAATAGCTCAGTGGGTGAGTTGATTTATTTGCTGATTCTCAGAAGTCAGATTATCAAAACTAGGTGTGGTATCTGCCAAAAAGATCTGTCAACATGTAGGAAACCTCACAACTTGGCGTCCTATTTCCCCTTCTCTGAAACATACTGGTTAGGGAACTGTTGACGTGCTCGGAACTCGGAAGGGGAAAGCTGCAGACGCAGGGTGCATAGTGATATGATACCCCTATTTTGACGCGTTTTTCTGGGCGAGCTATGCTCAGAGTCACAACATGAGTATGGAAGTGAATTAAATTACGTAACGTGCCACACAGCAACATGTTGCGTCTCTATAAAAGGACGTGTTTCGAATTTTTGCAGGCAGTCGATTCTGAGATGTGGAACTGATCGCATCTAATTGGAGCGCATTGTTTTTTACGTTGCATATTTTTGCGCATTTTTTGGCGTTTTTTTACACTTTTTTGGCGGGTTTTTTGGCGCGCTTTTAGCGAAATTTTTCCACATTTTTGGCGGGAATTTTTGTCGATTTTTTTAAGGATTTGTTGAGCGTTTTTGGCGCAAGTTTTGCACAGTTTTGGCGCGTAATTTGGCGGGTTTTTTGACAAGTATTTTGGCGCGTTTTTTTTCGAAATTTTTCCACATTTTTGGCGGGAATTTTTTTTGCTTTGGTTGGGCGTTTTGGCGCATTTTTGCGAAGTTTTTGGTGCATATTTCGGTGCATTTTGACAACGTAAGAATGGGAACTGATTTCGATGCTTTTTTTGCGGTTTTTTTTTTAAATGCTCTTTATGGTTTTTTGACGTGGTTTTTTCACATATTTTTGGGTATTTTTTCAGGCGTTTTTGGCACATATTTTGGGTAGTAGTTCGATATTTGTGGTTTACCTGCGAAAATGCTTGCTTACAACAACAACACTGATCATCTTAAATTGTAAATTTTTAATGCCAATTGCAGAAAAAAAATTCTATTACATATATCGTGCAACAATTTCTGCAAAATCCTTGGAATGAAAACAATTTCACAAATACCTAATTCATATAGGATTTTTGCATATGAGATGTGCTTGAGGAGAAATACCTTTTGTGACGTTTGATGGGAGAGCATGGTGAATATTTTTTGTTGCGCATCTCGGTCGATGTCATGGAGGATGGAGGATGGAGGGTTGTGCTCTGGCCTCTCTCGTCACGATCATCGCATTGTTTTATATTCGTTGTATCGTGTTCGTGTATGCATTTTTGTTGCACGTGTGCTCTGTCTGTTCATTGTATTATTACGAGTTGGGTGGGGCCGATGATTTTGCAATGAAATAATATGTGGCGTGCTACATACCGTGTACTAGCACCTTTATTGGAAATGCGTTCAAATTATTATTATTCTCCGGTTTCAACCTTGATAGTTAATTAAGTTTAGGTATATTAGAGTTGTGTTAACTATTTGATTGATCGATAAACAAGGAAACATACTCTGGTGTTATTTTTCAATATCTTTAGTTGTTGTCAGATTACAAGCTAATTATTTCTGTACACTGACCTATACGAAATTGTGACTCAGTCCTTTATTTATTCTCAGACACTGTCAGGCTGTTGTTGCGTGAAAGCATTTTTTGCTAAATGCTTTTAATTGTTTAAAAACGTGAATATGAATAAGTCATGAAGACAAACAGTTCAAACGAATCCACTTAGTGGTTATGAAAAAAAAATCCCACAATCCGTCAAAGAGAAGAGGTGTGAACCATTAAATTAGCGTTAGGCTAACTACACGAATGACTACTCTCCTCATTATCTGGACACAATCTTAGTTCTTGGTAAGTGCTATAAGGTTTTATGAAGCTAAAGTAAAAAAACGAAACTGTGTCAACAAACATAACCGCCTAGTTATTACCGGTCACGTAAGCGTCTGTTTGCTTACGCTACGCACACGCATTATTCGATTATATGGAAGAGAGGTGGTCATCATAGGATCTTTTAATGATCTTGCAACTTCGTGCGGTGCGTTAATCAGCCTTATCGCAGAAAAAATTTCCCCGGAGATATTTCCCATTTTGGGAAAGTTGGTGTCGCTAATCAACTTCGAAACAATTGTTCCCCTAAAAAAGTAGCTATCGTGAATAATTTTTCTGGGGAACTTTTTCATTATTTCAGCGCGAACTTTTCCGTAAGTGGTTTGTTGCCGAACAAAGGCAGAAAAATTGAAGTATTTGTTTATAATTCTGCAAAAAAATAAATATTTATGAAAAAGTAATTATTTTTCTAAAGTGTAATGCAACAAATAAAAGACAGCTGGGGATCCTTGTAGGTTTGATGGAAAAAATATCCAGATAATGACACAGGGTACGGAGTTCAAAGACGAGGTTCAAAGCATTTGGAAAACGATCGAAAAGGAGTTAAACAGCATCGGGCCACCATCCAAATCTGCATTTGAATCTGAAAAGAAGGGTACATTTTTGTTAATTTTTCACGATAATAATATTGGATAATAATGCATCGCTTTGTCCAATTCCTTTTTTGACACCAAACATATTGGTAAGGTCGTTACCAATGTTTATGCAGCAGCAGCTGCTCCATCGTCGTTCACACAGACGAATGAATTTTGCAGAGATACCAAAACTAGACATGGCTCGTCTCTCTTGATGCCATCGTACAAATATGTAATCACTTGCAAGACGACAGAAAACAACGAACACAAGGACAAAAGAGGCAAAACTCGGACACTAACAGAAGAAAGCTAGCAACAGATTTCTGCAACATTCGAGGTCTAGGATTCAACAATGTCATCCTCAGCTGAGTGCACCAGCATCTGCAAGAAAAAAAAGCCAGACATCCTAGTCTTAAAAGAGACTCAAATAAACTCAAACACTGGCTACACATATCTTCGCTGTCCAGGATACGAACTACTTCCTCGTTTTCGATAAAAAGGGGGACTGTGTGTGTTTGCCCAATCAGATCTGGCGTGTGAAAGAAAAGAAGAGATGGAACCTGCGGATCTCGACATAATATGGCTAAAGGTCGTCCTACAAAGCTGTACCAAATTCTTTTGCTGCCTGTACCGCTTTCCAAACGATAACGAACCATCTAAATTATTTCGTCATTTATCCGATAAGGTAGACTGGATACAAATTCATCACAAAACCGCTGAAGTTATTATACTTGGTGACTTCAATGCCCATAACATGGATTGGCTACGATATTCTAACCGAACGGACGAAGCAGGGAAACAAGCTGAAGACTTCGCCATTTGCTGCAATCTCACTCAGCTCGTTGATGAGCCCACGCGAATTCCCGACAATCCATCAAATTACGGGAACACTCTCGACCTGTTTCTCACAACAGAGCCAGGTAATTATAAAATAAAAATATCTGCTCCCTTAGGGAATTGGGATCATGCTCTAATATCTGCTATACTCTCTATAGATTAGATTAGATTCTTTATTTCATGAAATATATGTACAATAGTTTGTTAGTTAGTTTCGGCAGACGGCTATTTGTGCCATGCTCATGGTCTCAAACACAAACTATTGTACATATATTTCATGAAATAAAGAATCTAATCTAATCTAATCTCTACTCTCTATACCGACACCAATAGGAGCGAGCCAGGATTGCCATTGTTCGATTTGGAATTTTAGTAAATCTACATTATCAATATATGCGCAAAAGCCGTAAATGAAATGATTTTACTCAGTACGGAACTTTATATTCCACATTGCATCATAAAAACTAGCTTCAAATAAACCCTGGTTTAACAAAACAAAGCTTTCCGTGAATGGCGGTCAAACCCTTCGTAGCAAAAAAGATCTGAATTTATAATTCTTCGAAATAGATGCAACCTAATTATTGAATCGGCGAAGATAACTTACAGCGAAAGAGTCACTAACAAAGTGATTGGATGTCCTAGCGTCTCACGCGCATTCTGGTCCATGGCAAAGGCAATCAGTAATAACTTTAGTTGCTCTTCTTTTCCACCTCTAGTAAGAAGAAGACGGCACGCTAGCAACAACACCTAAAGAAAAGGCAGATCTTTTCGCTAGCATATTTTCAGAGAATTCCACCCTAGATTCTGCACAAATCTCCCGAGGGTGCAAACATCGATGGCAGAAGTGAAATTTCTGAAATTTTTATTTGTGTCAAATTGACCGCATAAACTGAAAAAACTGAAAAGAGATAAATCGTCCCGTCTTAACTTAAATAGCACATTTTATAACTTCCCTCCACGATCGATTTTTGTACACTTGTACCTTTACTAAGCATTTCAATTTGACAAATAAAAATGTTCACAATTTTGTTTGGGAAAAATCAAGAAAACCAGAAAAAAGTGCTCTCGATTCATTACTGATTCTACTGCATTTTTTGCTCGATTTCAAAGCCATAAATAAAATTTTAAAAACTCCATATTTTACAAGTGTGGTTTGCAAAAATACATTCAATCACTTATATTTAAACATTTTCTCTTTCAAAACAGTTAAAATATCTATTAAAACTAACGGAAAATGCAAAAATAAGACAAAGTCGTGCGTAGTGACGTCAATCACATCGACGAAATGCACCCGATGAAATAACGAGCATGCTGTCACAGCCTTAATGGCTGTCTGTCAGTAGGTGCGTTTTTATGAAACCTCGCCAGCCAGCCGTTCATTTGGACAATTGCCAGCAAGATGAAGCCAGCCAGCCGAGTTTTAGTATAAAATTATGCATTTGGAAGAAATATTTGATAAATTCTAACATTTTTCTCTGGAATGTTGTGTGCATGAGATAAGAACGCCATATAATTTAAGCAAATTGTACGGAAATTCTAAGCCACTTGTTGCTTTCAGCGCCACCTGTTTGTTCATTGTGAATTGAATTTAGGCAGCTGCCAGCCAGCCGCTCTCCAACTGGGGAGGAAATCAAGAGTTGTTGCCAGCAGTTGCCAGTAGGTTGTTGTTTTAATTAGCATGTGAAATGTGCCCCAACTGTCAACTACTGGCAACCACTGGCTGGGGAGGTTTCATAAAAACGCAACTAGTGTCGGTTTAAAGTTTCTTTCAAATCGTGTGCTGTAGAAACTTAAAATAAAGAAAAAGTGTTCAAAATGTGTAAATTCAGTTTTGGAAATACGAAAATCGGTTGTATTAACAAATAGCGCGTTTTATGGTAGTGAAAATAATCCACTGAGAGTCGTTGCAAAAGGCTTATTTGTGAAATTAAAAAATTAAGCCATTTTGGTGTATGCCGGAAAGAATAGCAAGTCGGAACTTGCAACCTGTGGTTATCATTTGATTCAAGTTGGAAATTTGTGTTAATCGTTTTAAAATCGTGCAAATGTTCTAATAAGAATTAAATTTTGAATTTTCGGTGTAAAAATATTCGTGTGGTCATTTTCTGTTTTGCAAAATACATAATGTGAATCGTGTTTTTATTTTGAGAATTAAATTCTGATTTCCATCTTTCTGAATTTAAACGAGTGCGGGTCGTTACGGAAAGTGTTCCCCTTTGGTGCGTTAAGAAAAAAGTCAGTTTAGTCAGATTGCCCTTCCGTATCCGCTTGTATATTTAAAATTTCAAGAGAAATCGCTTCGATATGAGTAGATAATCATAACAAATTGGGTGGCTATGTCTATTAAAAATGCGGTAAGCTAATTTTTTATTCAATTTAAATTCAAAATATTTATATAGGCCGCTGATTGCGGGTCACTCTGACTTTATGATGGCCGATGTTTTTGGGTACTGCTTACCTGTTTGGGGTTTTCTCTTGTTGGACCCTCTGTAAACTAAATTCGTTAGAAAACGCGACTTTAAAAATGTTTGCTTACAATTATTGTGTCTATGACTAGGTAAACAGAATTTTTCACACTCACTTTTGGTTTTGTTATACTCACATCCCAAAAAAATACGCCTACACACGAATATCGAACAGAAAGGATTGAAAAGGATAGAAATTAATAAGTTTCACTGATATTATTATGTTTTTTTAAAGAATTGAGTTTAAGACATATTTCATCTTGTATCAGAGATCTCGGAAAATGCAGTGTCATTAAAAATGTCACGATACATCTTCATTTCCCATCAAACAGTTGCCTTCAAAAATTAATCATAAATGATTGGAGAAACATTCACTAAATTTTTTTTGAATCATTAAAATGAATTAACACGTTCGCCTAGACTATAGCAAGGTCGCACCGGCACTCATGCACTAGTTTGGATTATATGGTAGCCGAGTCGTTTGCCTTGATGCCGGCTTGGCTATCAATAAGGATAGCAATGTGCTGATTGTGCGTTGTATCACGCCCTAGATGCGTGCAGGCCTCTCAAATCGCCAATAATTCCGTCTGGGAACGCTAGCAAAATCCGGTAAGCGGTATGACATTGATATTTTCGGTAATGCCGAATAGAAACCGACCTCCATACCACAATTCATCTTAGATCCGTCCTTCACTATTTTGTCCGTCTTCCACTGAGCTCTTGTGAGGAAACCTAAATGGAAGCCTTTCGTGAAGTTTAAATTGGGTGTGATGTAGTTGGTTGGAGACGTGACCATGTCATTTGGTAACGAATCCAGGATGTTGCTGTTGCCTACCGGCCTTGCAGAGCAGCACCCAGACTCCTTAGCACTGCATAATGAGGTATCTTTTGAGTGTAGGCCTATCCATTGACTTATATAAGTTCCTCTATGGAAATCGTAGATTCAAGAATAGCTTTAGTGTGTACTTTGTCGAAAGCTGCCTCTTTGTCTAAGGATACTGTGTAGGTATGTGAAAAATATTTTCAATTGTCCGCACTATCTCGTGGAGAGCCGTTTCCGTGGATCTGCCCTTGAGGTAGGCGTTAAAGTTAAATTGCTCTCTGGTGTCATCAAAGTGGCCTGAAAATGCGTCCAACACCCAGCGACTGCCAGAAAGGCGATAAAAGGAATTCCTCCAATTATAGGGGATAAGTCTTTGTAATTTGGGTGAAGTCTTATTTTTGTGAACTATTTGTTTGTGCTCCACACAAATGTAACCATAAATGTCCAAACAGCGGCATATTCGTTTCCCATTATGGCCGCTTGCCATGACACTTTTTTTTAATTTTAAGTTGTTTCGGATTGCACAAAATATCAAATATTTCGTTCGCTCCCAGTTCCAACGCATCCTTAAAGAACTAGAACTAAAAAAAAAAAATCAGTCAGTATTGATTTTGACTTCTTTGGTTTTTTCCAGGATCTCCATAACTGTGAAACTGGATTTTAATAAATCACGAACGCCTGACAAACATCCGAGAGTATGACTGCCCTGAAAAAACTTCTTAATTCAGCCGTTCGGACTCGGCGGCATAAAATTCCATTCGTCCCAAAAATAGAAACTCACATTGAAAGGGTGCGAGAAGCTAGGCCTAGGGTGTCTACCGCCTGTTGCGCCACCTATTGATTTGTAGCATTTGAGGGTCTGTGCCAATTGTTCGGCTGCACTCATGCTGTTCAGAGCTTAAACAATTCTCGCGCTGATCCGAATGTCAGTAAACCCATTATTGTCCGAAGCCATATATTTTTACAAGGTTGGGTATAGTTAAGCCCACTCACAACCTTGTTGCTGATATTCCGGTGGTCAGTAACCTATTTCGGGTATGTGAGAACTGTGGTTTGACCATAAAGCGTTCATCCGCCGACAGATTTAGTTACGCAAGAAACAAGGAGATTTGATGAGATTATGACCCAATGTTCTACGAGTGGGAATCACCTTCAAAATAGTCAGTCAACATTGTCATGCGCGCGTGCATATCAGTCCAAGCGAAGAGTATATACAATTCCATTGTTCTAACCGCAACCGACTCGACTGCTTAGTTTTGGTTAAGCATGGCCAACTCAATAACCAAGTAATTATTTCCGCTTGGGATTTACTAATTAACAGCTAAGCCCTGTTGTATCTTGTTACATTAAGCCATCTGCATCTTGCAGAACTACACTGTCTATGTATAGTATCGCACGAGCACGATGTAGGTATATGTGTCGGTTCGGAAAACAATAAGCCGCATTTTATGCCATTTATTAAATTCAAATTTCAATATTCATATTCAGAAACAAGAATGGTTGCGGTTTCTGGTGTTGTTCTGCAACACTCCGACGCCGACCCGCTTCTGCTTCTGTCTGCAGTCGGTGGTGGTGGGTGGTATGTGGTGGTGGTAAAACAAAAGGTCGACCTTCAAATATTGTCCGGCCAATATAATTAAATGAAGGCTGGGACAATCCGACCGCAGTCGACTGTGACAAATGGAACGCTCTCTTGCGTTCTTTTTTGTTTATCTGATTTGTGATTGTTTAATCACGTTATGAATGTAAAATCAGTATTGACGGCATACATATGTATATGTATATAGCAGCAGCACACAAGACCAGCATTAAAACGAGTTGATTTATTAAGGAGCCGAACAAAGTGATGTCGTGTCTGAATGGAAATGGCTACACTCGAGATGAATTAATGCGAATTACAAAAAAAAAATACGAAGAAACTGAAAAGCAGCAAGATTCAAAAAGTTGGTCTTTTCGTCACATCACATAAGTAAGGCAGGCTTACTCATCCTCCTCACATTATGGGAGCGAGTGATACTGACAAAGTGACAAGAGTGACCGGCTACCGGGCTGACAATTTGAGATTCGTTTGAGTTATATAAAAAGGCGTTAACACGTAGATTTATAATTAAATATAGACTTCTATCGATTTCTCGCTCTACAGGAACTAGTTAGTATACCTAGATTACCGCTACATTAAAAAAAAAATTCACATTGCCTTGAAAACTGATTTATTATATCCCTGAAGAACAAGCCACTCGCGAAAACTAACATTTGAAGACTTGAACAGTTCACGCTACAACTCTTTTGCTTATAGGTATGTAGAGATAATTGACCCCAGCGCTCCGGCCCGAAAAGTATCCGACTCCTACCCAGCGGGACAATACAATAAATGAAACCCTCGCCTTAGGTAGCCCTCACAAGGGACCTCAAAGACGTCTTTCTTAAAACAAGTACACTATGCTATAGTGGAGCATCGGACAATGCAGGTCCAACACACATTCAAAAGCTGCAAGGGTTTTAAAACTCAGACCTTTAAATTTCAGTGTCTTGTGTTATTTCCAAACTGAAAAAGAAAATTAATATAAAGCCGAATTTCATTGTTCGGCGTTATTTCCAAACTGAAAATTAATTTAAAGCCGAATACATTATATGTATTTTTGGGGTTACTTTTCGAGTTTTAACCCGCCTTTAATATGAAAGCCACATAACTTCCGTCCACGATTAGGGAATGTGAACCAAATCCAGGCAACTTTGGAATACTATAGTTAAACAAGGAAGAGGCTTAGTTCAACATGCAGAAGACTTGAATGGCTTAGAGCTTTGCTCTTTTGCAATAAAATATGAAAAGCTGCAAGATATTTTCATTCCCTAATTGATTTCTTTGATATGCCAACATATATATATTGCACGACCCAAACTTAATTGCGGAGGCGGACTTTTCCAGAAGCCAAAACCTCCATCTGTAGATGAAAAATGATTGCCTATCGTCCCGTCGTCGCCTCTATTCATTTGCTAAGGTTAATTCACATTGCACTCTTTGTCTGCCATCAACCGCAGCCCGCAGTTCATCCGCTGTGAGGGTGCCTTCTCGTCAAGACAGGTTAGGTTTGAACTTTGCTGACGCACGCTTCCCACTCAAGTTCTCCCATCAGCGAGGTGCAGTTAGGGATTTTCCTGATTTTCCATTTTTTGTATACCAAAAGACAGGGACACGAATACAAGGCCTTCGACATTCTGTTCTCATTAGAAGCGAGATATATTTTATCAGCCTCTTCTTCATCTCTCGCATATTTGATATACGCTCATATCCCCAAAATAGATTCTGTAATAGTCATGTAAAGATAACAACACATACTATGTGAAAAGCAGGAATCAGCGCTACAAGGCTACAAAATTGTAGCATAATCACTGTGCATTTGCATAATTTAAATAAAAACAAGACATTATCATTCTAAAGACATTTCAATTGTATTTCTTAATTAATTCGATAAAATGCATAAATGTCATTCGCAGTCATTTAAATTTATAATGTTCCTCATACGTGGTCATCCACTGAATGCATAGACTGGCCATTTGAATTCTGTGACCGACTAAATCGAGAATACTTGTCCAGTGGAAAGCCATAAAGTAGGTTTAAATAAACCTTGAGCCAGTATATTACAAAACTCGCCTCGGGCAGGAAGAGAATCCACTTTATGTGACAACTGGCAATAACCAAAAATAACAAAAACAAAAACGAACAACAAATAATACATAAGTCAACTCTCTTACGCATAGAGACCTTGTTTAGCTTTAGACCTCTCGAATACGTATCGCTGCTGTTGGCCGATTGTTGGCATAATGCCACCTTAAAGTGGTTTCTCGAATGATGACTCAACAGGGCATATGATATGGATACTCAGAAAAAGTAAATAAAATAAAACTAAAGCCACACTTGCATAGTAGATTGACTGATTGCGGCCTACAGTGGCACAAAAGGCAAAAGAGCTGCGAAAATACATAATTTAGTGAGTCAGTTTCTTGGTAACTCAATTAAGTCCGGCATCTGTCAAGCTACAGTCCCTAATATCTATTATACTACATATGTACAAGGTGAAGTAAAAGACATACATTTTTGCAAAGGGTGGTGTTCAGTCATAATTATTTATTAATTGTTATTCACTCAATTGCAATTATGAGTATGTTTGTTTAACGTAATATGTAAACGCCGTAAATTCTAAAATGCACATTCCTATCAATTATGTCAAATGTCACTTATCGAAATGTTATTAGTAAATGTCATATTTTGTTTTTTGTATATAAGAGAGTTGTTAACTAAAATGAAATTTCAATTCGCTATTGTACACCCATCGCCTCTAACCTCGAAAATTAAAACTTAAAATTTATAACGTTGTGGAAAAAATCGAGTTTTATTTGAAAAAGTTTTTAAGTCCGTTTCCTTTTCAGACAACACGTAACAGGTGGCAAAATGTCAATTCTACTTTGACATTAACACGTCAAAAGACATAAATCGCTGTTTTGTTTCGATTTTTTACGAAATATTTCTGATTACAGCTGATTTTACTGTAAGATCCCATCCATGTTCGAGAAACCTTCAATCAGCATGTTACCGCTGCTAACATCGAAGTTGAATACCTCCTGCAATTCTGAAAATAAAGTCGACGCATGCTCTTGCCAATCAGAGAATTGCAAATGACAAATAACAAGGCTCTCAACGTTCAAGGAAGAAAAATAATTTCTCCTTATTTACAGCACCGCCATCTATGAATGAAATCTATCAACTTTCCTATCTCCACTTTATTACTGCGTTAATTATAGTCACTTCTATAGCCACTTTTGGTTTTACATGCAAAAGTAAAAGTGATCTAGCTAGGAATAGATTCCCCAAAAAAAAATACGCCTTATGTATGCACCTCTAGCGACCATTTTTGTACCGAAAAAACGTCACTTGGAACCGCTGTTTCGCGATTTAACATCGCCGTCGAAAGTCACTGTATTTACTGTATTCGTCATGAGCAGCAATAAGGCAGCAATTACTTAACACATATACATATACGTAGCTTTATTCGTATATATGCTTGACAGGTAAAAGTGGATCATTAAAAAAGCGTAAGTGATCGCATAATAACTACCTAACAACATTTAAGCGGAAAATTACTGCGAATTACCATCAAAAAGCCGGCCGCCAAGAAAACCAAACCGAACTAGGTCATCACCCTGTAATCGGCGTGAAGTTTTCTTCTTCGTTTTCTCATTTTGTTATGAATACATAATTGAAGCTAGCAAACCGTTATTTGCTTATTCTGAAACTTCTAACAACACCGCTGCGATGCGACATGGACAGAATTTTTGAATATTGTTAACAAATAAAAAAATGGTCTACCGGTTTGTTGACGTTTGATGACTGCGTATATACGATTTAAATTCTCTTCCGGCTACAACTACAATGTGCAGGCAGGGCAGGCCCCCTGCCCCATGCCCGATAAAGACTTGAATATTCTGATCTGATTTGTGGCGCATTTATGCACTGGTGCTTGTGAAAGTGAAAGGAGACCGTTTTGGTTGGAGTGTGCTGGTATTCAAGGCCGGAAAGGATGATTATCACCAAATGGAACTGCCAACTAATAGTTGTTAAGTTGGCTAATGAGCCGCTGTTTTGAAAAGGTTAACTTGCTTTAAGGCAAAATGTAGTAAGTCACAAGTTGAATTGCTTTGATCTTCATAATGTAGGTAGGTGAAAATGTACACGGCTCAGAATGGTTTTTTTTTTTCGAATGGAGAAAGCGAAGGTAAATGTGGGCAAAACGCTATTAGACTTATTTGTACATAGGTCAGCGGAATGGCTTACAATAATTCGGTGAATTATGAAGTCATTTTGAGACTCAAATAAATTAGCACTTTCTTACGAGATGTACAGAAAAGGTGTACACCGGGCAATAACAACAGCACTATTTATAATATTTCTCAATAAATTTTGTGGGGAATTTTATCACCCCCTAAATTTTCGGCAGGCCTTGGGTTCAGTTAGATATTGCGAATGTGTATGTGACATTAGACGAAGCAACCCATTGAAAATGATACTTGAGTCTCTTGATGACTCAGTGATTAGCGTTCTGGACTAATGAGTGAAGGGTCTCAGGCTTAATCCACAAATTACCTCTCAAGGTAATTCTGAAAAACATCCGAGAGTTTAATTGTTCTGAAGAAGCTGCTAAATTCGGTCGTTCAGATTCGGAAAAATGTAGGTCGCTTCCATTTGTGCCTACACCTGATGCGCCAACTTATTTTTTAATAAAATTATTTTCTTTGACAGTAAACCTGCGCTAGTTTGCCAAAAATTACATCAATACTACATATATAGTATGGGATTGCCTTAATTTTTTTGTGCGAACTTATAACGCTTCTAAAGTGCCTCGAGATGCTTGCAGATCAGTGTAAAAGTAATGTCCTCGAGACATTTAAGTGTACTGAATGCGCAATTATTGTCTGTCTTGTGGCGGCGCCTTCATATGTCGAATTTGAGGAATAAGGAACACCTGCCATGGTAGTACCTACTAAATAGATATAAGCGCCGGGGGCTTATAATTGATGTTAGTGCAGAGACTAAGTCCACCTCTGGATGCTGTCAAAAATAGACTAAGTGAATGTTTGGGGACCGAGCTCCAAATATGGGAGCAATATTCAAAGATAGGTCCAACCTAAGCATAATAGAATCAAAAGGTCTCCTGCAAAATCTGTCAGTTTCGACATTTGTGTGTGCAGAAATTACTATATGGTTGTACACATATAAATTCTGCATCCACCGTCTTGTCTCTATTTTAAAATTTGCTGCTAAATGCAAAGGTACCACAACAAGTGAACGTTTTATTATCATCGGCCTGGACGATGCTTTGATGCTTTGACCCTCGACGTTTAAATAAAGACATTAACTGCCTCAAAGTTGCAACTGCCTATTATAACATCTCGTTCGATGTATTATAATGAAGAAGTTCCATGACAGCGCAGATTGGATTGGATGTTGTATGCCCTTTATTAGTTGGTAGAGTTTGGAGCTTGTATAGGTCTTTGTTGGCCCAGAAACGATGGAGAGATTCTATTCCTCAGGTAAAATTTCTTTTGACGAAATTTTGGTGATGAGTTGGTGTTTAATCGCTCCCCGCTGCCCTAAATAGTTTGACCGGCAGGTCATCTTGTCCAGCAGCCTTTGTTCAGATTGAACGGTTCGTTCTGCCTGGGAATTTAGGTCGCCTTCGCCGTTTAACAGTCTGCATGTGTTTTTTCCATATCTTCGACACCGATTTTGATTTTGACTCTAGTACAAGGTTTCCTAGCTAGTCTCTACAGGTCTATGTTCGGGTTCAATGTGGATTGTCGGTTTAAATCTAGCACAACAGTTGCGGCGCCTCTATTTTAGGTATTAGGGCTTCTCGAAAGGGTTATTAGGGCTTCAAAGGTAGTTTTTGTTATTACATTGGCTGGGTCAATAAGTCGTTGAAAATGAAAACAGATGGTGCTTTCAGTTTTGGAAAAATGCACGTCTAAATTCTCGGTCGCGTCTTCATATAAGCCGAGAGGTTCAATAAGGCCAAGATCTCATTTGAAAATCTCAACATCTGAGAGTAATTTAAAAGAGTTTCAAAGCAACTGAAGATCTGGAAATATATAGGAAAATTCAATAAATTGCACGTAGTAGGTTCCTAACTACAAAATTCTTGATAAGACAGAACCAATGTTGGATAAGGGTTTTGAAGTGAGTTAAAAATAAATATACAGCTCGAGCAACAACACTGAGCCACAATGAAATGGGATATTAATAGAATTATTCCAAATTTGTCTATAAACACCATTTTTTTCAGCACCATATTCTTCTCAACTAAGGAAATAATTGTCAACTGAACAATTGGCACACTTAGTTATGGATATGAGCAACCTCAAATCTTAAAGACTTTTGGAATACCAGGCGAAAACATGACCAAATGAGGGTTGTTTTGAGCTACTACTACGAAAGTGGGAAGTCGTAAATACGTTCTAGTAACTGTCACAACATTAACTCTGACAAATATAAATATGAAGTAATCAAAGGAGGCCTAAAAAGATATCCCTCACGGACAGCTGCGGTTCATAAAATCATCACTATCCGTTAATTAATAACGTCACTTGTACGTTAATGTGACAATAGCAATACTGTACCTTGCCTTGACATAATCGCAGGCATTATTTTTTATAACAACCCGTCGAAGGACGAATTATTAAATGAGTCACCAACACTGGTATACAATGCATACGGAAAAAAAGTATCAGCGCATTGCAGATTAAAATGGCAAAATTAAAGCTAATTAGCGCAATTAAAAAATATATCTGTTTGTATATAGCTTCTTTGTTGTGGATAACGCTTCAAGATTAATTAGCTAAATGATTAATATTTTTGTATTGCCTGTATTATTATTTCGGTGATATTTTATTTGGCATATTGCAATGTGTGGCAAAAATACTACGTCATCAACCTTACCATGATCGCTATTGGCACACGACCTTAGTTAAAACAAGCTTATTTTGTTAACGTTAAATTGGATACGTGTTCATTTTAGGATACATGGTCATTCATTATATAGACGAAATGACTGTGGAAAGCTGTATGACAGGATCAACATCATCATAATGAAAATGTCTTTATTTTCATACAAACAATACATGACGTTTTGACGTTCCGGACAAAAAAACAATGCGACACTGAAAAGCAGCAGTAGCGCAGAAAACTGGTTTGTTGATACGACCATAAGGAGACAAGAACAGGAAGCAGCTTGAAATGAGAGCTTAAATGATCTATTTTCATGACGAACGAAAAGTTACACAGCCTTGGCCGATATATAATATATATAGTGACCCCTAAAAGTGATAGACATGCTAGACCACCGTGTTCGAACATCAGACCTCAAAGGAGTGATCTGCCAATTCTTTGCTAACTGTTGAACCTGAAGGAGCAAATAGAAATATTTCCAATTTTTTTGGAAGATATTTGCCGGAGAAGATCGGACGTGTCAAAGACATTACATGACTTCATATCGTCTTTCAACTTTCAAGGTTCAACTATGTTTATGTGCTGCCTATATAGTGCCTGCCAAACGATAGCGATCGGGCCAGATTATTCCAACTTCGCAGATTCCAGCAATCGTACTCAGCTTTTCGACAAGCCCACGGGGATTTCAAGCAATCCAACACATTTATGCCCCTATTATGTAAGACAACTACAACTAAAGTTGAGTTGTCACTTGGTTTTATTTAATTCAAAATTCGGTATTGTCCGTATTGTAATACACAACTTTGATAGAAAAGTTGTCTCTCAAAACACAACAAAGATGGTAGTGGTTGTCTATAAGTTGTTAGTTAATTTGGGTTGTGTGAAAGTTGAGTTGAATTGAAGACAACTCAACTCAACTAAGTTGAGTTGTCTTACATAATAGGGGCATTAGGAACAGGATTTATATATTTTGCAGTACTGAGCCTGGTTGTGAAACAAAAGTATCCACTCTCTTAGGAAATTCGGATACTGACTTTCTGTCAAGATTTCTAGCGGGAAAACAGCTGTCAGTGTCAAAATAACCTATGATTTAAAAAGAAACCACTAGATGGCCTACCCTTTATAATTTTAATGCCAAGAAGGAGTCACCGGAGACCCCAAAAAGTATATAAATTCTGAATTGATTTAACCATGTCCGTCTTTCTGTCTGTCTGTCTGTTGAAAACACGATAGCGTCCAAACGTATCGACCTATAGGCAAATGCAATTTTGTGAGAGGACTTCAAAACGAATCGACTTAGGTGAATGAAATTTTGTGAGAGGACTTCTTTTTACAGTCGTCAAGATTGCAAGTATTTCAGGTACTTCTCATACAAAACCGATATTAGACCCATGCGTGTACAATGTTCATATCATTTCCATTTGATGATTCAAATTTCGTTTCAACCACATCGGCGTCAAAATCAACTTGTTGCTTCGAGCCCAGTGTCTTTCCTCCAGTTCATTCCAAGCTTACGAAATCAAAGAAAAACCAAACAAGAAGAAACTCTAACTTTATCTTCCCTAAAACGGATGCAAACTGCCAACCACATCAAAAGAAAACCACCAACTAGTACCATTTGGAAACGATTTGTGGCTCATTATTCACGCTTGAAAAGAGCTCCACACAAGTGATTTGTTAACAAAAAAAAAAACGCAGATATCCAAGAACCACCTTCAACCTTGCATTACGCTCGATGGTATATTTTTTATTTTAACATTTAGGCTCAATTTGAACTGAAAAACCATAGAGCCGTTGACTCATGGGCCCATCCACATCTAGTCTACACAACTTTTCGGCTATATGCAATTACAAGACATTTTCACTCTCTCGCCAAAGATACATACAATAATATTGGGTAGGCACTGCCTTACATGGCACACTTCATGTTACCTTAAAAAACGTCCATATTTTCAGATTGTACTTATTTTTTAAGAAGAATAAAAAAAACATGTATATACGTATAGTCCATCTATATAATGTAGGTACAGTAAAACTGCATACATATTTTTTTTTTTTTTTTGTAGAATCATACAGAGCTCTGCTCTGCATAGGAATAATTTTTTTTTTTTTATGGATTTTTCCCTCTTTAACAACACTACCCATAACTATTAGTAATATCGCGGTTGATGTTGTTTGTTTTTGTATGGTGTTATTGTTCGGGCAAGCATCGTTAAACAACACCACATCATACCATGCCAGAGCAACAATAGCAATCTTGTTCCCTTTCTCTGGTGTATAAATACCGGCGTGGTGGGTATATTTCAACTCAATTCAGTACTCACTTTCACTAGCTTCAGATCGTCGTTGTCGCTTCGTCGTCGCCGTCGTCGTCGTTGTTGTGGTTTTTATTCATTTTTCTGTTCCAAAAAAAAAAAAATAATTTTTTTTCCACCTGAATTCAATTTTGTTTTTAGTAATCGCGTATTAGAGAGACTTTTCGCATTACCAAGGATTAAAAAAAAAACAAAACAAAACACAACATCAGTTCACTCTTAAACATTTTTTAATCAGGACTCAAACCCAGTAAACGATTTCTGTGATAACAATTCTCGTTGTGATAACAGTTTACCTATAAAGAAAAAATAATTCAACATGAAATCCTACATTGCTCTTGCCTGCGTTGCAGTCCTGTTTGTCGCCGTCGTTGTCCGTTCCGAGGACGAGAAGAAGGCCGATAATGAAGAGATTAAAGTGTACAAACGCTTGATCCCAGCCGATGTTCTTAGAGGTAAGTGATTTAGAATTTTTAACGGTTCGTCGTGTTAAAAATATCATTCTTTTCAATATTTTACATTCGTCATAAAGTGAAAAACTTTACAGTCAACACTTTTTTTTTTAAATCAACTTCGTAAAAGCCTTTAAAAGGCCGCTTTCAATTTTTTTTAAATATAACACTTTATTGACGTTTTGTCAGTTAGATCTTATTTTACAAAAAATGCCATTTGGAAGTTGGGTTGATCTTCCTAGATGCATAGTTTTTGCGCGTTGCTTTTCTTACAATATAGCCATCAATTTGTGAAATTTTTATAAAAAACAAAAGTCGTAGTATATTTTCTAATTCATGCTTTTGAATGCAATATTTTGAGCCCAACTCGTAGTTAAAATTTCAAAGTACGAGATATTTTTCCATGGCACAATTGTTAATGTGCTGGACCACTGAGCGAGGGGTGTCGATGTGTCGATCCCCGGAAAGACACAGTTAATACCTTAAGGGGTTTGTTTTAACTGCGCCACTTCTTGCAAGTATCTTGAAATTTTGTGGAATCGGATAGCAGCGCCACCTACCAGAATTATTATATATATAAAGATGTACTGCTTTGAAATTCGGAAGAGGCTTTTCCGATAAAAGTTTGAGGCGATAAATACCTAAATGTTCTTAAGTTACGAGCGGTACGGGATTATTACGTTATCTCCTTTTCCAAAATCCCTTTTTGGACATAATCTCTCTTTTTTTTATCTCTTTTTCCAAATTCTCCCGGGACGAAATCCCCTATGCCAAAATCTCCCAATTACCTACACAATTACTTATACTAAATCCCTCGTTAAAATTCCCTGTTCCCACAATTTAGAACTTATCTGTTCTTCTTGTAACTTAATTTAACTTCACCCAGCCAGAATCAACATATATCTTGCACCTACTCCAAATTCTACAGTGACCTCAAGCAGGGGGTTGCAGGGGAGGGGGGTCAGCATGGCCCCCATACGCATGTAACTTTTTAACACCATTTTCATTAGATTTGGAGTTATAAATTCTGTCGCGGCGACACCAAGTCTAAAAATTGGGGAGGATATTCTCTCATGGTCTTTTGGAGTAAGGGATTTCAGCACAGGGGATTTTGGAAAATGGATTTTGGAAAAGGAGATTTCATCACCAAGCCCCTAGTAAAGAACTAAAACGACTCATCGAACAAGGCTAAATAACCTCCATACATGGAATCAAAATTGTCACGATCGATGGTAAAGAAATGTAGGTATGCTGAAAGGTATTACAAATAATAGGAACTTTGGTTTGGCAGTGGAATTTTGCTTGACACAGCTACAATTTGACGATATGTTTATGGAAGGTTGACTTGAGAAGCTTTTCATAACGCTCCATAAATACATAGTTTCAATAAGGTTGCTCACCCTAGATCACAAGTGGCTATTCTACGAGTAAAACACTTACCCACAATGACCAAGTTAGTACCCGTTAGTCAACTGATTCCATTTCCATCGCGAATTAAGGGAAACATCG
This sequence comes from Cheilosia scutellata, assembly GCA_955612985.1. NCBI lineage: Eukaryota > Metazoa > Arthropoda > Insecta > Diptera > Syrphidae > Cheilosia > Cheilosia scutellata. The sequence goes on along the minus strand of OY015315.1, from coordinate 8,867,348 downwards.
CGAAATGACCTCGTCCTCGAAGGTCCTCGTAATGACTGTAGATATATTTAGTCATGCGCTTAAATTAAGTTCCCAAATGTGCCCTGCGATTGTTGTTTCAAAAGTTTAAAATTTCCAAATTTTGCCGACTATTGCTTCAAAAATCTAAAATTCTAACAACTTTAAGAATATTTGCAGATTTGGAGCGATGATTTTTACGCAAATTTGTATAGAATTTTAGGACTATCTTCACAAAAACTATACAGAAACTGTTTATTTTTTTTTACTGAACCAAGAATCCACCTCAAGATAGTCTTACTCTCCTAAGCCTGTCAGTCATCCCAGAGAACTGAGCAATAGACAAAATGTTTTATTTCAAATCTGGGCTCAGTGATTTATTCCAATTTCAAATTGTTCTTTTCTAAAAAATAAGTAATTTATTTGAAAAAAAAAACTTCCATAGAAATTTACCCATTGTAAAAATAGGATTTTTATCTTTTTGTTACGTATACGCCCCCGGAACTTTATTGGTAAGCAATAAAAGGTAATTTCGCTTTCGATCCTGGGTCTAAATTTCGTCACTATTCTCATTGCGCCTTACCAATAAACATTTTTAACCTTCAACTCAAATATGGATAATTTTACAATGGATAATTTTATATGGAAATTGTCGCCATTGTGACTTTGTAAAAGTTATAGTCTGGACACTAAAAATGATTATTATTTGACTGGTAGATTCCAGAGTGTCATGATTATTTTACTTCTAAAGTTCCACAAGGTAGTTAATAAAAAAATTAACACACATTCAATATTTTTATTTACCTTTTAATTTTTGAAACAGAAAACTGAAAAACCAACAGAACTACGTTATATTCATACCAATTTCAATGCCACACCTTTATTCAAAGATGTGTTAATTAACTAAGAAAAAATATACGAAACATCAAGGCCGCTGGCTAGTGGAGGCTAATAAATAAAATAAATAGTAAAAAAAAAAAACCTCTGGCACTAGATAAAATCGCGCAAAAAAACCCGAACCAAAAAATCCCCTCATGTCTTTTTTATTTTTTTTATTGCTGAGTGAACGTATCTAGCCTAACCTACGCTGAATATTAACGCGATACGGTTGACTGGCATTTGAATAAAATTAATCATATAAGGCTATACCTCGTTTAGAGGTAGATATAAACTTTGCCATGAAAGAAGAAATTCATCGACTTTCGTGGTGTTCTAGGGTCGCAAACTATCTCTTTGACGATCTGATATATGCATCAAATCAATTCGTTTAAGTAGGTAGATTTCTCCTTTTTGGTCGTTGAAAACTTGTGTGCCGATTTGCAATTCAAAATGTCAGGTTTTGTGATTTCAACTTCTCAGAGATACGTCCCACATTTAATGTAGATTTTTATGAATCCGTTTGGTGATGTCTCTTAAAAAATTTATTTATCTATTACTTATGTGAATAAATTAATTAAAATTACAATTATTTCTTGTTTTCTATTTTTATTGTCAAGCGTATAAGTATCTAGATACTTTTTCTTTTAATTTTTTTCTGACCAGTAACTAGATTAGGCGAGTAGTGGTTGACTGTTGAGCTGGTTCTTTTTAAATGGTTATGTATTAATGCACAGTATGTGCAATTATTTAATGTGATTGCGTGCAATGAAAGTAATTGTTTGTTATTAAATTCGAAGACTGGAGCAATTACTAACAGTATCTCGCATCAGTCTGGAATGTAAGATATTCCACTAGCTTTTAAATCAGCGTGGGGCATAAGATTAATTGGTTTTCTCTAGCAAGAAACTGTGTGTATTTGACATTTAAAAAAAAAAAAAAAAAAAAAATGCACCTTTATAGGGGCTGGAAACTTAGAACTTTTAGGCATTGAATAGCAAATGATTGCCAAGTTTTTAGTTGACTCTGATTTAATTTAATTAAATTTCTAAGCATTTCAACCGTGTCGTGTGTTGAAAGGATGGTTTGTTATGTTCGCTTGTTGAGAGGGGCTGAATTGTCAAATAATTAAAAATTGTATCTCAACGATGAAATACCTGCCCTGCCAAGGCATATACGAATTACGAATACGTGTAGTCTATTAGTATGAATTAATTCATTTTTTGTTCGTTATAATAATAAGGATACAACAAATCTGTCGGAGTTGCCCAAGTCTGAGCAGAAATGGGAATGCTGCTAAGTGAAGAGCGAATTAAATGGTTCTCTTGTGTTGCGTGGGAGTGCGATGAATTGTGATACTACCACGTCAGGGGTGCCTTTTGTCTCTTCTCATATTCATTGAGAATTGGGAGACCTTGGTCCTCCTTCGACCCTCTCAGACTGAACTACAGATCAATTAAAACAGGTGTAGAAGTCAAAGTATCTATGGGTTCTGTTCACGAGCGATGGAAGGACCAATGCAGGAATTTGTCAGACTGGGTAAATTATGTCATGATTTGGGCAATGACCCAAGGAATAAGATCGCTGATACAAACTGACGCATTGAAATTCCTTGGAAATATCCTAAAGATCCTAAAGCTTATTCTCCGGATGAAGCGGTCCATGCGCTTCAGCGATTTTGTTATGTTAAACCGATGTCCCCAACTCGAATTCCAAGACATGCTATGTATAGGCATTGGGCAAACGTCATTTAGATAGGTGTCCCTGTACTCTACGATCATTTAGACTAGAGTCAAGGTATATTGAGAGTTTCAAAGTACAACACAAATTTGTGACAAACTAGTGGCTCTCACAGCGATCCTCAAAAAGGTCATGGGGGTTTCCGGACTGGCTCTGACTGGTATATATCGACTTTGTTTTAAATAAATAGTTAAAAGTGACAGAAATCTTAACGTTTGTTGAGAGTTTTGCAGAGAGCAAAAATAACAAACGTACAATAGAAGGGAACATCAAGCATATGAGCAACATACATATACTAAAGCAGTCATATGCAATTTAATGTTGCTTGCTGTACTAATTAAAACTGCAGAAGAAGAAGCAAATTCTTAGTAATTGTTAATTTGAAGCAAAGACTCTATAATTGTTGATAATTTGGACGCCAAGTGGGTAGTTGGTTATTGAGTCAATGACACCATCTGCGTTTGTGATTATGTGAGAGTCTTTAACATGATTTTAGTGAACGAATGAATATTAGACTGAAGTACATATTATTTAGGGACAAACTAGTGATCCGAATGAACCTAAACTCGAGCCTTAGATACGTATTACAAAATTGGAAGAGACGATTAAACAATTATCTGTCGGCAGTATCTATTGCAAGGGATTTTATATCTTTTTATTAGTGACATGAGAAACATGGCTGTGTTACTGCTTTGTTGAATATCATAGAGAGGATCTTCGGTTTACTTTGTCCTTGTCATGTACTTGACTGCTGACTTCGACCTGCTTCTGTCATGCACTTTGTCAAAATAATTTGATATATTGGTACACAGCGAACATGCAGATAAACGTCGTCGGTTTTAGAACTTTCCGCCTGATATAGTATGTCATTCATTCATTTTCAATGTACCGCTTATCCATTAAGAGGATCGCGGGTGTAGACCTGATATAACCATCTCATACATACATAGAGGACGTCGTGGAATCCTGGTCGGGGATATGCGTTTAACAAGCATGGACCGCTCCGTCCTGCGCGTTCGATAGGACAAAAAAAAATGTTCCCAATGGAAAAAAAACTGAATTGCATTTTTCCCATCGCTCGAGACCTAATTATTAAATTCCTAAAATTAGAGAACTGAATTTTCTTTACTTCTTATATAGAGTACACAAACCGAGTAAAATGTTCCCCTACCGACTCCTCCTTCTTTTCTTTTCGAGTCTGAACTTCCCCAAATCGCTTCTTTTAAGCTACTTTTACACATGTCACGAAACGGGTAATTTTTTTGACATGCTAACGTCACAAAAACTGACATAAATATCATTCGTGAGCGGGTCAACGCCAATTGACACCGGATCACGCAGTCATAAACATCTTTTTGTGTGTCAAAATCCATGACATAATCGCTTTGTCATAGGTGCATATAGCCTGCAAAACATTATTGATAAGACTGTAAATCAAATCAGTTATTTGGTCGTGTCAATCCCGTATGACATTTGATCACACAGATTGACAACTTTAGGATCTAATCTGACATCATATTGATGTCAGCGTGTTAAGAAATGACACGATTAGCTTTACATGCCTCTTAACTGTCATGTACTTCTTAGACAAAGATCCTAAAATTACCAACACCCGCAATGGTTATAATCATAATAATTGGCATACCTATTTGAAAGCTTTAAATTAACTTAACCAAACCGCACAGTAAACCTCAAAATTAGGGTTAAGCGATCTAAATCGAAGGCTAATTTAACACAAACGCAATTCATGCAAATCTCCTCTCGTTCCCATGTCTATGCATGCACAGTAAACGCATTTGCCTTGTTAAAAAAAAAAAAAATCGGCTGCGGAAAATCTGGGTCATATCATGGTCCACTGCGCATACACTAATAGTGTGGCTACACTGCACCAGTACAAGTAATTGCACAGTTGCAATTAGAAAACGCAATCGTTTCGTATCGCTTTTTTTTTTTAATTGTTTATTTGGCTGTTGGTCAAACTGGTCGTTCAACAAGCCATCAGAGGTTGAAATACTTGAAATCTCGAATTGGGAAACTGTTCGCTTGAGAAAGTGTAATTCATTAAATTAGTGGCGGTACATATTTGGAGACTAAACGGGCCTCTTCGCCAATATATCGATTGGTTGAGAGGTGAGCATCGGGACATTCTCATATATGCCGATGTAATACCCGAAATATCGCAACATGGCTATTCGCCTGAAAAGACTGGTTTAAGTTTTTTTTTTCTTGCAACGTGAATGCGATTCTGGTGAAAGTACAGATTGTCGCGGATTGGGTTTTTGGTTACATATTTTTTTTTGTACGCTCCAGATGAGTGCAATCCCATATGCGGTGCTATACAAGTTACCAAGTTATACAATGATGCAATGCTAGTTGTAGATAAGTTAGGTTTGGGCTTCAGTTAAGGTGCGAATGTGCGTGGGGTACGTCGTACGTGCCATAAATCCCATCATCCCTACCCAGTTTTGATGGTTACTCTTACATAATCCATCCGTTGGTATAGCCCGTCCCAACTTAAGTGAAAATTTCTTGCGCAGGTATCTTCATATTAGGGATTTTATTTCCAGCCAGAGGCCTGTACCACGAAACAACAAGTATTGTGCATTTTAACATATTGGCCCCAGAACTACAGCTAAAAAAATAGTGCGCATTGCAAACAACAAATATACCCTCTCTCGATCGACGATCGGATCAAGTCATGACTGATTGTCCACACAGTACCGTCGTTGGCGGTTGGCGTATGCCAAAGATACACATTTTCTTTGTGATAGCAGAAGGCTACCAATTACTGATCAGGAAATTTCGAAATGCGAAACTTTTCATTAAAGAAAGTGGTCAATAAGAAGGATCTTTATACACAGTGACATAAGTTTATTAACTGACTCCTTGTCATAACATACAATATTTTTATTTATTTATTTGTTTTCATCAAATGAATATCATATACACTGATCTCGTTGAATTAGTTAATAGAAAATTGAAGGTGGGTCCAATGTGAGGGGAAAAATCGACTTGGTGCTAATTAAAAATAACAAATTTAATCGAAGGGTTTACTAAACACGGCTTTAGTACAAATTCTAGTACAATTGAAGTCAAATCTTGTACGAATTTCGCAAAATTGTCAGATTTAATGGAGCACAAATCAGCTTTACATATTTGTCATATTTTTACATATCACTAAGTATCTGGAGTCAGCTCAGTGCTCAAATAGGGCGCCCGTGCTCATATCGAAAACAGGCTTCAATTGTAAGTCCGAGCTCATTGCGCTCTACGGTTTACGTCAAATAGACCTTTTGGCAGTAGGGCTAGTCTTTGATGCTTGCTAAAATAACCCACATAAATCAGCTGTCAGATGTCAAATTGATTGCCTTGGAAAAAATCATTGCCAACTCGGAAATCAAGTCTCAAAAAAAAAAAGGAGTGAGTGTTGGCATTCACGTAGCTAAAAACAACTCTAAAAATTGGGTTTTTTGGTCAAATTGACAATAAAGAATTAAAAAATGCATTCTTTACAATTAATTTGCAAAAGTCAACGCACTGTCCCATGTAACAGTACGAACTGCGCAATTGCATATTTTCATAACCAAACGTTGGCGCAACCTTTCTTTCTGGACCAATGTCGAAAAATCATTAATGGCGGACGAACATAGAAGAGTGTCTGCCTTCCATCCTCTACGATTCCGGACACGCTGCTTCCAGTAATCCAGACGCTCTGGCATCCGCGATGGCCTATTACCATTATAATACTTACACAGTTCGAAAAAAAAAATACACTGCCTTGTAAATTTAAGTCTATTTTGCAATATGTATAACAAATTCCATCTTTTGTGTATGTTTCCAGATTTCCCCGGAATGTGCTTCGCTTCAACCCGATGCGCTACAGTTGAACCTGGCAAGAGCTGGGACTTGACACCATTCTGTGGACGTTCAACCTGCGTTCTCGATGAACAAAACCCAGCCAAGTATGTGCTCAAACATATTTTGAATTTATTTCCACATGTGTTGCCAACTTTACTTATTGGTTTTATATAATTTTAGGTTACTCGAATTGGTTGAAGATTGCGGACCACTTCCACTGGCTAATGACAAGTGCAAACTGGATACTGAGAAAACCAACAAGACCGCTTCATTCCCATACTGTTGTCCAAGTTTCAAGTGTGAGCCTGGTGTAAAACTAGAATATCCAGAAATTAAGGAAGAACCCAAAAAGGAATAAATCAACCTTAAATGATTTAAATAAAAATTAAAAAAAAAAAAACAAAAAAAAAAATATTAAAATTGGCAAACAAATTTAAGAAACTAATTGCTGTAATTTTTTTTTGTTGTAATATCAGCAAACATTTAAACGAAAATATGTTATAATGTTTTATGTGTATAAATAACTGACGGAAGTTTTACTATATTCATTATGTAAATGTATTTGTATCTTATTATTGTGAAATTTAGTTTTCAAATAGAGAAATCCATCCGTCGATACTCAAGTACTATTTTTTTTTTTTTGCTTTTTTTCTTTCTTTCTTTTTTTATTTTGTTTGATTTATTTTCGACTAATAAACGAAATAGATTTTATAATTATAAAGACGTGTGTTATTTATGAAACGAAAAACTATAATGACTATGAATCCTTTAGTACTCCATTTTAGCTGTCTTTACATATGCTGCTCGTCCACTTAGTGCCCAACGCATCAATTTCGAATCGAAACACAATCAACTCCAGTACGATGCCCTCAGTTTTATAAAGGCGTGAGAAGCTATCAGCTGGCAAGTGCGGCGTTCAACGCGTTGCCCAACAAGTGATGCTTGGTTAAATGTACGAGGGTATCAACCATCAACTAGATGTACGAGGTCATTTAACAATTGAATGAGTTGGTCAACTAGGTGGACGGGTTCATTCAACAAGTTCAAATATTATCTATAGGGCCTGTAAACCACAGCCTTACACACAATCAATATGAGCTCTGGAAAGTTAGAATTAAATCTTTACAAAATGTAAACATCTATACTATAGATAATAGATTTCGACGAAGTCCATTTGTAACAAACTAACTGGATAATTGCAGCTCATTAATAAAATCATTCCCTTTCACAGGTTTGTCATAAACATTTAGGCGAAGTGATACTTTTTTGACTAACTTCAACTAACCAGCTTCGGCGTAGGTTCAAGCGCGCGCCGCGCCAGTGGGGAGCAATACTGATTGACTTGTTGAACTAATTCAAAAAATCGAGCGACATTTTTGGTTTTAACAATTGTTACGGTTTTATTGTGTTACTTCTTTAATCTACACTTGTCAAACAAACATAATTCTACAAGTTCCTGTTGACTGCTGGACGTGTTGTTCTGTTCTTTCCCTGGCTCAGAGTCTGGCCGAAGCCATTCCGTTGCCTGAAGAAAGTTGACGTGGTAGTTTTGTCGCAGTTGGATTTCTGGTCTCATTGCGCCAGGCCAGGACAATTCTCGCGTGGTACCAAAAGCCACCTCTCTTTAACCTAGCTCTCTGTCTAGCTGCGTTGCACAGGCTGTCAAAGGTCGCATTATCGAAAGCGAGCTCTACTTTGAAAACTGATTTAAAGCGATTTCACCTTTGATCCAATAGGGATGTACCCTTCATTTCTTAATTGTGATGGAATCAGTACAAGAGTGTACAGTGTCGTCCATTCAAACATTGTAATGAAACTCGTTCCCTTTTCTTCCCATATACGTCTTTCTTTAGTTTATTTTCATACCCTCATTCACAAATCGTACTACAATTAGCCGCATGACAACATGACTAGCTTTTCCTTTTGTTTTTATTTTTTATTTATAATTTTTTCATTAGTCCCTATTTGGTTTCTTCTTACTTATATTAATTCCCGTTAATTTTTACATTCAGTTAAAAAAATTATAGTGCACACCGTTTATGTGAGACATCCCAATGCTACCGGGTACATATGTGGTACCCGGTGCACACTTCGTACAATTTCTTTTCACAGCTGGTCTTTGTTTTGATGCATGACAATGCATTGCGAAACGCAATTCTTCCGCCATTTCAGAGCATAATGATTGTCGTTCGGTCTGGGCATTCTTTTTCGAGTTCCAGCAAAATTCTAATATTGCCACAACAACGGCCAGAGCCAGCCCACAAAGTAGAACGACAAAAACGCCACCTATTAGGAAAAAAAAAAACAAATTAAAAAAAAAAATACAACAAATGTGTACCGGTTAAAAAGTTACCAATATTTTCAACTCCTAGGGCGTTCGCTTTAGACTCCTTGCTTTTGTCATCTCTATTACAGACATCGCCTGTATTTTTCCACCATTTGTCGTATAAAATTTGTATAATGCCTTTCTCCTGCAGTTCGAGTATGGCTAGGGAGATAATATCTCGCCATTGGGAGCCTTTTGGTGTCGCGATCCCGTATCCCTTTGAATCGAGAAGTCCACCAATTTGCGTAAGATTACAGTCCCTTTGCACAGCGTAATCCAACATAGTTGATTCCATTAAGAAGGCATAGTTTCCATCAAGAACTCGTTTGATACCTTCCTCGTAGGTCTTTACGAACACAGATGGTTTTCGGTTTTCCATATAGCGCCACATTTTTTGATAAATACCTATTTTCGAGTCCTACAATCAAATTAGAGGTATAAAGTTAGTTAAATAGGGACCAAAGTCAATTGGAAGTTATTAATTGAGATGTTCCCCAAGTCAGCTCAACTCAACCCTCTAACTGGTTCAACGAGTAGGACGAAAGTTTTACTAGATTCATGTGGTATCACAAGGGACCTTATAATGGTCTAAGTGCGTCGGCCTTTAGCCGACAACCACTTCATCCTAACCTAACTGAAAGAAGCCCCCGTGGTGTACTACGGAGCTAAGCTCACTGAGAAGAGAAAGTAAAGTAGCAACTGTTCCAAGAAATGCTTTATTTAGGGTACTTCTAACTTGCTTAGACCGCACAGCATTCCGAGGTGTGAACCTGGACCTGAACCAAGTACACTCTAATGACAAGGTCTTCCTCTTCGGTTGTCCTTTCCGGTTAGAATCGATGACGAGCGTTAATTTCCATCCATCATAGTCTACTCTTTCACACTTTTCTGACCAGGTCCATATGTAGATGTACAGCCCTTAGTGGTAAATTGGTAAAACTATTTGTCCAAATCCCATTAACTCAAACGGAACGAATAATCACTTAAAAATTTGATCGGATAATTGAAACGTAGCTTAACCTATTTTCTTGTAACCTTGTTTCTGGCAACACTATTAAGCAAAGTGCTGAAAGATTTACTAAGCACCTTACATTTGAAAGGTAGACTATATAAAATTTTTTACAAATGGCGCAACTTACCCTAAAAAATGTCATCGTAGATCCCCCTTCCAGTGTGCCATAGGAAATGTCAGTTTGTTCGGCTAGATCGGCTGCACTCTCGATCGGCGTTATCATACGTTCAACGGTCAAGAACGCCGCCAAGTTCGCTGTGTACGAGGAAATAATAATTAACGTAAAGAACCACCAAATACCACCAACTATCCTTGTCGAAGTTGCCTGTTGATGAAAAACATAAAAATTTACTTAACACATTATAAATTGCTGTGAAACATCTATGGGGAAATAAATAGATTTCTGTCAGTTTCCGTGTCGTACCCTTGGATACAAGTCAGATCCCTGCTGCATAAGTGTTCCAATTGCAAACCAAAAACTGTTTTTGAGCGTAAATTCATTTCGAATGCTAATCAGTTCTGTTTCATCTGTATGCTCGTGATCACACAGTTCCCAGATTTCATCGCCACTATGGTCTCCATTGGCTTGCTGGTACCGGTGTTCGTGATTTGCATGCGCCATCCCTTCATCGTGATTGTGATCATGATCATGCAGCTCATGTTCATCTTCATCTTCATATTGTGGATCTTCGATTATGTCGTCATTTTCGTAGTTCTCCACAAATATCGTTTTGCTCTCGGTGTCACTGCACTCGCCGACTGTGCGATCATCATCGCGATCCTTCGCATTATCTTGCTGGAGCTCTTCCCGCTTAATCTTTCTGGGAGTTGTATGGTCACTTGACACAGCACCTTGTGAAGAGCTGACAAGCGGAATCACAGAACTTTGCAACGTATTGAATGCCGATCGAAAGGAACGCTTCTGTTGCTCCTTTTGGCGCTCTCTAGCTGCCTGTCGTATTCGACTGAGCATATGCTCGCAGGCCATAGAGCAGGGAGGCTTTGCTGGCTGCCACTCAAACGGTGAGAATCGTGCTACAATCCATATAGTCAGTGATACCAGGACATAGCCGATAGCTATGTAGCACCAGATCTCAACAGCGAGAGGGTTCATGAAGGAGAAGAATCGATTTTGAACTCGTTCCGATTTCTGTCAAGCGGGGACACAATAAGTGGAGATTTTTGTAATATTTTCACAAATACTTTGACCACACACAATGGAGCTGGGATAGAGCAGCGCTAAGTGTTTAAAATTATTATCTTACGTGAGTACAGTTCGCCACAAAGAAAAGTGAACCGGAAAACTAATTCATGGGATTAGTGATTGGTGTCCAATGTTAACGTTTCTTTGTCACGTACAAGCAATTGTTTAAAGGGATATTTACTACAGTTTACCTTTGGATTAAGTCCAGATCCTTGCCGTAGGAATGTACCGGTTATGAACCAAAAACTATTGGACACGGAAAATTGGTTTTCGACAATATCGGATTCCTTTAAGCATGGATGCGGATTATTCCATTCATATGGAGAAAAGCGTGCCATCACGAACAATGTAAACGATACTAAGAGATAAGCCGCTAGCACATACAACCAAATTTCCACAGCCAAAGGGTTCATAAAGGAGAACAGACGTGTTGGCTGGCTGGTTGGCACCTACGGGAGAGCATGGCAAAACGAAAAGATAAAATACAAAAGCAACGTTCAAAAAGTTATTAAAAAAAATTTAAGTAAACTGATACGTTAAGTGAATGTTATGAGTATGTTAAGTGAATGTTAAGTGAATAGATCAGCTCCGTCATTAAATCAATTGTCAAAAAATGTAGTGGGGAGTGGCCATGGTGTGGTGATTAGAGTTGTAGCCCCCAGACCCGGAAGGCGGCAGATAGAGCCAAGGCTGAGCTTCTTAATCGAGACGAAATGGGAACCGATATGATTCGGTTGCATATAGGATTGGGAAGCTTATGTGTTTAGGCAGGGAATTTTTTTTGATTTCTAAGAAGTTTTGGGGTCTCGATCCTGAGGTCTACATAAACGAGTATCCAGATTTCCCTTCAACTTTTTACTGATATTTTTGAAAAAAAAAACCCAAAGTACAGATTGGCGCACATAAAACCGGCCCGAACAAGTTGCACAATTTTAGTAGCCTCGCATAATATACCTTGTCCATGCAGTGTAGCACGTGGATAGATATCGTTTATTGATATTCCTCACGGAGGAGGGCCGGTTTTATTTGCGCCACTCTGTATAAAATCAATCGTTATCGTAGGATTAAACTAAGCATGTGAACTGTACCTATGGATGTAAAACTAAAAGTGATGAGTGATGCTACCAACGCAAATACAAATCTAATAAAAGCTTCAAACAAAAGTCCACAACATCCATAATGTTACTTACCTTAAACAATATGCCAATGCCTAAATTCATAAAGGGTTTTGTGAAATCGATGACACTCTCACGTGCATAGTTAATGGTCATAGAAGCAACTGCGAGATCAGCACGCTGTACAAATAAATTAATGAAACACGAAACACGAAACACAATTTCTTATTGGAACCTACCCTCTCCATCAGCTCTCGGACAATTCCATTCCAGGTGTTTGTTTCCGGATTGAAAACTCCATACATAGCATCAGGTACTAGTTCGATTTTGTAGTGGAAACCAACCTGTCCAGCTATTGCCTTTAGCAAGTCAATGCAGAAGCCCTCGTAACGAGCATTTCCAGTTAAGTTTGCATCTTCCTTTACCATCACGTAGGGTTTTTCCTGCTCAGAGTGTGGTCAGGTTTAATAAAACATCTTTGAAAGGACTACTTCCTTCTTTAACTAACCAACCTTTCGCGTCATTACAACGAGTGTGATGTTTGTAGAATTTATGTCATAAAAGGCAGACGGATCGGTTACGTTGACACCCTCTTCGGGATTCCAGAATCCGACTTTTTGAATCCGTTCTTGCTTAAGTTTTAGCAGATCTATTTTGAAATTATTGCGACGTCCCTCACTGAATTCGACATTACCCGTCAGTCCACTGATGCTGGCCTGTAAAGAAAGAAGTCTCAAGTCTTTCCGCGGTACTAATAATCATTTTTAGTGTCCAGGCTAACTTTTACTAAGTCACAATGGCGAAAATTTCCATATAAAATTTTCCATTGTGACCGTCAAAATATTTAAGTTGAAGACTAAAAATGATTATTGGTAAGGCCCTTTACGTAGAAGAGAAAAGAGCCTGTACTGTCGAGGTATCATTTTATGAAAACTACCGGTTGGTTATTTCAACAGAAAACCCCAACAGCATACATCCTTGCTAGTTTTAAAGGTTCCGTTTCCATGTGGAGGAACCTTATTGCTTTCGCTACGATGTCTGTCCGAATAGAATAAGAAAATTTTGTACCTAGGTCTATCTCAAGAACTAATTGGCGTAGAAGGCTGGAATTTGCACACAGTGCAATATTAAGAATACATCGGCTGGTTTGGGAGTTATTCTTAATTTCGTGGAAAAAATATGTTCATTCGCACAAAAAACTGTTTATTTTTAGATTTACAAAAATACATGTAATCCTTTCTTGTAGATCATCTTCGTAGCTATATATGTGCTGAAGACTGTTATGTCGAAAAGTTAATATTTTAGAAGATATTTACAAAAAAACTCAATCACCTTCACCACATAAAATACGCCACAATTGGAACTTCCATTCCAATCCCAATGCATACCCATCTCATACACCATTTTCAATGTCACCCCACCCACACGGCCGTACGCATACCATATTGGTGTTTGGTTGAACACGATCCACACCACGCGCAAGCAAACCGAGAGAATTACTCCGAAACGGGTGTGGCTTGTGTGTTTATCGCTCTCGATGCATTATGCGTTGTTGGATTGCATGGGGAGATTTCGTGTTGGATATCAGTGGAATCTGGAATGTCGTGGCTGGCAGTGGTGGACGGTGGTTGGTGGTTGGTGGTGGTGGTTGAAAATTATTCTTGTCGTGGCTGGCAGTGGTGGTGGTTGGTGGTGGCGGTTGAAAATTATTCTTGTTGGATAGGAGGCGGATCTTAAGTGAGAGACTATGACTAAGAATGAGGGTTTTGCCTTTTTGTCAATTTGATCGAAGGCTGTGTGGGCATTGAGGGAGCTGTTGTTATTAAAAATTCAAACGAATCCAAATGGTTTTTGATCAGCTTCTCGACTGCGTTAGAAGGTAAGATTCTCAAATTTGCGAATATGGTACTCATTAATTTGCATTTCAATAAATCAGTCGCATTTTTGCCTACATTCGGAGATACATCTCTGAAACTGAATTCAAATTCAAGTCCTGAATAAACGAGAATAAACGATCTCCTCACAGGCACCTGAGAAGTTACTTTGCTTTCGTTAGAAAAACGAGGGAGGTGTTCATAGTCTTCGGTGTTGGTTTGATTGTGCAAGATTTCGTGCTCTATCAATCGCGAAGCATGCTCAGTATTTCGGGCAACCCTATAGCCTATATTATTTATATCCTCGCAGTGAAATTCCACTCAAATTCACAGTAGAATAATTTAATTTAACGCTTCAAACGCCAACATCAATAGCAAACCCAAAAGAGAAGAATAACCTCGCCTGCATGTAATAACCAAATGCGTGTCGTGGTTACACCCGCTCATATGAATAGGAAATCCTTATTTTTTGTGCTTTTTTTTGCACTATATGCAACCAAACTACTCAACCGGGTTTTGTTCAATAATCATATCGGGTTTTGTGCTTAACACCCACCATACAATTGGATACAGCCAGAGCGCAACAATAGAAAAAATGTTTTAAATTCAATTTCGCTAAACTATAGAAAATCATATTGAACCGACATATAGAGGATACTCCCTGGACATGTTGTAAATTTGAATTATGTATGCGAAACGAAAATCGTATTTGCATAATGAAATAATATATGGCAACGCGCACACAATCCGTATAGATACTCGTAGACCGCTAAGCGTTTTCGTCTGGAAATTGAATTATTGTGATTCCGAATTAATACCCATCTGGCTTAGAGTTAAGCCCATTTGGATGATCTGACCGTAGTTACATTTGAAACATTAAATTAAATAATTGTTCATGGTTAGCTACCGGATTGTTGCATTTTTTTTTAAATCTTTGTTACGCCATTTACAAAGGACTTAGCACAAAGCAAAATCGCAGTCGTTGGATAGGGTGGTATAGCGACAAGTATTTTTCCAAACCAAAAACAATTTTCGTCACGCATTGCTCGTTCACTGATGAGACGCCTAGACGATGACAAAAAACACGGTGCTGGGGATCCGACTTTCAGTTTCGTAAATTCCATATTTCCATATTCGATTTTCTTAGGGTATCGTATTGAACTCCTGGCAGTTTTTGGCACCTATGGCGATTTGCCACCTAAAGATGAGCAGGAGGAAACCCCAAGGGGGAGAACTGAATAGCTCAGTGGGTGAGTTGATTTATTTGCTGATTCTCAGAAGTCAGATTATCAAAACTAGGTGTGGTATCTGCCAAAAAGATCTGTCAACATGTAGGAAACCTCACAACTTGGCGTCCTATTTCCCCTTCTCTGAAACATACTGGTTAGGGAACTGTTGACGTGCTCGGAACTCGGAAGGGGAAAGCTGCAGACGCAGGGTGCATAGTGATATGATACCCCTATTTTGACGCGTTTTTCTGGGCGAGCTATGCTCAGAGTCACAACATGAGTATGGAAGTGAATTAAATTACGTAACGTGACAAACAGCAACATGTTGCGTCTCTATAAAAGGGCGTGTTTCGAATTTTTGCAGGCAGTCGATTCTGAGATGTGGAGCTGTTCGCATCTAATTGGGGCGCATTGTTTTTTACGTTGCATATTTTTGCGCATTTTTTTGGCGGTTTTTTTTTACACTTTTTTGGCGCGTAATTTGGCGGGTTTTTTGACGAGTATTTTGGCGGGTTTTTTTTGCGAAATTTTTCCACATTTTTGGCGGGAATTTTTGTCGATTTTTTTTTAAGAATTTGTTGAGCGTTTTTGGCGCAAGTTTTGCACAGTTTTGGCGCGTAATTTGGCGGGTTTTTTGACGAGTATTTTGGCGCGTTTTTTTGCGAAATTTTTCCACATTTTTGGCGGGAATTTATGTCGATTTTTTTTTAAGGATTTGTTGAGCGTTTTTGGCGCGTAATTTGGCGGGTTTTTTGACACGTATTTTGGCGCGTTTTTTTCGAAATTTTTCCACATTTTTGGCGGGAATTTTTCTCGCTTTGGTTGGGCGTTATGGCGCATTTTTGCGAAGTTTTTGGCGCATATTTCGGTGCATTTTGACAACGTAAGAATGGGAACTGATTTGCTTTTTGCTCGATGCTTTTTTTGCGGTTTTTTTTTAAATGCTCTTTATGGTTTTTTGACGTGGTTTTTTTCACATATTTTTGGGTATTTTTTCAGGCGTTTTTGGCACATATTTTGGGTAGTAGTTCGATATTTGTGGTTTACCTGCGAAAATGCTTGCTTACAACAACAACACTGATCATCTTAAATTGTAAATTTTTAATGCCAATTGCAGAAAAAAAAATTCTATTACATATATCATGCAACAATTTCTGCAAAATTCTTGGAATGAAAACAATTTCACAAATACCTAGTTCATATAGGATTTTTGCATATCTATCAGATGTGCTTGAGGAGAAATACCTTTTGTGACGTTTGATGGGAGAGCATGGTGAATATTTTTTTGTTGTGCATCTCGGTCGATGTCATGGAGGATGGAGGGTTGTGCTCTGTCTGTTAATTTGTATTATTACGAGTTGGGTGGGACCGATGATTTTGCAATTAAATATCTTGCTCGCATTTTTAGGGGGTAGGTCAGTAAAGGTATGTATATAGGTACTACATAGTTAGTTTTCGAAGATCCAAGTAGGCATAGGTCGAAACTGACGAGTGACGACGACCGACCGACGTTAGGGAACAATACCTTAACCATGCATGCATATTATTATGAACTAACGTACGGAACCTTCGGTTCGCGAGTGTCACTTGCACTTGGCCGGTTTTTTATAGTTATAAGCTCGTCACAACATTGAAACAGTTTCCACTTACGGAATTTATATAATTGTACAGAGACAGTCCATCGCTCCAGGGCTCTTCGGAGTCACAGGATAAATTTGTCAACGTCAAGGCATGACTTCGGTCCAATTCCATTAGGCCAGCGGCAAATGCGTAAACCGAATCAAACATCAGAGCTGGTTGAGTCTGCAATAAAAATATAATCATGAAGAATTTTTCCAAAAACTTAGATCTACAAAAATGTACCTGTATCGAAGGATTTCCGTCGAGAATAGTACGACCGCTGTGCTGAAACTTTTTCATTTGTTCCATAATTTTGACGTAGCGTTTACTCTCCACATCTACCAATCGAAAGGCAGTTATGTTAACACTATTATACTTGAAGTCTTCCAAGTCGAATGTCTCAATATCCTGAAATTAAAATGTTTACTTTATTAATTGTTTTTGTACTTGCTTAAAATTCTGTTAAAATCCGATGAAATGCGACAGATCGTTGGCCAGTAACTACTGAACTCTGATGAAACGAAAAAACAACAGGTAGTAGCTCTGATGCAACGAAAAGCGACAGAGAACGGCTGACGATAGCGTGCGTTATGAGGTAGCTCAGGAAGAATAAAATATGTAAAAGAAACGGAAAGGCGAGAGTAGGAATAAAAAGTAAGGAATTAGCTCGTATTGTGGGTCACTTACTCAGACGGAATCAGCCATTAGCGGTAAAGAGTCTTCGTGAGTCAGTTTTTTTTTTAAATACTTGCGATATAAGGATAGCATCCCCTGAACTTCTGGTTCATCAAGCAGGATGGCGCCCCATGCCACAATCGATCTCTTGCGCATCAAATTCCCAAATCGTGCTATCAGCCGCATTGGCAATGTCAATTGGCCGCCTCGGAGCTGCGATTTGACCCCTTTGGACTTTTTTTGTGGTGAACCGTGAAGGACCGATGTTATGCCAACAATTCGGAAACGATTTAAGTACTTAAGGCCAATATCATCCAAGCAATCCGTGAGTTACAGCCCGAAACCATCAACAAGTTCTTGGAAAATTGGACTACTGCGAAGCCAGCCGAGGCAGCGACTTGAACGACGTTATCTTCCATGATTAATGGGAATGTTTGCTCTGACTAATAAAGCCATAATACATGGAAAAAATTTAATTTTGTTCATTTCATTTTTAAAAAGAAACTTCTATCTAGCCCACCCTTTAGTTGTGGTGTGAAGTTGCAGTTGGTTGGGGTTCGTCATTTTTGAATGAGTATGAAATATCGTATTAGATTTTTAGACTGTGCTTTTCTAACACGTTCATAGATGGCATCAACATTGTACTATTCACTAATTCTTGTGTGTCAGATAAAAAAAAAACTGTCCCTAAGGACGTGGCTATAAACGACATAGCCTATAGCAGTCTCACAGTCTTAAGGAACATTTTAGTAGTTTTCTAGTTTTTATGTGCCAAAGAAAATTCCTACAGTTTTATTAGATAGATTTTGCATTTTTATGTAGAAAAAAATTACGCAATTTATAGATTTATCTAGTTTTAAGTACCTAGCTCTGGAATGGGCAAAGTCTATGTTTGTTTGTTTATTAAATACTTACAAAAGTGGTAAACATATAATGATATCTGTAGTCATTCATTTGCAGCTGAAGAATCTGTGCAGAAATACGATCGAAATTAAATTACAGACAAAAAAATTTAGATATATGTATATAACTTACCCCCCGAAAGAATGCATTTATATTACTTGGATTTGTATCCACAATAAGTTTGTAGATCTCCTTTTGGCGAATTTCCTTTAAAACTTGGCGATATGTTTCCGGAGTGGCTTGTCGAATGTACATTTCAGCTCTTGACGTTGCTGTTGTCCTCATTAGCTCTTGTTGCTTGAAAAGGCCTTCGAAGGAAAAAAAAAACTCAAACTTTGTGCTTAACTAATATGCGGTGTTCTTTTACTCACCATTGTCCTCCTCGTAAATTATTGCAACTTTAGTCCAATTCAAGTATGCCATCAAATCTCTATAGGCAATGTTCATATGCGTCTGCGATGGGTATAAATTTATGGAAAATTCTTTAACAGTTTGGTCCAAATCGATGCGAGCCTCCACGTGTGGTATATCTAGCGCTTCACATATAGACTGAATATGACCGCCCAAAAGTGGATCTGAGGGCCCAAATATCGCCTGGACCCCAGTCTCTAATTGACGACATACTGTTGAGAGGAAATAATGTTTGGCAATTTTGGCCACATGACCATGAATTATCTCATAGATTCAAAGTTTACCTTTTTTCGATGTTCTAAATGAATCATCGCGAGGAACATATTCTATATCGTAAACTAATTGTGTGTTTGGTAAAATTGTCTTATCCTTATTTATCCTATAGACGGCATATTTAAATGCTAATTCAGTACTACTGTCCTTTTGATCCTCAGTGAAAATTGCACCTAAATAAAAAAATTTAACAAACCTAAGTTTGTGAAAAGAAACAAACTTACCAATTCGTATAACAGGTGGTAATGAGGTTACACCTAAAATAAATGTGGCAAAAACCAATGACATTAGGAGTTTCTGTATTAAATAAATGTTGCTGCAACAGTTTCGTCGTAGGTGCCGTAATAAAGGGTTCGTTGCAATACGCATCATTGTTTCAGATGGCGTTGGCTTAGGAGTCTTTGTATACAACGAGTACCATAGCGATTGTAGGTATTCGTATTTATTGTTATTGTTAACGATGGCAGGAGGTGGAGCTTTTGTTATTTGTTGATGGCAGCGGCAAACTTCAAAGCTGGAATGGTAACTATCTGAGGTATGTTGTTCTTCGATTAGCCGCCTGAATCTCTGCGGGCTGCATTTTTGTTTGGTAACTTGGAGATCACTAATGATGTAGTTGGCTGCATTTCCATTAATAGTTGTCGTATGCGTAACCATTATAATAAGGATTTTATTTTGTAGTTTTTGTATAGTTTTTTTACGGTTTAATGTCTTATAAAATTCTGATGAACATTGTTGCTTTTTTTGGTCTATATGCGTAATAATCTGTAATGGAAAAAAAAGGAATGAGTCGCTGAATGGAGTATCAAGGAAAGGATGTAAGCTGCTGGACTACTGTGCGAGGGATAGCAGTTTCGCAGGTTTTCTATACTGCGCCACCTCTCGCGAACGTCTGACAATTATCCGAGAGTATGACTGCCCTGAAAAAGCTTCTCAATTCAGTAAAAAATAGTAGGTCCCTTCCATTCGTCCCAAAAATAGAAACTCCCACAAACGAATGGTTGCGAGAAGCTAGGCCTAGATTGTGTACGCGCCTTTGGCCTCAGCATTTCGCATAAATGTGGCATTAATACACCTCCCAATCTCCTCTTTTGAGGTGGTTGTGGGCTTGTTTGACTTCAAAAAACCCCAAAGAAAAAAGTCCAATGACGTTAAATCGCAAGATCTGGATGGTCAATTCTAGTAGCAAAAACGGCCGATTACACGATTGGTTCTTTGGCTGTATGCATGTGGTACCGTCTTGTTGAAACCACATGTTGGTCACATCCATATCTTGTAGTTTAGGCACTTAAAACTGGGTTATCATGTCACCATAACGAACATCATTAATTGTTACTGCCTGACCAGCCGCATTTTCGAAGAAGAATGGTCCGATAATGCCTCCAGCCCAAAATCCGCATTTTTTTCTTAGCAAATATTCGTGGGTTTTCTGAACCGACAATTTTGACGATTAACGAAGCCATCGAGATGAAAATGAGCTTCATCACTGAAGATGATTTTGTTCGAAAATTGCGGACTGTAACTGACAAAGCTCAATTATTTTTAAAATATTTCTCAACAATGAAAATGCATTGTTCCTTCGTATAGCGCTCCATTTTTACTAACCCCGCACTGTGAGCTGTCACATTGTTATCCTTTTTTCCGTTGGCATCACTGTACTATTTTTTCTGCGTTAATTACACATAAAATCCAGATTTCAAACAGACTTTATTACAAACTTTAATTAAAAGGTTATTCTGCAGCAGACGTTAAGGGTGGGATTTTGCGTGCTGTGGAAGTTCAACCTTGAGTCAGGTCCGCCGACTAGCTGTGCAGTTGGAACCTACCAGAACCAGGATTAACAGAAATCTACAGAGTAATAGATTACACCCTTTCCATTTCAAACCGGCACAGGATTTACTTGCAGGAGATGCGCAAAGAAGGGTGGAATTTTTCCAGTGGCTATTGCGTAAACAGGCAGAAGACGGGCACTGCACAAAAAAAAGTTACCAAGTTACAAATCGCCGCAATTTGCACCATTGGTCATTGCACCCAATCCCCATTTAATTTGCACAACATCCTTTCAAAGGTAAAACATTTAAGTACTGTGAACAACTTCTTCAAAATGTGTGCTTATTTCAAAGGAGGTTAAGCTTAAATGTTTGAAAACACTTTAGTAGAGGCCGACAGGTTTTTCCACAAACAGTTAATTCCCATTACTACCTGGAATTTCTTAGAGAACGATTGCAGGAGCAATCCCTTTTGTTCAGAGAGCACTTTTTCACAGTAGTAACGGGGTAACTCCATTCCTCAACCATATTTTTATCGGCCGGTGGACTAGTCAATTTGGCCCCAACCCTTGTCCACCCAGATCTCCTGTCCTAACACCCATGGATTTCTTTCTTCTGGGGTGCTTGTTGTGTACGTAAGACGTTACAAATTTGAATTTGAACCGGAATCGGCCTACTTTGTCTCGCGTGAATTCGAATTTTTTTTGGCCGCTAAAAGAGCCGTGCGAGGTTTTAGCGAAAATATTAATTTTAGTTAAAATATGTCATTACCGAGGAGACTGCTCAAAATATGCAAATGCAAATAATCCGGTCTCTATTAATAACCCTATAAAATGTAAATCAAGGGGGACCCAGACCCTGTCATAATTGCTAAGGTTTTAAAGAGAATATAAAATAACTGTAAAGAAGGATGATAGTAAGGCATCTAGATACAATGCATCTCCGGATATTTGTTTAATCTTGGGTTTAGTAAACCACTAGCCAATAACTAAATTGAAATTAATAAATTGTATTAACTTTGGTTATTGGAAATGGACTTATTTCACTTCCAAAAAAAGATAGGTACTTGCTAAAATGTATTTTGTAGGTAATAATATTTTATTAATATAATTAAAACTAAAATGTAATAAAATAAACAAACAAACATTAGAATATCTTAATAGTCATTGAGGTATGTAGTAAGTGAGCTACTGGTGTGATTGCTGAATAAAATGTAACATATTCTTAGAAAAATTATTATGTTGTTCTGCTATTTATCGAACTTATGTCCTTAGGAAAAAAAATAAAATGGGCTTAAAGCAATATTCAGGTACAATCCCGGGCAATTGACTGTTCTCTGGTCCTCCTCCCGTGCGTTGTTCAGTCAGAAACAAAAAAAAAAATATCCCGACTTATATGATAGTTCAGATAGCCAGTTGCAGATTCATTTAAATTTGCTATTGTCCTTTGGATACCCCATTATCGATTCCAACAGGGCTCTTATGTATACCTATTTAAATCGATGTTTCGCATCGCATCGTCTAATCTGCTTACCTTGTCGTAAAGTGGACAGTCCGGGGCCACTACACTATGCAACGATGCTGCATAGTTTGGTTCCTTTCAAAAGCGATTCCCACACAAATAAGCGCATATAACCATATTTCGCGCCACAATAACCCCAATGAAAAGCCATATATACCCACGGAAATTCCACACACACACTGTCATGAAAGGAATACACTGTGAACGAAATTAAAAAATCTCAAGAGAAAAATGCTTGTTCCACTGGCAACCTTCACTTTTCTATTACATCGGCCTATCGTTCCAGTGTGTGGTGGGTGGGTGGTCTTTTCAACAAAAAACCATGCATATAAACAAACAAACTGACGACTGTTGCAACTGTAAGACTACAGCTTAGTGATGGAATTACCAATAGAAGGCCATTCTAGGGGCGGTATGTGCAATTGAAATTGAGGGCGCCTACCAATAGGTTTCGATTAGTGGGGTGCTCTTGGATTGCATGACGTTCGTGATATTTCACAAATTCAATTTCGTAACTCTTATCGAAAATATATCACTTTCCGGTTTACACTTTGGCCATTTTGAGAAAAAAAAACACTAATTTGATTATGTAGCACACAAGTACACACACAATCCATTTCTTTCACTCAACCGAATGACAAGGCAAACTTCCTTTTGTCAAACCAGGAAATGTTGTAAATATTTTCATTTATTTTATATAAAGACACAAATGCACTAACCAACTGATCATCCGTTGATGGTAATTTCCGGCTCAACTTATTTTGGTCACATCCACTCGTTGACGCTTCAGGTAATGACACAAAATTATTATATTTACACTATTGCGTTAATGAATTCATTTTATAGATTTTTGTGCAAAATTACGAGATACCTAACGAAGACACTCACTATCGAAAGTGATTTCACTAGTGGTACCGAAAACGACTTATAGCGACGACCTGTATCACCCGCACACGAAAGGAGAAAATAGCACCCTTATTGTACTGGCAGTCTAGGGGAGCAAAAATTACTGGTAGGCAGAATCAAACGCGTGTAGGTGTTATGGGCTGCGCTAACACTATACAAGAGCAAGACACTACAGTGCTGTTCTGGCATAGATGCAGATTATGCGCAAATCATAGTTCCTGAAGCTCAGAGAACAAACACAGCCTCAAGTTACCTACGCGAGTATTTCCATGTCAAATTAAAGGATATGCATTTTTTTTTCCATACATTATTTGGCTGATTTGTGCGCGGTGACAAATGCAAGATAACTTTACATAGGGGAGGATGCAGTTTCAGGGAATTTTTAAAACAGAGATACCTACACATCTTTTGTAATTAGAAATCAGGAGAAAAGCAGTATACCCACAAGTATCATGCAAACGGGGATGCCAATGCATGACTAGTGGTAGTGGAAAAAGTATTTATAAAAATGGATAGTGTTGTCTCAATGGAAGATGACGATTAAATAAGAAAACGTGTTACAATATACTGTGAGCGTCAAAAGTGAGTAAACAGCAAGGATGTTTTCATTTGGAGTTTGGAAACTTCACCAGTTGATATAAATCAAATGAAAACCAAAAGGTTAAGAAGAAAAGTCGTGCTAAGCAAACATTTTAAAACTAAAACTAAAAAAAGAAAAGTTCAATTGAAAAGGAAGCCTCAAAAAGCAACAGAAATTCAAAATGAATCGTTGAGTTGATTCTTCTCTAACTGTAAGCTTCGTTGCTAATGACAGAAATTTCGATGAAATATTTTCAGATTTTGATCCTGAACCTACCATGAAGGCGTATTTTCTTATTTAATTTAAACATCAACAACACCAAGTGGCTCCTTGACATGTTATTTCCGAGTCGATGTTCTTATGCCGACCAAGCTCTGCCCTATGCCTCTATCTCAACTAACACAACTAGACGTTTTCATGCTCATGCACTATAGAATCAATTCCTAGAACCGGACACAAAATATGACGCTGGACTTCTGTCTACGCAAGCAATCAGAGAATGCCGTCGATATAGAGATACTGTTGTGAATCTTTTTTTTTTCACTGAGATGTTATATCCTTTTCTTCTCCTGGCAGTTCTTACATTTACATGGGACCTCCATCAGTACTAGTAGCTATAGGCTTGGAGGTAGTAAGGGACTTTGTCTACCTCAGCTCTGCCATAAACTCTGATAAATATCTACATCTCAGAAGAAATTAAATGAAGAACAATTATTGCCAATCGCTTTTTCTTTAGATTTGATTCATTTGAGTAGTATACAGCTCGAAGGAG
Organism: Cheilosia scutellata; assembly: GCA_955612985.1. Lineage (NCBI taxonomy): Eukaryota > Metazoa > Arthropoda > Insecta > Diptera > Syrphidae > Cheilosia > Cheilosia scutellata. The sequence continues at coordinate 8,842,687 of OY015315.1, read as the reverse complement.
ATTATGTCCATGATCTTGATCATCTCAGTCCTGCTTGGACTCTAACTTAACGTAAATATCCTTGTTCGCTTCGAGGGGAAGTTATTTGGAGTGCCAAATTTATTTGGATCCGATGGAAAAGTGTCTATGTAAGTGTAAGGCGTCCTCTAAACAAAGAATTGCAGCCAAAAAACACGCTTCAGAGAAAGTAATGGTCTGTGGTGCATTCTCTTAGTTCGATGCTTGTCCATTACTTCTTGTATAAGGGTCGACCCTTGATCAATACGCTTATAAAAGCATATTAGAGAAAAACCCTCGTTTCATACATGCCAGTAACATATGATTTGTAACACCACAACGATCCTTAGCATACTCCGCGGAGAGTGAAGCAATAGCTTGCAGATAACAAAATTAATGTTTTGGATTGAACCGCGCAAAGTCCCGACCAGAACCCAATTGCAAATTTGTATACCGACATCAAGCCAAAAAATCAAGAAATTCGAGGTCTAGAACTATCTACCATATTAGGATGCCCGGAAAACACAAAATTACATCTTAAGGCTTTTTTCTACTGCGCCACCTCTCGCGAACGTCTGACAAACATCCGATTGTATAACTGTCCTAAAAATGCTTCTCAATTAAGCCGTTCGGACTCGGTATAAAATTCTAGGTCCCTTCCATTCGTCCCAAAAACAGAAACTCACACAAACGAATGGTTGCGAGAAGCTAGGCCAGGGTGTCTACCGCCTGTTGCGCCACCTATTTATTTATTTATTTTTTTACACAAAATTACATCTTAAGGCTTTTTTTACTGCGCCACATCTCGCGGACGTCTGACAAACATCCGAGTGTATAACTGTCCTAAAAATGCTTCTCAATTAAGCCGTTCGGACTCGGCATACAATTCTAGGTCGCTTCCATTTGTCCCAAAAATAAAAACTCACAAAACAAATGCTTGTGAGAAGCTAGTTCTAGGGTGTGCCTATACGGCCTATACGGACTTGCGCCAAATATTTATTTATGTCGGATTTTAGTGGAAAGTCTTCAGAAAAGATTGACAGTCATTTTAAAAAATAAAGGCTATTCCACGAAATATTGGTATTTTTTATAAGTCTTGGAAACTGGAATTTTAAAGTTTTTTTTTTTATTTATTCTGTGTCAAACTCGAAAATGAGTTAAAAATGTTTTTGAAATATTTTTTTTGTTAAAATATCTACTAGATATAAATATTTTATAAAATGCTTCAGGCTACATCATATACATATTACTTATTTCTTCAATTTAATATAATAAAGTTTAAAAAAATCGGAAAAAATATAATTGCGTTTTCCATAACTAAGAAAAATGGGGTGCGGACGGGCAGTGAAGTGCTCCGCTACCAAAAAAGTTTGGGAACCGCCTATAGAGCAATATTATTTTCCCAGTCAAAAAAGGATTTTTCTGTTAAAATATTTGTTCGTTCCGGCAAAAATCAGTTATCCGGACAGATTGGCATCACTGCATAGAACAAATGGAAACTGGCGCTCGGGGCCAAAGAGTCTTCGACACCATAATACAAAGGATGTATTCAAAACATTCCTATTGGACTAGCCTTCATTATGTGGTGGTGCTTCATTTAATCGTTTTCCAAAACCAAAAAAATTATCAAATGTCCACCATTGTCCTTAGATGTTGCATAAAATAATTGATAATTGTAACCGCCATCCACTGTGCAAAAATATTATTTAAGATCCTTAAAAAGCCTCAGTAGAAGTTAAAATATCTTCTGATACTATTAAACATAATGCAACCTTGTCTTAGTTTCACAAACGCTTTCTCTAATAACGTTATGCATTTTCTGTGAAATTAAATGCACTTTTAAAATGCATCTCTGCAAAAACAAGCAATCCGACTACTGGATGAAATTAATTTCGAATTCAAGACAAGTAACGAATAAATACCATCGTTGTGCAGTAGCACTCTCAATTGACTTTTTGTTGGTTGTATTTGAAAAGCCTTGCATTTAGGTTAGGCAATTTTTTTTTCTATCTTTGTGCTTATTTTTTTACTTATTGTTTTTTCATTTTGCACTGAATTTTCCAAATCAATATGCATGGCATAGCAGTAACGTTTTGGCCAATGCATGTCGGGGGTTAGGTGGACTAAGAGAGAGAAAATTTCAAGTTAAAAGAGAACTTCATATCGCAGGTGATGGACTTTACGGTATTCGAACAGTGGTGGATACAACTAAGTGGTTTTTTTTTAAATTGAAAGGGACTCAGATATCATTGTACGAATCGTATCCATAAGTTCCTATATATAACATTTGCAGTAAATACATATAGGCATGGAATCTGCGATATCAGAGCTTTCAAAGTGGACAGAGAACAACGGTTTATCGGTTAACCCCAACAAGACTGAACTTATCCTGTTCACCAGAAGATATAGGATACCTACCAAAATGAGAACCACCAACATTGAGATGCATTTGTCTTAATCTCTCACCCGAAGCCAAATACCTGGGTATGGTATTCAACTCCAAATTGAACTGGAAATGGAATACGGAGGAAAGAATGAAGAAAGGACTAAATGCTTTTAATGCCTGCACGAAGGCTTTCGGGAAGAAGTGGGGCTTACAACCGAACATGGTGTGGTGGGAGGCTGTTAACACTGAAACCTACCTCAAGAATCTGAACAAGGTACAAAGAATTGCTTGCATAGGTATAACGGGGTAACTAAAATCTACACCACAACTGGGTTTAGAAATACACTACGAACGTGGCATACTTCACACCTTTGATCAGAGCGGCCTCATGCCACACCATTCACAGACTACAAGAAACCGAGGTATGACTTTGACAAGAAATTTACAGTCTGTATACCGGAAAGGAAGGACTGGCTCTCCCCGAGTGCTGTCATCTTCACAGAAGAATTAAACAATAATTAAACATCAGCCATTCATACCGACTGGCAGACCAGTGCAGCGTTTTCCAGGCAGAGATTTACGCGGTTAAGAAAGCAGCTAAAACTGTCTTAGCGAGGGAAGTACCAAGCCAAGCATCACTTAAAGCGATTAACTCCAATTTGGTAAACTCCAAACCCGTAAGCCAGTAACTTTCGACATTAAACCATCACACAGTAATGCCTGGATATGTTGTTGTAGAAGGGAACGAGGCAGCAGATAAACTGGCCAGATGCGGCTCTGAAATGGACGTTCTATTAGCTGACAGACAAGTATTACTAGCTTTAAACGCAGCTAAGGGCTTCATTGACAATGTCACATTAAACTTGGCTAAGGAACGATGGAACAACACTCCCGGTTGTACTATAACTCGTAGCTTTCCGCAATTGACACAAAAAGGTCAAAGATCCCAACATATTTCGATAGAAACCAAATCCGAGTGCTCTTCGGGGTTATATAACCGGACACTGCAAACTGCCCCTAACCTAACCTACGTACCAATCACGAAGCGTGACTTTTTGGGAAGCGGAAATACTCAAATTTAAACTTAAAATTAAAAGTCCTTTATTCAAGAAAATATCGCTTTATTGAAAATATTTAAGGCCAAAATGGTACATAATTAAAATACTTTTAAAATTCATGTGGATTGTGGACGGACGTGAAAGAAAAAGAAAAATTTTAATTGGACGCCACTGTAAATAATTATTGCCGCCAAATTGCGCACTTTGCTTCTACTGTATCTATCCCATGGTAGATTGGTAGCTTGTAGATATTTATAATTTTCCACCCACCATCGCGAAGTTTCTCTTTCAGTTTAGGTACTCTCAGCATTATTTCTCTTTTGCTATTCTATTTTCGTAAAAAAATGCGTGCTTCAAATGTCTCGTTCTCGTCGGTTGTCTGGTATTGGTAAAGCGAAGCGACATCTCTTTGAATCCATTTTCCTATCTGCTCTTCTATTTCTAAAATGCGGGAGCAGGGAAAATACCAAAAAAGAAAACAGCCAAGACTAAATTTTCTTTTTTTCCGTTGTTGTTTTTTTTTTTCTACCACACACCACTCAATCAGCAGCAGTCTCGAAAATATTCACACACAGAATTTTAGTTTCTTGACTATTGTTTTTCATTACGGTCCTTGTTTTCCCTCTACAGTTCTACACTGCTACTGTGTTCTTCTCTCTTTTTATATATAAATAAATACATTATTGTTATAATTTCTACACATAAATAGTAATTATCCTGACAAGTAACCAAATCCATATAATAAGATACTTTTTTTTTCGAAAAACGTTTTTTCAGTAGATACATCAATAAAAAAAAAATTAATTTTATTTTTGGTATCAGTGGAACAACAAATCGGGAACGAAGGAACAAAACACATTTTCTTTTAATTTTCAAAATACACGTACGAAACGAATTCGAAAAAATATCCACACGGTGTCGTCGTCGTTGTCGTTGTCGTCGTAGCTGTCGTTATCCGTCTTGTCGTGGTCGTGTAGTTGTTGTCGATCGGTTATTGTCCGTGTCTGGTCTTTTTGGAAAAAAAAAAATAAATAAATAAATAAACTTAAAAAAATTTGTACATTTCGATTGTGCTTTTACAAATATAGGAATATAATTTTATGTTTAAAACTAATAATAGAAATTAAGTTCCTTAAGTGGTATAATATCCTGCGAATGACATGACGTCTCCGGTGTGTCTAAGGAGTTTTTTTTCGTTGCATCCTTGCACATTTTGAAAGAAATATTAGTTAAAAAACATAGTTTTGTTAAAGGGGTGTTTTGTGAAAGACTGTTTTTTTTTGAAAACAACAAAAATATAAATAAAATAAAAATCAGGATGAAATAATTACATAAATAAACAAAATGGTGGTACAGACTTGAAGGCAAACCGATTTTTTTATACATTTCAGCAAAAGTGTGTGTTTTTTTTTGTTGTTTAGAAAAATCATCGCATAACCCACGTTACGTGATGTGTTCATGTCTATCGTATACAATGTGGTTTACAGCTTATAACAGAATACCCACACGCTCATGATGAATTTAATTTTACATTTTCAATGAAAATCAATGCAGCAGCGTTTTTCTCGCCCAGCTGACTTTGATTTTTGTTCAGATACAGCGACGTCATTTCCGTAGTGGGTGGTTTTTGTGCAATAAGGATGCGTTGCGGTATTGTATTTACTAAACAGACGGATGGTATATGAAGGGAAAGAATTATCTGCTTATCTGCGCCCAAGGCAATTCCAAGGGATGAGGTTTAAAATAGTGTTTTAGCCATCATACATCCCGCAGGAACAACTCCTTCCGTTTGTTGTGAATTTGAATTACTGCTGACGGGAATAATAAGGATTTTTGTAAACAAATGTTTTGGTTGGAATTGAGAAATATCCGCTTCGGCACAATTCGACTTGTTGGTTTGAACGAATTGGTTTTAATTCACACTAAACAATAATTTTTGCTACAATATTAAATTCCCCTCTCGAAATTGGCAAGGCCTAAGAAGTTAGACTATCGTGTTAGTTCTTCGATTTAGCATAAGAGGTTGTTGAAGCAGAACGCACTAGTGTTAAAGCTTAACAGTAGACTATCTGGTCGTATTTTTGAAAACTTCTCACTGAGTTTATTATATAAAAAAAAATGCAATGGGATCTAAGGACAAAGTGCATTAAATTCCTTATACGAGTAAGTGTAAGTGTTCATATATGACAGAATCGTACTTTCTTTCTAGGAGAATTAGTGAAGTCGCCAGTAAGCCACTTCAGTTAGCTCGGCCTTTGGGCAACTACCTCCAGGTCCCCTTGTGGGTGCCACTTAAGCCAATATCTCCTGCTGAGGTATTATCAGAACTTACAGCAGAACCGAGGTAGACAAAGTCGCTTACTACCTCAGCTGCTATAGCAGCTATAGATGACGTCCTGTCCGATTCGTCGATATTTCGGGGGGTCACCTCTTGTCAACACAAAATCGTTGGACACAAATTCTACAGATAAGGTAGCGAAATTAATATTAAAATTGGTCGAAGAACTAATTATCAATATACTTGGTTTTGTCTTCGTCCACCATCTAAACAATAATATTCATTGATTGAAATTCGACAAAAACTGTAAGGGCAATCCCAACTAGCGAGAATCGTTGTTACTCTTCGCTTCCCGACTCAGTGCTAAACCCATTTTACCCGCTTTCTCTTCCACACTAGCAAGGGTACCAGTTACAGCTCGCTGTGTTCTACCAAATTGGACGGACTTCTGAAAGATTGTGGCCGTGTGTGTTGGTCTGCGAGTCCAAATCCTTCTTCGACATCAAGAGTCTCGTTTAAATTGTTTCCGACTAGTGTAGTGGCGAGTATAGTTCATCGTTCTTCCAAACTTGTCAGGGATGCCATTTCTATATGGGACATCTCTATGGATGCTGTCATAGGCGACATGAAATTCTTGGAATATCTCCATTATCTGAAGAATGGCCAATCAACCAGATAGAATCTTGTATGTGAATGTGATGCTAAGGAGACTGATGGCTCTATACTCTATAGTGACCACAGTTTAGAGGGCCTCTTTCTTTTTTCCTGCATACTTTCTTTCGGTCGAATCTTGCAGATGAGCTTGCTGCTGAACCAGACGGCGCGGCGCGCCTTGGCGTGTCAGCGAATCTATTTAAGGTAGATTCTCCTCTCATTGCCTAACAATTAAATGGAAGGACAAACCTTATCCCCAATCTCAGACATTATTCAATCGGTTCACCGGAGATACCATTGATACCGCGTTCAAATATTTGCTTTTTGTTTTTTAGTATAAACAAATAAATAACCACACATGAGTGGCCCGTTCAAAACTTATACTCGCGATCCGTTTATTATATTTTCAGTTTATTTATAGTATTTTTATGAATGGCGGTGCTTTTAAAACTTTGCAATGCAATAAAATTGACTAACATCTCTTTTGTATTTGTAAGAGCACATTCAATATTGATATTTGATTTCTTACAGAATTGTGACATAGCTACAATGTAAATAGAAAATGTGGCGGTAATTATAAGAAAAGTGAAGTGAAATACGGTAACAAAAAATATTTTTATTGAAATTCGTACAAAAAAAAAAAAAAAAACTGCACATCTACTTTGGTTCTTACTATTTGTTAACAAAATGGTTTTCCGAAAAAATATTTTCATTCATGTGTTTTCTGACAGACTAGAGGATGGTAAGTTTTATGTTTATGTATATTTTTTTTATAGTGTTAGCTTATACAGTGATAAAATATTTTAGAAATATGTTCCGATATCCGATTGTGGGTGCAGTGAGCAGTGACTCAGTGGCTGGACTGCTGAGCAAGGAGTCACACGCTGTTTACAGCGTCATCTCTCGTGAACGTCTGACAAAAATCGGAGAGTTTAAGAGTTTGTTGGAATAGGTTCCCAATTCGGAAAGAAATTACCCTGTCTGTGAATACGTGTAAATGTCAAAATTAATGGCGGCAATGGGCCATGTGCCTAGGATTTTTCAAGTATGCGTGCGTTAATGGCGCTGCTTTGATTTTGTACAGCACCAATACATGAAAAATCCTGGGCCCGCAGGCAGCTTGTAGACAAAGTCCGTTATGTGGGAGGAGTCGACGGTTTGTGCTTCGCAGTAGCGCATTCTGTCACTCCAATTTTCCAAGACCTTGTTGATGATTTCGGGCTGTAGCTCACGGATTGCCTGAATAATATTGGTCATGAATCATGATGCATAAATCTCACTTATGATACACACAAATTTTTATTTTTTTTGCTTTGTTTTCTCGTGTGCATTATTTAAATCAATAGTTTGGCGTATAAGAATTATTCTGGTTTGTGCCTCCGATAAGCGATGTGAAAGCCAAGGTCGCATTATTTCGACGCGGTGAGAAGTAATGCAGGTTGGGCTAACCTCGAGGAGAACATTACTAGCTACCGTTCTACCTCTTTTGAAAATTCGACTTAAAGTTTTCGGAACATAACATCAGTTCCTCTTCAGCATGGATAAATACGTAACAACTTTCGGGTTACAGCAACAGCATCCACCGCTTGAAGCAAGCATGCTGGTGTTGCAGTACGTACACTCCGACCACGCTCACGTACTCCATGCTCGGACTGACTTGAGGCTCCTGTGAACTCAACTCTTAGCGGTGGCACAATAAAGCGGGATTTTTTAGGAAAATTGGTTTAGGTTTTACATCTGAATCATAACATCTACATATTTAGATCAGTATTATAAAATAAAGCTTGCCAATTTGACTCCTTCAATAATATTCCACTTCCTTCCTCTATGACCTTGCTTGGAGATCTGTGATCACGGTCTAATTTCTCGCCGGAACTCTTTCCAAGATTGTTCTTTGGCTTTAACAGCCAATTTTCAAGTTCTTATCGCCTCAATGTACCGGTTTCGAGAAGTGAATCCAGTAACAGAATGCGATACTGCGAAGCCAGCAGAGGCAGCCACTTGAACGACATTGTGTTCCATAATTAATGGAAATGTCTGCTCTCACTAAAAAAGCCATAATACATATAAAAAAATGTAATTTTGTTCATTTTTTTGCATTTTTAAAAAGAAACTTGTATTTGACCCACCCTGTAGGTATAGTTAAAGAATAAAAGAGATTCAGAACTGGCCACGTTGTCATAGGGTGGCTTCCGGCAATCTCGTGTGACAGCTCGACAATACAGAGCGAACAAAATTACGTGACATTTGTGCCTTACTTAATCTGTGAATTGTTTTCATATTGTTTATATTTAGTTTTAAAATTTGCTCTATTGGGCTTTTTCTCATTTTTCAGGTAGCCCCTACCTGACGGAGAGCTAAACCCACAGCCACTACTCTAACAAAGAAAACGAATACAAAAACTATGGAAATTCTTTTTCAGTTAGTTCAATTATTCCAAATAACCGCAAACAGTAGAACTTCAGTTCGGAGAATAAGTTCCTGTTCCACTTTATTCCACGATTCACCACTACAAAGGTAAGTCCTCTTCCACAGACTCCACATACGATAGCTATATTTAAACGTAAATCCTCCTCCTTACAACAGGATTTCAATTTGTTGGCTCGACAGTAATTTATCAAATTCATAGTGTTTTTGTAGAAGCTACTCTCTCTCTCGCTCGCTCGTACAAACTGAGAGAACAAGGATTTCTTTTCTTACACCACGTTATCTAGTTTTCATTTTTCACATCACATCGCAGATTTCGAAAGGATCGAAGGAACTATTGACTGATTGCAGCCAAAATAAATTAGAATAAATATAAATATCTACCATACGCACACAGAGATAAAAAAGATCCTTAAAAAAATACGTTCGCAGCAAAACAATAAATTGACAAAACTTTCTTGCACAGGGTGTTGTGCAAAAAGGCATGTTCATACCTGATACACTGAGAAGCTGTATGATCGAGACGGACGTTTCATCGTATCTACAGACATCATCCTCAGGACAGGTGCTTGTGCTACTCTACTGCTACCAACCAGCCGAAATCCATATCATATGTAATTAACATATGTCATTAACATAACCAAAAGCGATCAGAAAAAAAAAACTTTTTCTTTAACCAAAATTGTGTTTTTCAAACGCGACCAAAAAATAAAAAATCACCAAAAAATTCTAACCCAACGAAAGACTAAAACAAAAAAAAAATTATATATACATATATAAAACCTCTCGAGCGAGAATGCGTTGTATAAACATTTTGTGTGTGTACGTCCCCAAATTTCTTAAAAAAAAAAAAAAAATATTTACGTTTTTGTTCCATAAAAATTAATTTTTTTTTTATTATGTCAGTGTATGTACTTATTAACGAAATGAATATTCTTTTCTTTTCTCGATGTATTTCTATTTCTATTCTATATATTAATTTTAATATTTTTTTTTTCTATCCTTTTTTTTATCCTTTCCACATTGCACAGATACATTACACCATGTACTGTACATACAAATACCTACCACTCATTAGTGCTAAAACACTTTTGCAATATTTCTATTCTAACATTAACTACGATTTGTGGAGATGCGAAAAAGGACATACACTACACATACCTAGTAGCATCCTTTTATCGTGCTGCATAGAAACGACGAACTGTGAGTGAACCACAAATCAGAGCAAGTACCTAATGTTAATTAAAAAGCACATGCAGTAATAAATGTCTTTATCCTTGGGGATAACCAACCACACCCAAAATGGGAACTTTTCCCGTCGTCGTCGTTAGTTGGGAGCCTTGGATTACCCACTTCCACGTATTTCAATCGTTCTCGTTCATTCACCTGAAGCTGGAGCCATTTTATGCTGTGGATACTGGATACAGGGTTTTCTAGGATGGAGGCAAATTTACTGTCATTGTGTTGGGCAATTTGTATGTGGGTAATAACTTTCGCTGGGGGAGAAGTCAAAGTTCACTGAGCAGTGAGTTTAAAATACAATGCGACAGTGATTTTTATAATCCAGCGAAATGGGTTTTTTTTTCCAGATCCTTGCAGTATCCAATTAGATGCATTTCATAGATATAAGTAATAGCCGCGACCCTCATAATCAACTAATCGTCAGAGGAATGATAATTTTCTAGAGGAGAATGTTGAGCAGAAGCACTCAGCAGTGGTTCATTGTACTACCTGGAAATCTAGTATTATCCCTTTAATTGGGATTTCTTCTGAGAATGCACTTTAGTCTATCACATGGTCCGAGCAAAGGTGGAGCAATAAAATTTGTCCACTGGCAGTGGTGTCACTTAAGCCTAGCACACTAAGATGCTTATTAAAAGAAGAGTATCCCTTAACAAGGCAATTAGTTGTGTAAAGTAATTTCCATATGTCGTTTCTGACGGACGTTGGCGAGTATCCCTGTAGAGAGCCCTGTGACACAGAATTGTGTGTCTGTGAACTCCAATCGTCAAGACTCGTCCCGAAAAATCATTCTCTGAGTCTCTCGTATAAGCCATTAGGATAGTATAGATTTCCGTTTTGAAAAGTGAGACGTTTTTGCCTAACGAGTGGTGAAATTTAGAGTTGTCTATTTCTATAAACACACCAGTACCCGACTCTTGATAAATTTTGGAGCCCAATCCTCAGAATTCTATCCGAAGCTAATCCTGAGCCCAAGAAAAGACTCTATATTTATTCAGCAGCCAAAGTTCCGGTATTATTGCATCATATGTCATGAATATGGTTCCAGGTGTTGCTCAAGGTCTGACAAATAAACTAGATGCCTAAGAACAAGGGGGCTTAAATAATGGGAATAATAAAATCCCTTATTGGACATAATCTCTCATTTTGTTCTTCTCTTTTTCCAAATTCTCGCGGGACGAAATCCCCTATGCTTAATTCTCCCACAACTCACAAGCAACCTAATCTTTGCAGATACCCAACTTTGCACCTACTCCGTCCTACAGTGACCACAAGCAGGGGGGTTACATACGTATCTCACTTTTTAACACCATTTTTAGGTGTCGCGGCGACGGAATTGGTAACACCGATTCTAAAAATGGGGGAAAAAGGTTTTTCAGCACAGGGGATTTTGGAAAAGGGATTTTGGACAAGGAGATTTCATCACCAACCCTTAAATAATTGGATTACCTGCCAGAGACCTTTCTCAAAATAATTTCGTACGTAGCAAAAGACTTATAAATTCTTACAACTTTTGCCCTCAACAACTGCTAAACGCATTGTAGACGCTTCCTTTTCTACACAAGTAAACAAGCCAGTGGCTGCTTGCTGTCCAATATCATTGATCCCGGTGAGATTGTTTACGACCTTAATGGAGCCAGCAAGTGCCATCATCATTCTGCGCAAAATAAAGAGTTTGGTAGGAATGCCAAAACTAGGCATGGCTCTTATAACTCGTCTCTATAAATATTGTCTCTGGCGTTTACACAGTACGGAAGATAGGATCTTGTACGTCTTTATAGTTGCCGCAGTTTATAGGTCTTGTTGACGGCAAACGATGCTGAGATTCCATTCATCAGGTATATACTTTCTTTTGACGAAATGTTTTCAGATATGTTGGTGTATAATGACTCCTTGCTCCCGGCCGGCAGGCCATCTTGCCCAACAGCCTTTGGTCGGGTGGACGGAAATCTCGTGCAGATTAAAAGGTTCGTTTTGCCTAACAGCGGAATTTGGAACGTCTTCACCATCCATATACTCAACACGAACTGGTGAGTCTACGACAAGGTCACCCTGCTCAGGTCTCTGTTCGGGTCTTGTTGCCCCAATGCGTTTTTTTTTCACCTTTTGGTAAGACTTCTGCTGGAATTGCAGCTCTATTTCTATTTCGATCGCTCCATTTGGGTGCTCTTAAGAAGCCGATGATTTTTCCTCATCTCTTGTTCCTAGAGCCGCTCTCGAACTTTTCTGCAGAGCCGCTTTTTATGCGATTTTTTTATGCTGCTGGCACTCTTTATCAAACCAATAGCTTAGTGGGATTGATTGGCTAAAACGTAGCAATAGCAATAGCTGCGGAGCCTTTGATTACCATTGATCCATTGATCTTCGACACTTGATGTTGACTGCATGGGGCCATACAAAATGAATTTCAAAATTAATTTCCAAAACTCTTCTGGGAACAAAGATCGTCAATGAATTTTGTTAGATACTCTGAAGTCTGAAATACTTTTTTTCAATTAAATTTTCAACACCGTACCATGCATTTCCCTCTACATTTTTTTTACTTTCCCTTTACATCCAAATCCCCTTTTAGTATTTTTTTTTATTTATGTAATTTAATTTAACATCATATATTTTTTTTTATTTATTTTTTTTTTTGTAAGGAATTAGAACTAATTGAATTTTTATATTGTATTTCCACATGTACATATATCTATCTATGTGTTTTTCAATAATATGTATTATATATATGATTGCACGCCTTCTACTAAAAAAAAAAAAAAAAAAGAAACCAAGCTAATTAAATCTTGATGCCAATCGATGTTTTGATGTGAAAGTTTTCATTTTCGATTTTTTTTTCAATTCCTGTTTTTTCTATTTAATTTAGTTTAGTATCTTTTTTATTTGAATAGATTCGACACCCATCTCTAACATCTTCCTCGTATTAATGACTGTAATTCACTAACAAAGAAAAATGTTTGCTTATATTTTGTGCACTGCATGTTAATATTTAATTTGTGCTTTTGCTTGTTGTGAATCCGCCAAAAATTATATCTAGACAATTGCATGATAGCAGCTTTAGCTACCTAAAAACTTACAACTTGCAGATGCTGAATAGAGTTTTATTTTATATAAGTAGGTGGCGACTGATCCTTGACAAATGTAAAGTAACAAACCAAACTAGACACCAATGGTTTGATGACGGTCGCCCATTTTTTAGGCAACGGGATGAAGTGTGGGGCTGTTGTGCAAGAGAGCCTAAGGCCACAAGTGTCTTTAGTTCACTTCCATGTTGCCCCGATTTTTAGGAGCTTATAAACTCACAAAATTGCTCATGGATCAGCGACTACGTGACACATTCTTTTATGGCTCGTCGCTTACAGGGTGCCTTTTATATGTTCACGCTCGTATTGGCAGCATTTTGTACAGCTGGCACAGTGGAACATTATACACCCCACGTCTTCGGTATTTCTTATAGACCATGGGCAATAGGGATTGTCATCGTGACTATCTGCTATCGGGCTATCTGCTTCTTCAACACGGCTGCTCTTGTCTGCATCTGATTCATGATGATATTCCATGCGATCTAAGATGTAGTCCTCGGGAAATACGTATGTCTCTTGGCAGCGAGTTCCAAGGTTTGCCAAAGTTGCCAAAAAAGCAAAAAAAAAAATAACGTATGTGCTGTAAATTTTCAGTGAATGTCTAAATATGTGAGAAGGTCCAACTTCTACCTTATAGAGTTATTGCCTAACGCCGTAAACGTAAAGTGTACCTCCGAGTTTGGAAAGTTCATCAGTCTTATAGTTTATTCTTTATTGGGATGCCTCTATGGAACTGTACGCAGCGAAGGTGAATATTGATCCGAGAAGTTACAGATATCTAGTGGAAATGGATTTCGATTAGTCGTTCCAAAGTTTTTAGGAGGAATGATGGAAGACTAATAGGTCTGATATCCTTCAGACTTACTTAAGAGCATTCCAAAAGACAGTTAGTTGACTTGACAATAGTTCTCTTCTCTTAGTCTCAGTTGTAGTTGTCTATCGTCTTGCTTGTTGTTTTATATTATACGGTAGTTAGTAAGTGACAATTCGCATAATTGAACTTCTCGAGAGAGTCCCTCATTGGGGATCTGAATGGGAGACTTGTGTATATTTACCTTCGGAATTCCTTATCTCAGAAAGTTGCATCATGACTATTCTCTCTCATCCGCTAAAAGGTAAAAAGAGGTCAAAATTCGAGACCTTAGCAATTCAATTGCCATGACCAGCAAAGTTGTAGAAAGTTTTATTAAAAACGGCTGTAGGCCATAAGAAGTTAATGGCCCGTTTCTAGGTGTCTTTGGCATACGATTTGTAGTCGCTTTACATAGAATTGAAGAGGGCACCTTTAGTTCTTTTTCAACATTGCCTTGAAAATCTAGCAAAATTCCGAGAGTAGGTATAACTGTCTTAAGATAGCTCCTAAATCAAATTCTAGGCTCTTTTCAAACTTGCCAAAAATAAAGATTACACGAAGGAACGGTTTTGAGACACAAGGGCTAGGGTCCACCTGTTACGTCAACTTATCTTTTGTTTTACACACCTACCTATGTATCGTTTTTTTAAGCTCAGAATGGTTTTTTTTACCGCAAGAGTTGCATGTTTTTATTTTTTACGTTTTTTAGTTTGACATGGCTTTTTAATTTTATGTTATTTGTGTAGTATTATAGGCGTCTTTGCACGCATCCTAAAAAGCATTAAGAGCGCGCGCTTTAACAAAACACAAATTTGCAATTTTTTTTTATGTTTGTTTAAATAACTAACTAGTAGTATAAAATTAATAATTAAAAAAAAAACAAACAATTACAAAAAAAATCAACAAACAAAATATGGCAAAATGAATTGCTACCCAAGCTATTATAAATACCGCATCAAAATTGTATTTTAGTGTAAATATATTATGCAGTTTTTTTTTTCAACAATAAAATAGTGTATACGATATGTCCCATTGATCATTGATAAGCGTTTGGTTAAACAATTAATATAGAAAAAGGTTTAAAAAGCGTGGACTATAAGTTTTGGCAAATAGTGTTTGTCGTCAAAAAGTTTATCCATAGTCTCTATAGTACCTACTCTTCTTTGCGGGCATCCTTTAACAGTAGATGTTAGTCCAAGTTTGACAGGTGTGTGCTGCTTAGCATTGAATATATCCATCTAATCGTTAAGAACAGATGCTGAAAGAGGGCTATTACAAAAGCTATTACCTATCCCGGGGACTCTGAGATAGGTCCGTTCTTACGAAAGCCTTATCTACCGAAACAACCTGCGCATAAGCTAAATGCGGTCTTATCGCGACCTTATTTGGTGATAAGCCAAGAGCAATCTTATATACTGTTGGCGAATTGAGAGCAGTTGGGGTGTCTTGGACTTCACATGCCCAAAGAAGTCTCTGATCCAGGATCACTTCTGGATACTTTTCTTCATCGAAGGTCTGGATAGAGACGCCCTTTTATGTCAAACCCGCCACAATCCCAAGTCTTTGGAAGAAAACCACCTCAATTTTCATAATGTCGACTAAAAGCCCATTCATATCGCACCATTCATCGATCAAGGCTATCTGCGCATTAGCACAGACATCTTTAGTTATGATCCAACAGAAAGTATGGCAACATAGTCCATCTATGCTGGAGCGGAAAGGTTTGTAGGCAATATTAATGCAACGATCATGCACCATAGTAGGGGAGACAAAACTCCGAATTGCGGAAAGCCTTTGTTAATGCCTGCCATAATGTGATGGCCACAATTTCTTCTATTCGTAGGCATTGCCCGATCCGCATCACCAATGTTGTCTAGTGTTGTGAGTGCCACATGCAGTCAAAAAGCGAAATCTTGTCGAAGCGCCCTCTATGTCGATGAGAATGCCCAATGCCCAATGCCCATGCAGTATTCTCGACTGCCTAAAAAGCACTCAATTTAATTCTAGGGACTAGATTTTAGACCGCATTCGGATCTTAGAGACTCCATTTTCAGTGCGCATGTGAATCTTGACCAATTTCTCCAAGCTTTTTAGCAAAAATCAACATTCCCATTAATTATGGAAGACAATGGCTTTCAAGTGGCTGCTTCGGCTGGCTTCGAAGTTTTGAATATTTGCGAACGTTTTTCAAGCGTAAAACGACTCAATTTGTTCCGCGGGGGTATGATACTGACTTTCTGTCAAGATTTCGAGCGGGAAACAGCTGTCAGTGCCAAAAAAAACCTATGACTTAAAAAAACTCTAGATGGCTAACCCTTTATATCGTCAGGTCTTGCAATAAAATCGATTGATCAACATTCTTATTGACCATACGCATACCAGATGATAGTAAGAAGATGGTAATCTCGCATTTTCTGCTTCTCTTGACTATCTTAGTCTCTTGAACAGAATTTAATACATATAGACAAGCTTTCGGTCTTTTAAATCCCTAGTCACGGAGTACCTCGGTATATTCAATACGACGGCTTGTGATTTTTGTTTCCATTCTATCATGATCTTCGGGACAATCAATATGCTGTAAATACTTTATTTAGCCATATAGAAAATACATTTTATTTTATTTTGTAACTTATGTAATATATACGCAAGATAAAAAAAAAAATAATGTTGACGATTTTATTTAATTTTTGCAAATATTTAAATATATAAATCTTAAAAACAGGCATATTTTGATTTAAAAAAAAAAAAAATTAAAATTATAATACTAATAATATTTTAGTACCATTGCATTCCATCACACAAACATTGATTGTCACTCTTGATTTATTCGTAAGGCGACAAACAATAAAAGAAGGAACAATCCAATTATTATTATTTTTTTAAATTTCAAAATTTTTGCATTACACTAATAAATACATAAATAATATTTATTATATAAAAAGTACAAAAATATTTTGCGACCGTCAGCTTCTAATAACAAAGTAAACAACATCAAAAAAAATAAAAAATCTGTTTCCGATGGTTGTTTTGCTGGAGAGGAAGGACTGCCTTACATTAAGGGCGACTAAACTTTTTTTATAAAATTCGGATGGACATATCTTTGACAAGGACAAAAGGCACATATGTCATTTCCCATTTAATGCGTTGCTCCAGATGCTTCCAAATGTGTCTTCGCTCGCGTTCACCATTTGTAAGTTTTAAAGACAACTTGCAAGATTTTAGAGAGATGCGTTTGAGTTCTTGTAGATTGACAACTATCAAAGGGAATTTTTGTTGTTTATACAGCCGGCGCGTCAGTCTGTCAGTTTCATAGTCCTTTTAGCCGGTTTAGCCAGTTTCCTATACATACATCGACAAGTTACAGTGGCTCGAGGTTCAGCTTAAAAAGCATTCCAACTAATTCCCAGCAATGATCGATGTTAGCTTGAATTACATAATTTTTACACATCCATATGGCTTTTAGCCAATGTAATTTAAAATGAGATCTGAATCGAAAATCCGACACAAAACTAATTCTTGTGGAAGATAGACCTAGTGTATTATAAGGCCCTGTTGGGCTAAACTATTTATTTATTTTAACTCCAGATGGCGATGGGTGACATCGGGTACCTACTATATCCAGTGTCGGGCCAATTTGTTAAGATATAAGAAATAAGACTAATTATTGGGACATCTTTATACCTACTTAAGACTCTAAAGCGAATTATAGACCACTTTTTGTCCATAGAAATGGAACGGCTACGTTACTCATTAAATTCCGTCTTTAACATCAAACTCTGGTATCATCATCAGCATCACGTTTTCAAAATACCTAACCCACTTCAAGAATTAGATGGCCTGAATCAATGCAACACCTCTAACCTAATATGGCCAAGCCTAGACCGTGAAAGGTCTAGCGTAGGTACTTCGTAGACGCAAGAGGGGTGCCATTGAAGAATTCAGTCGGAAATGGTATGCTCAATGCTCAAAATGTCGTTGATTGCCAAGTTGAAAAAAATAAATAAATAAACATGTCTAGTCTATATACATAGGCACCCTAATGTCCAAAACACATGCGCAGAAATTCTGAATGCTTCACTGCAAGCAGTACTGCAGATGAAACAGATGTGCAGAATTTAACTTGCATCGGTTGCTGTCAATGCGGGGAAAATACGAGAGTGCAACACAGACGACAAATAATTCCCGTCTCTCTTTTCCTCGTATGCATCAGTAGCTGAATTTAAAAATTCGATGCTGCCATGTCTATTTGATTTATTTCACTGCGTTGGTATGCAGTAGATTTAGAAATAGGGACGTGTTGCAGAATTTACATTTATATCACAACATAAGAACATGTGTATTCTAACCTTGCTGCGCAGTGAATTCTGCACGTGTGTTTTGGGCATAAGACTAGTTTCTCACAAGCCACAACCGAATGGAATGTGTTTTTGACATTTTCGGAGTGGAATCTAATTTTTAGACACCATTCGAGCTTGATTAGGACTCAACTTTTGTCCTTAAAAAACCTATCCATATGCAAATACTCGAAATGGATAAATAAGTTGTAAGCAACGGTTTGACGAATTGGGATAAATCGACTAAAAGTCAGACTGAATGAGTGATTCATGAATAGGGGAGGTATTTGGCATGATTGATATTTTGTTGGACCGGCTTCGGGAAGATTACCACGAACCAAACTGAAATCGCGAAGTTTCGATGAACTTTTACCGAAACCTTGTGAAACGTTCCCACCGAGTTAAAGTGAGTTTTCAAAGTCATAAGTTGTCAATTTTGAATTTCGACGAGAGCTTCTTCCTCCGCTTGCGTCCACAATTTCCTTTTCTTCTTCTAGCATTAGGAGTAGTTAACCCATCACTACATAGGTTCCAAAGAAGAAGGGAGATCCTTTCCTTTCAGCATTTCAACATGCTGACAGAAGATTTGAATCAACATTGGACATTTTTTTGTCCAGCTAAAAAGCTATTCAAAAAAATGTACGCCTTGTCGATTAAAGCGCTTCCAATAGAAGTCTGACATAATAAAAAAAAATCCTATAACACGAATATAATAACAAACCTAATTGGCTTAATAAGTAAAAATTTAATTAAATAATTTATAATTTATGTATCTATCTAATAATAATAAAAAAAAAAGAAACATTAAATAAAAAGCTAGTTGAAAAATACAAGGTATTAAGCATTTAACACATTGGGGCGTTTACACACTTTATTTAACACAATATTATCTATATAATTTTGTTTTTCTCTTTTTTCATAATCACATTAATTAAATTAAATTTTTAATTAGACTAAAACTTAAAAACGCAGCGTGACTAATGCAAAAATTAAGGAAAACATTTTTTTTTTTAAATAAATTCTTGGTGTGTGTTTCTGTATGTTAGATAAATGTATACCTGTCTGTGTTGACATTAAAGCAATGCAATTTAGTAAAAAAAATTATATAATTGGTTTAAATGAATATATATATTATATATATGTGTGTATGTTTAAATAAACCAATAATTAATTATTAATGTGCAAATTTCGGTGTTTGGAGCATATTTTGCTATATTTCACAACATTTATTAATTTTATTTACTACAAATGGAAAATGCATTGTTAAAAAATATTGTTTGTATTTTCTTTTCTTAAAAATAAACAACTTTTGAGTTCAATGCATTTTTCATATAAATAGTTGTTGTTTAACTAAATTGTATTTATTTTGTTATCTATTTTATTATGTTGCTAAGTGTTTATTAATCTAAGTCTTATTTTATTCCTTTTTTATACTACACACTCTTTGATGTAATATTAATGTGACAGCGGAAACTAGCCCAACTGCTACATTTTCGGTAGTCAAGACAGTCGTATCAAGTCAGTTCATAAAACCTTGGATCGGTTGTGCCCATTGGTACATTGCAGAGGTGCAACAAAAAATTACCCCAATAACATGACGGAAACATCAATCTTGTACCAGTTGTTTTTATTTTCGCGCGTCAATTTGGACGCACACCAATAGAAGAACTGACCGTGTGTACTGTTCTATTACTTTTTTTGTAGACGCATGGTGCTCTATATTTGGGAGCACAGGCAACGGAATTGGTGTAACATTTATCTTACGATCATAATAGTAGGACATTACTGCTTTTTCAGTGATGGTTAATATAAAGCAAGTAATAGAAAAGTACAGCGTCGATGTAGTCAGTTCTATTACTTTTTTGATACCCATTGCTCTGCTCACCGAAATGATTTCTCAATAAAGCCATTGTTTCGCGCGCTGTGTGTGCCGTAAACCAAATGTCGCCGACATCAAGGGCTTCAATTGCAGGTAACAAAAAGTCATCATCATCAGACCGACTAGACCGTGCGGACCGTTGAGAAAATTAAATCCTGTTTTGAAAAAGCCGGGGCAGAATTTTAATTATAAAATACATCTGGACCAAAACTAGACAAAACATCTTGAAGTGTGCCAGAATAAATATCGAAGAATCGTGTTTTATCGGGAATGCTGTGAGTGGCATAAAATGTCACGATAATGAACACCATTAATTGTTACTGCCTGACCAGCCGCATTTTTGAAGAAGAATGGTCCGATAATGCCTCCAGCCCAAAATCCTCACCAAACAGTCACGCATTGTGGATGCATTTGTTTCTCAACAATTACTCGTGGGGTTTCTGAACCCCAAATGCGACAATTTTGACGATTAACGAAGCCATCAAGGTGAAAATGAGCTTCATCAAAAATTGCGGACTGTTACTGTCAAACCTTCATTATTTTCAAAATATAGCTCAACAATGAAAATGCGTTGTTATTTCGTATAGTGACCTATTTGTACTTGCCCCGAACTGTCAGCTGTCACATTGTTATCTTTTTATCCGTTGGCATCACTGTACATACTATTAAATGGCGGAAAATTCAAATTTTGCGTGAATTATTCATGGGACTCCCTTTACTTTCGTTTAACTATTATTTAAGGCACCAAGTTAATAATATTAAAGATTTTAGTGTTTGATAACTTGTAAGGCCGTTCGCATACAAATTGTTGGCAAAAAGCGACTGATAAATAACGCTGTCACATTAAATGTAAATCTAGGAATACTCATCAGTTTCTTGATATTATTTCGATATGCATTGTTTTTGGTTAACATACATTATGTCAATGTTTTTTTTTTTTTTTATTCAATATTTTTGTCTGTCAAAATTTAACCACCTAAATGTCTTTCTCTGTGTATTGTTCTATGTATTTCTTTACTACCAATTTTTTTTTCTTTTTTCAGTGTTAGCGTAATTTGAGGAAACATTTCTTTGTATTTGTTTTTTTTTTTTATTTTTTTTGATTCTTTGCTTTTTATTATTATTACTAACTATTGTCACTAAAAGTTGCTTTATGTTTTTTTTTTCCACTAAAATAATTGCATTAAGTGAAAAAATTCATTCATTTTTTTTATGCTTTATTTGTTTGTTTGTTTTTTTTTTTTATCTAATTCCTGGCGCCCTTAAATTTATTTGATTTTGCAATTCAGTTTTAAAATATTTCTATTTAATAAAAAAAAACATTTCATCTGATTACTGTTTTTTTTATTTCAAATTTGATTCCGTTTCGTGCATTTGAATTGATGCAGGATGAATTTCATCCGTTCATTGAGGCCCTCCTGCCATTCGTTAAATCCTTTTCGTACTCATGGTTCAATTTACAAGCGGCGAAGAGGAAATACTACAAGAAACACGAGAAGCGTATGTCACTTGAGGAGGAGAGGCATTGCAAAGACGAATTACAGGTAAATATAATATATTGAAAGAAATTCAAAATTTTAAAGGTGACAACACAACTGAAGGTGATGTTTGATAGTAGGTAGTGGAATGAAGTATATCGACAAAAAAGACTTGATGGGCTAGAGTGTTTTACATGACATAGCCACCTCAATCATTGTATTTTAATTTTTTTTTTACCAGGTCAACGTCGCTGTAGATCTATATAGTTTAGTGGTCGTCGCACA
The DNA here is from genome assembly GCA_955612985.1 of Cheilosia scutellata. Lineage (NCBI taxonomy): Eukaryota > Metazoa > Arthropoda > Insecta > Diptera > Syrphidae > Cheilosia > Cheilosia scutellata. The sequence continues at coordinate 8,820,733 of OY015315.1, read as the reverse complement.
TTAAAAGTGATGCCATTCGAGGCATGTTGTGTGTTTATTCCAACCTAATCAATTTGATTGAACGTTTCATGATCTGGAGACCGACAAATCCATTTGTGTATATTAAGGTGAGGATATCGTTTGACTGGTGATGATGCCGTTTGATCCACCGACGTTTTTGTCCAGACCCATTTGGGAGTTTACGATCGACACAATCAATTCACAAGCTTTACGGAAATTTATACATTTTTCACGGGCCTTTTCTCGGCATTTTGTATTCTTAGTTTGGGGCCATTTTTCATTGGGGCCAAATTTCATGTAGCCCCTTTTCTCTAGTTAGGTGGTCTTTTCTAGAGCATTTTCCAAATATTTTAACATCGGTTTTGAGTGCGTTTTTGGAACGTTTATTTATTGGAACCTTATTTGAGGCAGTTTTTGGCTATTCTTTGGACAGTTTTTGTGGCTTTTTCTTGGAGTGTTCCGTTCTTTTCTTGTGGCGTTTCTCGTGACATTATTTTGGATGATCGCTGGGGTGTTTTTCGACCGATCTCTGGGACGTTTTTTTTTTAGCAAATCTTGGACGGTTTCTTGGAAATTTTTTGGAAGGTTTTTGAAACGTTTTTAAGTGTTTTTCGGTGAATTTTTTGGAGTGTTTATTGCGTTTGATTTTAAGAGCGAAATTTTGAAACATTTGGGTCGTCTTTTGGGCCGATTTTAGGGTGTTTTACGTGAAATATGTTTTTATTTTGTATAGGCATGTCTAACAATGGCTAATTCTCATTTCAGCTTTTGTATCAAGTTTTGCTTTAGAGAAAAGAGCTCCAAGGTGAAGTATTTTCCTTTAAGATCATTGACTAGTGCTCTGAAATATGTAGCTTCAAGTTTAGCCTTATACCATGTCTTTATATGGAGCTATATCCATTATTGTATTTCAATCGAGACCACGCTTTGTTTTGAAACACAAACAATCAAAATACATAAATATTAAAATTTAATTTTTTATTTTTATTTTTTTTGTTTTTATTTTCAGAACGAAAAAGCGGAAGTGAAGCAGAAATGGGCATCGCGTTTGTTAGGCAAGCTACGCAAAGATATCACCCAAGAGTGCCGCGAAGATTTTGTACAAAGCATAACGGGGAAACGTCAATCGATTTGTGTCCTTTCGAATCCCGATCAAAAGGGCAAAATGCGACGAATCGATTGTTTACGACAAGCCGATAAAGTCTGGCGACTTGATTTGGTCATGGTGATATTATTTAAGGCGATACCGCTCGAAAGTACTGATGGCGAGCGTTTAGAAAAAAATCCGGAATGCACACATCCGGGATTGTGTGTCAATCCGTATCATATAAATGTTTCTGTGCGAGAATTGGACTTGTATTTAGCGAATTTTATAAATACACACGATACTCTAAGTCCACCGCTAATATACAATAATAATAATAACAATCACAATAATAACAACAATAATAACAATAATAATAATAAAAAAGGAGACGATGAACGTAAACAGAAGGGTGAGTCAATATTATTATTTAAATGTTTGTTCTTAAATCTAGACAGAATGTCGTAAAAGGATGTTAAATTTTTATGACCCTTAAAGCTGTGTGCCAATTGCCTTAAATAATTTATCATCTGTTAATTTTCTAATTATTTATGAGAGCGGGGAACAGAAGAGAAGTTCGCCAATCTCCAATTTATCCACCAGGAAAATTTATTGTGTATAGCTAGCGGAGTAGGTAGGATATTATTTTCATGAAAATATTCTGACTTCGAATCGACACAAAAATAGTCTGACAAAAGTACTAAAATGTTTTTTTTTTTCTAAGATATGAATTACTAATTTGTTTACGCCTTTGAAATTGTGTGTTCTGTGTAGGTTTCAGTCTATGCGATGGTAAAAATGAAGCACGATTTACACTTCACTTTGCACATGTCCCAATTGTAAACCAATTTAAAACTTCTCTCATTTCAGGCTACACTCATAATCCCTACAATGGAGTTATATGCAATGATATCATACTGGCCACAGGTGTGTTCTCTTCCAAGGAACTTTGGAAGCTTTCGAAAGGTATCGCTAGGCAAATAACCTAACAGTAATAACTCTAATACCAGTCCACATCTAATTGCATGCACTAAAACTCCATGCCATAACATTGTTTCTCTATTTCGGTTTTTCTTCTATTTTTCTTCTTTTGTATTCTCGCCATACCTCCCATACCTCCTCATTCCGAACAGCCTCTATTCTGGACGAAACCAACGACCTCATTCAGACGAACACGAATACCATCAAAATGGAGAATGCCAGCAGTATATACGATTGCAATACGTATCCATTGTCAGCGCCACCTGGTGGTATTGTGTCTGCGGTGACAGACCGTTCGATTGGTCCCTCAATGGTTGTAGCTAGCGGATATAGCAGTAAGTGGTAACAGGTAGCATTACCAAGCTTGAAGCTATATTTTCTATGGTCTCTAGTTGACTTTGTGGATCCCCGTGGAATGCATTTATCAAGTTCTCCTTTACTGCGTGCCCAAACGTCGTGCAAAAACGATCCATGTTCCTCGCCACCAGACGGCACTGGCAGTAGTTTCTCCGTCATCCTCCGCCATAGTGATCAATCACTGGCTGGCAACTCATCTAGTGATGGCATTTCTCTGCAAAGGTACACACCGACTGGTTACTCTACCTCTAGACTGCTCACCATGTCTCAATCAAGATCCAACGAAGGTAATTACTTTTTGTTTCTCTTGACAACCTTCGCGGTTATTTGAACTGTCTTTTTAAATTTGCAGTACTAATTCAGCACAACGCCAGCGGATTGGTGCCACATGCGGTAAGTCCCAGCGCGGTGTATTATCAGCACAGTAGTCCGTCCGGGCCATCCGACTCGCAGGCATCTAGTGACGGCAGCCAAACACAACAGGAGCAACAGGCACAACAACAATCCGCACAAGGCCATCAACATCATTCGCATCATCCGCAGCACCCGCACCATTCAACACATCCACATGTAGTCGCGGCCAAGTACTCGACCGAGGTTGGAAATGGTCACGATACACTCTCTGACTTTGTGACTTTTGTCTGTCAGGAAACCGACAATAATCCCCATAATTCGAGTTCAGCAGCAGCCGCGGCTGCAGCGGCATCTGCATCGGCGGCGGCTGCTGCTGCTGCAACTCAATTTCAAGTGCAACACGTCGGACGAAGTCCGAAGGCTCAATATGCCCAATATAGTACAATGCTGCCGCCGCCGCCTTTACCGCCTATGGCGAGACCAGTTGCTATAATCCGCTCAACTGGTGATCTGACTATGGTTGGCAGTCCGCCGTCTTCGATTACACCACCAGCGGGATCAGCATCAGCGATGTCATCACCATCCCATCACCATCAAGATCAAGATCCGAGTATACCAAGTGGTGGTTCCTCAAACGGCGGTGGCGGCGGTGGGGGTGGTGGTGGTGGTCCCAGAAATTCATCGGCGTCAACATCCGGTTCCAGCGCAAATGGTGCAGGCTCAAATTCTGGCAGTGGATCTGCTGCAAATTCCAGTGCGAATAGCGGCAGCAACGGTTGTAACATTGGACAAACGACTGAAATGGGTTCCGGGTCGCCGCCATTGAGTCACTTAGATGTGACTCGAAAGCATCTGGCACGTATCTCAAGTAATCCCTATCCACCGAATGGCCGTGAGTATGTGCCGTTCAACAACTTTCATTCGCAACCAACTCCGGTAAGTTCATCTGAACCAGACATTCCAAAACTAGTTGCTACAGTGTCTTTGTTTTTTGTTTTACAGCTCTTGGGCTATACAAGTTCGATATCGACGATGTCAGGCGTTATAAGTCCGACAAATTTGAGCTTGTACTCGTCACCAAGAACAACACCGCGCACCCGATGGAATGCACCCTTTCTCATGGAGGAAGACTTTAGCATGATAACGCATTCGGTTTCAAGCAATAATCCCGAAACGAGTTCTGTGATTTTAATGGAGGAGGGTAAGTAGTTTGCTCCCCAATTTTCTATATTAAGACTACGTATGACAGCAAGTGAACCAATAATTTAAGTCGAAGTACCCTAAATATGAGCAGATTTGAATATTTATTTTAAGACCGTTCTGGATGCATTGGCTTCTCAATTTCCGAGCTCTAAATACGCCAATTCCCACCGAGAGGGAGGACCCCCCGTCTCATCTGAAAATATGTTCTTTTTTTGAGAAACATTTTTGTCAATTTCGAGTTGCTCTAACGTCCAAACAATGACACGATAACGAAGGAATTGGCCTTTTGACTTCAACTCGAAGTAAATTCGACATTGTCCGAAATATTCTATTGAGTTTCTGTAAATTTTTTTATACTCAAAAAAGCTGTCAGTAACAAAACAACATATGATTCAAAAAGATGAAGCTCTGTAAGAAGATACTGCTTCTGTAAATTTCCATGAACCAAGGCGAAGGCATCACTGTTCCTTCAAGTTTGGTTAGATCAAGTCCATAACCTCTCCTGTACCATTATGGATTGAGAGTAATGGAGGGTCCACTTAAAGCAGCATGATGGAAAGATTGCCGTCTCGTCCCCTTGACCGCTCAAAGCTCATTACGAACGGGCTGATGCACTACCACCCGCGCTACTTTCCCCTCTCATTTTGTTCTCTAATCTAAGTCGGTCGGCTTTTTGTTCCTCTCGCATGTCTCGTTCTACCGCAGCACGCGCACTTTCCTGTCACTTTTAAATTTCATCGGAGTTCGGAATTATTGCTTAAAGAGTCATGACAAGTTTCAATGTGATCTGTCGATTTTTCGTTTCATAGGAGTGAATACCTAACAAACTATAAGAAGTTTCACTTCAACCTGTCGCCTTTCATTTCACCGAGATTCAAATTACTGCCCAATGAGCCACTTGAACCTGTCGCTATTTCGTTTCATTGGAGTTCGGTATCACTGTTCAATGAACCATAAGAAACCTTGTCTTCTTGTAGCTCCCGATTTAGATGTGGAAGTGCCTGCCTCTTTGTCATCGATCGGTCGGTATCGGTATCCTTGCAACTCTAAAATAGATGTATTTCCCAATTTTCCAAAATTATTTTACCCGGTTGGAAATATACAAACATTGCTCATATTTATAGATTATAATAAGACAGGACATTATTATTATAAGAATTACTCTGTTCTCTTTCCAACTAAAGAGCATGCATCAGCATCGCGTTACAATGAGGAGTATCCCAATCGGGACTATGTGACATGATTACAAATGGCGATGTATTAGAGGGAATACGCTTATTAAATTTAATTTAATCCAAGACTACTCAAAGACATAAAAAAAACCAAAACAAATTTTTAATTCGAAACAACAACAATATCGGGTTATGGTCAAGAAACCCAACTAAAATGGACTATTATAGTAAAATAAATGAACGGAACCAAAACATTTGTCAACATAAAATGCAAGGCGAATGAAAAAACAAACAACAAATATAAAAACATAAAAATATATATATTATTTTATTACAATAAACTAAATAACTAACTATAAATTTAGAAAACAGACAATAGTAGGCTTAATTAAACAAATTACAATATATAAATATATATATATATATACAAAAACTATACACATGAACCATTTAAGAAACAAACAAAAATATTTTTTAGGAATAGTCTTAACAAATTAACGAAATATTAATTTAACTAAACTCGTAAATACAACGAACAATTATTAGTTAATTTATATAATAGTCATATATTATATTATATAGGCAGCAACTATAATTTAGTAATACATATACCTATGAATAGACGATTTTTGGTTGCTGTGTATTTTTTAAATAGGAAAAATTATAAACAAAAGATACTGATCTCGCCACAGCAAATTCTAAGATTACACAAAACGAAAAACGACGCGGTTAAAAAATGATCCGCATTGAATAGGAGCAACATCAAAACACTTTTAAGAAAGTTTTCGGATTTTAGTTCAAATTTAGGGTTTTGAAAGCTATAACAACACAAGTTCGGGTTCGCTGAAATAGTAAGCGACTATGGTGGATGGTTTGGTCAACCTCTTCCGTGTGTCTTTTTGTGAAATAGATTTTTTTTTAGTTTCCAATTGCAATAAGTTTGGTCCGCCTTGAGGTATTTTAACAATCATAAAATAGTATTTCAAAAGCCACTGAAATGACAATGGATTTTGAAAACGTTTTCGTGCATTACAGTAAAATTTTAGTGAATGGCTTTGAGATTGAGACCATTTACATTGATTCCTTCAGCTGCGTTAGCATTATTGATTGCGGTCACTTTCAATATTCTACTGTCTGAAGCTTCAATGTCAATTCATTCTGAACAGTGTACAAAATTATGACTTTCTTCTAGAAGAGGGCCACATTTTGTTACGAAAAATATATTTTTTAACAAATGAAAACATCAGTGTGATAGCTTACAAAACCTCAAAATTTTACCTAAGACGTAACTTATATAATTTTTTTTTTTAAATGCAAATGCATACCCTGTATATAGATTACTGAAATTAAATTTGAAAACAAGACAAGGAAACCAAAACTATTGTATTTATAAAACGTAGCATTATAAAAATATTATTATTGTACATTGTCTTAATTTTACGCGTTAAATGTTTTATAAAGGAGAAATAAGAGATTTAAAAAATTACAAACCTACCTGTGTCATATAAAGGTTAAGTGAAACACACACTTAAGTTAAGTTAGAGTGATATTGCGAAGAGAAACATACCGAACAACCTTAAATTATTGTTGAATTTTAAATTGCAACATTTTATAAAGAGTTTTTTTTTGTAATTTTTATTTATTATTTTTCATAATTTGGGTGAATCATAAATTTGAAATTAATTAGTTTTATCACTAGTACCACATCTACCGCTGTATCCAAATTCGAAACAAAACTACATTTTATTATTCTACTATAAATAACCTCTCTCCTCTCTAACGTCTCTGTACTTTCCCATTTCAATATGAGAATGACTGCATTCAATAATCTAGTTTAGTAAGTCTGGCAGCACTCAAAGTTCATGTTGCTGAGTTTTCATTGGGCAAAACTGTTCACGTGAACAGTTTTCTCAGTTGACGTCTATGTTCGCAACACCGACACACTCGACTAACTAAGTTGACGTCTATTTGTTTCAGAATGTTTCTGGAGAACCCAGTTTTGACATTTTTATTTGGTTATCGGACAGCATGGGAGAGCCCTGACCTGACGTGTAGAGCACCAATCAGAAACTCGGATCTCATGAGAAAAAAAAAACAATTGTCAATAAGTGACATACCGACAATTTAAGTTAGTTCATTCAGGTAATCTTGAATCCAGACAATTCAAGTCGACTTACCTTGACTAGATTCTTGAATGCGGCCAATTAAAAACGATATGCATTTCGTTCGCTACAAGCTTCCGGAAGATTTCGTTCGTTAATCTGAGAATCAAGGTGATATCTACATGCGTGTGAAATGCTTGACATTATGCGCCCGTGTCAATAGGGTTATGGAAACAGTTTACATTGGAGGTTATGAGGAAATATACCTTACATTTACAAGTATATATTGGGCTGTCGAGTAGATCGTTGAAGAATTTAAAGATGGATGCGCTTCTTTACCATGTCATCAGTCAAAAGCCCAATTCAGATCACGGTGCTGGAAGTGGCAAGCTGTTGCGGCCTCATTATGGATAGAATCTTTTTTGTTCTTGCTTTTACTGTGCTCCTAGATTACATATTGGGCCCATTTAAATGACAACACTACAAATTATTAAGGGTATTCACTTAAACGAGCAAAAGCCTCATAAACTGCGTAAATTGCAGACATTTACCACCTAGTACATCAACTGTCAGATTTTGTATGGAGAATAGTTGTTTACGCAGACCTCATAATTTTCCGCGACGGTTTAGGTTCGGAAATCAACCGCGGAAAATTACGCAAATCACAAACGTCAAACTTTGACAGTCGTATGAATTGTTTGTTTGATTCCAAATTAACAGTTTTGATTCCAAATGCCATTTCCGAGGGGTGTTCATTTAAAGCACCGCAGAAATTTATACATTTACGAGCTGCATAAAATTATCAGATTAAGTGAATACCCTTATTATGAGTACAGCGCAATGTAAGAATCATGGCTGTTGCTATTCGCCCGTTGTTCGAGACACGGGTACGTAACGAAATGTCAAAGTTTATATTTCGTCAAGTTGGGGTATGTGGCTCGCTACGCTCGCGGCAAGGACTCTAAACTCCAGTATAATCATTTTCGGACATTATGCCGTACGTTTGGGATCCAACTTTTATATATATAAAGAGTTTTTAATGAAAATAGGATTACGTTACGTTGATTACGTACCCGTGTCTCGAACATCGGTAAACGTGAGTTCAGTACAAAATCTGTCAAAATGAGAGGGCGAACAGCCACTTCGAAGAATCATCAACGCATGGAATAAAAAAAAAACCGGCCAAGTGCAAGTGTCACTCGCGCACCGAAGGTTCCATACGTTGGTTCATAAACTATGCAGGTATTGTCGGTCGGTCGTCGTCACTCCCGTCCCAACTCCCAAGTGCCAGCCACGACCACAAACCAGTAAGAATAGACCGCCGACTCCTCCCACATAACAGACTTTGCCAACAAGCTGTCGGCGGACCCAGGATTTTTCATGTATTGGTGCTGTACAAAATCAAAGGAGCGCCTTTGACGCACGCAACTTGAAAAATCCTAGGCCCATGGTATAGCATGGAAAATCATTGCCGCCATTAATTTTGACATTTACACGTATTCACAGACAGGGTAATTTTTTCCGTTGAGAATCGGGTGACGGGTAGGTGCACGGGAAGTCGGCGGTCTATTTTTTACTGGTTTGTGGTCACGACATTCCACTCATATCCAACACGAAATCTCCCCATGCAATCCAACAACACATAATGCATCGAGAGCGAAAAACACACAAGCCACACCCTTTTCGGAGTAATTCTCTTGGTTTGCTTGCGCGTGGGCGTGGTGTAGATCGTGTTCAACCAAACACCAATATGGTGTGCGTATGGCCGTGTGGGTGCGGTGACATTGACAATGGTATATGAGATGGGTTGGGTATGCAATGCATTGGGATTGGAATGGAAGTTCCAATTGTGGCGTATTTTATGTGGTGCCGATGTATTTTTAATATTGGTATTTGTCGATTAACTAGAGGTTATACCTGATACTGTGTGCAAATTCCAGCCTTCTACGTCAATTTGTTCTTGAGATAGACCTAGGTACTAAATTTTTCGATTTCGATCTCGGCGAGTAAAAAGTCAATCGAAGATGATTTGCTAGTCTTTTGCTTCGATATTGCGAAAGTTTTGTCGAACGTCGAAAGTGTTCTGGTTTCTTTCGTCATCTCTAAGTCTACGATATTTGCTGTCCTGGCACACTCTCTCTATCTTTTGGTAAAATTTCCGTACAATGTTCCTGGAGTAGCATTTCTTCGATTGCACACTCCTCGTGCTCTTTCTTTTTTTTTTCTGATGAGTCCGTCTCGTCCGTCTCGCATCCGCATCCCTGGCTGCAACAAAGTAGCGGCCCGAATCATTGTTGGCCGATCGGAATTTTCGGACATCCATATCATACTGAAGGAATGTCTCAATTTGGTTGAAGATTTGTTGACTCGGAGGCATGATGTCTCCTCATGAAAATTGGGATGTGGAAATCTCGTTTTCCTGTTCCTCTGTGCAGTCGTGATCGCATAACAGACTTATGTTGGCCAATTCAGCATTGATGCGGATTTTCATGCCCATGGCTCAAAACTTGTTGCCTAAGTGTCTGCGCCTGATTTGACAAATCGACCTCCAAATATACTCTCTCCCTGCTTCCTAGCAAGCAATCACCGTGATTTTATTTCACTAGGAGAGACTATAGGTTCCTCCTACCTAACTGAAACATGTACATACTCTTGTATTTGCATACAAAATACAAAGAAAAAAATATTAAAAATTTAGGACAATAATTTAAAATTATTTAATTTCTCTATTTTTCACTTTTACACGATGACATCTAAGAACATACCAATTTAATACGTTTGTACATATAATTTACAAAACAAATTTAAAGTAACTAGCAGCAACTAGGATAATAATTATATATTAAGTAAAGTTTAGCTACTGATATATATACATATATATTATGTATATTAACTTGTATCCTACGAAAATACTATTATAAATTAAAAAAAAAATAATTAATGCAAAACAACTATATTATTAAGATAAGAAAAGAAATACGTTTGGCTGTTACACTGACTAAGTCATTATGTACATCAAAATTGTTTCTCGCTACAGCAAACATAAAAGAAAAAAATATATATCTTATTATATATATTATCTTAAGTTAAGGTATGTGCCTTAGTATGTAAGTTAAACGCAGAAAAAAATACAGTTTTATATCAACTGAGAAAAAATTATCTATTATATAGAATTTTCGGTCCAAATTCTGTATATAAGAAATTTTAATTTATTTATTTATTTAATATGTAATAAGAATTGTTATCAACCCTATTTGTTTTGTTAAAGTTTTTAAATTTTTTTTTTATTCTTAATACCTTGGCAATAAAAAATAAAAAAAAAAGGAATAAATGAACAAGTATAGTTGAAAGTTCGAATGGTCATCGAGCTAAAAAAAAAATTACTTTCTGTAAAAAAAAAACTTTTTTTAGAGAGAGAAAGAGAGAGAAGAAAATACTGTATATTGCCTTGATACCTATTACTTTGAATTTAGTTGCAAAATGTATTAAATATCTAAAAATTTGGTGTCTGTTTACAACCGAGAACGATAGGTGGAATAATTGTACGCGACATAATCCAAGTAAAAGTTTTTATCCTTTATTCTATCAAAAAAATACCGAACGCCAACTTTTCGTTGGCCCAACTGTTCGTATAAAGAATAAAACCAGAGAATGAACCAAAATTAGGTACGTTATAAATTCGTGTGTATTACTTCGTGTCCCGCTTAGAACTAACTGTAACAATAAGAGATACTTAAAATCTAAACTTGAATTGGCCTTGGTTCCCACGAACACGTCCGCGCATGCAGGAAATGCAAGATTTGCGTCTCGTAAAGGGTTCTCGCATTACCGTTGGGCAGGTGTTCAAACTGCGGCGCTTGCACTTCTTTATTGGCAGGTGAATAGCCGATCGTGTTAACTGCCGCCCCTTTAAATATCTGCGTCCCGCAGATCTATTGCTGAGCATGTGGAACAGCTTAAGTTACTGCCAGGTTGTTGAACTTCCGCTGAGCGTTGAGCTGGGCGAGGAATGCGCTTTCGGCGAAAAGACAGACGTAGCTCCGGGATATTGACCTTTCCGTAGATCTTCTTCCATAGTAGGCAGATGGCGATAACTATGACTATGGCGATAAGAATTTCTGTAATGATAGAAGAATTAAGGTGTTCTTTTATGGTATTTATATGTTCAATATTCTTGACACTGATATCGTGCACCAATTCCAAATTAGGCTTGATCCTTTTGCTGGTTACGTTGGCCAGGACAGCAGGAAGTGCTTGTAGACTTGTAGCAGATCCACCAAAGTATGCCTGGTCCTTGATGGTGACCGTGTCATTGTCCATTTGGATGAGATAAGTACCTTCTAGGGGAATAGAAGAATTTTTAGTTAAAATTGAACCATTAAAATTTGTCACGAAGATCGTATTTTCCCCAATAAGTTCGATGACCTCTTCATTAGTGCTTTTGAAGTCGCACGCTGCGATACCACCCTTGAGGATCCTGGGTAGACATGTGTCTTCCGCTAGTTTCTTTAAAACGCTACCCTCGCATACTGATGTGTTGCCTATGTGGAAGCAGTCACCCTTAAGTCCGTAAGTCATGTCGTGATTAACTAGTAGTTTCGTATAGTCTAGGTCAATTTGTCTCCCATCTTTGATTGCAGCACGAGCGTTTATTAAATGGAAAATGTTGGTCCCAACCTTAGGGATAGCTAGGACATACAACAAAAGGGTTCCATTACTGTACACAGAAGGTCGTCCATACTCCACTGCCTCCACGAAGTTTTGGTAAGGTAGGGTTTCCAGTTCGTTTATGATAGTGTTAACCTCTTCGGCGTCTAATATGTTACTATTAACGATTCCAGTCTTGGCCATTTGGCAGGCTCTTATTATTTCGTTCACTCCTTCCTTCAGTATAAGTACTTTGTTAAGTAAGTCGTGCCTCAATCGTTCTGCTTCTCCCTCTTGTACCGCGTTATTATAGCCATCAATCATTTTGTTAACCTTGTTCATGACCTCGTGCGTCGCCTCGAAAAGTTTTTCGTTGATTTTGTATTGGTCGTTATTGTTCTCTATTATGTCTGCTTGAGTTTGTAAAAGTTTGCCCCAGTCGGTTGCGTCAGGGGAACCCGCCAGCCATTTCCAGGCACTACCTATCCAGTCGATAGATCGAGCCCGTCTCGTCTTTGGTTCACCTAGTTCCTTTAATCGATCCTTTACCTGGTTCAGATGATAGGTTAAAACCAATTGCATTTCCTGATCTGCCACATGTTTTGCGGTCAATTGTTCGGTTCGTTCGATGAGGGCGCTGTATTTGTTTAAGTCAATAACATGGATTAGCTTGAAGTAGCCATTTATTACCCATGCGTTGCCCTCCTTAATGGTAACGATTGGTGATGTGTACTCAAAAATGTGCAGGGCCTGCACGGGAACCAAGAAAGCTAAACTGCAATACAATTTCAATACAATTTTATTAATTTCATTAATTCATTAATTAGCTAAATACCAAGTTGAACTTAATAGTATCGTTCAAAAAAAATTTCTTATTTCTATCGGAGACTTTTTAGTCTTTTGTTCTTTTCTTTTTTTGTTTAATTGATCTTTTTATTACTTAAAATTGATAATTGGTTTTTTTTTTTATATAGCTTAATTTAGGTAGGTTAGGGAATCATTTCCTTTTTTTTTTTTTTTTTTTTTTTTTTTTTTTTTTTTTTTTTTTTTCAATTTCTATTTAGGTTTTTTAGGTGGGCTTTATGAATTTTTTTGCCACTAGCTGTTGTTATCGTTACTCGATTGTCCTTTGCGACAATTTCTTTTTGGTATAAGGGTTTGTTTTTACCCTTTATGCATTTTATTGCGACATATACTACCTCACCCTCGCGATACCGTCTAGGCGCACTCCTTTTTAGATTTAATCTTGCGTTCCTAGCTTCCATATTCCTTTTAATAATACCTCTCAGGTCCCTATTGATTTTAGAGCGAATGTTCAAAAGGTTCTGATAATTTACCCTCTGAGATCGGTTAAAGAAAACATCGGTAGGTTTTCGTTTGATTACCGAATGAATGGTGTTATTATAGCGATCTACCGCTACGTCGACGAGTTCCTTAACACCGAGATCAGGGTTTTCGGCTTTGAGGCATCGGTAAATTTCCAATACCGTGGAATGGACCCTTTCTATTTGTCCATTAACTTCACTTCGGTAGGAAGGGGTCAGGTAGAGCTTGACGCCTAAGGTTTTTATAAAGTTAAGTACTATTGGGCTAAGAAAACCCCTTTCATTGTCTGTTACCAGGATTTGAGGCACAGTGAAATAGTGTAGAATTTTAATAAGCTTTGACCGAATATAGATAGAAGATTTTTCTTTAATGTGAAAAAATTTGGAAAATTTGGAAAATTTGTCGACGACGGTTAAAAATTTTTTATTCTGAATTTCCATGATATCCATATGAAGAATCTCACATGGATATTTCGGAGACGGCGTTAATTGGAATTCAGGAGTCAGTGGATGTCTGTCATATTTATTTGACCCACAGATCTCGCACGAGGCAGCGAATTTCCTAACCTGAGACATCATTTGTGGAAAGTAGAATTTTTCCAGAATTTGCTCCCTGTTCTCCCTGGGAGCGCGATGGGCTCTCCTATGCTCTTTTTCAATTATTAACAGTTTGCGATCTTCATTGGCAACATCTTCAACTATTCTTTGAGTGACTCGTATTTTGTAAGTATCAAAGTTCTCCAGGTAAACCCTTTGAAGCAAACCAAGGTACCTCTCTGGAATCTTTATTCCGTTTACTACCCTTGGGTTAAGACTTTCTCTCAATATTTCTACGAGGTTGCCGCCATGTAACCTGTTTGCTGAAATGTAATGGCGATGATAACCAGGGTGCGGCTCTTCGTGAGAGCGCAGATCTTTACCAATCTTAAAAATCAATTGATTTCTGAAAACATTGATCGGGGCCTCCACATGCGGTATGAGGTCTGAGTTGTCCTGGTCGGCACTGTGCACCGTACAGGATTCTGTATCACTACCAGAAAGCTCACAAAGTCCTTCCTCAGCTGTGCCCGTCTGGGAGCCCCTTGCTTCTTCAGCCGTGTCCGTCTGGGATCCTTCAGATGCGGTATCTGTGACCTCCCCTGTACGTGAGTTGGATTGCGCCTCGCTAGCCGTTTCGGTGCTGTTATCTGATAGATGATTGACCTCTACCTCTAATCGTGAAAGAGCATCAGCCACAAAGTTCGATTTACCAGGAGTGTAAATCAACTCGTAGTTGTACTCTTCAATCCTTGCCTTCCAACGCTTGAGCTTGGCATTGTGATTTCTGTTGCTCAAGGCAAACGTCAGAGGCTGGTGATCAGTGAATATTTTGATCTTCTTGGCTCCATACAGATAATTCCTCAAATTATCTAGAGCCCAAACTATGGCAAGCATCTCTTTCTCATTGGTGGCGTAATTCTCCTCCGTTCGATTCAAGGAGCGGGAGATGTATGCCACAGGTCTTTCCTTACCATGCTCACCCTGAGATAGGACAGCACCAATGGCGTAATCGGATGCATCAGTTGTCAAATTAAAGCCTTTCTCGAAGTCCGGAAATGCCAGGACGTCTGCAGACGTAAGTAGCTCTTTCAGAGTTTTAAACGACTTCATTGCATCGTCGTCGAGGGAAATTGCAACATTTCTCGATTGGTTGGCTCTAACATGCGAAAGATCCCCGCGTGTTATGTTGGTTAGGGGCTTTGCTATTTTAGCATAGTCCCGAATAAACTTTCTATAGTAGGACGTTAGTCCGAGAAAACTCTTTAGCTCTTTCAGATTCCTTGGAGGAAGGATCCCTTCTATAGCCTTAACCTTTTTTCGATCTGGGAGTATGCCCTCAGGAGTAACTAGATATCCAAGAAATTCCACACTGGTGGTTAAAAAATGGGTTTTTTCCAGATTAATTTTTAATCCGGCTTCATTTAATTTGGAGAAAACTGTCTCGATGTCCCTCAAATGATCTTCCTCAGATTTGCTAAAGATGATTATATCATCGATATAAACATAACATATCTTGCCAATTAGCTCTTTGAGCACATCATCAATCATCCGTTGAAAGATGGCTGGGGCATTTTTGAGGCCGAAGGGAAGTCTAAGATATTCGTATTTACCGTTCATCGTTGAGAAGGCTGTCTTCGCGATATCTTTCTCATTCATCAAGATCTGATGAAATCCTGAAGTCAGATCAAGTGTCGTGAAGAGTTTTGCGTCTCCAAGACTGGCAAGTGTGCTATTGATATCCGGAATAGGATACGTGTCGGGGATCGTTACAGCGTTCAAGCGCTTATAGTCGATCACCATTCTATACTGTTTTTCGCCGTTGGGTTTCGGCTTCTTAGGAACAATCCATATAGGAGAATTATATGGACTATTCGAAGGACGAATGACGTTTTCGGACAGAAGTTCCTTAACCTGTCGCTCAACCTCCTCCCTCATACAAGCGGGGTATGGGTAGCTTTTAGCATATATTGGTTCATCAGTGTTTGTACGAATTGCAGCTCTTACATTGGTTTTTACTTTTTCGTTACCCACAGGACCAAAGAGACTGTTGAACTTTTCGCAAATGGTTTCTAGTTTGAATCTAGCAGACATGGAAATGTCTTCATTTAAGGATAATATTTGGTTAACTGTATTTGAAGTGCGATTTTTCAAGAAAATTACTTTATTGGATTCTATGATAAGTTTATTGGTTTCCCTATCAATGACAGCTCTTAAATGTTTGAGCGTGTCGTCGCCAATTATGCCGTCGAATGACGTTAAACTCGGGAGAACAAAGAACGTAATATTTAATTCACAACCTAAATAATGAAAGAACTTTCCACAAATTTTGCCTTCGATGAGAATTTTCCCAGCAGGGCTATTTACATAAAATGGTTTTTGTACAGGATCAGGGCGTGGCACCAAGCTAGGCCTAATAAAATTCTTATTAGCCCCGGTGTCCACTAAGAAATTTAGAACGACCCCGTCCCGCGTAACGTACTCTATGTATGGTACGCTTGAAACGAGGCCCCTGCCATAAAATTTTCTGGCGATGTTTCCTCGTAAGAAGGATCAGCGGATTCCACCTCTTCCAGATTTTCGGAACCAACCGATTCCATATGGTACAATCGCTGTTGCTTACGGGGGTTGTAATTGTCAGACCTCGGTTCGCGTTTGAATCTATTGTTGGGCCGATTCATATAATTTACGTTCCTGGTTTGTACGGAATTGTCCACTTCCATTTTAATATGTGGTTTTGGAGCTGTCGGCCGTTGGGGTGTATATTGCTGCCGAAATCCAGAGTTCCAATTGGGGTATGACCTTTGAGCAAAGTTGTTATTTGCAACCGGTGGCCTATCAAAGTTTCTGGAGGGTCCAGCGTTATCCCTGAAATTTTGGTTGATGGGTGAAGTTATCAGGTTAGGTGCCTTTACATGCAGCGAGTTGCTCCTAAAATTCAGATTTTGCATCTCCAGACAAGCTGAATATGCTTCGGGTAGAGTCCTCGGCTTTTGGATAATCAGAAGCCTTGAAAGGTCTCCACTCAGCCCTCTTATGAACACATCTAGTGCTCGATTTCTGTAGGTTTCCACCAAAGCGTTCATCGTTTCTGTGGAGTAAACCTCAGCCCTAATTTTGCTAATAATCAGGGAAAATTGATGGTTTACCGTTGCATAAAAGTCATCGACTCTTGAAGAACCCTGCGTTAGCTGGTTCAGTTGGTGCTCAAGAGTACGGATGTCCCGTTTATCAGCATAATGGAGTGAGAGAACCCTTTTCATTTCAACCCAATCGTTGTCAAATATGTTATATGAAACCAAGGCGGAGTCTGCCTTGCCCCTGACTTTCTGTCGAATGTGTTGTAGTATTGCCCTGTAGATGGGCTTACTACGGACTATTTCGTAGTCCTTTAATATAGATTCGACGCTATGAACCCAGGAGACGTAATACACTGGATCTCCATCAAAGGTTTGAAGCTCCTTGACGCAATCAGGGAGTTTCGAAATGTCCTTTAGGTCTTGTTCAGAGCTCGGCCCATGTAGTCGTTCTACTTGTTCGACCTGTGGGGCAGAAACGCCCAAACCTAATTGTTCTAGAACTAGGATTCGATTTGCAATCGTTCCCAGCTGATTGTTCACGGAATTAATTGCTTCCTGTGAACTGGATTGTTCCATCCTACCCATTCGGTTCTCCAGACCTCTAAGTTGTTCGAGGACGGAGTTGACCGCACCCGTGAGTTGCGTGACTGAATTCCTAAGCTCATCCATACTAATACTGCTAGATAGTAATCGAGAGTAAGCAAGAAAAATTACTTTTCAAATATAGCAAATAAATGACCAGCTAATGGCAAAAGCGAATTCGTATTTAATTTTTATATGAAATTTCACAATTATATTTTTATATACTGTTAAATGAAGATTTTTCTTCTTTTTTCGTTTGGTTTCAATTTCCTTAATTTTTTGTTCCTTTAGAAATTTGTATGCTTTTCATTCATCAATTAATTTAATTAATTTTAATTCACTTTGATTTAGTATTACTTTAATTATTTTCCCTGGATGCCTGCTAAGCGCTCTCCATTAAGCTTTCGGGGTAGTTACTGTCCTAACGGAAGGTTCGTATGTATCCGTTTTAGTCGTTAATGCAGTTATGTTTGCAGCGACCTACTAAGGTACGAAGGTCTTCACACGGATAATTTAATTAAATTTTCAGTAAACCGGCCCCTTTTTTCGTGAGAGTTGGCCCTTAGGCATAAATGTTTAAAAATATGATTCTTTGATCAAGTGATTTACTGCACAGGCAGTGAGTAATTTTGTTTCTTAATTATACAGACATAAATTTCTTAATCTAAATCTTACTACAATCCTATTGGTGACATTCTTCGTATATCTTAGTGTGCTCCTTTTCGTCCTTCTTGATATTCTGTTACTGTCTTCCTTCACCGTTGTGACTTCCTTCTATCCTTTTACGTAATCGTATTTCCTTGAAGCTGCACTCTTTAACTTGGAAGCGTTCGTTTTAATTTCTTTCGATAGTTAACTCCACTTTTGCATATTCACTTTGTTCTCAGTCGTATTGAATTCTAAGCTAGGTTTAACTTTTTCTTTATTTCTTTAAGGCATATAAATAAGATTTTCCTTCGACACTAATTTCACTTTTCATGTGGTTTCGTGTATAACATTTTCTTTTAACACTGATTTCACTTTTCGTTTTAGTTTCAGTTATGCACTATTTATTCTTGCTTTTCTGTTAGACACTGACTTTTTTATCCTTTAGTCAGGGTCCCTGCTCGGGCGCCAGTAAAAGTTTTTATCCTTTATTCTATCAAAAAAATACCGAACGCCAACTTTTCGTTGGCCCAACTGTTCGTATAAAGAATAAAACCAGAGAATGAACCAAAATTAGGTACGTTATAAATTCGTGTGTATTACTTCGTGTCCCGCTTAGAACTAACTGTAACAATAAGAGATACTTAAAATCTAAACTTGAATTGGCCTTGGTTCCCACGAACACGTCCGCGCATGCAGGAAATGCAAGATTTGCGTCTCGTAAAGGGTTCTCGCATTACCGTTGGGCAGGTGTTCAAACTGCGGCGCTTGCACTTCTTTATTGGCAGGTGAATAGCCGATCGTGTTAACTTCCAGCTTAAGCTAGTGTTTGTCATGTAATCATTTTTGTTTGTGGCTGAGTTCTCTGGCATTTTCCGTTAATTAAAGTAAACTTGCAGCCAGAAAATATCAATCGGGGATTGAGAGAAGGAACTATCAGAGCTTTTGAGCAACTGTCAAATATCAAATTAATCACAATTTATATTTCATTCGAGCTTTTTAATTGTGTAGCTACGGAAATATTTTTTTTATAAATAAATTGCATTATTTTTTAACTAATCCAGTTACATTATATTTAAAATACCCAATATGTAGAGTACCCTACTAAATTATGTTTTGTTTTGGAAAACCATCTTTACATTATCAAAAAATGAGTTTGTAAGTTTTTCTAGTTATAACTGGGAGAAAACGTCCCATAAAAGTGGGCGTGTCAAAAAAATGTCTGCTATTTATTTTTAACCCCTTTGCTAAAATAAGGAGACACCAACCATGTATATCTAGTCGATATTTGACAGCCTGCCCAACAAGCTAACTAAGTGCTAACTCTCAAGTTGAATTGCAATTGAAAGCAAGCAATCTCATATGCTATTGTAGGTATTTGTTCTGGACAAACAGAGACCGTGCGTCGACTAAAATCTGCTTATCTTCTGCTTATCGTCGCTTCGTTCTAGCTACACTTGTCTTCTAAAACTGTCAATATGATGACAGAATGACATATATGCAAAGATTGTACAATTTATAGAGATCCATTAATTTTGCGCTAACAAGTATGCAATGTAAACGGATTGTCGCTCTCATTTCTCAATTGTAAGTGCTTATGTCAGATTGACATTTTACTTAAACATAATTTATGTTCTCTAAACATTGGCTGTGACATGAAAAAGAATAAAAATAGCAAATAGAAAAAAAAATAAAAAGTCTATAATTTAATTTTTAAAGAAAACTAAAGCACACACCACATTTAAATTGTTGAATTAACATACAACTATATTGCGTTAATTTATTAACATTTATTTTTTAGAATCGCTTTAAATAATTTTAAAAGCATAAAAATGCTTTCTCTTATTGTCAAAATGTTTTGCTTTTCATTTCTTTGGTCAGAAATTGAAAACCAGCTATAATTTTTCACAATAAGATTAAGCATAAGTATTTGTGTAAATGAACAACAAATCCATGTAATTACAATGATAAACTTATTGCTAAATTTAAATCAAAAATCGTAGAGTATAATAGTGTGCCTTTTATTTGTTTACATGTAGTTTTCTAGGAGTTTACAAATTAAAACAAATAATAATTAAATGCTTATAAAAATAATAATACTAGATACTGTCAATAAACATGAAGAAAACAAACGCGCAATTAATTTAACATTATAGGATTATAAAACTTTGATTTTGTTTTGGTTTATAAATGTAATCCTCATAAAAAATAAATGAAATAAGGGTAAAGTCAAAAAAAAAAAAAAGGACATAAAGAACTGTTTTATATACATTGTGTATTTTTTTGTTTTTTAGTTGTCAAGGTAATGATGTACATTAAAAAAAATACGAGTATTTCAAAGTAAATCCGCTTTTTTCGACACACAAACGGAAATAAATATAATAAAATACAAAACTATAGCTGAGCTAGGTATGAATAAATAAATAAAATAAAAAAAAAACAAAATTAATAAAAAAACAAACCATTTGTATAAAAAGGACATAATAAAAACAAAATATACGAAATAAGGTTTGCATTTTTGATTGTTAATAATTTATCTACCCTTCAAACAGTTTTTTTTTTTATTAGCTTACTGTCATGCAGCCAGTAATGCCCACATGCAAATGACCACATTATCTGTCAACTGACCATAAAGGACCATTCACATGAGAGCGACCAACTACCTACGAACGAACGAATATTCGCAAGTTTTGTGAACGGACCACATGAACACTTTTCTAGGTCATCGCGGCAGTTCGCGAATTTCAGCCATCAACCCGCAATGTTTAGTTTGAGGTTATACTCTTACAGTTTACAGATCTTGAAGTCTCACTCTTACCGGATCTCTCTCTCTCTCTCTGAATTCATGCAAAATTCCGTGGTGTGGTGATGTAAATCCACCATTATGCCAATTAAAAAATTTGGCAAGTGGAAATAGCGAAAAATAGCTTGTCAGTGAATTAACAAACAGCGTTTGCCAACAACTGACAAAGAATTTGATTGACAAGTGGAAATAGCTGACTTGTCAAACAAAATGTCACTTTGTCTATAATTGACAGAGAAAATTAATTGGCATCAAGCTCATAATTTTGTCAATCAACTGACAAACGATTTTTTGCCAATAATTGATATAAGTGGAAATGAACTGACTGTGGTGTCGTTCAATGACATAAACGCGAGGGATGTCAAACTTTGTCAATCAATCGACATGTGGAAACCCACCTTTAGGCGTTTTTTTTTTGTGTTTTAACTAAGCCTATTGACAAATGTACAAGTTGACCTGCGATATCTGGTGGCGAAGAAAAGAACCCTATCAGACATACAGGAATCTGTCATCGGTAAGCGGTACGTGTATTTTTTTAAAGGTAATTTATTTAATTTATAAATGAAAAACTATTTTAATTGTCGGACTAAAATTAAAGTATTATTTATGAAGAATAAAATGACCTCGGGTCCATTAAATATTTTTGAATCGTTTAAAAGTGGATTTAAAAACTTGTGTTGTAAAAATTTAATATTTTCAATAAAAAAGCTACAAAATATTCATTTTAGACTTGTTTTCATTACTTTTGGAGTAAATTTAAGGAATTGTAAAAATCTCGAAAGCAGTTTTATTTTCTAGATTTTTTTCGAGACAGAGTCCTTCGAGATTTTTGTACTTTCTAGATTTTGACCCAGGAAGTTTCACCGCAGCATTGTAATATGTCTTTATTCCTAAGTCCACTGCACAGCGACTTGGTGGATTTTGAATTAAATTGAGTTGACAGCATCGAATTTTGAAATTCGGCGACTGATGCATATGAGTAAAAAAAGACGGGAATTATTTGTTATCTCTTTCCCATTCTTATATTTTGCCCATAACCAAAGCAAATGGAATTCTACAGATCTGTTTCATCTACAGCCTGGCGTTCACTTTTATAATTAGAACAGAATGCAATACATTAAGCAGAATTCTTTTTATATATTTTTTTTATAATTTATATATTTGAATAGAAATATTATTTCGCTTTTATGAGCAATTTTTCTATTAGAAAGTGCACCATATTGCCGCTAGGTTTTTTTAGTCGCACCTCTGTTTCCACCATAAAGTATCGATGTGTTGAACACAGCCGATGCGGCTGCGACTGTCATTATCGCTGTCACCGTCACTGCCAAATAAATCAAACAACGCAACGCACTTGTGATAAATGCAGTTCTTTTGTTTTCTATTTTAGAAAAACTCTATTTTTAAGACAACACTTTTCTATGAAACTGATATTTTGTGTTTATTAAAATATACTATCACTTATGGGGCAGCAGCTGTAGCATTCATTGTTGCATTGCTTGTGGATAATGACAAAAAGGAAAATATCTTATTTCGTAAAGTAGCAGAAAAACGCATCCGAATTGTTTTTGTGTGGGATTATTAACTGTGCAAATAAACACAAACAATAGACCGAAATGCCATATCGAGTGAGGACTGCAGATGAATATCCAACATGGGTAAGTTTCACTGGTCTAATTCCAAATTGCAATCAATCCCTAATGGAATTTCGTTATCTCTTTTATGTTTTGTGTTTGGTTTTTAACAGATTGGTTTTATATTCGTTTTCAATTTAATTGTTGGCACTGGAGCCCTGACTCTGCCTGCAGTATTTGCAAGGGCCGGTTGGCTGCTTAGCATTGGAGTTATTATCATTTTAGCTGGCATCAGCTACATGACTGTGACATTTGTGATCGAAACTATGTCCTGTGCGAATGCCGTCATTCAGTGGCAACGTCTTCAATACCTGAAAAGGGATCAGGTAATTTTGTGCTGAAGTGGCACTTAAATGAGTTCTATACAATTTTTTATTGCAGGCGACCACCGATGATGAACCTGATAGCGATCCAACTGAATCGCTATTGCCACGCAATAGTCAACGTACGGGAGCAACAGATAGTGGTATCGAACAGATACCACTATCATCGCAAAGATCGCAGTACTATATGCTGGAGAAGAAGGTCGAGCTAGGAGAAATGGCTGGACTCTTTTTCAACGACTTTGGACGTATACTGTTTTATTTATGCATTGCGATTTATTTGTATGGAGACTTGAGTATCTACTCAGCAGCTGTAGCCAAGAGCTTAAGAGATGTCGTATGGTAAGCAAGTTGAAATTTTATTTAATACTTTATTATTATTATTATGGCACTGGTATGCCTGTCTACATATTAAATGAATTTACATCACGCAGGTAGTTACTTGCGGGTTTAAAGGGAATCAACTGCATGCAAACTGATTTGAAGGTTGTCTAAACAAGATGGGTTTTTTTAACTGCCGACAAATCAAATCATCACTTATCGGTTCAGTCTTAGAAGCACTTCGTGTACCATTTTAATTTACACGCTAATAAAACCTCTTCGAAGGGAGGGATTGGGATTGGGTTTCCAGCAGAAAGGGTCAGTTTTATAATTTCTTATTTTAATATAATTTTGAACATGAGTATTCATTTGAGCCTCTGATTTACCAAAAACACTTTTGTTTATTCTGGGTACCTGGACTGAGTTATAATTATCAAAGTCCTTCTTTAAATTTGGGAACAGGTAGATAGTTTATCGCTGAATGTTAGGTCTGGCGGATGAGCTAATTACTGGAACTCATAACATTTATGACAATTCGATCCGGTGCGTTCTTTTGAAGTATAAGTATTCGTTTTGGTAGCTCTTGCCAAATCGGTCTTATTTCATTTTCTGTAACGAAATAAAGCCGAATCGATAATACGGTCTTATTTCCTCTTTGAAAATGAAATAATGCCAAGTTTTGGGAATTCGTCACGCCATAGAGCCATTATATTATGCGACAGTTTTGTTGGTTTATGTAATACGTAACCGGGAATAGTTGTGTTTCAAAGATTCCGAAACATTTTCGCTATATTTTGACAGTTTTCTTTGTGAATTTTCACTATTCCAACACGTTGTGGGAGTATGTATGTATTGATCCATATTTAATAATCGTTTATTTTTACTTATTAAAAGTCATTCCAATAATAGTTGACAGTTTAACGAGGGGTCCTTAAAAGTAATCCCGTAGACAGACCCAAAAAGGTCCGTTTAAGACCCCACGCCTATCGTCTCACAACCATTCGTTTTGTGTGAGTATTTAATTTTGGGACGAATAGAAGGGACAAAGCATTTTATTCCGAGTTCGAACAGCTGAGTTGAGGAGCTTTCTCAAGACAGTTATACTCTCGGATGTTTGTCAGACGATTGCGAGAGGTGGGCACAGTGGAGGAAACCTTACGATGTTATTTTTAGTTTTTGTCCTGATTCATTTTAACATTTAATATTAACTGTTTATTGAATTGACTTATCTATATTTGCTCTTTCTTTCTTTCTTTAAATAGTCAACACAATTCGACGAACTCGAGCAGTTATATGAACATTACAGAAGACTCCTTATGCTGGGATACGCACACAATGTCACGCCTGGATGTCTATCGGCTATTCTTGGTTGCATTTATCATGGTTTTGGGTCCATTTGCTTTGTACAGCGTACAAAAAACAAAATATATCCAAATGTTCACAGTAATGTTCCGTTGGCTGGGTAAGTAAACAATAGCCGCAATAAATTTTCCAACCTTCAAATAAGTTTCTACTTCTATTTGCAGCGTTCATAACGATGATCGGATTGGCTATCAAAAGTCTACTTACAGACGGCCCGCAAGGCAGTCCACCAGTTGCCAATATCCTAGGTCTTCCGTCTTTATTCGGCGCATGCGTTTACTCATTCATGTGCCACCACTCTTTGCCGAGCCTCATCGTGCCAATCAGTGATAAACGCAACATTAGATCTCTTCTATCATACGATTATTTACTCATATGCTCCTTTTACATCGTTTTAGCTCTAACTGGAGCTTTCGCATTTGCTCACTTGGAAGATCTTTACACACTGAATTTTATACCAAGTCCAGACGGGTCCATGGCTCTGAAGATAATTGAGTACTTCCTGGCTTTGTTTCCCGTGTTCACGCTTTCAGCAAGTTTCCCAATAATAGCGATAACACTGCGTAACAATTTGCAGACGTTATTTTTGGACATGTCCCGCTTTGAGTCGTACAACTTTCTACTGAGACGTCTGCTCTTTCCAATTCTAGCCATTGCTCCACCATTTGTGGTCACGTATTTTACTGAGAGTGTCACAAGTTTGGTTGGTTTTACTGGCAGCTATGCTGGAACTGGCATTCAGTACGTGATACCTGTATCGCTGGTTTACTTCGCGCGACGGACTTGCTCTGATTTGCTAGGTCGCGGTGTAATCAATGAGTATCGCAGCCCTTTCCGCAGCTCTGGGTGGCTTATTTTTGTACTCGTATGGTCGTGTACCTGCATGATCTTAGTGACTGTGAATTTTTTCACCACAAATGCTTCCTAATAGACTCGCATACGAACGTATGTGCACTACTTTCGATTATAAACATTTTTATTTAACTTAGCCGATATGGGAGACTGAGAAATGCTTATCATTCTAACTTGGAGCTGATGATGGTTATGGCAAGAGATGACAATAAGGGGCCAATATGTATTTATGTAAACGAAAAGTCCATGTTTGAAATGAAGAGAGGAGGATATATAAATATTAGCATGCCCCGTGCTATAGCGTTGATATCTTTTGAGAGTGTGTGTAATTTGTTATTGAAGTATTTTTATACAAACTGTAAGTTGTATAATGTTAATATTATAACAATAGTCTTAAGGCCTTTTTTCAATACAAAACTATATTTTATATACACAATCGAAACTTGGGTTTTTTTATATGCCGTTGACACAACATATGGAACGGACAAAGGACCACAAAACTAGAGGTAACTTTGTAGTAACTTATCAGATCACACTGTGAGGTAAATGATCAGATTGATAAGTTTGAAGAAGAGTTCGAATTCGATACACGTTGGTTGGTTGTTAAGGGATGAGGTTCACTTCTGTGTGTGTCTTCTGTGCAAGGAAAATCTAAAGATGATCTGTCAATCCTAAGTTTGGTTAATGGGCAGGCGGCATCATCGAAAATCGGAATGGTACAGAGCGACGACCACAATTGCTACTTACCTAGAGAAACTATCAAGCTCTTGAATAGCAACGAACCCATGGCCTGGCCTTTAAGATCGTCAAGGCCGCTGGACCACTTACTGTTTAGGGGAATTTGCATGTCGGCTATGAGCTAACAAAAAATAAATAAATAAATATTTGGCGCAACAGGTCATAGGAAAGGACCTCACAATCATTCGTGGGACGAATGGAAGGGAGTTACAATTTTATGCCGATTCCGAACGGTTTAATTGAGAAGCTTTTTCAGAACAGTTATACTCTTGTATGCTTGTCGGACGTTCGCGAGCCAGTGCGCCCACAAGCTAACAGCGACTCTAAAACATGTCAAAAACCCTTCTCAACCTTGCCACCCGAATAAACTACCATATGTTAGTATCGGTCTTACAACCGCTGTGTAGAGCCACATGACTATTTTATGACTACATGTTCTTCCGAATATTCTATTACAGACACAGAATGCTAGCATTGCCTTTTTGGTTTTGCTTTTGGTTTCTTTCTTTAATGTTGAGATTCCAGTTTAATTTTTGATCTAGGATAACTCCCGGGTATTTGGCACTATCGGAAATTATTAGCGGAATCCCTTCAATTGTTGGCAGGTTAAATTCCGGAATTGTGTTAATTGTGTTATGGGCAAAGTTTTTATATCAAATGATAGGTCTAAAAAGCCTTAAGAAGTAGTGTGGCGGGGTTTGCCAGCTTTGGGTATAAAAACTTTAACTTCTTGCTATGATTTTTTAACGTATCCTAGCTTTAGGCTGCTTAGGAATTGAAAAACGTATTCCTAAGGAGCCTAGATGTGAGGTTATATATTTCCTGCATAAATAATATAAAGTTAAATTATACAGTGTACTAGAACTAGAGTATGCATTCAGTACAAGTTTCAGATTATAGAACTAAGAGCAGGATGTCACCAATTATGTTAAATGTAGGTTTTAAATTAAATATATGTATTCGCATTTTATATAAGCAAATTAAAGAATTTATTAAATTTACTTCCAAATACTCTAAACCGCCTGTTGCAAAGATGCTGTTCTCCATAAATTATAACTGAATACAATCTACAACAGATTTTATTAGTATTAGCTCGTAAAAGAAAACTCTTTTTGTATATATATTTTTTAGTTTTTATTTGATTTTTTGCGCTCCTTTATTATATTATTACATTATTGACTTAATGTATTTAAATTAATGGTAGATATTATTATTCTGTAAATAATTTTTGTTTATAATATATTTGTTGATTTTCGTAAAGTTACTATAGAGAAAAAAGTGTCTAGTTTTGAGATGTTGTATTTTTTTTTGTAATTAATTTTAGTTTTTTTTTTTTTATTTTTTTTTTAAATTTAGAAGTAAGCAATTAAATAAATAGTTTTTGTTTGCTTAGGGAGAAAATGAAACAATTGTAAACATGAACAATTCGTTAGTGAATAAATATTATTTAAATTCAATAAGGGTTTTTTTTTCTTATCATTTTTGTCTTTTGATGTTTTAGTAATAATATATATTTAAATATTTAATTTTTGTTAACATTAGAAGCCAGTTGTTTTTGTGTTTTTTTTATACATATTTTTTATATAATATGCATTTTTAAGAAAAATTAAAGATCAAAACTAGTAGTTCTTTTTTACAAAATTTTTTTTTGTTTTTTTTTTTTTTTTTTAATTTACTTTCTAGTTCGAATTTGTTGTTAAGATATTATAGGTGTATTCGATTGTTATTTGTTGTTTTAAGTTAAAACTATATAATCGTTTAATTTGTATATATATATATATATTTATATTTTAAATTATTAAACACAATTTATGCTAAATCGATTGCTAATTTTTGTAATTTTTTTTTGTTACTTAAATAATTCGAAAATAATTTTGCTATTTTGTTAAATATTTAAGAATAGGTAATTAAATTATTTTAAAATTTTGTCTAGTTTTTTTTTTTAATCATTTAATATAAGCTTAGATTTTATGGAATTTCTCACTTTTTTTTTTGTTAATTTTATGTAAATACTATTTACTATTATTGTAGTTATTATCAAGTTCTTTTTAAATTAATAATAAATTGTCGCTTGTAACTGTAATAAAGCAAAACATCGCGTTTGTTTAATATTTACCTTGATTGTTTCTGTTTTGTTAATATATGGTTTTGCGATTGGATATTTTATATACATTTAATGCTTATTAGATATCTTTTGACAATATCATAAAAGGAAGATACTTTGGCCACGAAATATGATGTAGATACATAGTAATATTAGAACGGATCGATGTTAATAAAAACGCAGTGAATTCAAAATATACACATAACAAGTTACCTAACAATGAATGATCCTATTGATAAGTGCAGGCGAAATGGTTCGTTGTGGTTCGAAAACATAAAGCATAGCGGCGAAACGATAGGTATTTCAGTTACACATTATTCTGAAGAAAAGTCCATACAACATACGCTGTTTGGAAGTAGTAAAAAAAAAAAAATGAGGACAAGATTCACTTTGCACTCCGACGCGATGTACAAAAAGGCACTACATATACACAAAAGGTTGGAAGTCGTAAAATTAGCCACTTTAATATATATATGCCTGTATATGGTTCTAAAGAAAGCCACTGTACTAATTATGTCGTTAGCGCCCATTCTTTAAATTTTTTTTTATCAGGTACTTAAGATACCGAGAACCTAAGAGGAGCATTTAATCTTCTTCCCTTTAATCAGACCTTGGAATGGTCAATTATTTGTGTCACTTCTGGGGGCTTAATAGTGACATTTGACTATTGTCATTTAAAATGTATCGATGTGGACGTTGAGAGCTCTGACCAAAATTAGAATATGGACCAAATTTACAATAATCGTGTTGACCTCATCTTCTGGCCTCATGTCCCCATATAGAGGAGAATCACAACGCAGCCAAGAAGCGTTCTACTGCCTATTTTGAGGAGACGCACGATAAGCCCCCGAAGTACGACGTCAAGACAGTTCTTGGCGACGACACGCACGGCCGGCGGCATATAGAAGAAAGACATATTTGGCTCTATCTCTATAAACGTCTCCAGATCTTATAATCGTCTAACAAAATAATCGATGCCCAGTATCTTTAATTTCCGAACATTCCAAGTGTGTATTTGTTAGTAGCCAAAGTACGAATGCTGATTTCTAGAATGCAACAAATACACAAAGGAGGGTGTCAAAAGATATGACGTATCTACTGTCGCAAGGGACAACCATAACTTAATATACAACGGCTGAGGTTTCTGGGCGAAGTAGAGCCACATAGCTAGGGGCTGAGCTAACTGGAGGGGCTTCTATCCATCTAAAGCAAGTAACCCGAAGAGACTATAAATTGGCTTTCCTTGAACTGCACAAAATAAGCTGTACCTACTCAGATTTTTAAAGAAAGTGCTTATTTATTTATTTATTTATTACTCACGCTCACGCTTCGAATCCACACCCTAGGGACGTCGCAGTAGAGGAAGACCGCGACTCAGGTCGCGCACGCAAATGAAAGGGGACCTTAACCAACTTATCGTGCGAAACTGGAGACAGCTGGCCAAAGATCGTACTGGCTGGAGGCGCTTGTTGGCTGAGGCCCAGGTAAGTAAGTACTCAGGTTCAGTCAATTTATTTTCAGCTCATGTCAGCCACTTTTTCTAATGTCACAAATCGTGTCATTTCGTGGCATTCTGACTCCAATACGACGTCAGCTTTTTTCCTAAAGCTGTCAATCTGTGTGATCGCCTGTATCGTGTCCACCCGCGTGGGGCAATTGACACAACTTAAATGTCACGACCATATGTCTGAATTTCTGTGCAATGCTGCGTTGGGACGGAATGACCGACTTTTTGTGACAATTTATCAGATATTGACTACATCACACACGTGACAGTGACAGAGCCGAAGCAGGTCGTATGGCATTGGCCTTCAACAGTTAGCCGAGGAAAAAGCATAGTTGCAATATCTAATTTATATCATAGTGATCCAATTTGAAATAATAAGGACGAAGAGGACCAGCTCCATATACTATACTTGGTACGAAGTTTTCCAGTTCAAGTATTAACAGCGATTCCTTGGTGAACAATACCAAAACAGGCATTTTAGTTTTTGTAAGTACGCGAAGTGTAAAACAAAACTTTTTCTAGCATAGGTCGCTTAATGTATCTGAATACTTAAAAAAAGTGTACGGAAGAAAAAAACCGGCCTATTGTATATGCCGACACATTTTCAGTTGATCATTGAAATATAGAATCCAAAAAACCCATCAAAAGACATGCGAAGAGTGTCCGAGCACTCCTTAGAGAGACGATATGCCAGAGAAACTCGTTGCCAAATAGAGTCAGAAGTTAAGAACAACTACCAATTGCATACCAGTCCGCGAATGACAATGATAAGCTTGTTTTGTCTTATTCCAACTTACACCTATGAGCGAAATAGGTTGAGGAAAGGATCGTGCAAAAGTATCTCCTTCTTATTAAATCCGTTTTTAAAAATGTGTGTCTACTGTCTATATATATGTATATTGTTCTTTTTTATGATTTTTGTATTTTTGTTGTTAATTGGTTAGGTACTAGCTATACATAATTTTTTTTTGTATGTAAATGTTTGTTAATTTATTTATTATAATACTTACAATTAACTAAGCAATATTGTTGTTACTTTCTTTCACCTTTCTTTTTTACTTTATCTGTTTCTTTATTTACAAATTAAAAAAAAAATATACAAAATCATATGTAACTTTCTACATAGCATTAAGAAATTAGTAATTATTCTATTCCTAGTTTTTTTATGTTATTTTTTTTTCTCTTATTATAAATCTATGTTATGTACTGTTTTTTATATATCTTGTTAAAATGAATACAATAGAAAAATTACCTACATTTCTACTATAAATATAAATATATAGATATATAATGTTAAAGATTTGTTAATATATTGTACTGTTCTTTACAGAATAGAACGTTAGCACTTTTTTTTTTTCATATGTTATACATTTTATCTGTTATTTTAATATGTTTATTTTTTTTTGTGCTATACGATGATGATGGGACTCTGTGATAAGTTTATTTAATAAAAAAAAAATCCAGAAGTATTAGGTTACGACTCGAGTGCGTTTTTAAGTCGGGATGCCTCTACCGCCCCTGGCACTGCGCCCTCTTTAAAGGAGCCTATTGTGCCTTCCCTTATAGGGTCCTACAGCCAGCTATTTACTCCGCAGGCAGACAGGAAGACAGGTATCTTCTCGGGGGGGGTAACTATTTCTTCGGCAAGGACGTTCTTTCTAAGACAGAGCCGGACATTCCGTGAGAATTGGAAGAGAGATTTCGTCGCTCTCCAGAGACTCCGGAGAGACTCTAATTCGGTTAAGATGTTTTTTCATAAGACCATGACCAGTATCTGTTAGGATTCATAGGTTATTTTTTCCTGGTGTGAAAATAGGGTGCAGTTCTGCCCAGGTGTTTTAAGCCAGACTTCATTAGATTCAATTAGAGCTAAGTTCTTGATATGCTTCCTCAAGCATCTCTTAGTGACGCCGCAGAAGGGTTCAGGTCCAACAAGTGACATTGTCGCACCGACTTTGGCTAGTGGGTCAGCTGTTTCGTTTCCATCAAAGCCACTGTGGGCTAGGTTTTTCTTTGCAAGCTCGTAAATGGCCATGTACGTTTCGAGGAGCAGCTTCGAATTTATGACAGATGAGTCCAGAGCTTTAAGAGCCGCTTGGCTGTTTGAAAAGATGAATATAGTTTTACCACGTGTATTAGAACTTAAGTTTATTCTAGAGCAGTGGTTAATGGCAAGGATTTCAGCCTGGAATATGGACGAGTATTTTTGCCTAGGCTGACTGAAAAGTTCGCTTGAGGCAATTCGCCATAGATGCCATAAATTCGGGGCGCTGTTGAAGCGTTATAAATAGGTTCGCTTTTCCCGAGAGAAGTATTTAAAAAAACAAGCCAGATCCAGTCCCTGTATCCATCTTGGAACCGTCTGTATACCAGACTAGATAAAGACGCGATGGAATGGGTTTGTATTTTTCCCATCCTCCCCTGGAGGAATGATGATAGAGAAGTTTTTATGGAAGCCATATTTCGGTAGCATGTCGTGCTGAATACTCCTTCAGATTCCATAACGTCGATTATGGACAGGTGACCTACATAGTAGGAATAGGGGTCGATGTTTTTCGAGTGGAATAGACGATGAATACTCAGACTTGCTTCCACTGAGAACCCACGAAGCGTTCAAAAGTAATTTCATGGTGCGCCATTTACGCCGGAGGTACATAGCATAGGGCCTCAGGGACGCCCTGAGATACTATGTGAGCAATACAGAACTACGGTGAATGAGTTTTTATTTCTCCAAATTGTTGAATTGGTAGGTACTGGAGGAGATGTATGTATATGTAGTTAAAATAGCACAGACAGCTCGCGAGACATTGGGCATTTTGGAAAATGCTTGGCCGGGTTGACTACTATCTCGTTATACCGATGTAAACTGGCTGTCATCAAAATCGCCTGATTGGACAACTCTAGACTTCTTTCTTTTGGGCTTTTTAAGTCGCGTTTACTGTCTCGTTTAAGCGATTTACACTGGAAGTCAATTTCGG
This sequence comes from Cheilosia scutellata, assembly GCA_955612985.1. Taxonomy (NCBI): domain Eukaryota; kingdom Metazoa; phylum Arthropoda; class Insecta; order Diptera; family Syrphidae; genus Cheilosia; species Cheilosia scutellata. The sequence goes on along the minus strand of OY015315.1, from coordinate 8,788,042 downwards.
CCGACTCGCCAAGTCTAGACATCTTCCTTTTGGCTTTTTTGAATTCACTGATCTATGAAACGTTCTTCACCACTAAAATTCCTTTAATCACAATTTCCCCATCATCATCATTACCACACACGGAATATGTCTACATTTTTATTCTTGTCATTTAGTGAATACCGAATATCTACTTAACATAATTTCGGATGTTAGTAGGTAACAGAATATTTTTTTTATACACGCGTTATTTTGACTCCTTGTTTATTATGCGCTTTTTGGTTTGGTTTTGTTGTTTTTGATTGTGTAAAATTCTATTTATATACATGTCGTTATAATTTTTAAAGCCGTAAAACTTTTTTATTTTTAATATTAAATATATTACTTTGGATAAATAATATAACTAGTAGAACTAAAAAATAAAATAAAGACCGAATTTCCTATATAGATTTTTCAATATATTGTGTATATATATAAACTGTGTATACTATATTTTGGGATATGTTTATTTTAGCAATTGAAAATTTCATATATTAGTAATAGTAATTAACAAATAACAATTGGTGTTAAATATATATTTGAATAGATACATATATATTTTTTTGTTAGTCAAAGATAGGAAGGTTTAGTTTTCAAAGATGGGTGTACGAGTATGTGTTCAATTTGCAGTTATCATCCGTGGTACATGCCTTTAAGAAAATTTGAATTTTTTTCCTTGTTATAAAATAATTATTTTAGGGAAGCCATTTGAAGTTAATCGGTATGACACATCACCTTAAGCCGGAACGAAATTTATGAATTGTTTGCATGACAGACTAAGAAATCGACAAAATTTTAATTTTATATTTTAATAGCTAGGTATATGGAGATTTGATTGTGTATGAATGTATCTTTTCTAAGAAAATACATTTGATAATAATGTAAGACGACAATCCGACGCAGAGTACTCGGACATAGACGGCATCGACAATAATGCGAGGTGATTGAACAAGCTGAGAGGTCACGACTCACGATAATGGTAATAATTATGAACCTAGCTAGACCAACGAGGATGACCAAACGGCCGCTGATATAAGCGATGTGTTAGCAGGAGAGCTGATGGGCAGGGTAAAAAATATGAAGATCGGACCATATGGCTTACGTCTCCCCAAAATCAAGCAACCAGAATGCCAAGTTATAACATCGTTCGAGGCACAGCTAGGGCTTTTCAATCCACTCAATTTCTGGCGGAATCAAAGCTGTTCAGTTTATTTTTTACTACCTATATGTCCACTATTGTAGTTCGTGAAACTAACCGGTAGGGTACCAGCATTAATCCTTCGAGAGAGCCTAAAGTTAGAAGGCCACTTACAATTCAGGAGCTTAATGGCTATCTTGGAATACTAATAACAGAAGAGCTGGTGCCCATCATTCCATTATTGAACATTCATTAGAGCTCTGGAACGTTACACTCTTGCCATTATATAGGGCTACAATGAGTATCAATTGATTTTGGGCCATAAATCGATTCATCCGATTCGATAACTATCCAACCCGAATCGACTGATAGACGATAAAGCTTCGAGATTTGTGGAACAAAATGAATGCTAGTTTAAAGAAGAACTACAAGCCATCAGAAAATCTAACAATCGATGAGCAGCTTTTCCCCTACAGAGGTAGAACACAGTTCACGTTCACATACCATCGACGCCTGCCAAATGTAATGTGTTATGAAGATGTGATGAGGTTGTGATTCGAAGGCGTTCTATCCTCTGAAAGGGTAAACATACACCGGAAAACCGAGTATAATGGCCCACGCGAAACACAAGTAGTAAGCATCCGGCCGTAATATTAATATGGACAAATTTATCACCTCTATGGATCTCGCCGATTAATTCTTGATCAAAAATCGTTGGTTGGTTGGAACGCTGCGTGCAAATAAAGCTTGTATCCCAAAAGAAATGCTGAAGAATAGATAGTGGAGTCCGGTCGTCTGCATTTGGGTTCATTGGGAATAATTGTGGATTGGCGACCTACTGTATAAATAAACTGAGCACAACAAAGAAGCGGCAATGAAAAAGGATAACCGCCGAAAATTTCTGCAAGAGTTTCATAGAGAGAGAGAGGCCAGAGCACAACCCTCCATCCTCCATGACATCGACCGAGATCAACAACAAAAAATATTCACCATGCTCTCCCATCAAACCTCACAAAAGGTATTTCTCCTCAAGCACATCTGATATGCAAAAATCCTATATGAACTAGGTATTTGTGAAATTGTTTTCATTCCAAGAATTTTGCAGAAATTGTTGCACGATATATGTAATAGAATTTTTTTTCTGCAATTGGCATTAAAAATTTACAATTTAAGATGATCAGTGTTGTTGTTGTAAGCAAGCATTTTCGCAGGGAACCCACAAATATCGAACTACTACCCAAAATATGTGCCAAAAACGCCTGAAAAAATACCCAAAAATATGTGAAAAAACCACGTCAAAAAACCATAAAGAGCATTTAAAAAAAAAAACCCAAAAAAAGCATCGAAATCAGTTCCCATTCTTACGTTGTCAAAATGCACCGAAATATGCGCCAAAAACTTCGCAAAAATGCGCCAAAACGCCCAACCAAAGCGAGAAAAATTCCTGCCAAAAATGTGGAAAAATTTCGCAAAAAAACGCGCCAAAATACTCGTCAAAAAACCCGCCAAATTACGCGCCAAAAAATTGTTTTAAAAAATCGCCAAAAAAATGCGCAAAAACATGCAACGTAAAAAACAATGCGCTCCAATTAGATGCGACCAGCTCCACATCTCAGAATCGACTGCCTGCAAAAATTCGAAACACGCCCTTTTATAGAGACGCAACATGTTGCTGTGTGGCACGTTACGTAATTTAATTCACTTCCATACTCATGTTGTGTCTCTGAGCATAGCTCGCCCAGAAAAACGCGTCAAAATAGGGGTATCACTATCACTATGCACCCTGCGTCTGCAGCTTTCCCCTTCCGAGTTCCGAGCACGTCAACAGTTCCTTAACCAGTATGTTTCAGAGAAGGGGAAATAGGACGCCAAGTTGTGAGGTTTCCTACATGTTGACAGATCTTTTTGGCAGATAGGTACCACCAACGTTGCCATATTCACAGTTTTAACTGTAAATTACAGTTTTTTGGACAAGCTTACAGTTTTTAAAATGACCTCCTAGTCCAAATTACAGTTTTTTTTTTTAAAGTTCAGATTTGAAAGAATAAATTAAAATGTACTTTAAATCGTAGTGCTTCGTATTTAAGCATATTATTATATTTAAAATGAATTGTTTTGTGTTATTTTTGTTTAATAAAACTAAAAAAAAAACGTAATTTCAAAAAAATCCTTTGGTTTTTGAAGGTTAAAGTTTTTTGGTTGAAAATACAGTTTTTGTTCTGGGAATTTACAGTTTTTTGAAAAAAAAATCTGGCAACATTGGGTACCACACCTAGTTTTGATAATCTGACTTCTGAGAATCAGCAAATAAATCAACTCACCCACTGAGCTATTCAGTTCTCCCCCTTGGGGTTTCCTCCTGCTCATCTTTAGGTGGCAAATCGCCCGACTATGCGTGCCTAAGGTGCCAAAAACTGCCAGGAGGTCAATACGATACCCTAAGAAAATCGAATATGGAAAAGACGTAGGTAGGTAAAGGAAGGAATTTACGAAACTGAAAGTCGGATCCCCAGCACCGTGTTTTTTGTCATCGTCTAGGCGTCTCATCAGTGAACGAGCAATGCGTGACGAAAATTGTTTTTGGTTTGGAAAAATACTTGTCGCTATACCACCCTATCCAACGACTGCGATTTTGCTTTGTGCTAAGTCCTTTGTAAATGGCGTAACAAAGATTTAAAAAAAAAATTCAACAATCCGGTAGCTAACCACGAACAATTTAATTTAATGTTTCAAATGTAACTACCGTCAGATCATCCAAATGGGCTTAACTCTAAGCCAGATGGGTATTAATTCGGAATCACAATAATTCAATTTCCAGACGAAAACGCTTAGCGGTCTACGAGTATCTATACGGATTGTGTGCGCGTTGCCATATATTATTTCATTATGCAAATACGATTTTCGTTTCGCATACATAATTCAAATTTACAACATGTCCAGGGAGTATCCTCTATATGTCGGTTCAATATGATTTTCTATAGTTTAGCGAAATTGAATTTAAAACATTTTTTCTATTGTTGCGCTCTGGCTGTATCCAATTGTATGGTGGGTGTTAAGCACAAAACCCGATATGATTATTGAACGAAACCCGGTTGAGTAGTTTGGTTGCATATAGTGCAAAAAAAATCACAAAAAATAAGGATTTCCTATTCATATGAGCGGGTGTAACCACGACACGCATTTGGTTATTACATGCAGGCGAGGTTATTCTTCTCTTTTGGGTTTGCTATTGATGTTGGCGTTTGAAGCGTTAAATTAAATTATTCTACTGTGAATTTGAGTGGAATTTCACTGCGAGGATTTAAATAATATAGGCTATAGGGTTGCCCGAAATACTGAGCATGCTTCGCGATTGATAGAGCACGAAATCTTGCACAATCAAACCAACACCGAAGACTATGAACACCTCCCCCGTTTTTCTAATGAAAGCAAAGTAACTTCTCAGGTGCCTGTGGGGAGATCATTTATAGTTCTCTTATAGACAGGAGTTGAATTTGAATTCAGTTTCAGAGATGTACCTATCTCCGAATGTGGGCAAAAATGCGACTGATTTATTGAAATGCAAATTAATGAGTACCATATTCGCAAATTTGAGAATCTTACCTTCTAACGCAGTCGAGAAGCTGATCAAAAACCATTTGGATTCGTTTGAATTTTTAATAACAACAGCTCCCTCAATGCCCACACATCCTTCGATCAAATTGACAAAAATGCAAAACCCTCATTCTTAGTAGGTATAGTCTCTCACTTAAGATCCGCCTCCTATCCAACAAGAATAATTTTCAACCAAGACCCCCAACCACCACCACCAACCACCTCCACCAACCACCACCAACCACCGTCCACCACTGCCAGCCACGACATTCCAGATTCCACTGATATCCAACACGAAAAAAAAACCGCCTCCTATCCAACAAGAATAATTTTCAACCGCCACCACCACCACTGCCAGCCACGACAAGAATAATTTTCAACCACCACCACCAACCACCGTCAACCACTGCCAGCCACGACATTCCAGATTCCACTGATATCCAACACGAAATCTCCCCATGCAATCCAACACGCATACAGATACACATAATGCATCGAGAGCGATAAACACACAAGCCACACCCGTTTCGGAGTAATTCTCTCGGTTTGCTTGCGCGTGGATCGTATTCAACCAAACACCAATATGGTACGGCCGTGTGGGTGTGGTGACACTGAAAATGGTGTATGCGATGGGTATGTAATGGGATTGGAATGGAAGTTCCAATTGTGGCGTATTTTATGTGGTGAAGGTGATTGAGTTTTTTTGTAAATATCTTCTAAAATATTAACTTTTCGACATAACAGTCTTCAGCACATATATAGCTACGAAGATGATCTACAAGAAAGGATTAAATGTATTTTTTGTAAATCTAAAAATAAAGTTTTTTGTGCGAATGAACATATTTTTTCCACGAAATTAAGAATAACTCCCAAACAAGCCGATGTATTCTTAATATTGGTATTTCTCGATTAACTAGAGGTTATACCTGATTCTGTGTGCAAATTGCAGCCTTCTACGTCAATTAGTTCTTGAGATAGTCCTAGGTACAAAATTTTCTTATTCTATTCGGACAGACATCGTAGCGAAAGCAATAAGGTTCCTCCACATGGAAACGGAACCTTAAAAAGCCGTCTCTGCGGCCTTCGTCATAGTGTGGCCTATTTCACCAACTTACAAAATTGTATTTACAAGTTTTTTTTATCCACAACATTTTTAGAAAAAAGTAAAATTTTATTATAAACTCCTGTAGATTACAAAATTTTGCAGGGTTGCATTTCGTGTTCGACATGAAACTAAATTTCTGGGGTTTCCCTGGGTTTCTTGGTAGCCACGAAAATTCACTGACACTTCTCAGTGCGCCCTAGGGCTAACCACGTCGAACGAACCTTATGACGAAGGCCGCGGAGACTGCTTTGTAATTATTTTTTTCTACAAATTTTGTGAAAAAAAAACTTATAAATACAATTTTGTAAGTTGGTGAAATAGGCCACTGATGCTCAGTTCCTTTACTACGTGATAGACCAATTTTGAATAGGTACGTATAGCCTCCCTAAGAAATGCAGATCGTAATAGTGAAAACCACGCCAAAATCCGTCCACTGGGTATGTCGATAGGATGTAAATTCAGACAGACGCCTTTCGGAGACATCCTTTTATTTCTGTGTAAGGATTAAGACTATTTTTTCACGCTCATGCATATATTTTTCATACCCATACCTACATCTCTTCTATGAGATAACTGAACTTTAGGACAACGGACATTTCATCCAACATCAGTTTTTTCATAGGGTTTCATAGGGTTTTTAAAAAAAAAGGTGGGTCCTAATCGCACAGGATTATGTCAGAAATTAACATAGATACCATTGTTTAAACCGCCCTTAGCTCCAACCCCAAATATGATAACAAAATGTCCGATAGATAAGTTTGGCCTATAGTTCAGTTGTCTCATTGGCCATGGATGAGTTGTATTTGTACAAAAAAAGTTGTATTTGTTAAAAAAATAATAAAATTAACGGCTTATCAATGCCTTTGTAGGTCCACCCTTATAAGCAATCTTATCAAAATTGGTTGAACTAAAAACTAAAGAAAACTACTACAGTCTTACTTTGTTTGAACGACACCTAGAAGCATAACATTGTCCATTTGTATAAAAATATTTTAAAGGCATTTCTTACGACAATTCGTTACAATCCTCTGATCCGTTTAGATAAAGTTCGACTAATAGAAGTCCTCTGAATTACTCATGTAAACAATTCACTTAATCCGACTTAAGGAATGTTATCATCAACCGCCTCATTTTACACTACTATATATATATATAATTAAAAGATCGTTTAAGCTCTACTGTAAGTTATATATGTTTCTGAATACTACTCGTATATTATCTACAAAGCAAATTATGTTATGTAATTCAGGAGCACTGTACAGTTTTGAGCACTGTAATTTTTGGACAAAATGACACAAGAGAAGAAGAAGGAAGCTCATTTTCCTTTATCAATCGGTCTTTGAGTTGCTGCAATCGAATTCTGACAGCCGACTACCGCCATTATTAGAAAATATTTTCTTGTTATTGAGCTGTCATTTTTTCAATTCTGTTGTACGGTCGTAATTAAAGTCCTTCGTATCTCACCATTATTTGGAAAATTATGAAACTCATAATCTGATGAACAGTCGATATCAAATAGCTGCCAAGGGGAGAATCTTCTTATGACTCTTCGGGCAGTAGTTCCAAAGTTCGATGAAACGAAAATGCGACAGGGAATGGAAGTTTGTTTGGTTGTGTCCCAGAGCAAGCAATATCTCCTAAGGTTGAAGGTTCTGCTCTGGTATAACTTTCGTAAGGTGGTATATGATACAATGACACGCCTCGAATGTTGACGATCCTTGTAATCGAGATTATGACAAGTCTGAATTTTGCGCGTGCAGCCCAGGAAATAATTAATTCCTCGGACAGACACAAAGCCGATGTCCCAGCCACCCAGGATGTGGGAGATAGGAGGAGTCTTCCTTAAACTCTCAGAAAGCACGTAATCATCAGAAGGGTTACCACCGAGCATTGTCACTATAGCCGACCAAAATCAATTTCCTGTAACTTCTTTATCATCATTCTTGAAGGAATTGTATGAAACTCCCAAGCGCCGTCATCATAGGTACAGTTTTTCAAATGTCCGTTTAACTAGTTATGTTGATATCGACATTATCGGAAAAATGCGCCGAGCTGTCAGTGGGGCGTTTACAAGTATTGAAACAGAGATGGCGCATTGAAACCGAGTACCTATGTATAATGCAAAGGGTGGGCCAAATACAAGTTTCTTTTTAAAAATATTGTAAAATGAACAAAATTAAATTATGGCTTTATTAGTAAGAGCAAACATTCCCATTAATTATGAACACAACGTCGTTCAAGTGACTGCCTCGACTGGCTTCGCAGTATCGCATTCTGTCACTCCAATTTCCCAAGACCTTGTTTATGGTTTCGGCCTGTAGTTCACGGATTGCTTGGATGATATTGGCCTAAAATCCTTGAATCGTTTCCGGATTGTTGGCATAACATCGGTCCTTCACTGTTCCCCACAAAAAAAAAAATCAAAAGGGGTCGAATTGCAGCTCTGAGGCGACTAATTGACATCGCCAAGACGGCTGATAACACGATTTGGAAATTTGATGCGCAAAAGATCGTGGCATGGGTCGTCGAAATCCCTGTCTTCAATTTCAGTAATAAACAAAGTCGGTTAACATGACTCTGTAACGCCCACCGTTGACCGGGACGTTGTTCCCAGCATAATTTTCGAAGAAAAATGGTCCAATAATGCCACCACTCCACAATCTACACCAAACTCTCACTCTCTGTGGTTGCATTGGCTTCTCGACAATAACGTGCGGGTTTTCCGAGCCCCAGATACGGAAATTTTGTTTGGTAACGTAGCCGCCGAGATGAAAATGCGCCTCGTCAGAAACTTCTTTTCAAAAAACGCACTGTTTGGGCTACACAGCAATCACTTTGGAAATAAGTTTTCAATATTTCCCAACGTTGTTCAAACGTAAAACGACTCATTTCGTTCCGCGAAGGTATGACACTGACTTTCTGTGAAGATTCCGCGCGGGAAACAGCTGTCAGTGTCAAAATAATCTATGATTTAAAAATAAACCACTAGATGGCCCATCCTGTATTTGCTGTCATTAAGAATGGAACATTGGCGACTCGGGAAAAACGTCAAAATAGAGAGAAATAACTTCGAAATAGTCTTTGTCTACCTAAACTCTTCAATTACCAAGCAAATAATAACTCTTCCCAATCGGTGTTTCGTCGCTCAAAGAAAGCATCTAAAAGTTAAGATCTTTTTCTATTTCTTCATCAAAGCTTAAAATTAGAGATCCGTTCTCAATTTAGGCTCAACTTTTTCGTGGTAGGTACCTACCTTTCGTTAGTCAATCACTTCCGATTGTCCTCTATTGATGTTTGAAATTTAGATTTCTCCATTTGACGTTTGAGGACCTCTACTGATTGGCCTATTTAAGGGAACACATGTCACAAGATTTTCCAACTAATTTTGGATCAAAAATTAGAGTCGAATGCTTATCTTGGCATAAAATAAATTGTAGAAACTCCTTTACAACCCAAAAACGGTACAGTGCTCTTAACGTTGAAAATTGGGCGAAAAAAAAAACTACTAGAACAAGGCCTATGTGAATATTGGAATTAAAGTATTTTCAAAAATATTCAAATCTACGTGTAAGTCTAAGTATAAATTATATAGATAGATAAATAAAATTTCAACTAACCTCATGGAGAGGATATTTTCTTATGTAACAGTATTAAAAATATTTTTGTTGTAAATGCTTTACGTGTCGATTATCATTTTGTTTAAACAATTCTTTGCGCGGGAAAAGATGGAGTTGGTTGTGTATTCCTGTGTTCCTGTGTTCTGGATCTGATCCATTCAATATGATGGTGAAAACGTATTTGACAAAAATGATTGCATGTGGGATGTGGTGGTTTGAGTTTTGAGTTTTTTTGATTCAACGTTTATTCAATAAATTTTTTTTGTAAACTTTTAGAAAATTTTGAAGCAGGAGCGCTAAATTAGTAACAATCTTGGAATTATGTATATAATTTGAATTATTTGAAGTTATAGTTGCGCATATAGTTGCGTATATGCGGTCGAATTTTTTTAATTAATTCAATTATTGGATTTAAATTTTTGTTTTCAAAATTGTAATACGTAGTAAATATAGGAAGGTGGGTTCTAGGTTGCCTAATTTTGTATATGTGTGTGTTTGTGTGTGGTAGACATTATACATATTATATGAATCGAATATAGATTTTCTTTTTGTGTGTGTGTTTGCGAATTTTATAATATATATTATTTGATTTGGAAGAAATTGAATATAAAAAAGAATGTGGGTATGAAAAAGTGTAGTATATGCATATAATATAATATGTAAATGCGTTTGTCTCTTCGTCGGTGTTAAAACCATCCACCGCCTCCCAGTTTGGAACTTAAGCCGCCAATACCCTTTCCTAAGATATTTCCGACTCGCCCTGCAACCATATTAGTGACATTACTAATATTTGAAACGACATTTCCATCTTCACCGATTTGTGGTAAGGCAGCTGCTGCGGCTGGCATTTTTGGCTTTGGTGCAGCCGCATTTCCTCCACCAGAATTTCCGGAACCTCCTTCACCTTCTTCTCCCTCGACTTCGTCAAGCGTTCTAAATGAGGACAAGTGAATAGAGAGTTAATTTTTTTTATGCATATGAAAATATTTATTTGTGTTGTGTATTTTTATTATATGACAGATAGATTTTTGACTCATCTTATTTTTAAATATGGCCGAAACTGCACACCACAGAAAATGGGGCAGCAAAAGGACATTGTGAGAAATCCGGCAATTGTTTTGAAAAAGAATTGATTTCGGCTTCACTTCAATCCAAAGCAATCCAACTCTGGTTGGAAAGGAAAGTGTGCTCCACTGATAGTGGCGGGTCAACTTCAGAGGTGGGAAGCGTATCTAACTTCAATTACGAGTTAAAATATGCAAACGGTCAAGAAAATGTAGCCATAGACGGGGTTCGTGGTTGCCATAAAGTTGTATTGATTCTAAAAATCTAAGCTCTGGAACCACTGAACCGATTTCAAAAGTTATTTCACTTATAGAAAGTACGGGATAAAGTATACTGGTTACATGTTTATGCTTGGTCAAAATTGGACACAAAAAAACAACAACATTGGAACAAAAAAATGCGTACGTCTACCTTAGTCGATCTCGAATTAACTGGCGCCCTAAAGTAAATGCAAACCTCTTGGTGCGACTTGGACTCGCAACTGGAGACAGTTAGTTAGGGACCGGGACCGGAAAAACCACATATCTATGTATCTATAGCTTAGTCACAATAATAATACAAATAAACTCACTCTTCTCCTTCGGCACCCTCTGGCATTGTTAGAGCACACGTCGCTTCCTCCGTTGCCATTCGTTGCGCAACAGTTTGATAGGCTTTGGAATTTAATTTATCCTCCATCACACCTTGTAGCTCAAAGTCGGAATAGATTTTCTATAAAATAAACAACAACAAATCCTTATTGACATTGCTTAGAATTTATTAAAAACAAAAAAAAAAGGCTCACCTTCACTATATGCGACAACGATGTGCACTGAGCATAGTGTAGCGAATGATCTAGCCGCTCGGACAACCAATTACAAAGCATATTAATCTGCTGCGTGTACCATTGCTCGAAGAAATTTAGGGTCCATAAATCATCACTGATTTTTCCGCGTATTTGATCCATATTGTTTCGAAAGAAGTTCACATAGCCCTGTCCGAGATCCTTGCCCGAGCTCGACACGTTTGTGAAACTTAAAATGGATCCAATCAAACTGCCCTCATCGTATCGTGATAATTTCGATAGGGTTGAATCTAAAACTGACATCAGTTTACCAATAAGGCCTTGTGTCATTGATACATTGGCCTTGTCGATTTGATCGTCAATTTTCGAGTGATATTTGTACTAGAATTAGAATCACGATTTAATTTTAATTATGATATATACATTATGTAAGACCTACCAAATCAACACCATCTATTGTGCACAGTTTAAAGCTTTGGTTTTTAGCATCTAATATCACATTAACCATTGCACACATCTCCGATGGTATTATATAATCCGTCGATATAAAGGCCACGTTCTTCTTTAGCCACGATTGAAATGCAACATCCGTTCGCTGTATACACTGCTCTACCATATCACATGCCATCAATTTGAGACGCTGCTCCAAGTGTTGCCGGAATTCCGCATCAGGCCAATGTAAGTCGCGTATAAATGATTGTAAGGCATCGAGTTTCCAGAAAAGATCTTCCGACGTTGCACAACCATTGCTATATGTACATATTTTTTTTTTTATTTAGCATAAAAGAAAAATAATTAATAAATTTCTGCGGTTCTAGATAAAAGATACATTTTATTTATGATCATAGGTACATATGAAAAACAAATCCGTAGCAGATTAGATTTTGGTAAAATCAAAATACAAAAAAACGAACCAAATTCAAAAATGCACTAAATGTTCTAGTGTTTGAAATGTTGTCTGGATATGTGATTTTTTTTTTATTTACTGAAAAACAACAAAATTATCAAAGTTTAACTAGTATATGGCAAGCTGGAAAAAAATCTCTATAATTGAGACTAGCAATAAATGTTTTTTGTTTTTTTTTTTTTAATTCTTATGAACTAATTTCTTTATGAATTTATTTTTTTATTTTTTTTTATCAATAATGAATTATGTATAAATATAGAAAAAGTCTAAGACCAACCAACAACTGTAGAACAACTGACGATACATAATTGAATTTGGATATGTATACATGGAAACATATTGTAATAAAATAATTAAAATATAATTTAAAAATAAAACAATAAATAAATGTTTGTGTATTATGCCCCTAAAAAAACAACTAAATAAAATATACCGTCGTTATTACTTTATCGGGTGATAGTGAAAATTGGGACTTTCCAAAAACCAAATAAAGGAGTTACAATTTACTGCCAAACATTTATCCGAGTTTTTTTGTATTGCGTGTTTGGATTGGTGAAATGATAGTTGTTTAAATATTGTTGTAGCGACATCATGTCTTTCGATTATGGAAAATGATAGGGTGTAATTTGTATACCCTCCCCAGGAAGGTATATTCACTTTGTCATTAGATTCGTAACGCCAAGAAGGAGTCACCGGAGACCCCATAAAGTATGTAAAGGGTGGGCCATCTAAAGGTTTCTTTTTAAATTATAAATTTTAAAAGTCTTGCTACCCTGATGCCTTTTTCAATATTAATTTATAAATTTATTTTGTAAATTAGTTTTAATAAATAAATAAAATAAATAAATTATAGGTTATTTTGACAGTGGAAGCTGTTTCCCGTTTGAAATCTTGACAGAAAGTCAGTATCATACTGAAATACTGAAAATATTGAAAACTTATTTCCAAATAGTGTAGCCCAAACAGTGCGTTTTTTGAAAATAAATTTTGGCGAAAAATCATCTTTTCTCACGAGGCGCATTTTCATCTCGACGGCTATGTTAACAAACAAAATTGGCTCATCTGGGGCTCGGAAAACCCCCGCGTTATTGTCGAGAAGCCAATACATCCACAGAGAGTGACAGTTTGCTGCAGATTGTGGAATGGTTGCAGCATTGGAGCATTTTTCTTCGAAAATGAGAACGTTTCGGTCAACAGTGCATGCAGGATGGCGCGCCATACCACAATCAATCTTTTCCACACCAAATTCCCAAATCGTGTTATCAGCCGTCTTAGCGATGTCAATTGGCCGCCTCGGAGCTGCGATTTTACCCCTTTGGACTCTTTTTTTTGCCGTGAATGACCGACGTTATGCCAACAATCCGGAAACAATTCAAGCACTTAAGGCCAATATCGTCCTAGCAATTCGTTACCATCAACAAGGTCTTGGGAAATTGTAGTGACAGAATGCGCTACTGCCATGCCAGCCGAGGCAGCCACTTGAACGACGTTGTGTTCCATAATTAATGTTTGGACTTACTAATAAATCCATAATACATGGAAAAAATTGAAGTTTGTTAATTTTATTGCATTTTTAAAAAGAAACTTCTATTTGGCCCACCCTTTATAAAAGGTGAAGCATTGTCACTTTTAAATAGTGAGCTAAAGATTATTTTGTTAACACCAAGAATCGACTGCAGCCAGTCATGGAAACATCTTTAGAGTCATTAATAGATTTTATGGCCCTATAACTCGTAGAACTTGAGGTTGCGGAAGATCAATGATAAAAAACGTGAATACCTAAAAGCGGGCCGAGGTGACTTCCTTGAGGGACACATTTACGGATGTTGAGAAAAAATTACCAATTTTTACAAACTGATTGAGTATCAATTTACACTTTATCAATTTACGTAAATTTTAGTAGAATCCTAAAGCTGACAATTTTTTTTGAAAGTGAACTACGACAAACTGTTAAGCTTTAGTGAAATTGACAAATACATTTATTACATCCGTTTGCTTGAGGTTTTGCCTACAAAGTAGTGCTAACTTAGTTGACCGGGTTCTGGAAAGCGACTGTCCCTCAGATTGATCATCATGCAGACCACCAAGCTCATTTTTTATTTCAAGTGTTTTTACGTTAAGGCAGTGGCGCACCTCGGGGGCGGGGGCAAATTAAAAAAAAAGACCAATTAGTATTCCATTATCTTCGGTAGTAGTCCCGATATTTCGCATAAAGATCAAACAAGTCAAGTATTGCTTTACCTTAAAGTTGAAAAAAAAAAATTTATTTTTTTTGATTTGCTTTGTACTAAGCATAAAGCCTTGATATATGTATCTACTGAAGGGATCCAAAGCAGTGTTTAAGCTTGGTTTGCCTACTGTAAAATGTGAGTGTAGAAATTGTAGTAGCTATTCATGTCAAATGTAACGTAGCCACTAGAACTGTCATTATGTGTGAGCGCCATCTACAAACTAAATTATTAAGTATTAATTGTATAGCCAACTTAAGAAAAAGAAAGAATGGTACGAAGATGGAAGGCGGCCATCTTGAGAAGAGACGAGACATGAAAAGACGAAAATAAAATCGGTAGACATCGCCACTATAAAGTGTTTAAATATTTAGTCCTTAAAAAAATTTAGGAAAAGTTTCTATAAGATGGAAAATCCGCCAAGTTGGTGACAGTAAACCGATTAGATATTTATACACACTGTGTTTCAAAATCTTAGGGATCACTGAGAGCTTACACATACACCGACAATTCTCGGCATTAATTTTATTCCCAGGGATATGAAACGAAGTATCGTTAGGAAACTTGAAAATATTTAACAGTGGAGTGTAAAGACCCATTTTTTGTATAATTGCAGGTATGCAATTGAGTAGATTGAGACGTTATGTGAACAGATCCTTTGAGTTATGTCTTTTTTACAAACCCAAGGCATATCGAAAACGACAAAGGCGTTGTCATCACCATCAACGGAGAGCGCTACCAGTCGATCATTATGATAATCAATTTCACTTGGATCATCTTTCCAAACTTCCGATTGCATCTATCTTTTCGCTCAATACTTTTAAACCTTTCGAAAATGGCAAGCTGTGCGAAGGGATGGAAATGATCTATTGACTTTAGTAGAGCCTCGTTTACTGTCATTTTTATGAGTTCCCATTGGTCGCAGGAGAGTCTACGTGCTAAAACCTACTGCGACTCTTTTCTACTCTTGGACAGTGGTGAAATTGTTTCTTCTTTTGAAGCAATCCGACACTAGTTCCAGTTACTTTGTTCGTAGCTGTGTTTATTTGCAGGGCAGGAGGGGGCGTAAAAGAATCTCTATCTTTTCTGATATTACCTTTTCAAAATGCTTTCTCTAAGGCTATTTTCTTTTTACAGTATTTCTGTGACCCTGACCACCCTTAACTTCGCTTGCTTCGGCGGCCGTCGAAATATCGGATAAATCTAAGCTTCTTTGCCTTTATATAGACGGGTGAAAGTATAAAAGCTGTTCATTCCCTGGTTACCTTTATCTATTAGCTATGGATCCGTGGTTCACTCGACGTATGTTGACTGGTCATTATATCTGCGGTGTCCAGTGCCTCGAACTAGGTAAAACTAGAGACATGATAGTATTAACGAATCAACGTTTATAATCACGTTTATAGACCTATGTAAATGAAAATTGAGTCCTATAACATCCTATGATCATTAGAGTCCCTAAAACAACGCCGTTCTGACTTTATGAGCTACACGGCCGGCGGTTTTTGTACTTTTAAACTTTCTCAACTAAGTCCACAGATAAGAAGTTGAAATTTTAAAATGCAAACGTCAAGAGCATGCCATCATCTTATAAAGGGTCTTTCATTACCGACTGTACAACTTCAAACTTTCAGTGTGAACGCACCCTTAAACCGATGTCTAAATATTCAGTGAAATCAACATTTTCATCATAGTGAAGCACACCAAGGAACAATGGTTACAAATAATTAAAATTTACTACCAAAACTCCGAGTCAGTGGTCGCAACTTTAAGGGCGTTAACACCAATTTGCGGCCGTAACCTATCAAGCGGGCCCATCTATAGAGCGCCGAGATTGTGTTATTTAACGCCTCTAGACTTTTTTTATGGGGCTACATTAAATCATTGGTCTATGCCAACAAGTCGGCGACGTTAGAGCTCAGAGCCAATATTGAACGACAAATAGCGGCTGTATCGGTCGAAATGTGCGGCCGAGTCATCGAAAATCGGGTTCAAAGTTCAAGGAAGTTGAATTCCATTCATAAATGTTTTGATAGTAATTCAAGCCAATCAAATTATTGTTTTTGGGATATCTCAAGTAGTAGTTTGCAAGAAGTTGTCAAGTCCTTAATGAAAGACCCTTTATTTCCCTCAATCATGCCACTCAACTTGATCGTGTAAAGTAACCCTAAATATCTGAGAACATAGAAAACAAAAATTAAAATAATTATAATCGAATATAGAAAATCGAATTAAAACAAACAGTCGTTCACAGTTAGTTGTTGAGTCCAATTGAAGTGCAGAATATAATGTAATGCAAGGTGTGTCCAACTTTAGTTTCAGCTTTCCCCAAAAAAAAAAAAAAAAAAAAAAAAAATAGTCAGGTAAAGACTTCAAATGTGTATTAGACATAGACTCCAGGACTATGGTGCAGTTCCTACCAAAACCCTTATGTTGAAAGAAATTCGAAAAGCAAAGCAATAAACAAAATCCTTTTTCTTATATGCTGATGGAAATGCACTCCTGACTACTTTCTGTACACGAAATTTGTCATGAATTAAAATTTTTTTTTTACTATAGTGAAATTTCAAATTTTTTTTTTTTTTAATTCAAAACTGACAATGGAGATATAAAAAACAAGTTTATGTTTTTTTTTCTATCCAAAAAATTCCTTACTATGCTCTCAATGATATAATATGAAAAAAAATAATAATAAATAAAAAATCTGAATATTTAACACGCATAAATAAAAGAAACAAAAAAAAAAAACTGCAGCAGGATTCTGAGCGTATCTAGCAGTAACGAATAGAAAAATTAATTAAATTTCCAACTAGCATAAGGGTGTCCAACTTACTAAACTTGCTACATAAAAATTTCAAATATATATATGGTTTTGATACTAAATAAGAAATGCAATTATTAGAATTGTTTGTTTGTTAAAAAAACCTCGTTGACTCATCACTGACGGTAACATTGCGCAGCTTTGGTATGTAAAACGGCACCTCTTTTTCCTTTTTACCGATAAGGGCCAAGGCTTCTTTTCTTTATGATTTTAATTAAAAGAAATATTTATTTTTTAATTTTTTTTTTTAATTAAGGCAGAATCGATGGAGCGTAGTTGATAGAATCCAAAGTGTAAGCAGAAAGTTATGCAAATAAAAATATTATATATTTATGTATACGTTTGGTCTCTGTTTTTATTTGATAAAGTTTCAAGGACTACGAACGAGAATGAAATATTTATGTTTAATTTTGAAATTTCGATTGATGCTACTGGTCATTGAAAAAATGACCACTAGGCCTAGCTTATCTGAAAACCATTGGTTTTTGTAAACGTTTATATTGACTAGCTTTTTTAGGGAAGTTTTACAGACGTTATGTAGGCTAGGTAGTATAAATTTAAAAATCTTTGAAAGGCTCACTACAATGTACAAATTTAATGCCTTATTTCGTATACTGTTTTGAAAGGGAAATTCCAAAATCAGCTTAAATTCAGATAGACCTCTCTCAACTGGACGATGATTGTGAGAATGTCTGTAGACCAGACCAACAAGAATTTTCGATAGCGATATCCACACTTAAGTCCAATAAGGCGACTGGAGCAGATGGCCTATCAGCCGAGCCGAGTCTGCTCCAAATTAACTGCAAAATTTGGTCGAATTAATGTATGCCCGATAAATGGAAACTCAGCATTGTCACTGAACTGCACCAACTACAGAGTAATAATTCTGAACTTATAAGCATAAAACGCTGTCGACTATACTGCGAGAGTTAGTAAAACCTTTCGGTAGTAACCTGGTCAGTCCGGTGCGGATTTAGGCCAAATTGTACAAGACTTCACAGACCTCCGGCAGATCTTAGAAAAAACGCAGGAATTCCTGACCGATCTACCACCACTTTATCGACTTTAAGACCGCTTACGATAGCGTATGTGGGAACAAAGTATACAAAGCCATGTCAAATTTATGCATTCTTGCCAAACTCGTCCTTCTGTGCAGGATGACGATGGAGAAATCTCGCTGCTCCGTCGGAAATAGCACCATCGAACCCTTTGGCGACTAAAATGTTAAATTTATGCATTCTTGCCAAACTCGTCGTTCTGTGCAATATGACGATGGAGAAATCTCGTTGCTCCGTCGGAAATAGCACCATCGAACCCTTTGGCGACTAAGAAGGTTTAGGGCTAGTTGACGTAACATAGGAAACTCATAGGTCAAGAGGTAACATTTAAAAAAAAAGTCCAGATGATATTGACAATATTGGGAGAAAATAATAGCTCAGTTGCAAACGAAGTATCCGGAAAGCTAGCATACAGGAGGAGAGTTCATCCTGGATCCAAAGCTTGAGATTTGACTGTTGGAAGCAATCATCATCGACATTAGAGCGTCCTTGGGAAGCAAATTTGATCTTCCTGGCTGTCATGAACTATATGGAAAGTACTGCGCTTAAGATTTATCTTTGTTATCTTTTGCCCTCCGGATACTCCGTTTTAGTAGACGCAGGTATCTCTATACAGAAACTAGGCTGAAAACCTGGACACCGGGGAGTATTGTACTGATACTGACCGCAATAATGGTGCCTCTGATAAGACATGCTTTGAAAAGCTGAAAGAAGCTTTGGAAAAGCATATTAAGAGAACACACTGGGTTGATGGATAGCATATTGAATGGAATACCCAAGCGGAGGTCCTGGCAGTGACAAGAGAAGTCCGTGAGTCAGCGACAAGAGCTGTACTAGCGTATGGAATTACCGCCTTGATCGACATAGCCAGTAATAACTGCACTGGAAATTAAATCGAAGCTTGTCAAGGGCTGTCGCGAAGATCTAAAGATTCTTGGAACACAGAGCAATGTTTCACTCTCTTACGTCCCTGGACATGAAGACTTTGCAGACTGAAAGCGAACGAATAAGCAAGAAAAGGTTCGACAGCTGTATTAGAACTACCTAATCCCACTGGGATTATTTCGCTTTGCACACTTCAGCTTAAAGCAGGGAAATAAGCTACAAGAGAGGCGAACGCCAGATAGACCGTCAAAGATACTTTGTACGACCACTAGACCAAAAGACTCATGTGGAAGTATAGACAATCCCTTTTCGCCTCGTAATGAGGAAAAAAAAAGCCTGATGGTTGACGAATAAGTTCTTGACGACACTACCCACTTCCTGTACAGTTTTTCAACACACCAGAAATAAACTCCTTAGGATGTGCTTTTTTCAAGACCTTGACGACCTTTCCAGCACATTAAGAGGCAAAATAAATAACTTCATCATGGTTGGTAAGTAATTGATAGGTTTACATTGAGTGCCAATTGTGGAAAAGTATTGCCCTAAGTGCGGCACGGGGCACTCTTTGTCAACCCATAAACATCAGCTAAGCTATGATACGTATCTTGAACACAAGTGCGATAAATATTCCCACGGGAGTCTCAAAAAGTCAGAAGAAGGCTTAGGTTGCCCACAAAGTGGTGTTCTTGTGGGATATACCGTCGATGCCACGTAGCCAATAATGGCAAGAGGCAAATTCGTACACATTGCAGATATCATGAGAAGGACTGTTCTTAAAGTTGTTGACCAGTAGTGTCTAAAATTAGGGATCTTCATTAATGTGGAGAAAGCCGATCTTCACCGGGAAGACGAAAAATCTTTAATTTCAGCCCTAAACCCTTTTTGGATCAAAACTAACAACGACCAAGGAAGTCAAATATCTAGAAATGTCTCTAAATACTGGTCTAAATTTCAACAACCACGTTGATGAAAACATCTGGAAACTAGAGGGCAAAAGTTCAGCTTACTGGATGTATACGATGGTAACTATAGACTTGTTATCACCTACTCATCGTTTGTATGGTAGGTGAAAAAATAAAAGCCTTTCAGAAAACTTTAAAAAGTGGTCATGGTATATATATTAGCCCCAGGCTCATCTATAGAAATAGGAAGATCCTGAAACTTTTCACAAACGATTAGCAGCGATTAACAGCTGTAACGCCGCGCCGTCCAGTAACGCCATCATTATAATAGTTGTAAAGAAAGGTAGGTATTCAAGTATTCGTTTGTGTGAATTTTTATTCTTTGGGATGAATGTACAATTTTATACCCAGTCGAAACGGCTGAATTGAGAATCTTTTCCAAGACAGTAAAGCTCTCGGAACCTAATATATAATTTTTGTGTTTTTTTTTCGACTCATGCTCATTGATTTTCCAAATTAGACTATACTACCCGACAATTTATTGCAGAAAATTATCCAAATTTGGCACATCTAACCCAAAAATTCCAAAACAAAACCAGAAGGGCAAAGAACATATAGTTCATTTAGTTTCCTGCGCAAACCACATAGAACTAGACCGCCAACTTCCGTGCACCTACCTGATTCTCCCCGGAATTTATTGCCCTGTCCCTGAATACGTGTGAAATGTCAAAATCAAAGGCGGCAATGTAAATAGAACATGAAAGCGGCCATTTATTGGGATGTGTCAAGAAAGGTAGGGAATTATGGTTTAGGTACTGTTTACATTTTAGATAAAATCATATTGCGGCTGGTTGGAATGGTTTAAATTTAATTTTGAGCGAAAATTTAATAAATTTATATCGTTAATAATATTTTGTTCGCAAATTCCAAAGCCAATACTTTTTTCATTGCAACAATAAATCACCTAGTGAATGTAAAATGTAAAAAAAAACCGCCTCCTAACCAACAAGAATAATTTTCAACCACCACCACCAACCACCGTCAACCACTGCCAGCCACGACATTCCAGATTCCACTGATATCCAACACGAAATCTCCCCATGCAATCCAACACGCATACACATAATGCATCGAGAGCGATAAACACACAAGCCACACCCGTTTCGGAGTAATTCTCTCGGTTTGCTTGCGCGTGGATCGTGTTCAACCAAACACCAATATGGTATGCGTATGGCCGTGTGGGTGTTGTGACATTGAAAATGGTGTATGAGATGGGTATGCATTGGGATTGGAATGGAAGTTCCAATTGTGGCGTATTTTATGTGGTGAAGGTGATTGAGTGTTTTTGTAAATATCTTCTAAAATATTAACTTTTCGACATAACAGTCTTCACCACATATATAGCTACGAAGATGATCTACAAGAGAGGATTAAATGTATTTTTGTAAATCTAAAAATAAACAGTTTTTTGTTTTCCGATTAACTAGAGGTTATACCCAGTGTTGCCATCCGCTTTAAGTGAAATTCCCCATTACAGGCCTTAAAATTTCCCTTTTTCCCCACTCTTCGTGGCGGCGTTCCCCATGGTTTCCCCACAATGCTTTTTCAAAAAAACACTATATGAAATTGTACCAGAATTTCAGGAATGGAGTGTACAATTTTTCTTAACTTGAAATTTTATATTAAGTAGTTAAGTATGTGTTAATTGATAACTAGTCAGAAGTTTCATCAAAATCGGATCAAAAGAACCGCAGATATATGGCAATTAGAATTCCAAAATGTTAAGTTTTGGCGGTGACATTATATAAAAAAAATAATGTTGATAAAAATTGACACTTTATTCCTGAAATGTTGGCACCATTTTATATGGTATTTTTGGAATTTTGGGGCGTTCATTTATTCATTTCTAATGACCCGCTTATCCATTAAGTGTATCGAAGGTGTAGACACTCCATAACTCTGGATTCATCAATATTGACCATAAATCATCAAAGGCAATGCCCAGCCCATATGGTTAGAGGAGAAATTATGGATTGATATCCAAGATATACATAGAGGACGCCTATCTGGATGATTCCATACCACGTCTTGGGATCCTGGTTGGGTAGGTACATTCGTTTAATATGAGCAAACCATCGAAACATGGACCTCTCCGTCCGCAGAAGTAGCTGCTCGACATTGAGTTCCTCACGTATTCTACATAATACGATCTCTACGGGTCGCACTACCAATGCAACGGAGGAATATCGCGATCTCATTCATTACCCAAATCTCATGACCACAGGTAAGAGTTGGAACAAAAATCGAATTAAATACTAATAACTTAGCTTTGACACCAATTTCAGTCCCCCTCATAACAGAATGACCGAGCTGTCTCAAAATTTATTCAGCTTGAACAATCCTAGAGGAAAAATCCGCATTGCTCTTTCAATCCCGAGATACTTAAACTTCTCCACCAGCTTCAATTAGGCTCCGCTAACACGCAGAGTGCATTGAACAGGCGTTCTGGAGACGACTATTACTTCAGATCTGTTCACTTTTACTTTCACCTCAGCTTCAACACAAACGGCTACAAACCGATCGAGTGCGCCTTGAAGTTCAGTCTGAGAGGACCCAAGGATGACCATTATTCATCATATCTATGAACATATGATTTTACGTTTCACACCCTTTACCTTTTAATCCTATTCCAGGTTCTCATCAGTGGCAATGCACACATGCGCGATTAAGTTGCGTTCCGTTTGAAACGAAATATTAGAGTAAAGTATTGACATTTTATTATATTTTTATTTTCCCCACATTTCGTTCTAGAAGAGGGAAGATTCCCCTTTTCCCGTTTTAGCAAATTTTTGACTGAAATTCCCCACGATCTGGCAACACTTTATACCTGATATTGCATATGGAAACGGAACCTTAAAAATGGCTGGCGGTTTATTTTACGTTACGGCAAATTTGTCAAAATTTCTACCAACAAAAGGATAACTATTGGAATTGTTGTTTAGTTTGACATGAGAACAATACCTT
The DNA here is from genome assembly GCA_955612985.1 of Cheilosia scutellata. NCBI lineage: Eukaryota > Metazoa > Arthropoda > Insecta > Diptera > Syrphidae > Cheilosia > Cheilosia scutellata. The sequence continues at coordinate 8,764,896 of OY015315.1, read as the reverse complement.
ATGGCATCACCATAAACCCATAAACGATTACTTAAACGCGTATAAGCCTCATAAATTGCGTAAACTGCAGAAATTTATCGCCTCGTAAATGAACTGTCAGATTTTGTATGGAGAATAGATTACGCAGTCCTCATAATTTTTTGCGACGATTTAGGTCCGGAAATCAACCGCAGAAAGTTACGCAAATCACAAATGCCAAACTTTGACAGACAGTCGTATGAATTGTTTGTTTGATTCCAGATTTACGCAATGCCATTTCCGAGGGGTGTTTAGTTAGGGCACCGCAGAAATTCATACAATTACGAGCTGCATAAATTTATCAGATTAAGTGAATACCCTTACTGCTTTTTCTGTCTTAAGCGGCCCATAGAAACATGGTATAAGTGAAAGTTTTGACAGTCCATTCACATGAACACTTTTCTTTGATGCAACAGTTCGCAGTTCCCACACTTGATATCTCACCATGGGCCTAGGATTATTTAAGTATGCGCGATAGTTAATGGCGCTCCTTTGATTTTGTACCTACAGCACCAATATATGCAAAATCCTGGGTCCGGAGGCAGCTTGTAGGCAAAGTCCGTTTTGTGGGAGGAGTCGACGGCGACGGTCTATTCTATGTGGTTTGTGGTTTGTGGATTGTGGTTTATTGTCGAATATTTTGATGTCTAGGTTATCAATGTACTGGCAAAAAATTTGAAAAATTAAATAGTTCGTAAACTACACAAGTCCCTGCGCACATATGTATGTAGAACTAAAATTTCTGCAACTAAATTTAAGGCCCAATATACTTTTGAATAATTTGGTAATTCCAAGCTTTCTACCGAAAACACGTACCTAGGTATGTACCTACTGTGTCCCCCTGGTTCGCTGTCAAAACCGTTGAGCAAAACAACAATTTCGATAGATAGTATTAAAAAATATTCGATATACCTATTATGGGCCCTCAAAAAAAAAAATAATAATAATAATAATAATAATAATAATAATTTACCAAAAGGAGAAGTCTTAAAAGAAAACAAATAAATTAAGTTCAATATACTTGCATCTGGACAAGTGAAAAAAATATTAGGAAACTCCTTTCGGCATTCGATGATTTTACACATCAAAATACCAATCGTAAGGCGAATATTATTTTCTGATTTGTAATATTGTCCTTTCATGACGAAATAGGTACTTTGTTCTGACTTACCCTTTGCTCTCCCATCTTTCCTTTTCAAATCCTTTATGGATTGATTGTGCAATAGAAGACTCCATTAAATCAACATAACGTACCACTAATGGAGCAAATGTATCCCTCAGATGTTGGTGGAAGCGGCCATTTTTTAAATTATCTGTGGGTAGTGAATCAACAGTTAATATCGGCACATTGTCATTTACGAAAGTGGATTAGTATTGTGTGTGTGTGTGTGTGTGTTCAATGACTCGATGTTAATGGGACCTAGTTTTGAAATATCATTACATAAATGTATGTGTTGAAGTGAGTGTGTAATATGTTACACTAAGAACTGTCAAATTGCTTAACATTACGAATGTCAGTTTATGATTTACATAAATTAAAATCACTTTAAACATATCAAACAATAATGTCAATAGCTTCGTTTGATGGAAAGCTTGTATTTAAAAAAAAAAAAAAATCCCTTGCATAGAGCACAAATAAAAGTTCATGCAAAATTTGAAATTCTAAGTACTGCGTGTATAAGTGACGAGTGAATGGAATCGCAGGGATCAATAATATCTATAACTTAATTGAACAAACTAAAAATATATATATTAACAAATTGTTAAGATTTTAACTAGAGAACTTTATGTTTTATATTTTAGGTTGGATGACACTCTTCGTATGTGTGTGTGTATGTTTTTTTTTTTTGTCTAAATCTAATAAATCCAAAAGTAAACTGAAAATAAGCTTACCAAAGTTTTTTTTATAATATTTATATTTAATAATTAAACAAATTTAGAGTTAATTTTACTCTGTCTTATATAGAAGCTTTTTTTAAGGTTTATGGGTCCGTCGGCTTTTTTTTTTTACTGAAATATAATAACTATTGATTGGCAACGCCTATTTTTGATTATAGATCAGCTAGACATTTTCTATTTTTCAAAGTTGTTTCAACATGGTTTACCACAAACAAGGCCCTGTCCTTCGAGATTAGAGTTGTGCGTGGGGTTAACTAATCAACTACATAAAAACTAATATGTTAACCGAGCAACCAAGAGCCTCGGATAATCATGGAATTACTGCAAATCGGAAAAAAAAATGCCAATATGCACGGGGAATGTTTGGACCGGCTGCATTGGAACTATAAGCGTAGGTCCTCAAAGCAGACATAGCTCCTATCCACGAAGTACGATGATCTGGGCCGGACAAAAAGCGGGTGGCAGCGACTTTGACGTTTATTACGGTGATTGCTGTAGAGAGTAGGGATAGCGCTTATTTGGATGTGGATTTGTCGTACCCGGCAGACTTAGGCAAGAAGTCCTGAGCTATCAAGACGTTAGTGGATATCTTACCACAATCTGCATCAAGGCGAAATTCGCCAACATTAGCTTGATATCCGCTCTAGATTCCAGGTAAAGATGGATGCACTCCGACAAAACATATTCGGCCCTAGCGAGGTATCCGCCGGAACGGAAAATTCTCCGCTGTCGCATTCGAGGTATCCGTCTTCGGAAAGAATAATTAAAATGCGACAACGCATTGATTTGTCATCGGGGTTTTCCTATTTATTTTTTCTTTGGTTTTTGCCCCGGAAACACAAATTTAAACAAAAAATTCAACCAATTACTTTACTAAAATGTTTTTTTCTTTATTGCTTTTATAAATAAATTCCCAATAAACCCGCCAAAGATATTTTCCTTTCCGACTTTAGCATTGAAATCCGCGATTACAACTTTTACATCATATTCCGGACAGGCGCCCGCGGTAGGAGCATCCAAGAGGTCGTAAAACTCCTCATTGATGGGATCTTCAGTCTCTTCGGTAGGGGCGTGTGCACTTATTAGGCTTATGTTTGGGAATGTAGCTTTGATGCAGATCACAGAAAGGCGATCACTTATCGGCTTGAAGTCAATGACTTTTGTCCTAAGCCGATTTCTCACGACGAAATCGCATCCTATTCCTAATACATGCAAATTTTTGTTGCAACTGTAATAAATGTCGCAATTTTTTCTCTTCATCATACCTGATCTTTTCCATCGTATCTCCTGGATCGCGTTGTATCTGCCTTATACCGCGTGAGGACAGACTCAAGTTTTTGAGTAGCACCTGGGGTATAGAGCTTTTATACATCCTCTTAAATCATAGCCCATTGACGTTATGGGTCTTGTTGCCACCTGGAGGGCCAGGCCCTTGTTTTGAGCCTAAGACAGCGGGGCGGAAAAACCGATGTCCAGTAACCCTTTTTGGCCCATTATACAATTTTGTGTTTTTTTATTGATAGATATCTATCTATTTTTAGTAGGTGTATTAATTTGTTTTAAAATTAAAATCAACTTAAATACTCACACTAATTGAACGAACGTATGAACAGTTTTGTACCTACCTTTAAAAGCTAAAATTATTTTACAATGTTATGCATAACAAATACAAAAGGTAATTTTACAGATAATCATTTATGTATTTAATAAATTAACATTACGCAGTTTCGAATTTTTTTCACGTCGAAATTTCAACTCAATTTTTGGATATTTAACACACATGCACAATATAAATATTTACATAAAACATGGTTCGTGGGAGGCTGCGATAATGACATGAAAGTATGAGATAGATAATCAAAAGACAGATAGGTATAAGTAGTGTTATATTATATTATAATCTAAAAGGATTATATCCAGATGTTTGTTGTTTCCTTAAAAAAAATATATATATTCTTATAGAAGATAGAAAGGTGTTTAATCCAATTAGACAGTGTTATGTATCATAAGTAAAAAAATTTAGGTACTTGTAAGATGGGGACTACCTCTATGCAAAACATCTGGCGAAGCCACTGACTGGATCTCGTACAAAGACGTCCTCAAATCGTACAAAACCAAAATTAGGAAAGTCCAACGAAATTCTTGGGGACTCTTCTGTGGAAAGATAGAAAAAATCTCTTAGGCCTCTAGGCTCAGATATATCCTCGCAGCAACTCCTAGGATACCGAGTAATCTTAAGAGAGCTGTCGGCTCGTGGACTACGTCTAGTTCAGAATCTCTGGATCTTCTACCGTATACCCACTTCCCAATTAGCTGCAATATTGTTACGATTCCTACTAGGACTTCGACTAGGTCGCTATTAAACAGCTCCTCACGTCTTCCTACTTCTGGCACAATACCGGGCGAACTTCAACAGAATGTGGAACTAATCCTTCTGTAATATTCAAAAGTTGCCTGGATTTGTGTCACATTCCCAAGTCATGGGGGGAAATATGGGTTTTTATACCCAAGGCTGGTAAAAGCTCGCATGCTAACCCCAAAGATCTCCCTTGCGATCATTTCTACTGAAAACTCTCGAGAAATTGATAGACGCTCATATACGTTCATGTCCCTAGGCAGGTAGCTTTCCTGGATATCGAGGGAGTGTTTAAGAACGTCAAACCAAAGGCAATTATTGGAGCACTGACGAGTCTTGGAATTTATAAGTCGATTGGTGATTGGGTAAATCAGTTGCTCACCAACAGTTTGATCAATTCAAAACTGGGCGAAGCATCGGTTCGGAGGTTCGTCATTAGGGATAACCCCCAAGGCGGTGTGATCTCACCTCTTCTTTGGGACCTAGTGGTGAAGGAACTACTTTCAATACTGGAATGTGAAGGGTGCAAAGCAATTGCCTATGCAGACGACGTATATCGCCCTCAACACACTTAGGGATCTTATGCAGAACGCCCTCTCTAAGCTCTCTAATTGACACAGATGACATTTCTTTACTACCGTTTATCTTCTTTTTTCCCAAAACGTTTATAAAGATTAAACTTCCTTTTTTGCTGTTCGCTTTTTTTTCCTGGAGTTGGCTTCATTTGATAGATTTGAAACTTTTGACTTGGGTCTACCACGATATCTTGAAAAAAAAAATCTTGAAAGCAAAAATCTCGAAAAAAAAGTATATAAATTAAAAATTCTCGAAAAAAAAATCTAGAAAGCATAATCTCGTATAACAAAAATCTCGAATTAATACTAAAACACCGGCCCAGTGCAAGTGACACTCGCGACCTAGGTACCTCCTAAAAATGCGAGCAAGATATTTCATTGCAAAATCATCGGTCCCACGCAACTCGTAATAATACAAATTAACAGACAGAGCACAACCCTCCATCCTCCATGACATCGACCGAGATGCACAACAAAAAAATATTCACCATGCTCTCCCATCAAACCTCACAAAAGGTATTTCTCCTCAAGCACATCTGATATGCAAAGATCCTATATGAACTAGGTATTTGTGAAATTGTTTTCATTCCAAGAATTTTGCAGAAATTGTTGCACGATATATGTAATAGAATTTTTTTTCTGCAATTGGCATTAAAAATTTACAATTTAAGATGATCAGTGTTGTTGTTGTAAGCAAGCATTTTCGCAGGGAACCCACAAATATCGAACTACTACCCAAAATATGTGCCAAAAACGCCTGAAAAAATACCCAAAAATATGTGAAAAAACCACGTCAAAAAACCATAAAGAGCATTTAAAAAAAACGCAAAAAAAGCATCGAAATCAGTTCCCATTCTTACGTTGTCAAAATGCACCGAAATATGCGCCAAAAACTTCGCAAAAATGCGCCAAAACGCCCAACCAAAGCGAGAAAAATTCCCGCCAAAAATGTGGAAAAATTTCGCAAAAAAACGCGCCAAAATACTCGTCAAAAAACCCGCCAAATTAAAAAATGCGCAAAATATGCAACGTAAAAAACAATGCGCTCCAATTGGATGCGACCAGCTCCACATCTCAGAATCGACTGCCTGCAAAAATTCGAAACACGCCTTTTTATAGAGACGCAATATGTTGCTGTGTGGCACGTTACGTAATTTAATTCACTTCCATACTCATGTTGTGACTCTGAGCATAGCTCGCCCAGAAAAACGCGTCAAAATAGGGGTATCACTATGCACCCTGCGTCTGCAGCTTTCCCCTTCCGAGTTCCTAGCACGTCAACAGTTCCCTAACCAGTATGTTTCAGAGAAGGGGAAATAGGACGCCAAGTTGTGAGGTTTCCTACATGTTGACAGATCTTTTTGGCAGATACCACACCTAGTTTTGATAATCTGACTTCTGAGAATCAGCAAATAAATCAACTCACCCACTGAGCTATTCAGTTCTCCCCCTTGGGGTTTCCTCCTGCTCATCTTTAGGTGGCAAATCGCCATAGGTGCCAAAAACTGCCAGGAGTTCAATACGATACCCTAAGAAAATCGAATATGGAAAAGACGTAGGTAGGTAAAGGAAGGAATTTACGAAACTGAAAGTCGGATCCCCAGCACCGTGTTTTTTGTCATCGTCTAGGCGTCTCATCAGTGAACGAGCAATGCGTGACGAAAATTGTTTTTGGTTTGGAAAAATATCCTATTCACCAATACTTTGATTCGACTTGACTTGTGATCTGCACTTGAGTCGTTATACCACCCTATCCAACGACTGCGATTTTCCTTTGTGCTAAGTCCTTTGTAAATGGCGTAACAAAGATTTAAAAAAAATTCAACAATCCGGTAGCTAACCATGAACAATTTAATTTAATGTTTCAAATGTAACTACCGTCAGATCATCCAAATGGGCTTAACTCTAAGCCAGATGGGTATTAATTCGGAATCACAATAATTCAATTTCCAGACGAAAACGCTTAGCGGTCTACGAGTATCTATACGGATTGTGTGCGCGTTGCCATATATTATTTCATTATGCAAATACGATTTTCGTTTCGCATACATAATTCAAATTTACAACATGTCCAGGGAGTATCCTCTATATGTCGGTTCAATATGATTTTCTATAGTTTAGCGAAATTGAATTTAAAACATTTTTTCTATTGTTGCGCTCTGGCTGTATCCAATTGTATGATGGGTGTTAAGCACAAAACCCGATGTGATTATTGAACAAAACCCGGTTGAGTAGTTTGGTTGCATATAGTGAAAAAAAGCACAAAAAAATAAGGATTTCCTTTTCATATGAGCGGGTGTAACCACATGACACGCATTTGGTTATTACATTCAGGCGAGGTTATTCTTCTCTTTTGGGTTTGCTATTGATGTTGGCGTTTGAAGCGTTAAATTAAATTATTCTACTGTGAATTTGAGTGGAATTTCACTGCGAGGATTTAAATAATATAGGCTATAGGGTTGCCCGAAATACTGAGCATGCTTCGCGATTGATAGAGCACGAAATCTTGCACAATCAAACCAACACCGAAGACTATGAACACCTCCCCCGTTTTTCTAATGAAAGCAAAGTAACTTCTCAGGTGCCTGTGGGGAGATCATTTATAGTTCTCTTATAGACAGGAGTTGAATTTGAATTCAGTTTCAGAGATGTACCTATCTCCGAATGTGGGAAAAAATGCGACTGATTTATTGAAATGCAAATTAATGAGTACCATATTCGCAAATTTGAGAATCTTACCTTCTAACGCAGTCGAGAAGCTGATCAAAAACCATTTGGATTCGTTTGAATTTTTAATAACAACAGCTCCCTCAATGCCCACACATCCTTCGATCAAATTGACAAAAATGCAAAACCCTCATTCTTAGTATAGTCTCTCACTTAAGATCCGCCTCCTATCCAACAAGAATAATTTTCAACCACCTCCACCAACCACCACCAACCAGTCCACCACTGCCAGCCACGACATTCCAGATTCCACTGATATCCAACACGAAAAAAAAACCGCCTCCTATCGAACAAGAATAATTTTCAACCGCCACCACCACCACTGCCAGCCACGACAAGAATAATTTTCAACCACCACCACCAACCACCGTCAACCACTGCCAGCCACGACATTCCAGATTCCACTGATATCCAACACGAAATCTCCCCATGCAATCCAACACGCATCCACATAATGCATCGAGAGCGATAAACACACAAGCCACACCCGTTTCGGAGTAATTCTCTCGGTTTGCTTGCGCGTGGATCGTGTTCAACCCAACACCAATATGGTATGCGTACGGCCGTGTGGGTGTGGTGACACTGAAAATGGTGTATGCGATGGGTATGTAATGGGTATGTAATGGGATTGGAATGGAAGTTCCAATTGTGGCGTATTTTATGTGGTGAAGGTGATTGAGTTTTTTTGTAAATATCTTCTAAAATATTAACTTTTCGACATAACAGTCTTCAGCACATATATAGCTACGAAGATGATCTACAAGAAAGGATTAAATGTATTTTTTGTAAATCTAAAAATAAACATTTTTTTGTGCGAATGAACATATTTTTTCCACGAAATTAATAATAACTCCCAAACCAGCCGATGTATTCTTAATATTGGTATTTGTCGATTAACTAGAGGTTATACCTGATGCTGTATGCAAATTCCAGCCTTCTACGCCAATTAGTTCTTGAGATAGACCTAGGTACAAAATTTTCTTATTCTATTCGGACAGACATCTTAGCGAAAGCAATAAGGTTCCTCCACATGGAAACGGAACCTTAAAAATGGTGTTAAAAAGTGCGATACGTATGGGGGCGCTGCCCCCTGCTTGGGTTTACTGTTTGGATATGGGGTGGGTGGGGAGATTTTTTCGAGATATAGGTAGTCTTTCGAGATTTTTGTACATTCGAGATTACGCCATGATCCCTTTTGACTTTCCTCAAATAGTGATAAGTTGGTTATTAGAAATTACAAGAAAAATAATAAAAAAAAAACACACACACACAAACACAGCTGTCAAATTAGTATTTGCAGTTCTCTAAAAAGATCCTATATTAACACAGAAGATTCGAAATGATACATTATAATATGTTAAGTCTTATGTAGAACTATGTTAAATTGTATGTATATAATATATTGTGTCGTGTAATTAAAATTTTGATATTTCCAAACGAATTTTGTCTTTCTTTTACGACGAAGTTCCTTTGGCTAAAATGACAGCTCCCAGGCAACAAATTCTACATTTAATATTATATTGCTAATAACTGGGTCATTAAACCTCAGGTTTCTGAAAGCTCTCAAAAATCCTAGGACAAGTTTCCAAAAACAAACCTATGGACCGAATTCGGGATGACAATTCGATTGGATTCAATTTTAACTACTTACTTTTCAACAAAACCTATTGAAGAGTATTTATACCAATCATGTAAAATTTAGGAAGCAAAATAAATATTCACAAATGAGTCCAGTGCGAATTTCTGGCATTGTTCCAGGGTTCTTGACAGCTTTCAAAAAGGGCATCTAAACATATTCTGTGATCTAAATTGTTTCAAAACCCTGACCGAAATCATTCTCGAAACATTTTTTTTTAGCTCGTAATCAACTCTGGCCTGTATTCAACCAATTTTTTATTTTTTTTTTTTTACCTACTAGTGCATTTTTTAGTCATCATTTAGTGCATTGTGGCATTTTGATAATTTTTCGAGTCATTGCACACTTGCACAGCCATTATTTTGTAATTTATTCTTACCATCCGTTCGCAAGTAATCGTTAAGTATTTGAAACAATGGGAAAGAGTCCCATGAATCCTGCGGCTGTTCAGATAACACACGATCCATGTCGACGGCGAAGAGGGACCAGAAGATCTCGGCATGTTCAACAAGTAGATCACTGAACCATGCAAATGCCTGTTGTTTTAATTTTGTTGTAAAAGCTGATTTTAGATTCTTTGTACCAATTTTTTTTTTTTTGTTTGTTAAAAGGAAAAGTTACTATTTATTCTTATTTAATAATTAATTTTAATTCTTTTTAAACAGTATTGGAAAAGATAATATATAGAATAGTATTAGCAGAACAAAAAAACAAAAAGATGTAGATATATATTTATTATGTATAGAGGCTAAAACGTTATAAGAAGAAGAAAAAGAAAAACAAAGGGAAATTAAAGTAAATTAAGCAGGCATGCAATTTTTATGGAAAATCATGCTGGTTACATTGGTGATATTCAGTCACAATCATCAGACCAAATTAAGAGGGATATTTCTAGGCGACATGCAAAGTTTTATTTTATGCGACTTTTTTTCAAAATTTATTGCAACAAAAGGGTAAGCAAATTTAAAAAAAAATCTACCCTACGTGTTATTTATTTTTTGTATTTATTTATGCATTCCTATAAGCATTGAAATATTACTGAATTCTGTGGCGGCCATTTTTAAGACACACATTAACCTTTAAGATATATTAGCCTTCTTTGTGCTTGTAAAATAAAACTGAATACTTAATTAAATTCTATAAAATATTTTAAAAGTAAACAATAACCTGCCTTGAGTTTTTTTTTTTAAATTGAATTCTAAAAGTAAACCAAATCAAATAAATCAGAAGAATAGAGTAGATGGGAGGAGATCAAAATGAGAAGAATGCGTTCTCTCGACGACAGTTTTAACTTTTTTAATATTTAAATATTTGAAATTAACAGAAGTCCCTAACTATACGTAGTCCCAAACTTTAAGTGGAAGTTGTAGGAAGTTCCATTTATATGAAAGAGCATAACAGATGGACCTCGAAGTGTTACCTGTCATTTTTAATGTAATAGATGTATTTCATTGTTATTGTGTTACTTTTGGACATAATTAAAGATATATGGACTTTTAAGCAGCTTAAACTTTTAATGTGTATCATCCCCTAATGTGCTTAGAAATAAAAATAAAATGGTACCATACCACTTACAGAAGGACATGACCAACCGGTGAGCACTACGAGCAGAATAGGACAGAAGAGCATCCGCTTTTCCGTAGGAAAGAAAGTGCACGAAAGTAGATAGAAAATAGGGCAATAATTGGAAAATTTACCAAAATATAAGAGAACGTGTCAAGGCGACAGGATCTGTACGGGAAAATTGTTTATAGTGGAGTCAGTGTCGCTGTTGAGACGACCATCTGAAAAGGAAAGGTTTCCCGTTGAAGCAAGGATAGGGATATCTATTTCTACAATCAAGATCAACAAGACAGCAGGTGTGAATTGGTGGAGAGGATACGCCAACGCATCATTAAGATTTGTTCAGATGAAAGTATGCTTGACGAATGGAACCTCAGCATCGACTGCCGATGGGGGACCCTCTAAACTGCGGCCGACATTGAAGCATCAGTCTCCTTAACATAGCATAGAAGATCCTTTCTGCTGTGCTGTGTAAACTTCTGAAAGCATTCCAACTGATTGGACCCTATCATTGCGGTTTTAAGCCCGGTAAAACCACAACCGACAAAAGGTGAAGTAAAACTGTCGGCGGGGGACCAAACATACCAGCAGTAGTACCAAAGAATGCAGAGCCCAGTTTAAGCGCTAATAAACAAAAAGAGATCCCTCAACTTCCTGAAGCGTACAGACAATAAAGTCAGTTGGACGTGTTTGATTTCTAAACATCTGGATACACTACACCGATAAAGATATTCTCGGTCGCTTCAAGGAAAAGATACTTTGAAAAATGCTGAATTCTGTTTCCATTGACGGGTGGAATGGAAACTAAGCGACGAACTATACGATCTGTTGAGTGATATCGGTGATATAGTCAAAAAATTGTCCATCAAACGTTGAACATAGCTAAGACAGTAGAGTAGATACAAAGCAGAAAATAACGAGCTCGAGTTAGGAAAGGGCCCTTAACTGACCTCAGCGCAACTTTAGGTGGTTGGCTAATGGCTATAGACTGGGATAACTGGAGAGGCTTGTTCGATCTGCAGAGCCACATAAATATGCAAGTAACTTTGGTGTGTCAACGATGATACATTTTCACGAGTACGACTGACAGTAGCTCATAGTCACGGTTACATTTCAGATTTACCAGCCCAATTGATCAGAGGCATGTGGAAATTCTGTATCGAAAAATATCGATTACCGTGTCATTACTTTTCGTCCTGGCATTTTAAATGTTTTCCGAACAATGAACGAAATATCTCTGTAAACATTTTTAAATGACAGAAATAAAGGGATAATTTAGCAAAACAAGAAAATTTCAAACTGCTCACAGTGATATAATAAATAAACCCCACGGAAGGATTACGTCTCATCACTCTAATGTAATACAAATAAATATTATCCTTATTTTTACCTAAAAATACGATATTTACAAAAGTGAATTTACTAAATATTAAAAATCTACTCAACAAAGAAACACATGATTTATCGATGAGTTTGAGTCCATTTTTGAGTTGTGTAGATACTCCACTCAGGTGCTTCATCCTTCTAATTCTGTGAATGCATCTCATTGAATATTATGCATAAAATTTTTATTATAACAAGAGCCAACAAATTATATTATTTTCATGGTCAACATATTCCATGGAAGTGATTAAAAGTTAATTATAATGTAAGCAAACAATATAATAGAAACAAATAGCATAGAACAATTAAATAAAAATAAATAAATAATTGCGAAATAACTGAATAGGCCTCTCTAATAAATCAAGCGCATTAACACTTCCTACGAAAAACTAATTTTTCTCTAAACATAAAAAAAAAAGAAGAAAGCAAGAACAAATTTATGAAAAAATTAAAAATAAATAAATAAAATTATAATTTAAGGAAACTTTAAAAAAAAAAAAAAACAAAAACTTATTATTATTCATTATTCTTGGTTTTCTTAATAAAAAAATCTATATTATTTTAGTACGTGCCGTTGGAACTGGCGCAGTATAAACCGCATGAGTTGGCATGCAGTATCGAAATGGTGGCGGTTGACCGGTTGTTTGAGCTGCCTGTGCAGCTCCCTGTCCACTACCAGATCCTGAAGCTGCTGCCCCTGATGACGAATTTCCGGCTGCTTGATTGGCGTTCGGATTTGCTGGATCGTTACCGGCACCACCATCAGCGGTAACGCCACCAGTTGCATCTTTTTGATCCGTATCATTTTTGCGTAACTATAAATGTATCATTTACCCAAAAATAATATTTTTTTTTTGTTTGTTGTCTTGTTTGTTTGAGAAAATTAAAATGGCTTCTACATGAAAAAATGTATTTTAATTTTTTTTTTTTTGTGTTTGCAATGATGTTATTCTTAATCAAAAAAGGAACAGATAAGTTATAAACTAAAAACTGTTTAAACACATTATATATGGTGGGAGTGCTAAACAAAAAAAAAATTATAAAAATATATAAAAAATAACCAAATGCGATGTTTTGTTTGATTAACAAATTTTGTTTTTATTTTTTCTTTATCCAATTCATCAACTATCTACCTGACCTTTTGTTTTGCATGAAAAAAAAATGTCCAAAAATTATACAAACTTATTGTTTTTTTTTTTGCTAAGTGTGCGCGACGACGAATCGCTCGGTTTTCCTGCCTTTCCTCAATTTCAATTTTTATTTTTTTTCCAAAGTAAAGAATAATTTTTTTTATTAATATACATTTCTCTTCGGTTAATTGAAATAAAAGAAAACAACATCGTATTTGAAAAGCAACATAAAAGCATCCCTATTGGAAACAGAAAACAGACACAGTATGTTTTTTTTTTAACATTTACAGCATCCACATAAAAGTTCCACATAGAAATTAAGAGTATATTTATATTTAAAACATCCAATAGATTTTTACATAGATATTTACTCTACATGTAAAAATAAAAATTTAAATTGAATTATAGTTTAAACACTTTACAACGTTTACATGCTGCTTTCAAGTAGAGAATTTTGCGTTACCGTAAAAAAAAAAAACAAAACACCAAATAAAAAATTTAATAAATTTCATGGACAAATTTAGATTTTTAAGGTAATTTTTCATTTTTTTTTTTTGAATACACGTACATATTATGTATATATATATATATATATATTATTTTGTTACAGCAAATGCAAGAAAACACGTAGAAATATTTAAAATATATAGCGATTCGCTCACACAGACGGTTAAACACGAAATAGTTAAATTGATAAATAATAAAAACTGAAACTGAAAATGAAAGTGGGGAAAAGAAAAATAAAAAGAAAAAAGGAGGCTTCTATAAGGTTGATGGTCACAGAGCTGTATATAAATTACGCACACATACTAAAGATAATCAACAACAAGATAGTACATCAGGCATTGAAGATGAAAAGCTTTCACTGACACTGTCGATTCGGTGAAGGATGACTGTTTGAGTACTATCAAGGAACAAAAATGGATGTGTGAAAATGGAAAGCATTTTTTTTTTCTACAACAAATTCAGAAATTGTTGTTTATTGTTTATAGGGAAAGAGATACTGTCTAAAATAACGATCTTGGTGAAGCTTTTCCATATTCCTCGCGAAGCAACAATTTAGTTGTCACATGTATAACGGAGCTAAACGGCTTAAAGAGGCTTTTGATTTTGATTTTTTTTTATGGCGTGCACTATCTCGGTGTTATATTATCTTTGGCTATAAATTTCTTTACTAAAAATGTTCGATTTCGATTTGTTCTGACAACTAGGTGTACCCCTCCCGGTTTTGCCCTTGCGTCAGGGATGATAATTGATTAAATATGTTCTTGGGTATTACTGCGGAAAAAAATCTGACAAAAACAAAAAGGACACAACAAATTAGACAATTTCGTATAGTTACAACGAACCGCCTGACATAAAACTTTACAAAAAATACGGTTAAAGGCAACAACCCTGTATTCCCTATCGACTGCGATTAAAATTCCGCAGCTGCATCGCCGCCGTATGGACACCCACAAGTGCCAAAAGGCACTGTTAAGCACCAAGTGGCCGAAAACAGCCTTTGGGATCGAAATCAGAATAATAAGACCAACAGCGACAAAAAACTAACAGAAAAAAGGTCTGATGTATCTACCTACACACAGACCATAAATTAAGTAAAAAGAGCTTGCAACGTCTCAATGGTAAAAAGACCGTTTGGAAAAGACACAACTAGTACTTTTTAGTACAAAATACAAGATACCACTCTTCAAGTGTAGCTTTCCCTTTCGGATAGCGCAAGAAATCTTGGTACGGTCCTAGATAAAAAATTAATGTTCATGATTCCGAAAGGCTCGTAATGCTCTCTTCATCTGTAAGAGGACATCAGGAAAAAAGTGGGGATTGAGTCCAACAATGATGCATTGGTTGTACATCATGGTGGTTAAACCCATCCTCACCTATGGGGATATGTTCACCAGGGTACAAATAACAGCCTGTACTGCCATAACTGGAGCTCAAATCTGAACTAGTCAGGATCAGGAGCTGCCGCACATTGCTCAGAGCATTAAGCGACCAGAACCAAGTCAGATTGTGTTGGGTACCCGCACACTGTGATATTGAGGGTAACGAAAGAGCTGACGTTCTGGCCAAAAACGGGAACAGAGCTTCCACAAATGGAAACTATTAAGACCACCAATACCCGTGGCCAAGAGAATTATTCTCAAGAAGGAACAGAATGATATTGGTCCATGCTATTGTGGTCCTTTAAGGGTCACAAATTTGGGTAAATTTCAAAACCGAAATCGAACATCTTTATCGAGAAATAACCTTTATTCTCATTTGTAAACACCAAGATTGAAAATATTCACATACGAGTATGTTCATTAATAGAAGCTTATTACTAGAAAATATTATTATATAGTCATACATTCAGTTCTACGTTCTGAGACAGATATAGTGATGAAATCAGAAAGTATAGAGAACAACAAGCAAAACTGGTAATTCGTTAATGCTTACCTCTGCATAGTGCTCTTCGTTTTGCTGCAACAGATCGACACACAGCTCTGCTAAGTGTATTAGGTCTTCGAGCTTTTTAGCTGGCGGAACTATCATTTCTCCACGAAGATCCTCTGAAATAAATAAAATAAATAACTTTATGTCCTTTTATATTTTGTCGGCCATCACTAACCCTCGATTTTCGCCTCTGACGATAGCCGGGTATAATTTACAAGCGCTGCCGTTTCGAGACTCTTCTTAATCATTTGTCGAACTTCTTCGGGCGGGACCGGTGTCACAATATCCTTCATTAGCACCCGCTCGAGGAGCGATAATGTTGCCTTCAGTGCACCCTCGGGCCGGCCGAATGGAAAACAAAATCGGAAATTCGTTATTTGATATTCGAGAAGGACGCGCAACCGTTCTTTGATCTCCTGGAATTTCTCCTTCTCTTCGTGTGTTATGCTGCCAACGCCATCTGGTCTGTGTTTGTGTGGTGGTGTGGTTGGGCAACCCAAAGAAAAATCACAATCTCATTAACCGTCCTCTTCGTTTAGCAAAATAGATGATGATAATATGCAAAATAAAAATTGTTCGTTACCTATTCCCATGGACATGACTGGCACAAAATGCAAAAGAATAATGTATTAAAGTTGGATCAATCATAAAATGCTTTTCGGCACGATCCAATAAATCGGACAGATAGCACAGATGACGATAACACCCTCTTACGCCGTACCGTGCACAGTATTCATCCAAAACGAACACTTGTCCGGGACTAAACCAACCCTATGTATGTGTATTATAATAGGAATTTTGTTTTGTTACGAATTTTAATATTTAATTCTCAATTCAATTCAATTAAAAAAATAATAAATTTTATAATATTAAAAAAGCAAAATTATCTTGTCTCTGATTGACTTGAGCTAGCATCAGTCATCATCATCAGTGAGCTTAAATCAATTAGAGCCATCACATTTTGCACACAAAACTAATAGATATATTTACACAAAATTTTGATTTAATTTGGAAAAAAAAAAATAAAATAATAATTTATTATTTGAATAGATAATTACCAAAGATGCATATGGATCGTTTAGTCGATATTCGAGCGTAAGATTTTGTAGAATTCTAAATAGCGTCGCATGATCAAAAGTACAAGGATCGGCACTTATAAAATCTTCCATGCCATGTTTTCTCGCTTTGTCAGCATCTATTGTGTAGGGGAAATTTGAAATGTATTTGTATTGTGAAAATATATATACGTAACAACATGAAAGCACATAAACAGAGAGCAATTAAATTAAAGTAATTTATTTAATTTTTATTTTTTATTTTTTTATTTTTAGAAGAATAATTAAATTTTGAACGTGCTATCTGCTTAGGGCATTGTTTTGATTTTGAATTTCGTTGATGGATAAATTTCTCTATGGAAGGTGTATGAGGTTAAATTTAATGTCCGGATTTAATTGGGAAACTACTAGACGGATTTCGGTGAAAAATTTACTAAAATATTTGTTGTGTCCCTCTTCGTGTTATAGATATAGTATCTCCCTTTATTCCCTTAATAATACGTACATAATATGAAAAGATACATTTTCTATTTACCTATTCTAATGAAATTATTTTCTACTAGCTGTGTCCGCGACTTCGACGAAATAACACTTATGTAACACTGAGTTTCTTTCAAATTCCTATACCCAAGGGCCAACGCAAAGGAAATTTATTTAAATTCTAATCAATTACATTCCTCACTTATTAATCACTTCAATTATCAACGATAAGGAAGCAACGATGGATAGATAGATAGATAGATCTGAGTTAGATTATAACCCTCGACCTTAAAAATGATTTGCTGGCTCCCTGTGTCGGAGCACTTTATCACTTTTGGACCAATACACACGGAGCAACTGGAAAAAAACTAGTTACGGACTCAGTGGTAACTTGACTGCACACACGAGGATGCTCGTTCTCTAGTTCGTTCAGTGTCGTCATGTTTTTCAATCTCCCCCACCATCAAAAGGTTGGTCTGTTGTTCGCTCATCTTCGACAAACTGGAAACTGGCAACCTGACATGCAAATCAACAGACGCAGACGCAAACGAATTTTCAAACAACTCGCATTGTTTAATCAACTTTTTTCCAGTTGCTCCGTGTGTATTACCCTCTTTCGCGCCTGTGTGTGTTGGGAACGTTAATTGATATTGTCCTTGTAGAATGTAGGGGTGGTTAAAAGGATTACCACTACGAACATGATAGTAGCAAACTAACTGAGCTGGTCATGCTTCAATTTCTTACTATTACACATGTAAAAAAGGCGTTTGTTTCAAATGTGGGGGTGTTATTTTGAAAGATGCTTTTTGAAAAGTAAAATGCTGGATTTGGGGTAGCAACGCCATCTGTTTAAATTTGCAACAACCCACCCTAAGTTGTGAAATTTCAAACATTTACGCTTGTATTGTCAAAATATTGTGAGAAATTAATAGAAATTGAGGTGGGATTGGAAAACGTGGCATAGCAGCCCCATACAAAAAAAGGTAAAATAAATAGGCGGCACAACAGGCGGTAGACACCCAAGGCCTAGCTTCTCACAACCATTCGTTTTGTGTGAGTTTCTATTTTTGTAACGAATGGAAGGGACCTACAATTTTATGCCGAGTCCGAACGGCTGAATTGATAAGCTTTATCAGGACATTCATACTCTCGGATGTTTGTCAGACGTTCGCGAGAGGTGACGCAGTAGAAAAAAACCTTAAGATGTAATTTGTGTTTTTCCGGGGATCGAACCTGGGATCCCTCGCACAGTAATCCAGCACACTAACCACTGCGCTACTGCGCGCTCTACTAATAGTTGGTTATTTTTTTAATAGGCTAAATTTTTTTGTTGTCGTACCGATTGCGGCGTTATTTCAAAACCGACTGTTATGAAATATGCACCAAATGAAAGATGAATATCCGTAAATGGTCTATCGCATATATTTTTTTTTGTCACAAAAAATAAAGAAAATTGCTGATTTACATAAAATCTACAAGTCTATCTATTTGTGTCTATCTTCCTTTTATGTTTGATTACCGATTAATTTCTAATTTTAAAAGAACCCTGTTCTAGACTAAATTAATGAATTCAGCTTAAAAAAATAATAAAAATGTGTTAGTTTTATGCAAAGCATTTAAAATATACACGCGCACATATACATCTCCACATTATATGTGAATGCACACGTCAAAATGCATTCATATATATGTATAGACAAGTTTAAAGGATAACTATTTAAAACTCCCATAAAATGTATATATTCATGTATATTAATCGATTGTATGGATTTGTTTTTGTAGGTACCTCCTTGTATTTTTGAAATAGCTGAATTTTTGTCTTGCGTTACAGGTGGTGTAGGCTTGTGCGATTGACCGGTGGCACGATACATTGCCATAACCCAAAGACTGCATTCGTTTTCATCGTCGCAAGCGTATGCTATGCTATCACCTTCTCGAACTGCATTGAAGAAGTATTTGCCTCCGTTTAAGTCTATGCCGAACATGAGGTTTGCTATTTTTTGAAAATCATAAAAAATTAATTTAAAGTTATTGTTATTAATATTTTAAATATAAATTTATTTTTCTCCACAAATTTTGTGTGTGTGTGTGTTTGTTTACCACTGGCTCCTTCAATGTAATCAACTGTATATCCATCGAGTTGCATCATTTCTGATGGTTCAGACTTTTTCTCTTTATAACTACACATCGCAAATGTATATTGTGACACTTGTACTAGAACGAAATATCGCTTTTTCCATTTCTTCCACACGGTTTTACCAATTGCAAATAAATAACTAAAAGAAAAGAGATAAAAGTAGACAACACTGCATTTACTTGTTTAATATAGGTTATGTTCTTGAGATATGTACCTATATAGATGTTTAATGAGAATGTGTGTTTTTGAGATACAGATTCATCGATTTTGAAAATAAAGACATTGTGCTGTGTGTTGAAATTTTAAACTTACTGGCTGAATGCGATCCTCGGATAATGATAGACTTACTTGCAGCAAAAGGACAAAGACATTCGGATTTGGACGTGGAATGTTTGGATTCTGAAGGGGCCAAACATATAGTGGAAGCCCACGAATTTTAAAAAGCAGGCCCAATGTGGTGCCTAATCCACTGTGACTGTGATGAACTCACATCCTATTCAACCAACCTATAACTGATGTCAAGGAAACACTATAAGATGACCCGAACAAAAAGAGGATGGAAAACTATGCGACATTTATTACGACGATTGCTATAATGACAGCAAGAAGTTCGAGTTATCGACGTGTTCTTAGGATGAATTCGCCAACATCCGGCTGATATCCACGATTCTATCAAATAATTAGGCCTATTCGGCAAAATCTTTTATCCATTTTTCCTGTTATTCTGTTATGAATTTCCATACAAAAGTTCGAACTGTCAAAAAATCTTTTACGGTCTCCAGAATTGGTATTCTGCGTGCAAAAATCTTTTATGAAATCTGTTATAAATCATAACAGAATAAAAGACAGAATTTTGTGACTTTTATCATAAAAGATTTTTATTAATTAGAAAGTTTTGAATTGAAATGGATATCTATATAATTTATCGTCAACGAAATGTTTTTGTAAGACAAATGTAATAATTGTGCATAAACTAGTGGGTATGTAATCGAAAATAATTTGGAAAATTGTACCTACGAATAGCTACTTCTCCGGACGGAGCGATCCATGCTTCGGTGGTTTGGTCATGTTAAACGCATGTCCCCAACCAGGATCGCACGACGTCCTATGGAATCCGTATCATCATCAGGCAGGCGTCTCCTAGGTAGACCCAGTATGAGATGGTTATATCAAGTTCATAATCTCTCCTCTACACCCGTATGAGGAGAGGATTGCCCTTGATGATTTAGAGACGATGTCGGAGAATCGAGAGCTATGGAGGGTCCACTTGAGCAACCTATACTCGCAACCCACATAATGGATAAGCGGACAATTGAAAATGATTGAATGAATATTTTTGGTTTAGACGAAGACACCGATCACTTTTGCTGGAACTATGAATAAATAGTTCCAGCAAACTAAGAATAAATAGTGTAGAGACGAACAAGGAAACCTTGTAGTGGAGTCACAGTCGGTGCTGAGGACATGGAAAAACCATTTCTGCAGACTGTTAAACGGCGAAGACGACACATATTCCGCTGTCCGGCAGAATGAACCATTCAACTTGGACGATGAAAGCCAAGAATTCCGTCCACCTGACCAAAATGAGGTAAGGATAGCAATATCCAAACTGAAGTCAAACAAAGCTGCAGGACCGGACGGTTTATCGGCCGAGCTTTTTAAGGCAGCGAGAGATGACTTGGTAGAGAGCATACAGCAACTCGTTTCTAAAATTTGGTCAGAGGAAAGTATGCCTGATGAATGGAGCCTCAGCATTGTTTGCCCGGTCCATAAGAAAGGAGACCCTCTAAACTGCGCCAACTATAGAGGCATCAGTCTCCTTAACATCGATTACAAGATCCTGTCTGCCGTATTGTGTGAACGCCTGAAACCATTTGTCAACGAACTGATTGGACCCTATCAGTGCGGTTTCAGGCCCGGTAAGTCCACAACCGACCAAATATTCACACTACGACAGATCCTGGAGAAAACCCAAGAAGTCCAAATCGATACTCACCATCTATTTATCGATTTTAAAGCCGCATATGACAGCATTTATAGAGACGAGCTATACAGAGCCATGTCTAGTTTTGGCATCCCTGCCAAACTTGTCAGATTGTGCAGAATGACGATGGAGAAAGTCCGCTGCTCCGTAAAGGTCGGAAACAATCTCACCGAGACCTTTGATGTCAAAAAAGGATTTAGACAAGGTGATGCGCTGTCATGTGACTTTTTCAACATCATTCTTGAGAAAATTGTGCGAAACTCGCAAGCCAACACCAGGGGCACAATTTTCCAAAAGTCTGTGCAACTACTTGCATACGCTGACGACATCGACATCATTGGCAGAACACAGCGAGCTGTCACTGGTGCGTTCACTGGTGCGTTTGCAGGTATCAGCGCAGAAGCGGCAAAAATGGGTTTAGTGGTGAATGAGGGCAAAACAAAATATATGCTGTCAACAAGAAGGGACACACAACATCGAAGAATCGGACAGAACGTCACGATAGACAGCTATAACTTTGAGGTAGTTCGGGACTTTGTCTACCTCGGCTCCGCTATTAACTCTGAAAATGACATCACATCAGAAATCAAGGACAATCTCAACGCATGACATCTCATCTTTAGACGGACTAATTGACTTACTCAATTTGCATAAAGAAACATGGCTGGAAACACATATAATACAACTGTCAGCCAATTGATCATGTCGCGATCGACTGACGGTACTCCTTCAATGTTCAAGATGTCCGCCGATCCGAGCATGCAACAGAGTTGAGCAACGACAAATTTTTATAGTCAAGGTACAAAAATGCGGTATCAGACGTCCCAACTACAGATAAATTTGGTGGGGAGATTTGACATTCAAGATCTCACATAAACAGATGCTAGCGTTAACACTAGGAATCGAACTCAGGGAAGAACTCTGGAGAAATCCAGAGAGACTCTCTGGGTAAGGTACATATATAGTGGTAGGGAGACGAAAAGAGACCCGACAATGGTGGTCTGGTTCGAATATCTCTCGATTTATATATGTATGTCGAGAAGCCTTAGCCTTAAGTGCCGATAGACGACGCAACAGATGTGTACAGAAGCTCCCGATCGACAAAATAGAGAGTTGCTACTCCAAAAACAATCTTCGGAAGTTATAAGACAAACGTAATAAGAACAGAGACCTGTAGAGATGACCAAGGAAAGCCTGTACTAGATTCATAGTCTTTGGTGATAAGCAGTACAGTAAGAGCTAGCCTTTGGTGGAGCATAAGGAAGTATAGGGACTAATAAAAAAAATGTTAAGTCCGTCAGTATCTGGTACAGGTATTGTCTCGTTTACAAGCTGGTTTAATCTATTTACTTCAGCAATGATATTATGTCGGTTCGGAATGTCTAAGCCAATCAGAATTGTATTGCATTCCGCAGCAATGGCGATTTCAATTCTTGTGATTAAATCAGACAGCGCATCGAGCTTATAACAAGTCAAGTTGTTGTCAATAAATAAAACAGTAATGAATTTGAGCCACTATAAATTAAATTCAAAATTGGAGTTTCGACTTTGGTAGGCTATACGTCATTACATTAACCACAAACATGTTGATGACCGCGATGTTAAACAAAGGATAATGAGACTAAGCGCCACCTAGGCAGATCAAACTCTGACTGTCTAGTGCTGGTTTTTCTATGGCAACATAGACGTATCTATACGCCAAACACTTGAATTAAAGGCTAGTAAGTATGTATTTTGAAAAAATGTGCAGTTCCTTGCGAAAAGGCGTTTTCACCAAAACTATAAATTATATTTTTAAAATGTTAATATAAATTTTAAAATAGTTTTGTGTATTTATTTTTTAACAAAATATTACGTCTCTTTAATTTAATAATACTCACCCGCAATGTTTCATGTTAAGTGGCCTCTCCATTCGACACGCGATCTTTATTCGAAGATCTTGATCGGGTAGATTTTTCGGTACGGTCATTCGGTGCCATTCAGGTGACTACCAATAAATGTAAAAAAGAAAATTTTCCAAAATTTAAAACAATGGTCTATGCGATTAGACGTTTTGCGTTTTGTTACCTTCGAAGATAACGGCGTAGGTTTGATGATAAATTTTCCCAATTCTTTATCTTCTAAGGCTAACATACCCGGGTTTTCGGTATATAATTTAATTTTAACTACTGGCAGAGGATGTGTCGTTGTAAAATCACCTTGTGTATCCCACCTTAGGAAAGGGAAAAACATTTGTATAATTATTGGCAAGATTTTACTTTACTGTCCATTCAAAAATAAGGTTTTTTTTTTTTCACAGTCCGATTGGTTTTAGTGCTTTAAACATAAATCTTATCGTTAAAAAATACCATATAAAATAGTACCAACATTTCAAGTCCAATTTTTGTAAAATTAATTTTATTTTATATTAACTAAATGTGCAGTTAACTGATAAAAAAAAAATTTCATCAAAATCGGTGCATTAAAGTCAATCGGATTAAATTAAAAAAAAAAAATAAACTAATTATTATGTAAGCTTTAACAACTTATGACATTTTTTAAATAAAGTTCACAGTAACACTGAGTGATTTATTCTTTGAACTTTTGATAAAGCTACTTACATAGGTTTCGAGGCTTCGGCTTGATCGGTCTGAAGCTTCTCACCATTTTCGACTTCCATCGTACAATATACTATGCGATTAGGGGCTAACGATTTGAGTCCTTTAACTTCCATCACAATAACTTCTAATTGGAAGGTTAACACTACATCTAATTTTGATAATTGTGTATCACTATCGGCTGAGTCGCCTTCGAGTTTAGACAAAGACCCATGAGATCGTAGAATCATTTTGCTAAATTTGTTATTTTATTTAAATAAATACTTGTATATAAATAATTATTTTTAAAATCATGTGTGTGCTTGGTTTTTTTATAAACCATAAATAAAATAAATTATAATTAAAAAATGAATAGTACAAGAGGTGATAGAAAAATGTAACGAGCAACCATTTGAAACCAGATCGTGCTAACCGGAGAGACGTGTTGGTTGAGGCCCAGGTCCATCCCGGACTGTAGGGCCACCTAAGTAAGTAAGTATTAGTGGCAACACTGGCAACCTATGTGCTGGGGTTCGATGAGGAGTAGAGTTTGGTACATGTAGGTTTACGTACATACCTTGAACTACTTGCATATCGGGAGAACGCAACAAGCTGCCGGCCGGTGGAAAATAAAGAAGCTCCCGGGTCAGCGAGATGTTTTGAAACTGATTGCTAAATCCTCTCCCCGAATATTGCTCAACATAGATAATCGCTGCTTACAGAAAGAGTTTTCAACAAAAACTAGTAATAGGGGTGCCAGATAACCCATCGGCCTAGAAACGTAGACTCTTATGTTTGCTTTGTGCACTTGGAAAACTCTTATACCCAATTTCACAGTGGCATCTTAATCCTGGGCTTAGCTAAGTGTAGGATTGAACATAAACTTCGCTTAAGTATTTTTCGTTTTCACAGGGAGGAGGTGTTCTTTCACCTACACTATGAAATATCACTGTGGACTCTCTTCTCGACAGACTTGAGGCAACTGGCTTTCACATAGTGTGATAATGCCGACGACATAGCAATAATGGCAAGAGGCAAATTCATAGACATCACGGCGGATATCATGAGGAGTGCACTCAAAGTGGTTGAGTGGTGGTGTCTGGAACAAGGACACTCCATTAATGCGGAGAAAACAGATCTAATAATCTTCACTAGGAAGAGGAAAAATCTGGAATTTCAGCCCAGATCTGGAACTAACCCGCCACATTAGCCTCGGGAAACACACTTCAGTATACCAGGCTGAGATGATTGCTTTGCTGCATGCGTAGATATCCTAATAACACTGGATAATCAGGCGGTGTTTAGATGCATGGAGCGGACAAGCATCACAACATCATTGGCACTGGAATGTGTATTCATGCTCAATAAGTGTTCATCTAAAAATTAAGTAACACTGAGGACACATATGGATCGACGGCAACGAAAACGCGGACTCCCTTGCAAAACAGGGGTCAACTAAAAAGTTGCTGGGATCAGAACCATTCTCTTCAATTGGTAGAGGAATGGTAGAACAGCTGACTCACAAATGGATCACGGCAGAACACCAGTTGACCACCTAACTATGCAACAATGTAGACAAGCTAAAATGACAATAAAATGGCCGAACTGCTCCACTCAAAGAGGGAGTCTAAGCATGCGTCGAGGAACATTGAAATGGGTGGTCGCGTTAACTACAAGTCATGGTAATTTCGGGTATCATTTAAGGAAGATGGGCCTTAGAGAGGATGATACTTGTAAGTTATGCCTGGAGGAATCTGAGACAGAGGCACATATATATTGTGTCAATGTCCAGCTTTGGCTGGCAGAAGAATGACGATTTTGGGAAAACACTATGGGTTCCAACACACTAGCTAAGCCTAACCTAAGAAAAGAGAATAGTGGCAAGAAAAGTGTCATCACTCTGAAGTTTGAAGATGAATACAGTGGATTCCGCTTTATTGGGACACCGGATAAACGGGACAGCCGCTTAACTGGGACAAATGCTAAAGAACGGAAACGAATGCATATTTTAGATTGAATTTGTTTCGCTTATTGTGGACAGCAGCCGCTTATTCGGGACATATTCATCGCACATCTTAACACATTTTGACATAAAAAATATCGCCACATTGCCTGTCTGTCTATCACCGAAGATGAGAAAGCATATTGACCCAATGCTATTTAAGTAACGCCATTTTCTCGTGGTGTTGCGCACCTTTTTGCCTTTGTGCAGTTCTAGAAGTGTCAAAGTGGCTTGCTATTACATAGTTTCGTTCCAGTAAGTTGCCGAGAGAAGTACATCGACAAGTAAATGTGAAATAATCGTCATTATATGTAAGTAAAATAATTTTTTGTTTTGTTTTTTTCATACTTCATCATGACTTCGTATTATTGGGACAGCCGCTTAATTGGGACAAAACAGACTAGCCTGAAGTGCCCCAAATAAGCGGAATCCACTGTATATGTAATATAGCCGGTTGGATAATTTGGTCAACCCTTAAGGAGCATGATGCCATTTATATGTAGACATGAACTTCAAATGGTTGCTTTACATTGTTCAAACTTAAAAAAAAAAAAAAAAAAAAATTAAAATCAAATAAGGATGTGTGCATATTAACAAAAATCGAATAAATACTTACAAAAACGATGGCGTGCTGTAATAAGGAAAATATTTTTAATAAAACGTGTATATGAAAATTTGCATTTGATAATTTAAAACAAACAATCAGAAGTCACTCATAATTTTTAATTAGTTTTTTTTTAATGTGTATACCTAATGCAAAGATGTTGGTTGGTAAATGTGTATGGGATTACATGTTCTAGCCATAAATTGTTCTACATGAGTATTATTTTATGTATAAGGTCGAATATCCTTTATAAAACCTCGTACCTGTACATTAATGACCTTCATCTCTATATTCATACTCATTGTATCTAAAACTCATTAAATTGGATAGTGAAATATAATGTCATCTAGATTATTATCTGTGAATTGTTATTGGACTAAAAATGATTGTAATTTGTTAATTGCTAATAACGATAAGGGGGACATTAAAGAGGATCTGAAAGAATGAAACGATAATGACCATGAGTGACCACACAAACTGCACACGTTCGCATCAAATGAATGATGAATTTGTATTTGCAATATGTCACAGAACATATACTAAGCCATTTTTTGAGGTTTCAAAATGTTGATTCTCGAAATTGGGGTTATAAGGAAATAAAGGCTTTCCTTCTATGGTCGTTGGTAGAGACCGTAACTTTTAAATCGTTTAGGTCATTATAGTTGAAAGCTACTAGTTGTACTCCTCGTCCATACAGCCTCGTTTAAACATACGCCAAACCTTGTTGCATACTATCCTATGAGACATTATCAAGTGTTAACAGTCGATATTTCACATTTTGTATCTAGACCTGTTAAGCTTGAATCGCAGGAAGGCCAAGTTTGCTCTTTTGAAAGCATGCAGCTTTGTTATGAGCTTCCATGTAGCGATGGTAATACCTAAGGTGTCTTCTGCGTCCGTCCCCGTGCGTCGGCCTGAAAACCAACTTGTGAGAATGAAATCGAGGCACGATGCAAAACTGACAAAAGTCCAAAAATCCTTACTCAAACTGCGGGAATTTTTTCCCAAAAGATAGACGATTTTGAGCGTCTCCTCGATGCTTAAGACTCACTTTTAAGAGATGCATAGCGCATTAGTGATACGGATGCCGCATTATCGCAATAAGATGAGGTAACCAGAAAACCAAGGCTTGGCTATGTGAGAGCATAGGGAAAATGGCCAATCTATGGGAAAGATTCAAAAAGATTTAACATAGGTACTTAAAGATGTGAAAATGCTGATAATCTTCGTGCATGTTTCAACCATGGGCAAAGAAGTCATCCTGGTCAGACTATGTTCATGAAAATTGAGGGTCAACTATATAGAAAGGTATGAAGGCAGTAACAACACACTAATCGATAGCTCCCAGCGTGCCGTGATAGAAGCGTTCACGGCGATTGCAGAACAGGCGAAATCCTTAAGCCTTGAAGTAAATGAGGACACGACTAAGTACATGTCAGAGCCCCTCTGCTTATACCTTCAAAACGTACTTTCCCTTATCCAGAGCCCCGTGATTCGCTTTGTGGTTCTTTTAAGGAAGTAAATCTTTCTGTCTTTCTGTCTGCCTATCTGTTACCTTTTCACTGAACCAATCGTAATGTAAATTGGAGAGAGGTAGTCTGGAACTTGAAGAAGACATAAATGCTACTTGCAAAATGTGGGGGGGATTGGACAAAGGGGCGTGGAACCTCTCATAAAAGACAACTTTGCGATACTCGATACTCAATATAGCTAAAGTTGTACAATTTCGAACACATTTAAGCCATACAATTCCTGAGCCCGGTCCGGGTGTAGTTACTATACATACTTTATGTATATCCATATGAAGCTGGAAACTTGTACAGTTGTATTAGTAAAAGTTCGTAAAATATAGGGACTGTCACTCGCCAAGAAATGTTAAAAATTTAGATCTGAACCGACCAACAGTAGTGACTACAATTAAAGTTCCATCTATGTGTATGTACACTAATTAGGTAAACAACACTTGTCATGGGAATGAAAAAAAAAAAATTCAAAAATTGTCCAAAAATATGATTTCTATACAGGCACTGTTTCTAGCCAACTAACATAAGAGTATACATAAATAAATACAGAAGTAAAAGTTAAAAGAATAAAACAATTTTTCAACTCAAATTTCATGAAAAAAAAAAGAAAACTAAAACTTACACATTAAACTAAATTTTCCGTAATTTTTTTTTATATTTTAATACCTTAGGAGAAAATTGCTTCTTTTTTGACTGTATAGTATTTTTTTTTGTGTTTTTTTTGCAAAAGAAATAAAATAGTATAGAATACATTTTGACGTTTTGTTTGAAAGGTGTGTCGTTGAGAGAAAAGGCAAAAAAAGGTAAAATTCATATTGTATATAATATAAAATTTAGTTTTTTTTTTATTTACCGAAATGTAAAAACTGGAATCGGCAAAAACTTACCTGTGATTGTATCGCTTAAACTTTTGCAGTCCGTACTTGGAGTCCATGGAACCCTTTGAAACTGGTAATGATTCCAGATTTGCCATCAATAAGTTTATTGAGGATTTCAGTTCGTCTATGTATAATGATTCCATTTCTTTAAGTACGAATTTTGGCATAAGTTTGCGATTTCTTTCCATTTCGCTGACACGTTGTAGCCGGCCGTCTAGTTCACGGCGGATAGCAGCCGCTTGTTCGTCCGCTGAATCCAACTAAAATGAAGAGAAAATAAAAAATTAGATAAAGATTGTGAGACAAAGTCAAAAAAATCATCGTCCAATATGTAATCTGACTCCTCTAAACTTATACATGAAGGAATCTGCCTTAAGGTTTAGCCAAACAGGTACTTGGAACCCGTGCCAGTCACAGATTCTAGGGAAATACATTGGCAACGTTGTCAGTTCTGACTATATGATCCCACATCTAAACTTTGATAGACCATTCTCCTGTAGAGATGAATGGAACACAAATGAGCCCACGAAGAGGAAATCGATATCCATCTGCGTAGTTGGATCGAAGATGGACTGTGGAACCGGTGCCGGTATATTCTCGGAGGAATTAAATATACACTGCTCAATCAGGCTTCCTGATAGCAGTA
This sequence comes from Cheilosia scutellata, assembly GCA_955612985.1. Taxonomy (NCBI): domain Eukaryota; kingdom Metazoa; phylum Arthropoda; class Insecta; order Diptera; family Syrphidae; genus Cheilosia; species Cheilosia scutellata. The sequence continues at coordinate 8,735,288 of OY015315.1, read as the reverse complement.
GTGTCGTCCAAGCAGAGGTTCTGGCAATCGCGGAAGGTGTCATTGTCGGCAATACCAAGAAATGATATTACCATTTTCTTTGACAGCCAGGCGGCTATTAAAGCAGTTTCTGCTATTGAAATAAAATCAAAGTTAGTTCATCGCGGCCGCGAAGAGCTAAAGGTTCTCTGCTAGCAGCACTCCACGGCCCTCTGATGGGTCTTTGGACAAGGTGACAAAGCCGGTAAAGAGAGGACCGACGAACTGGCGAGAAATGGGATGATCGAGCACTGCAGTCGATCAAGCAACCACTCTCTAATCTTAGAGAGCGAGTGGAAAATCAAATTCGCACGAAAACCAACAACAGGTGGAAAGGACTAACTACTTGTGAAGTATCACGGAAGGTTTGGCCAAAATACGACAGTGGCCGGACCATCAAACTTCTACAATTCGACAAGGTCATCGCTGTCTAAATTGGTAGGGGCTGTAACGGGTCATAAATTCATAAGAAACCATACAATGGAACTCAATCTCATTGATGACTACATATGTAGAGGCTGCGGAGACGAAGAGGTTCATGAGGAAGAGAACACTTGGAAGTCGTTACTTCTATGACCACAAGAATTTTCTGATGTCTCACTTTCTGATCTTTGCGGATATCAGGATGGCTGGACGGCGCGCGTCGAGTAATCACAAGAAGAAGGGACATGAGGTTAACCCCAATTTAAAAGGACCTGAGTGTAGTACAGCAGGATATACCCTGCTCTCTCAACCCGTTAACCTAACCTAACCTAAATGTAGGCGAAATAAATAAATAGAGATCTAATAATAAATATGAATTAAATTCGTGACGTATACGTAATATTTTTTTGTATGAGGTGAAATTACGTCGGATATGAATATGTAAATTTGGAATTTGGCACGCGGGAGAACTCATTCTCAAGACAATATGTTGCTGCTGACGTTTTATGTATAATTATAATCTAATGATTATAACTTATACACCTCAGTGAGTACGTTACACGCTCGCCATCGCCTATCGTATACGTTTACGCCTACGCCAATCGTATAATTTTTTTTTGAAGTATAACAGTAAGCTATTTTCAACGGTGCCTACGCATATATAAGTGATGGTACATATGATAATGAGGAGAGTAAATGGTTCAGACACATAATGTCAGCTTAGAGGGCATGTGCTCGTATAGTAATGTGCCTCTAGGACTAGGCCTAGCTTACTAGTTTATGATGCATAATTCTGAGGATTTTTTTTAGTTTAGTACAAATTCGGATAGTGCTTCTAACTTAAGTATTTTTAAATGTTCATAAGAAGTAATTTTCTTTCATCTCCACTTTGGCTACGAATTTTATTAATGTTGTCAGGCTATCGATTTTTTCTAAACTAACTTAGAAATTTATTACAATTCGACATTAATCTTTATTTTCCAATTAATCACCATCACACCTGGACTTTGAGATTTCGAAAATAAAGCTTTCAGTAGTTCGAATATGAGTATGTGATTATACATATATATTATAATACAAAGGCAAAGAACCTTTGATTGATATTTCCTCTCATTTGTTTGCTTTCTAAATTATTCCCTTTTTGGAACATGCGCTGTGCTCTGTTTGGCTTTAGAATATCCCAGTATTATGAGTGAAATAATCCCAGTATTTTTCGGAAGCTCTTTAAGTCAAAGGGCCGTTAATTTCAAATTAGCTGATTTCATTAAAATGACTGTAACAACAACTGTTTTCCAACTCAATTTGTTACATATATTTCTGTAAAGAGCTGTAAAGAACCATATGTAGTTTTGGCATCACTAACAAACTCGTCAGATGGGGCAGAATGACGATACAGAACTTTCGCTTCTCCATTAATGCCCCTTTTTTTGGAAGACAACTACAACCAAACCAAGGTTGTCTTTCTCCAATTGGTATTAGAGATAGTTGTCTGTCAAAGGACAACCCTCACCCTATGAGTAGACAACTAATAGAATGGTTGTCTTTTCAGTTGTGTATATGTACATATTATGCTGGGTTTCCACTTGTCGATTTTAAATTGACAATTGACGTATTTTTATGCCAATTAAAAAATTTGCAAGTGGAAATAACGAAAAATTACTTTTCAATGAATTGACAAACAGCGTATGCCAATAACTGACAAAGAATTTGATTGACAAGTGAAAATAGATGAATTGTCACCACTTTGACAGTGAATATTAATTGGCATCAATTTCAGAAGTTTTTCAATCAACTGACAAACGATTTCTTGTCAATAATTGACACAAGTGGAAATGAACTGACGGTGGTGTCGTTCAATGACATAAACGCTAAAGCTGTCAAACTTTGTCAATCGACCGACATGTGGAAACCCACCTTTAAAAAAGACAACTGAGTTGTATTGGAGTTGTCCTGAATATCAAAATCAAACAACTGCTTCTTATCAGTTGTGCTGGATTTGTTGAACTCAAAAAATCGGAATTTTTAAAGAATGGAAAAAACAACTCAAATTTAGGAACTACTAGAATATCTATATATATAAAAACTAGCTGACCCGGCAAACGTTGTTCTGCCTAAAATAGTTATTTTAAATATTTCAAGATTTATTTTGATATTTTTGTTCAATAATTATATCTTTTAATAGGAATGAAGGCGGATAGCTTCAGTGGTTCAGCGGCCCTTATCGGACTTACATACGCACCAACGTTTTTATATAGGTAATGTAATATAACTGTACTCGCCCGGCTTTGCCCGTGCACATAAGTTGTATTGCTTAGGTCTTACATAATAATGTTCAATCGTAAAATGCGAAAAATGAAAATAAATCCATTTTTATTTTATTTCTGCGTAAACCTGAAATACAGCAATACGGACAAAACAAAAAAAAAAGTCATGAGAATCGCCCCAGCGGTTATCGAGTTACTACGTCATCGATTTTCACCCCATAGAAGATCTTTTTTGTATCGGCGGTGCCACGCCCCTTTGTCCAATTTTGACCAATCTTCTTAGGTGCACTTCTGAAACAATACCTAAGATTATCTATAAGTTTTTGAGATATAAGATTTTGAATGTTTTTTTTGTGTGGGCTGTGCCACTCCCCTTTGTCCAATTTTGACCAATCTTCACAGGTGCACTTCCCAAACAATACCTAAGATTATCTGTAAATTTGAGCTCAATCGATTTGGCAGTTTTGGAGATATAAGATTTTGAATGTTTTTTTGTATGGGAGGTGCCACGCCCCTTTGTCCAATTTTGACCAATCTTCACAGGAATACTCCAGGCCGATACCTAAGATCGTATGTAAATTTAAACTCAATCGATTCAGTTGTTTTCGAGATATAAGATTTTTTTTGTATGGGAGATGCCACGCCCCTTTGTCCAATTTTTCTTTTTTCTATAACCCGTACTGAGAAAATACCTTTCCAACAAAGTATAAATCATCAAAATCGGTTCGGCCAATCTCGAGTTATGGGATTACATCGGATTTCGGACACTTTCTTTTATATATATAGATAAGTTGTATTGTGTTTGTCGCTAATGTTCTCTGTAATGCGTGAATCGATTTTGGTTCTGGAAATTTCCGTCGTAACAGCGCCCATACGAAAAAAAAAAACATTAAAAATCTTTTATTTCGAAAGCCACCGATTCGATTGAGTTCAAATTTACATACAATCCTTGGTATTAGCCCAGGAATGTTGATGTGTGGAGCCTCCCATACAAAAAAAAAATAATAACATTCCAAACGCTCAACATTTTTTTCAGTTATTCGTAATTGCCAGGAGAAGCTTCTGCCGAAAGAAAATTTTGGGAAAACACTCTGGAAAAGTCAAAAAGTTTTTTTTTGTATGGAATTTTGTGTGCAATTGTTCTGGAATGGCTTTTCGAATGGAAAAATAAAAAATTTCTAGTGGAAAACTGAAACTTGAAAAATTCCAGAAATTTGTTTGAGCTTGCAAAAATTTCGGATAATTTTGAAGCGAGACCCTTGGCAAGGTCTGCATTCTTTTCATCCAGAATTTCTTTAAGTTTTTCGATACTGATGCCTGTTATATACTCCTCTTCCATGTTACACGTAGTTTCACTTGGGCAACGTTTTTCACAATTGAAGTGGTCATGTGAAGTCTTCTTGATACGTCTTTTGTTCATGTGCGATGGTTACTTAAACTAGTTCTATATTTATACTAGGGTTAACTCAGATTTTATTATACAGATGTAGGATGCTCTTTTTTGAATGTGATTACCTAAAGTAAAATATTTTTATTAAAATTATTCGCGGAGGTATTTAAATGCTAAACCACTTTGAGCGATCGTTTCTATTTTTGGGACGAATGGAATATTGTAGGTCCCTCAATTTTAAGCCGAGACCGAACGGCTAAATTGAGAAGCTTTTTCAGGACAGACATACTCTCGGATGTTTCTCAGACGTGGCGCAGTGGAAAAAACCTTAAGATTTAATTTGTGTTTTTCCGTGGGTCGAACCTGGGACCCCTCACATAGTAGTCCAGCACACTAACCACTAAGCCACTGCGCCCACAATTTATTATCTTGCTGAGGATAATTTTTTGACAATTGGAAATTCGTTTTCCACCACGATAGTGTCAAAAAATGGCGGCTATTTCAAATCTCAACAGCATTGCCCGATAAAACAAAAATATTGGCAATAATAACTGAATGAGCTTTTTTTTAAAAAAACAAAGTTCCCAATATTGTGACGAATTTGAGAGTGAGCCGTGGGACTGCGGCTTATATAAGGTGGAGCAGATACATTTTTCCAGTATTATCATTCCGTACGCTTACAACTAATGGTTAGGTATTAAATTGAATTAAATTTTGTCCCTTGTAAGTTTCTAACCAGTTTTCAAGTATTTACTCCCACAAACTGTTGCATACAATTTTAAGTGTTTTTTTTTTCAATAGTAATCACAGTGATTTTTCATAGATACCTAAGAGTGCTAGTTTAAAAAAAAAACTATTATACTGTAGTTTGAAAGACTAACTTCAGGTAAGCGGTTAGCTTTTGATGCTATTATAATATTAATTATATTATTTAATTACTGATTTAATAAATTAAAATAGTAATAATTATTATTAAATTTATGAATACTTCTATTTAAATACTAATATTTAAAAAAAAGCCTAATTTTAGAACAACATATTAATTTTTTTAATGAATGAAAAATTGAAAAATAACGGATTTTTTTTTGAAAGTATGTATTTATCTAAAATTTTTTTTTTGTCTGTGTCCTATTCCCCTGTTGTTGTTGGGTATAGCTGCGATGTGGGTATATCCAGTTTCTCGGGCTTCCCACACAACATCCTTCAAGAAAAATGTCTGTTATTTATTGGATAGATAAAAAAAAAACAAATAAAAAATACAAATATCTAAAAATCACCCCATAAAACGTGGACCGTGTGTAGGTGGTTAAAACCTGTTGCTAAGGGCAGTGAACTTCCATCCGTATGACAGATTTCACATTAATTTGTGGCAACATTTATGTAACATTTCTCTAAAGCGGGTTGGTTTGTTTTTTCAGCACTTATGAGGTACATACTTTCACCTACGTAAGGATTTAGAATGTCTGGCGGATAGACAGTCATGAGTTGTTCATGCTAATGACGCGGTAAACAAGTACCTTAATGAAAATGAAGAGGGATCTTATCGTTCTGAAGGATAATCGGATTAATTAAATCAGGATTTCAATGAATTTTTGAGTTTATATTTCGGTATATAGGTTTCGTTTAAGGACGGCCATAGCAATAGCATTCTTGTGGTATTACAAGTATTGTAATCTCTTGTGGCTTTTCTCCCTGCTTCAAGCTTGCACACTCAAGGGGGGATGTTTACAGAGGGATCAGCTTCTTCTGAAACAGCTGTCGAACCTTATTCGTTTTTTTTTCTCATTGTCTGGAATGCCTTCATGTCCCGGAGCGATACCTTGTGCTGGAGTTCTTCGCGACAGCACTTCACAAACTTCGATTTTATTTGCTGCCTGGCTGTCGATAAAGAAGGTAATACCTCCAGGTGGTATTGCCCTTACCACAGTCTCACGGGCTGCTGTTGTCACTGCCAGGACCTCTGCTATGATATAACCAGCGATTCAGAGAAGACACCCGACCCTACCCCGGTGTCCATTTTAGAACCGTCTTTGAATACGGATGTGGTTTGCATGTTAGGTACGAGTCCGTCTCTCCATTCTTCCCTGCTGGGATAGGCGGTCGTGAAAGGCCTTGTAAACTCTAGGTGAGGCGTGATGTAGTCCGTGACAGGTACACGGTCAAAATATTTCTGTAGGATCATCGATGAGAAGACACCTACTTTCGTTCCATTCTCCGTCTTTGAACTATTTGTGAAGATGCATTTAATCGTATCCTTTATGACAATATACCCTGGAAGAGTCAATCCCGTCTATTCAGTATGCAGACTTTAAGTTACTTTAAATGTCAAGTATACTTCCAAATTTTGTTCGCTTTTGGTCTAAACTCACCTTTGCCCGTCACATTCTTAGCGTATAGCTCGATGTTGTAAAGTTCACTAATGTCAATTATGGATGTATCTCATGGGATTCCCCGATGAACTTGCCGGCGAACGAAATGCGAATCGCCTAGTTTCCTGGGACAGATACGACGTTCGTGAATACATTTGTATAGTGAGCACGCAATTATTAAAATTTCTTACAAAATGTTGCGTACAGGAATAGGATTTAGTAAAATGTTTCATAAAATTCATACGATTTTTTGAAATTAATACATTTCACTGAATTGATTTGGGTTGCCCAACTGGAGGCAGTGGAAGTCCGGTTAGCCCTAAAGCAAGCAAATCCGAAAATCGTTGAAAAAAAATCTCATCATAAAAAGGTTAATAAATTTAGCTATATAAACCGACGACCGCCGTGATAATACTCAGAACCTAAGCTTGTTTAACTAGCTCGACCGGTTTTATGTGCGCCCCTCTGTTGATGTCCGTTTTCCAAAACTATATATGTATATATAGTATACTATGTGAATACGAAATTTTTAACCAAACACCGCAAATTGCAATTGTAAATCAGTATTCCCTATCTTAACTCTATCCCCAGTTTTCCAAACATCCCCACTGTACAAAAGTAAGTACAGAGTAGTCATATCGTAACGTAACTAAACTAATTTTGTTTACTAAAATTCATTAAATTAAAAATTAAATTCTCAATTTGAAATTGTGTCCCAGGAGTTTAAAAATACACTCAAACCTATCAGCTTGGTAACAGCGCAATATTGCCGAAATACTTGGAAACTTCACTCAACAGAGATTATATGCAAAATACTGTCTACCCACGTCCCAGACATCCCTACTTGGTTCTACATATTTAAAATGCATAAAATTATAAATGTCCTTGCTCACGTTGCGGCGACTGACGCGACAGTATGAATAAAAAAAAACTAGGGTTGAAAACTGTCAACACAATGTAGCACCGTGAATTACCTGTAATCGAAGAAAATTTCGGAGAAGGACTTGTTTGTGTCACCCCCTTAGCCCCTACATACCATGGAACATAAATCTGGCTAAAGGTAGCTATCCTTGCTCAACAGCATGGAAACAAATTGGGGAAATTAGCATTTCGTGTAAAATTCTATACCTCCTGCATGGCTGGATATATTAATAACGCTAGTGCTATACGCGTGAGCAAATTTTTAAGAGTATAAAATGCTCCTCCGCGATTCAATAATTAACAGTAGCTAGCCAACTCTTTGCCGCAAGGTATAGTCATTTAAAATTTCCACAGTCTACAATCTGATAACAGTAGTTGTGTTTGTGAACAATTGTGCGATAGGATAGGATCCGCGTTTCGTCTATGCAAACAAACCGTGCGTCTCGTCGTGGTGTCCTAGTCACACATAGTTGTTAAAAAAATAGATTTCCTTCACTGGTCATTTTAAAATTTCGGTTAGTGAAAAAATTCTTACCCCTCTTCCAAAATTTAAATGAAAATAATAATAATAAAAATTTTAATTTAAATCGAAAATATAAATTTTTATTTTACTCAATTACATCTGATCAGATGATAACTGTTAACAATAACAAATGTATATAAATTCGAAATAGCTATAGCAGCGGCCTGGTAAAAGGCGTGGGCAGTAGTAGGTAGGATATACCTGTAGGTCAAAGTGAGAACAGAATCATGATTTTTTTTATATTTTCAATAAATAACTTTAACTATTCTATCGAAGTTTGTATGTAAAGCTTTTTCGAACTCGAGATATTGATAAAGTTCATTTTTTACTGTGATTAGCTGTGGTAGCTTTTTCGTTAATTTATTTCTTGTATTTTTTTTTTACAAAAATGGTTAAGAAATGGTTATTGTTGACCAAAATTTGTGACAAATTCTTCTCTTGTGGGATTCTGTAAAACGAATGACGTATAGGTATACTCTATTTCTGATGAAAAAGAAAATTAATTTCTAGCTATAGGCATAATCCTTAATTTTTTAGCACATTGCATTCCCGTTTTAAAAATACAGTGAGTGTCAAAAGTGAGTAAACACCAGTGCCCTTTAAAATATTCTTTAGGGTCTTTGAAAAGTGTGTGTGGTTTTGTTTTTGTATGTCGTGTCGCACGATCGCAAAAGTATAAACATCCATTTGTAGTAAGGTTATGTGTATGTTTGTATATATTTTCACATCAAAAAATACATTTTGGCTAAAACTGTTCGTAAGGATGTGGCTATAAACGACATAGCCTATAGCAGTCTCACAGTCTTAAGGAACATTTTAAAAAAGTTTCATCGAAATCTGTTCAGTAGTTTTCAAGTTTTTAACTGACAAAGAAAAAATTCCTACATTTTTATTATATCCATATACAGGTGGACGTAGATGTTAGTCAAAAACACGGGACATATTTCAAGACAAATTGTAACAATTTAAATGCAGACCTAACTATGTACTGTACATATCTGAGAGCATTACTCAGAAAAAAAAAAAAGATTTTAATTTGAACAATTCGGTTTAAAAGTACAGGGTGTTGAGGCAGGCAGAAGCAGAAAGCTGGTTGGTAGCTTAAAATAATTAAGAAATCGTTGGGTCTAAATTTCAAAATTCAAGTCAAGTTAGAAAAAAATAGATTTTGGTCATAAACACTGTTCCAAAGGAAATGACAATAAACGAGATAGCATTTAAAGGAAGTTTCATTGAAATCTCTCCAGTAGTTTTCCCTCTTTACCTCAACACAGTTTTATAATACATATCGAATGTATTAGCATTTATCAGCGGCTTTGCACCCGTTATAGAAGTAGGTTTGGCAAACTGGGGTACATTCGTCATCGGGGCACATTCGTCTTTGCAATTTAACCGAAAACCCCAATGAGTAATCCAATAATTTAAACGACAAACGCACCCTTTTGAAGCCCACACCATGTGTTGTAGTTTGAGACTTGAGATAGAACTCTCAAGTCTCAAAAAAAAAATAAGTTATAAGTGGATTTGTGTTTTTTTTTTTTTGCTCATTCCTGTAATTTCGCACTTCAGGTATGTAAGCAATTTTTTAATATGTATTTTTATTTCAAAACCGAGAGATATTTTGTAAAGATTAGTCTTTAAATTAAACAAAATGAATTTGCTCAATTTTTTTTTTGTAAAAAGAGTAGTAAAAAAGAAAATTGTGACATCGGACGACTTTCATAGGAAGGGATGTGTGGCCCAGTACACGGGCATGTTTTCTAAACGATATTTTTCAAGATGTGACATTATCACTATTTTTATTTTCAAATAAAAATGTCACTACCTATTTTTAATTATAACTTTGTTAGATTAAGAATTTATACAACAATTGTTAAATTAAAAATATTGAAATAAATAATAATAATAATAATAATAATTTCATTCACGTTAACGACTTGGCTCATTGTAATGAAATAAAATTTCACAGGTACAGGAATAATGAAACCGAAAATACAAAAATCAAAATTCTGTATTTAAAAAATACAGGTTTTGATAATGTAAAAAAGTGCGCACTTTTTTGCAGTTAAGGTCATAAGATCATTTCCTAACAAAAAGGAAAACGAAGAAGAAGAAGAAGTCGCTTTACCAAATTATGATAATGCCAAATGAAAGAATTTAGCCCAGAAATTCACAAAACGACATATAACCCGAAATTTAAAGATTTGGTTTTATATCACTTGACCTTAAATATCAAGCAACTACTTCTCCAGACGAAGCGGCCAACAACGGTTCGGTGGTTAAATAAATGTCCCAAATATCCTATGGTCCATCAGATAGACGTTAGATCAAGTCATTAATCTGTGGGAATTACCTTTAATGACAGAAGTTGTGGTGGGCCCACTTAAGCATGCTATACCCGCGACCTTTTAAATGACTAAGCGGGAGCGGGATATTGAAATTGAATGATTGGATGACAAGTTTATTTTCTCTTGTCTTCCTGCAGAGAGCTTTGCTATCATCTAATAAATTGCTATCCTATATCTTGTTCACATAACGTAAACGTAAACGTTTTTTTTGTGCCAGGTAGTCAAGGATTTTGACATTTTTTGTTATTTATAGATTCGGCGCGAAGAGTTGATATTGTTTTTAACGAAAAGCTTTTGTTATGTTTATAGATTTGTCGAGTTGATATTTTTGTTTACTAAGTTCTGATTTTTTTTTTTAACGAAAAGCTCTGACTTTTAGGTAATGAATTTTTTTTTATAAATTCGTCGAGTTAATATTTTTTTTAACGAAAAGCTCTGACTTTTGGGTAATCAACATTTTTTAATAAATTCGTCGAGTTGATATTTTTTTTAACGAAAAGCTCTGACTTTTAGGTACTCAACTTTTTTATAGAATCATTGAGCTCAGTTTTTTTTAACGAAAAGCTTTGACAATTTTTTTATAGGAGTATTCGGCCAACGAGATAGTAACTTGGGAATTTTTTATAGAGACGTAATCCGTAAGATATTATAGTCGTCTGGAACATATCACATTTTTATGAAATTTTCACACTCTAGCAACTAAACTAGTCAATCTTAAAAATATGCTTACCATTAACGCATTAAAGAGTATCTGGTGTTCGAACTTCTTAACACTCAATATCTGTTGAAACATATCGTAGAGCTGCTCCTTGGATAGAATCAATTCACTGTTCAGCGACTGTTGCATTCTCGATGGTCGTTTGGTATCCTCTTCACCTGCAAGGAAAATAAAGGAAAAGTGCATACTCTATCGATATCCATTTAATGTCATCCAAATTACCAGTTCCTTTCAAGATAATATCGAATTTCGCCATCCAAGATGTGAGAACGGTTTCTTTGCTTAGTCCATCGATTTCCGGCAGAGATCTGAACATTTGGGAAAAAGTTAGTACTTATCCGTCACTAGATTATTCATTTTGACACCTACCTCACGCGCTTTTCGATATTATTTCGAAACACCTCCCGAAAGTCGTGCTGCGAACATGCACCCGATTGCACCATTTTCTGGACTCGTTCCGATTTCAAGAAGACATCGTGATAGCTTTGTACTGCGTTTTGGAATGCCTCGTCGGCCATTATTTGTGTTTCCCCCTTTAGGAAAGCCTATTTAAAAAAAAAAAAAAAAATAAATGCATGTGATGAGATAAAAGATACATTTGACGTTTAAAATAAATTATACCTGAAATCGCGTACTAATTGCTTCGAGTTGGTGCTTGGCGATTTTTGCTTGTCTTTTCGTCATATCCGTTGGTTGTTTTGCATTGAACGGATACGATATACAGCGAGATACAAAAACGTAAAGTTGTATTCGTCGCTTTCGTTCCTCCTCCTCGCGTTCGTGTTTTTCCTATAATGTTCAAATGTTTCGATAAGAAAAAGCTCATCTATGAGTGCAGACGCACATAAACTTACCTGTACATCGCCTTCGTTCTTTTCGCTTGCAACAGATGGCGATGGAGAAATCGGTCGAGGTAATGAATTCGCTCTCGATGAGCCAACGCTTTGGTTAAGAGTTTCTTGCGATAATCCACTAGATGGCGACAATGTTCTATTATTAAAGCTATTTCTATGGTTCGGTTTGCAATTATTTATCGATTTGAATGATGAGTGTGTCATACTACTCATACTACTGTATATATATGTACATAATTTTAAACGGATTATAGTATTTTCCAATTTAATGAATCGATGGTTATGGTTCGCATTTCAATTTTCAAATTGTGTGATGATGATTAATTATGACAATTTGTTTATATATTATATTTATATATTGTATTAAATATATATGCGAGGCGCAACGAAATTTGGCAAGCAAATGCATTAATTTTTGCAATATATGAAAAGATAAAAGATAAAAATACAAAATAACTTTAAGTAAAGCTTTAAGGAACAAAATTTGTAGTTTAAATTTTAAATTTTATTCTATAAATATTAATTTACTATTATAAAATTATGCGTGGGTAAGATATTTAAACTCTACTCGATTCAAGGAGCAATAAATTTATGTAAATGGCCTTAAAATTACTGCGATGCAAATCCTACTTTCAATAATATAAAAACGTACGCGATTAGGAAAGCTCTGGAAGATAGTAAATAGAGCTGTCATAAGTTAATTTGATGATAGTTTCAATTGCAATGTCATCAACTCAGCTATTGTGAGGGAAATGACAAAAGGGGGAATGCCACAAGGAGGAGTCTTTTTCTTGTTACCGTCAACAGATTCATAAGAATCTACACAGAGAAGTAGTTACATTAATGGCAAAATTTTTTGCAATCAAGATTTTGAGGTCCTTTTAGACCTTTAGACCTTTTAGACCTCTTAGACCGAAACTCGTATCAGTTCTTTCTGGTCTTTTAATCGAAATCGAGCTCAATAGAGCCCTCTTGGCGGTGTCAATTGGCCGCCTCGGAGCTGCGATTTGACCCCTTTGGACTTTTTTTTTTGTGGGGAACCGTTAAGGACCGATGTTATGCCAACAATACGGAAACGACGGATCCAAGCAATCCCGAAACCATCAACAAGGTCTTGGAAAATTGGAGTAGCAGAGGCAGCCACTTGAACGACGTTGTGTTCCATATAATTAATGGGAATGTTTGCTCTTACTAATAAAGCCATATGACATGGAAAAATATAAATTTTATAGCATTTTTGGCCCGTGAATTTTCAGAATCAATCAAGAAAATGAGTACCTAGATACTCAATTTTCAGAGCAAGGTGATAGTCTATCAGACTTTCTTCCAACTAATGGTGGTGTCCCACAAACCTCTAAACTTGGTCCCTTATTGTTCGACCTCGAATAATTAAACTCACTAGCTTGTGTATGGAAAGAGGAATTGTGTGGTTTTATTTTAGAAGACGTTTGGAATTTGAATGAGAATCTTTAATATTTGACACTATTTTTAAAATCTTATACTGGTCCATACAATAAGATCATACACCTACAGGTTAACAAACCATTGATGGCTTTCCATTTACCCAAGTCCCTTATACTATTAATATGTACCAAAAATAAAAACCACCATCTTCAGTACCTGAAATAATTTTCGAAAAAATTTCAAATTTAATCAAAATACCATAACTAGCAATAACAATCTAAACTAAGCCAAAAAACTAGTGCAATTTCAAGCTATTAGGAAAAGAGGTAAACAAATTTAAAGAAAAAAATTGAATTTCCAATTTGAAACATACCTTGGAATAGCACCACTGGGCACTTCCAAACTACCAGATGTTTCACTTCCGGCATGTAAGTGGGCTCCAAACTCCTTACCAGAATGTGCAGGATATTGCGATACACTCATTCCGGATGAGCTTACCGAGCTCGAGCCACCTGACTCCAAGGCACTTCCGGCGCCATGCGAAGGCGCTCTATGTGATGCAAAGTCACCATTTTGCATTCCACCATTTGAATCGGCACTAGTTGTAACCACGGCTGGGCCATGGTGACCAGTGCCGCCTCCTTTATGCGATGGACCGCCCCCACCATGACCGGAGCGGCTACTTTTCGCGGTTGTTACTCCTGGATCATCATCACCTTCCTCCTCACTTGAGCTTGGATCGATCATGCTTAGTTTGTTTCTTGGTTTTGTGTTATTGAAATAATTAAATTTATTTTTATATTTGTTTTAAAATATTAAGTATATATTAAGGTTTGCTAATATTGCTCTCAGTGTGCGTGTAAGAATTATTTTAGGTCACTTTGATTTAAATATTTTTTATTTTTGCAAATAACTGGAACGAATAGTCTTTAAAACTTAAATCACTAATAAGGCGAACTGCGGTTGAGTTTATAATAATTATTTTTATATGTTATCTATTTACTTTTTATTTTTTGATTTTATATTTTGTTATATATACTTAAAATATTCGATTATTTATTGTTGATTAAATTTTGTTTGTACTGATTGGATAAATATTATACACATGTATGTGAGTGACGAGTCACGCTGTCGTGACTCACTCTATCAACCGTTGGATCCGTTGATAATTTTCCATATTGCTTCATGTCAAAAATGATGTACGTTCGCCATTTTTGAGAGGAATTAAAGATCAGCAAGTTAATAATTTTACTTTAATCCCATGGTTGAGAGTGATTTCTTTTCGTATAGAATGCATGAATTTAGATTTTAAGTTAAATAAAAAATAAACAAACCAAAATGTTTGGCTAAGTTATTTTAACATAGTTTTGTGTTTTCTTTAGGCAGTGCCAACAAAATCAAATCATACTGTTTGAGGATTTTTCGTTGAAGTCTGAAAAGATACAAAATAAAGAAAATAATTGTTACTTGTTGGTATTTTTTTTTTTTAAGGCATTTGGTTTATAATTAAAATTAAAATTAAAATTATTTATCAGACAAACGATTTGAAATTACAGTGAACACATAGAAAAAGAAGCAAAATCGTTAGCCAAAGTTCGAAAAAACCTGAATATCATTCGACACATGAGTCGCATACGACAAACGACAACGAGAATAGGGGTGAATATAAAGGTGCAGGGAAATAAGTCCCCGGGAACTAAGTCTAGTGTGTGAGTTTCTATTTTTGAGACGAATGGAAGGGACCTACTATTTTTTAGACGAATGGAAAGGACCTACAATTTTAAGCCGAGTCCGAACGGCTAAATTGAGAAGCTTTTCCAGGACAGTCATACTCTCGGATGTTTATCAGACGTTCGCTAGGGGTGACGCAGTAGAAAAAACCTTAAGATGTAATTTGTGTTTTTCCGGGGATTTTACCTGTCATATCAATGAAAAGAGCCATTGTAAAATTGTTAGGGACCAGATGTCGTATAGGTATACCCCCATATAGTTAAATTTGGGCCAAAAGAAATCGGATACCATTGATGGTGATTACCTAACCACACACGTCAGTTTCAGAAAATTACTCCGAAGCCCAATCAGCGAACAAGTGACCATATCTCGGGTCATTAGCTTTAAGCTGGATATTGTACGGATTTGGTGGTGATGCAAAAATCTCCAAGTTGAAGTTTGCGAAAGGCCGAGAAATTGATTGCCTCAAGTCTTCTTGTAAACGTTGCCATATTCTCGGTCGTTCCTTTGACGTTCGGCTACTGTTGGCTAATTGTTAACCAAACCGGTTGCTTAAGCTATTCTTGTAAAATTGGGCCTAAAAGAATGGTAGCAATTATTGCAATGTTTGGTTCGAAAACTACTGTTTGTGTATATTTTTTTATTTTGCATATAAACTACTTTTTAAATTGTGATAAACTCTTATTCTATAACATCAGGGATCAGGACGTTGCCGTCGGCCGTTTGATACTGTTATTATGTCTAGTGTGGATCCTGTTCTTTTTCATATACTTCATTCTTGAGAGAATTTCAGGGATTTCAATTAGGTGGTAATGCCAGAGATGAGATCTCGTTGAACGTCATCAGGAGCTCGTAATTCCTTTCCATAGTTTCCAAAACGTAGCAGTGTAGCCTGTGTTTTGACATCGGACTTCTTCTATTCCACTGGATTAGCTATGATAGATTGGGATAAGACTTTGGATGAGTCCTGGACAGTGGCACAGACGAACGGTGTCCCGTTGGCTCTTAACAATCTTCTTGGAAGTCCGAATCTGAAGAAAATTTTATTGATTAATGTCTTACCGCATGCAATCGCTGTTGCTTCATTTACAGCAAATAACATCACCCATCTTGTGTTGACGTCTTCAGCAATAAAGACGCATTTCATGTCTTCATTTGAAGCAGGTCTTTGGTGATTTTCTACTTGAAGTAGACCAGCTGGTTTCCATTTAGACACTGACACTGTGTACAATCCTTAACATATTTGGCCAAAAGTAACGGGATAGAATTCGTTGAAGAGTGCGTTCGGAGCAGTAATGTTCATCATACCGAGAACTTATTGTACATTGTCATTGATCGTTGGGAAGTACGAGTAAAGCCCTTCCATTGTCGGCATCTTGGTTATATCCGTAATGTCCAGCAAGTGAATCGTTCTGGGAAAAAGCTCCAAGATCATCAATTATCTTTGATTTGGCTGTCACTGTCACGTGTTTCTTTTACACTTCGATGGGGAAGTCAATAAATATGAAGGAACTTTCTATACATGTCAGCTAGCACTTTTACTTTTCCCGGTGTATATTGCATTTTTAGGTCGTATGATGTAGACCCCATGTAGATTTGAGCGCCATGAGACAACGCAAGACTTGATGATCTGTTACAAAATGTGTTTCATTACCTTCTATATGTAGCTTTGGAACTTACCTGTCGCCCTAAGGACTGCTAAGGCTTCTCTTTCTGTCGTATTGTAATTCCTCTCAGCTGAATATAGGAGTCGGCTTGCATATTCTACAGGTCGTTCTATAAAGTAATGGAATTCAACCGATATTGCCTTGAAATCCACCATCTTTCTTGGTAGCCATTACAAATGGTGAGGTCCATGGAGATTTACATTCTTTCTTCCTTTCGCTGGTATAGACTTTCTTGCCTTGTTCTGGTATAGGGCGGAACAACAATCTTATACTGGCTTATTCGAACAACTCTTTATGTTCCAGCAGATGTGTGTTTATCTATGATCGTTTCGTCACTTCTAGGGCTGGAGCTAAAAGGCTCCAAAAAGATGAACTCTCGATCGGATAGAGATAGCTCGACATGAGATAGCGTTGAAGGCTTCGGTATACAATCTTCGAAAATTCTATTGATTGATTCTGGAGAATAATCTATTTGCTTTGGTGACCAGGGGTATGAAAATTCATGTAGGGGCGTGCTTCCAATTGGACTGATAGCTATTGGCAGGTGATAATTTTTAAATTCATGTGGCGTAATAACCATTTCGGGGCCATAGTCGTTTTTTGTATTAGGAGTTTGCAGATGGGGCGCTACACTTAAGGGGGACTTTGATTCTGTTTGGTAGAAATCGTATTTTGTTGCCGAATTATCCGCAAAGTACCACGAACGTTGCGGTATGTTCATTACCATATTTGCATCTTCAATGAAGTCGATCCCTAATAGTGTCCTGTTTTCAGTAGAGCATTTTAGTACCATCAGCTTTGTTGAAATGAATCTTCCTTCTAGTTTGATTCTAGCCTTTGTTACCAGAACATCTTGTAGCCGTTTGATTCCGTCTGCCAATACGATTTGTGCCCGGTATGCGGTGAACTGATAGCCCAATTGGAGAAGTCGATTGTACAACTGATGACTCGCTACACTCATTCTGGCTCCAGTGTCTATAAATGCCTCTACTTTCTGTCCCGCAATTGTTATTCTAACAGATGGTCGTAGGCGAAGTGGAGAAAGGACTTTTTTCGGAATGGTATCCACTGAGCAAAAGCTGATGTTTGACGGCTCCTTGCTTTGACTGCAGTTGGGACATTGGCTTCGCACAAAGCCTGGCTTGTCACAACCATAACAAGTTAGTGCACATTGAACATGAATACCTTGATTTTGTTTGCTGCTTTCAGACGGTCTTGAGTCTCTTTCCTTCTGCCTACATTCACTAATAGTATGACCAAAACAGGTGCAGTAACTACAATTAATTATTTTTTTCGGTTTCTGTTCTGTCTTCTTGAAAACTAGCCCACTCCTCTTTTCTTCCAAATTTCTTTCGACCCTACGTGCAAGCTTTAGAAGCTCTTCGAATGTGTTGACATGTTCCCTGTCTATATGGCTTTGGATTCTTCTATTCAGCAATCCAAAAATCATGTCAATTTGTTGGGCTTCATCATGCGAACCCGCATTCAGTTCGGAAAAAAGAGCACGTTTTTCGCTAATGAAAACATCAGTTGGCGTGATATCGCATTGATTGTTTTTAAAAATATCAATGTAGACTTGATATGCTGGCCTTGGAGAAGCGAACGAATTTGTTAGCATTTTCATTGCGTCTTTCCGATCGGTTGCCTGAGAATTTACACCTTGCCACCAAGTTGCTGGCATACCTTCTAACAGTAGAGGTATAAGCCTTCATTCATATTCCTTCACAATCAGTTAGTTTCCTCTTATATATTTAAATATCACGCAGGAAACCTATCTATGAAAATACTTATGAAGAAGTTAGTATCTTTGAAAAATATATTTAACACCCCATTAGAGAAAACAGTTCAAAAATAGGTCAAACTGAGCCACTATCTACTCTCTAAACACCACATTTTTTCCTTTACCTAAATATTTAGATTCTGTTATGTTTTTTTCCGCAGGTTCCGTCTGCCCTAAGAAGTCAGAACAGGTATATATTAGATATAGAGATACATAACAACTCCTTTGGAAGCAGAAAGATCAGTGAGAGCTCCAATAAATAGAGCTATGACTATTTTTTAATTCTTTATCAATGTTCAAAGTTTCAAATTGATACGACGAACGGTTCGTCAGTTATGAAAGGCAGACCCCCTTAGAAGGGGTCATCCGTCATCGCCAATGTTAATTGGACGTTGATGAGTCAGTAAGTGAATGAATAAATGATTGAGTCGCAATTTCCAATTTTATTTTATGAGGAGAAGATGAGAGGATAAAACTAAGTAAAATCGCGAACTGTAGCTGTCAAAAGTCAAACCTTAAATATTTTTAAAATATTACTCTGTAATGATCTTTGAAATGATTTAAATGTTAACGCACCCTTAAGAAGAAAAATAATAAATTATTATGTCACCGCCGCGCCATCTATTGTCATGTAGCGAAACAAGAGGCGGGAAGAATCGGCCATGTGACAGCTCGTGAGAAAAATCAGAATAAACTTTGTATCAGTAATAATATACGAAATCGAATCGAGCCTGTTCGATTTATTTTTTTTAATCTTTTCAACTCAACAATTAAAACGCATGTATCTTCCTGAACTGTCAGCTGTCACGCTTCTGTTCTTTTCCATTGGCAATACTTTACCTACCTTTGGGACACACTTTATATTTATAATATACATATGTATATATATTTTTTTAATTTTCTGAGAAAAGTTAATGAACATTTCATGAAATTTATTTGTATGTAATTTAATCGAAATCATTAATCATTAGAGGGATTTTTGTAAAATTCTGCCAAAAAGAATGGTAGCAATTATTGCAACGTCTACTACTAAACTACTTTTTTAATTCTGATAACGTCTTATTCTATTATTTATTTTTATAATTAACTAGTCCTTGGCTTTACATTCCTATAATGCTAGTGCACAACACGAGTTGAAGGGTTAATAGGAAGGCCGTAACAAAGTTCCTTTTTTTATGCTTCTTCCAGTGTTGTGCTGAAGGAAGAAACAAGAAATGGTCAATTCCGTTTTTGTCGCTCTTCTGATGAATTATAGTTGGTGATAATATGTTGGTAGTAAGTCGGCTACGGCTGTGCTGTTGCTAGGATACGCCTGTCGTCTAGGCAAGAGGTGGCAACGTGAAACTTAAAGGTGTTGCTGCTGATTTATAATGTTAATATTGTTACAGTAAACAGGATAGATACGTTTAAAAACATTTCCTACCAAATTAAATTTTTATCGCAAGTAAATGTGGGTTTTTTTTTTTTTTTAAATTACAAGTAATTTTTGAAAGTACCATTATTGGCTACAACAGTGGTAGGTAACCGAAGGATGCAGTCATTTGAAAAATTTGTATTTTACTCAAAGTATTCAAAGTACCTATCCCATTTTCAAAAACCACCCGTATAATTAAAAAACCATGTTAGGAACGACTGTATTAACTTAAAAATGGATTTTTGTAAAACTCGTAATTATGCATGCAGTTCTCGAGAAAAATCTAAATTTTCAAAATCACCATTTTTTGCAAAAACGCTATCATATTAAGAACTTCTAAATAAATAAATAAATAGGTGGCGCAACAGGATGCCAATATGGATCCTAGGCCTAGCTTTTCACTACTATTCGTTTGTGTGAGTTTTTATTTTTGGGATGAATGCCGAGTCCAAACAGCTGCAGGAAATAAGGTCCCAAAAGCGAAAATGAAATAAGGCCCCAATTTCAAAGGCCCCACTGCGATGAAATAAGGCCATAAATAATGAAATAAGGCCCAAAATTTACTGTCAGAAACCCAAGCAGGGGGGTTGCATGGGGGCAGCATGGCCCCACATACGTTTTCGTTTTTCGTTGGGGTCTTATTTCATTATGAAATAAGGCACCAAAAGAAGAAATGAAATAAGACCCCAATTTTCATTAGGAAATAAGGCCCCAAAAAAGGAAATAACACCCCAAATTTTCACCCCTATCGTGGAATCCGTCGGGGGGAATTATTCACGGAAAAGAATATTTTGGTATCGTCAAAATCGCAAAGTGAACAGTTCCCCGTGTGGGTAATGTGTAGGAGTTTCACTGTATCGTTAAAAACGTTCAAATTGAATTTTTCTCGAACGTTAAACTGTTCATTTTGCGATTTTGACGATACCAAAATATTCTTTTCCGTGAATAGTTCCCCCCGGCGGATTCCACGATAGGGGTGTTTATTAAAAATCGTTGTTGTTGTTTCCTGTATAATTTTGTGGGGCCTTATTTCACAGAGCCAGTCCAAACAGTGGGCGCAGTAGCGCAGTGGTTAGATCATTACCACACCGTGAATGGTAGTATACATGGCGGTATTGAATTCCCAACTCCATATAGAAGACAAAAATCGATGAGCAGCATCACTTTGTCATACTTTTCATGACGTCCGTATTTACCTTCTGTCATCATTGCTGAAAATACCAATCGATTAACATCAGATTCCAGCAGACATGAAATTGCAATTTTAAATCAGAACCGTTCACGTGCATGTGCATTATTGGCATGTATACCAAAGGCTCCGAAGGATTCAAACGACAGCTTGTCAATTAGTGCAATTTGTTTTCAATGCAGAATTATTGCGGTTGGAATAGCATTATTTTAGTCGCCCAATCCCTCATCCTTGGTAAACAGAAAAATGCCGAAGCATAAACGACATACAAGTGTATTCATACACTGCACTCACCATATTGTAATTAAAAACATGTCTCTGAAAAAAAGACCATTGTCTGTTTTTATTCTTTAAGGGATGTGAAAACAAAAACGTATTTGTTGACGAGGTCATTAGACAAACTTTGAAGTAACCAGACTATTCAAAGTTACGGCTACCTTTTTGGTAAGAGGGCAGAATTATTTTACATTGGCTGAGCCACTGAGGGTGATGGCAAATCTCTTTTTAAAGACATACATAGTTTAGCCTACTTCGAAAACGCTTGATTAATTTGAGTGGTGTGGCTGTTAACGGCTGGATTCGCCCACGGGGAACGAGGTGGTATCCAATAATTTGGCTATAAAAATTGAAGCTACTCCCAATCTAGGTGATGCTATGTATAGGTTGAAATATCATTAATTTTGCTGAGCGGTAGAAATTTTCTTTGGCTCTTAAAAACTCGAAAACTCCTGGACAGATTTCGATGAAACTTTTTTTTAAATGTTTCTTAAGACTGTGAGACTGATATAGGCTATGTCGTTTATAGCCACGTCCATTTAATATTATATTTTGTCCTTCAAATAATTTATTTTAAGATGTAATGTACCTAATGTGGAAACAATTTTGGAGAGAAATTTGTATTATACGATAAACCCACCTAGCACCTACTCTAAATCCTACAGTGTCCACAAGCAGGTTTTTATGATTATGGAGTTTTTGTAAACAAAATCCTGTTAGCGAGCGAAGGGGACCACCGACCCCAGACTTTTTTTTACAGTTTTTGGTATACATTTATTCAACTATGTAATTGGAATGAGTCACATAAAGATGATTTGATTAAAAAACAAAATGTTTAATTTCCTTAAGAAAAAAATATTATATTTATGTTTTTTAGACCATTTTAAGACAGAAAAAAAAAAAATTGTTGCTCAGTGCGCATAATGGACACCAGCTCCGATTGAATTTGAAAACCTTTTTCAGTTGTAACGGCAAAAATGGTGTCTCTAAAAAATATATTGTCAACATTTTAATTTCAATAAATTCTAGAAAACGTATTTTTCATTGCACTTATCTACACAAAAGTGAAAAATGATACAACTGCTTAATTACTCGAATGTGTCAATAGTTCGAATTACCTTAACCAATGGGTTGAAGAGCCTTTGCGTGACTTAAAAGTCAACCAATATAGAATTCAATGAGAGCTAGCGGTCTGTTTTTCCTGTACTGGCTTGATCTCATTTAATCCTATAGTGGTTGACTATATAATTTATTTAAAGCGTGCCCAAAATCACGGTATCACTTATTCACGAATGTTTACAAATTAGTTTTGTTTCTAGCTGAATTGAAACACACCACAAAAGGAAATTTCTGTTCAAAATTTCAGGCTAAAAACTGCGTTCTATTTATTAGATACTATTACGACTTATTATTGACTGACACTCGACGACTATCAATGACTGTTGTTATATCAATGAATGGACACTGTAAAAATCCTTCCTTTTTATATGGATTTCTGGGACTACTCTTTGCGTGGATGTGATGCTCATACGTTTTACTTTTATTATTTTCCTAACATTCGATTTTAATTATGTTCCCGATTTCTCCGACAAGTGATTTTTTTCTCAGAAGTTATTATTTCTAATAAACCCTCGCACTCAAAGTGTGCGTAGGTCTCTATCCATCCAAGCAATTACATTCATACAGGTACTTATTGTTACATTATAAGGGGGTGATTCCTCTTCCTCTGATAAAAAGCACACAAGATTTCATAGGAATATTCCTTTGACTATAGTACTATAGGAGTGAAATAAAAATGCAACTGCGCCGGCAAACGCTATCCTTAAATGAAAGTTTTCCTCAGACGAACAATCAATACGATATGAATAGGTATGAGGGTGGTAAACTATATTTCAGACGATTCGAAATATGTATATTCGAATCCTTAGACAGACTTAAACAAAATCAGAGGTAACAGAGGAACTCGACATTGTCAAGCAAATGTCTTCACAAAAGTACATCCTGCTATTTGAACTTTATGAATGAATTTCTTAAGAATTCTTGCATTTTTATTTCCCAGAGTTTCTTAAGAAATCTTAAGTTAGGTTAGGTTAGCTTGGGTCAGAGGAGGCCCATTGTGATACTCGTTGAACGAGTAGGAGCTGAGAATGAAGCGTTGGAGGCAACTTATGCTTGCATTAGCGAGTTCACCGGGAATTAAAATCGGTCGATTAGTTCCAAAGACACCCTTTGCCTCCCCCCCTTTTAATTTTATTCCTGCTACCACTACACAAAACCTAAATGGGCAACAAATCTATAAATGAGAAAAATAAAATACATCATAGTTTAAAAAAACTAATAAAACATAACATACACCTACACCTCTATTTTTAGAACGCAATATAAAACTACCCCCAACAATTTTGTTCGCATTTGGCCAAATAAGATCTATTTTCAATTTATTATATCTCACCCTCTGGATATGGACCAGAAAGATGAATGTTACCTCAAAATACTTGGTAAAGTATTGGCTAACAATTAAAAGTATATCTTGAATAGACCTACATAGATTTATGAGTATAATGGTAAGTCTAGCGCTGTTACTTCGAAATATAAAAGTTTTCACTTCCTTTTTCCATTCTTTATAGGACGAATTTTGAAAAACGATGAATGAGGTATGTAATAATTTTGAATTGTCTATCAACATACAAACTTTCAAGTTCATAAGACTAAAGGTTCGTGAGACCCCCCTAACTCCCCGCGAACCCCTTACTCCTGAAAAATGTTAACCCACCCTACGGCCTAATTTTGCCACACATCTATAATTTAGAAGAAAAATCATGAACCATTCCTCCGGTTCTCGGGTTATGGACGAACGAACAGACGGACGAAGTAGTATGGATGTGTAGCTACTGACTATTCATGTGAACAGTCTGGTTATCATAGTGATATCTAACTTGGAACATAGAAATCAAATCTATTATTATCGAACACAGTAATTGGCAATAACTACAAGTTAGTCTGACATTCAATAAAATAAAATTGCACTTTTGTTAAGGCCATAATGACGAGAACGCCAATCAATTTAATTGTATCAGCCAATCGATAGTGTGTGTGTATCTGATTATTTTTAATTGCAATTTTCCAATTACCGTTTGTCCGTCACTGTCATGTTCATGTATGGCGACAGCCAGAGTCAAATCGCTTATTTGTACGAAGTGCATCATTAAAAATGTGAAAAGGATTTTTAGGATTCCATAACGACATAATTAATTAACTGATTAGTGCCCACTTAGGACCTATTCACAACCATTGAATGAGTTTCTATATTTTTTTTCCGGCAACTGAAAGGGAACCACAATTCTACGATGCAACCATTTTTATGTTTGTGGGATAATCGCGAGAGGTGACGCAGTGACAAAAAAAAGGATTGAATTTGAGTTTTTTCAGTTTTAATTACCCGCATTTGCGCTGGTTTGAGGCAATTTTATTGTTGTATTTGTGCTGTTCAGTTAACTCTGGCTTACAAGAATGACTCTTGGCTGTCAGACACGGTAGTATTTATTGACTTGTCTAAACTGTTACATTTCATGTGCGGTTAGTATGGCCTGACTTATATATCTATTTACATAGGTTATTATTGTATGAGTTGTTAGTAAGTGCGTTGCCAATGCATTAGGCAGCATTGATGTTGCCGTTGCCTCCCGGCACATCCCCCGTTTTCAGTATCCCGTCCGCTCGACAGGTTTTACCAGTCGCCCGTATCGAGTCCGGTAGCCTTGGGTTTCGGCACTTTGTGTAGACCCTGATGATGATGGTTGCTCGTTTAATGAGATTGGCGATGATGGTGTCAACGACGGTGAAGAATGCGTCGATGGGGAAGAATGTGGCTGTGATGATGTCGGTGATGCTGACGCAGATGACGTCATCGGCGATGTTGTCTTCCCAGTCGGCGAAACTGATGGCAATGACATTAATTGTGGTATCTCTTCGTCGTTCTCTGCTTGTTCATTAATTTCTTGAGCACGGTGAGCTCGAGTGAGATGATAACTATTGCGACGCAGTTTTCCAGTCGGAGTTTCAACAATGTAAGAACGAGGGTGATTGGTCTTCTCACGAACTGTCGCCCACACTCGCTTGTCACGAACCCAAACTAACTCCCCTGGAATCAGCTCGTCCTTCTGTATAGAACGATGTCTTCGGTTGTAGTTTTGTTTTTGCGTCTCTATCCTAGCATCTTCCTTCCTTCTGAGTTCGCTGTAATCGACTGCTGTTGATGTGTAGCGCTGCGGGGCCATAGGCAGTGTTGATCTGATGCGACGGCCCATCAGAAGCTCAGCTGGACTGTAGCCGTTGGATAACGGACTGGCACGATACTCCAAAAGCGCTTTGTAGGGGTCAGTGTTTTTCTTGAGTTGCAGTTTGGCTATTTTTACTGCAGCCTCGACGAACCCGTTGCTTTGTGGAAACATAGGACTGGATGTGATATGGCGAAACCCATAGTCCCTCGCAAATTTGGAGAATTCTGACGTTTGAACTGGTTCGAATTGAGTCCCGTTGTCGCTTCTAACTAACTCTGGTACTCCGTGGCGTGCAAAAATTGATTTGCAGTGATTGATAACTGCTGCTGCCGTCAATCTTTCGAGTAAAGCTACCTCGAAAAATCTGGAAAAGAAATCAGTAATAATCAGGTACCAGCGCCCTTGGCATTTAAAAAGATCCATAGCTACCCTTTGCCATGGACGTGTTGGGAAGTCCGATGGCATTAGTTTTTCTCTTACTCCTCGTGTTTCTTGAATGCATGCACTGCATCTGCTAATCATTTCGGCAATGTCTGTTGAAAGTCCAGGCCATCAGACAGATTCACGTGCTCTGGCTCGACACTTTGCGATTCCTTGATGGCCAGCATGAAGTCTCCCGAGGATATCCTGTCGCATAGATGCTGGTATGATGAGACGACAGCCACGCATCAGCAACCCGTTTTCGTTGGCAATATCGTCTCTGACCGCATAGTAGGGTTGCAGAATTTTGACCAGTTTGCTCTTTTCTGGCCATCCGTTGAGCGTATATTGAACGATTTTTCGAAGAATTGGATCGCGTTGCTGTTCTACCCAGATCTCTTCGAGTTTTAAGTCGGACGCTGGAATATGAGAGACCACCAGATTGATGTGTGCGGAAGTTTCCTCCTCCAGCTCGTTGCTGCTTTCGTTTACATGCAAAGGTTGGCGACTGAGTGCGTCGGCGGCAATTAGATCCTTACCTGCGGTGTAAAATATGGAAAAATCGTAACGCATCATCCTCATTCTCAACCGTTGCAGCCGTGGGGTCAGGTCGTCCAAGTTCTTAGTAGTAAATATTGGCACAAGAGGTTTGTGATCTGTCTCTAGCTGGAATCGTATGCCAGTAATGAAGTCTTGGAATCGCTCACAAGCCCAAGTAAGAGCCAAGGCTTCCTTCTCAATTTGCGCGTAGCGTTTTTCACAGTCGGTAAGCGTCCTGGAAGCATAATAGATTGGCTTTAACTTACCGTCCTGTTGCCGTTGACGAATGACTGCTCCGATCCCATATGATGAACTGTCAGCAGATACTACAGTTTCTTTGTTACTGTCGTATATTACCAATACGGGTTCGCTGGTGAGAATTTTCTTGACTGCCGCGAACGAAGTCTCCTGCGTTGGTCCCCATGTGAATACTCGCTCCTTCTTCAGTAGTTCGTTGAGAGGATAATTGATCAAGATAATTGATCAGTCCGATCAGAATGCGAATTTCGTGCACATTTTCGGTCGGTCCATGTCGACGATGGCAGAAATACGATCGCTATCCGGATGTACCCCCTCTCCATCCAGAATGTGCCCGAGAAATTTAATGCGTTTGACCCCAAACTGGCATTTAGTTTCATTGAGAGTCACTCCTGAGTCCTGAAGACGTCGCAGAACTAGACGTAGACGGCGATCGTGTTCGTCGATTGAGCTGCCCCACACGAGAATGTCGTCCATTTGGCAAAGGATTCCTTCCAATCCTCGGACTACACTGGACATTCTCTTCTGATAGTGTTCTGGAGCAGAGGTGATGCCGAATGGGAGACGGTTGTAGCAATACCTCCCGAACGGTGTGATGAAAGTTGTCAGCAGTTTTGACTCCTCAGTGAGTTTTATCTGCCAGAACCCACTATTGGCGTCAAGTTTGCTAAAGAATTTGGCCCCAGTCAGCTGTCCCAGTGTGTGCTCGACAGAAGGCATTGGATGGCGTTCCCTTTTCACGAACTTATTGAGCCGCGTCAAGTCCACACAGACGCGGATGTCCCCATTCTTCTTTGTAGCGATGACCATAGGAGCACACCAGTCAGTGGGCTTGTCCACCGGCTCGATGACCCCTTGCGCTACCATATCATCCAACTGCTTCTTAAGTTTATCGAGAAGCGGAATCGGTACCCGCCTGGGTGCATGTGTGGCAAAGGGCACTGCTTGGTCTTCCAACTTTATGTTATAGGGCTCGTGAATTGTACCTAGTCCACTGAACAGTTTTGCGAACTCCTGCTTCGGTTCCACTTTTGTACAGTTTCCGATGTGGTTGATGCGCCTCACGAGTCCAAGGTCCTCACACGCTGGTAACCCCAACAAAGGCTGCGCCAAGCCCTTTACCACGTATATTGAATCAACCTTTCGCTCCTGCAAATAAACCAACTCACCTCGAAACATGCCCATGGTACGAAGTTTTTCTTTACTTGGACCGCAAAGAATCTGGTCCGACGGGAGGAGTGTCAATTTAAATTTTTGTTGAAATATACCAAATGGGATTGTGGTGACATCAGCTCCCGGGTCCAACTTCCAATTGACCATAACCTCGTTGAGAGCGACGTCAGCTGTCCATCGCTTGCTGCGGTTTTTGTTGTCATTAAAGCTGCATGTCGTTGTTGAAACAGCCCCAAGGAACTTTGAATCACGGTTGTCTGCTTTGGCCGCGACTTGTTTGACTGTTTTTGTTGCAAGGCAAGCACGTGCGAAATGACCTTGCTTGTTGCAATTGTTGCAATTTTCGCCTTTTGCTGGGCAGTCATTCCTATTGTGCTTCGTCTTACCTCCGCACCACCGGCAACGCCATCCTTGATTTTCTCGACTTCTGCTATAGCTATCGCTGGATTTCAGATTTCTGTTTTTATTTCCATTGGCTTTGGATGTGACAAAATCCACAGTTTTGTCCTCTGCATCCCTCGCAAGGTCACGCAATTGACGCTTCACTGCTTCGCTTTGCCTCGCTTGCTGAACGGCCTTCTCCAGTGTGAGAGCATTGTCCATTTGGAGCTTTTCGGAGAGTTTGCGGTCTTTTACTCCTACCACAATACGATCGCGAATCAGCTCATCATGTAGTTCACCGAAGCTGCAGTGTTCGGCCAATGCATACAGCGATGTGATGAACGCGTCTACTGGCTCGCCTTCCTCTTGCTCCCTTGAATTAAACACGGCGCGCTCGTAAATCACATTGCGCCGGATAACGAAGTAGTTGTCAAATTTACCCATCACCAATTGGAACTTCTTCGTCTCCGCCTCGTTCAATCCAAAGGAGAGGAGAATGTCCTCTGCCTGGCATCCCATAATGTATATGAGGGTGTTAACTTGTTCGTCTTCTGTTTTAGAAATTAGTCCAGATGCTCGCATAAAGCGTTCGAAGCGCCTCTTCCACTTTGGCCACTCTGACGGTGTCGAGAACGTGAAGGATTCGGGGCACTGTACCTGAAATTGTCCAACTGCTGGTGCTGGACCGACTTGCTGTTGACGACCGGCTTGTTCATCGTTGTCGTTATTCATATTGCTAATAATTTTCTCCTTCTCTCAAAAAAAATCTTAGAAGAGAAGAATAAAAAAAAATTATGTGTAGGTATAACAGGTTATGGTTTGTCGCTCGATGAAAAAAAAAAAATCAGCACCGCTGCCACCATGTGCTGTTCAGTTAACTCTGGCTTACAAGAATGACTCTTGGCTGTCAGACACGGTAGTATTTATTGACTTGTCTAAACTGTTACATTTCATGTGCGGTTAGTATGGCCTGACTTATATATCTATTTACATAGGTTATTATTGTATGAGTTGTTAGTAAGTGCGTTGCCAATGCATTAGGCAGCATTGATGTTGCCGTTGCCTCCCGGCACAGTATTCATATCCTAATTTTACACAATTAATAATTTTTTATTTAAATAGTATCGCGACTCTGTTTTAACTGAAAACTATGTTTTCTATGTACTATGTTTTTTTTTGTTTTAAATAATGGAAGTCACAAATTATTTCTATTTTGGATATTTTAGTACTGTAAATTTAATAAATAAACTTGTCCTAATATTATATCGATAATTTTGCAAGAATTCATTTTAAAATTAAAAAATTAAAACGTAGTTTCTCAAACACTTACCATTTCAATACACATTATATAGACAACGTAGTAAGCTATTGGCATGAATTTATTGTGAAATTCTCGCAGTATGTCTGTATTTTACAATTTTGTTAATATTTAATTGTACAAATAGTAAAATATAGACAGTCTGGGGAAATCTCAAAATAAATTAAATATTGATTGCACTTAATATTGAAAAAATTCTTTTTCGTATTCTGCCAAAGAAACATATTTTTTTTTCTTTGATATGTGACTATTAAAATGTAAAATTTTATCAAAAAAATCCTAAGTACTTTTGTTGTTCACGGAATGTCCTTTAAAAAATATATTTTAATGTCGATTTTATTTTATAATTTTCCAGAAATAAGGGTAACTTTAACGACTTGTGGCTACAATCGAAGAATGATTAATATGTATTCTCCATTCTCCTAAGATTAGCGAAGTTGGTTGTGGTACATTTTCTATACGATTTTTGAGGGTGTAAACACAATGAGTTATTAAGACTGACACACAAAATAAAACAATTTCAATTTGTTTTCTGACTACGAAAATCATTTTTTTTTTATTTATTGTTTATCGCAAAAGCATCCAGATTCTGCACCTTAATTCATTGGCAAGCATTCCAGATGTGGTTATTGTATCTGAAAGTTGGATCTATGGGTATGCGTATGACTAAAATTATAATCATTTGCCGGGCTTTAAGTTCTTGCGAACACAAATGAAAGGTATTCGGCGGTGTCGGTTGTTTTGTAAAAGATGGGTACGTAATTAAGGATGTGAAGAGTATAGATTTCCGCAGTGCCGATATTCTTAAAGTTTCAATTGAAATTAATCAAGTTGTTGTCCCCCTGCTTCTGGTCACTGTAGGATTTGGAGTAGGTGCAAGGTTGGGTAGATTAGTTTGCTTGTGGGAGATTTTGGCATAGGGGATTTTGGCCCGGGAGATTTTGGAAAAAGAGAAAAAAACAAGTAAAAGTGTTATCATCAGCATAAAAATCCAGCAAAATGTTTGCCATGCGAGTTAGTATGTACTGTGTCTAATGTGGGTTTTGTATGGGAGGTACAAGAACTACTTGACCTACATAGACAATTTTCAATACGAACCTGACGACGATAAAAAGAAGTCCTCTCACAAAATTGTATTCACCTATGTCGATTCCTTTGTACACTATCGTGTTTTCAACATACAGCAAGAAATTATTGATGAAAATGAGGATTAGGATTGAAGACAAAACGGAATCTTGGGGAACACAAGTATGTATTTCAGACTTGAAGCAATCCAAAACAACTTGATTTGAATAGGAAGAAAGGTAGTACGCATCGATCCCAAAAGCAGGCTAAACTCCGTCAAATGATTTTTTTTTCTTTTTTTTTTCCTTCTTAAAATGTTATTATTGCCACAATCAAGAGGTAAAAATAGAAAACACCAGTATTATTTAGCTTATCGGTTCATGCGCACATGTAGACGGTTCTTGCGTTTCCAGGCAACACGACGAGATCCTCTAACGCTCCAACCGTCTGTGAATACATGTAGCCCTTGCCGATGCCACGAGAGCTTTTGCCGGCCATGCAGTTCGCGATGCTTGTGCACGTGCTTGCAGATCCAGTTAATCTTTATATCGTGGTGGATGTCGATCAGAATAATTTCCAAATATTTGTACGAAGCATCCTGGGCAATCCAGTAAGAGAGTCAATCCACCCAATCTGCGACCAACACGTTTCCTCAGTCATGGATTGCAGACAACGGTATAGCTTCAATTCGTTGACACCATGGCTCTTGGGGTTGCCATTAGGTGCAGCCCTTTGGCACTCACGACGTATCTACGCGAATTCTGTAGATATTCTGTATTCTGGCGAGTTTGCCTTGGAGAGCGGTGTCATTTTGTCAATTGACGGTTTTGCCACAAGCGGATACGAAGCAAAACATCGCTCTGCTTCTTGCGATACAGTTCTTGCATATAACGATTCGCATCCATTTTTGCGACCTTTCACGGCGATAGACCTCTTGAGGGAAATTTCGTTCATGATGAAGAGATTGGGTGCACTTTTCGTTGAGATCACCAGTGCAGTGGATCTATTGCCACTTAAACTCTGCTGCCGTTTCCGTTATTCAAGCTGACGATTAATCAGCACCTCCATGACATAGAAGAAGAGGATGCAAGTCCGACCATATTAGGAAACCCTTCGAAATATCTACTGCTTCGGTTTCAACACTCAGTCTGCTACATAATCGTACCTCAAATTGTGGACAGACACACACACACATACAAACACCAAACAATGTACAAATTTGGCAGATATATTTATCGACTGCCAAATACCAATTAATTTTGATTAGCGTCGATTAAGCGAACAAAGGCTGTGATTAAAATTGGCTTGATACAAGGGGTCTGTGGCCTGGCCGAATTTGAACGCAGTTATAATCTATTATGAGAAGACCACACTCAAAAGGTAATTTGCGGATTGCTGCCAACATACGATTACAAACGTTGCCTTTATCATCATCATACGCAATTTCTACCCATTTCTCCATTAGCTTCATTACCATCGTTACCATATCCACTCTAGTCGCCATTGTGGGTTTCCAACCCTTCTGCTTCGCATTGAGGATATCGGGTTTTGACATGGCATGATGCTTGGGTGAAATGCATTCGTCGATTACCTACGTCCTGCCAGAAGGTGGGCTTTGCCAAATGAAATTTCAAACTTGTGCTTGTTAGTCCTCCTAAATCGCTATTGTCCGTTCAGACGTGAAATCGGATTATTGTTACGTACACTCTCTGATTGCACGATTAATTAATCCAATCAAGTCGATTGTGAGTATGTCTGTCGATAAGGGAAGTCACTACCCAAAGCGAGATTCCAAGCTTTTCGATGCGAGGGAAATTAAATGCAATGTCCTTCTTCGGTAAGGTAAAATAAATGAAGTATGTATATTGCCAATATATTTTTTCTTATAATATAATGCCTTTAAAAAATTGTATTATATGAAATACCCTATACCAGGAGTTCCCTAACGAAGCGAAATCCAAATCCCCATTATAGCCGCATCCAATTCGAAGCTGAAGCGCGTTTGTGTTTCCCGAATTATCCAGGCTTCGTATACAGAACATTTACCAGCCACAAAATTTCTTTAAAAACAAAAAAAAAAAAAAAAATTAACTTAAACAGCTCCAATTTTTTCAATAATTTTTATAGAATGAAAAATAAAGCAACCAAACAAAAAAAAAACCGGCCAAGTGCAAGTGTCACTCGCGCAGGTATAGTTCCCTAACGTCGGTCGTTCGTCGTCACTTATCAGTTTCGACCTATGCCTACTTGGATCTTCGATATACCTAACTAGGTATGTAGTATGTATATATGTACACACCTGTACTGACCTACCCCCTAAAAACGCGAGCAAGATATTTCATTGCAAGAGCAAAGGCCCCACCCAACTCGTAATAATAGATACAATGAACAGACAGAGCACACGTGCAACAAAAATACACGAAAACGATACAACGAATATGAAACAATGCGATGATCGTGGGGAGAGAGGCCAGAGCACAACCCTCCATCCTCCGCTCCATGACATCGACCGAGATGCACAACAAAAAATATTCACCATGATCTCCCATCAAACCTCACAAAAGGTATTTCTCCTCAAGCACATCTAATATGCAAAAATCCTATATGAATTAGGTATGTCTCTCACTTAAGATCCAACAAGAATAATTTCCAACCACCACCACCAACCACCAACCACCAACCACCACCAACTGCCAGCCACGACATTCCAGATTCCACTGATATCCAACACGAAAAAAAAAACCGCTTCCTATCCAACAAGAATAATTTTCAACCACCACCACCAACCACCGTCCACCACTGCCAGCCACGACATTCCAGATTCCACTGATATCCAACACGAAATCTCCCCATGCAATCCAACAACGCATAATGCATCGAGAGCGATAAACACACAAACACAAGCCACACCCGTTTCGGAGTAATTCTCTCGGTTTGCTTGCGCGTGGATCGCGTGGATCGTGTTCAACCAAACACCAGTATGATATGCGTACGGCCGTGTTGGTGTGGTGACATTGAAAATGGTGTATGCGATGGGTATGTAATGGGATTGGAATGGAAGTTCCAATTGTGGCGTATTTTATGTGGTGAAGGTGATTGAGTGTTTTTGTGAGTATTTTCTAAAATATTTACTTTTCGACATAACAGTCTTCAGCACATATATAGCTACGAAGATGATCTACAAAAAAGGATTACATGTATTTTTTGTAAATCTAAAAATAAAGAGTTTTTTGTGCGAATGAAAATATTTTTTTCCACGAAATTAAGAATAACTCAAAAACCTGTCAATGTATTCTTAATATTGGTATTTGTCGATTAACCTGACACTGTGTGCAAATTTCAGCCTTCTACGTCAATTAGTTTTTGAGATAGGCCTAGGTACAAAATTTTGTTATTTTATTCGGACATTCGTAGCGAAAGCAATAAGGTTCCTCCATATGGAAACGGAACCTTAAAAACGAGTAGCCGCATAATTAAATAAGGATTGGGACGAGTCGATGTTGGCACCAATGTTGCCAGATTTTTTTTTTCAAAAAACTGTAAATTCACAAAAAAAAAAACTGTATTTTCAACCAAAAAACTGTAACCTTCAAGAACCAAACGATTTTTTTGAAATTAGGTTTTTTTTAGTTTTATTAAACAAAAATAACACAAAACAATTCATTTTAAATAAAATAACATATTTAAATACGAAGCACTACGATTTAAAGCACATTTTAATTTATTCTTTCAAATCTGAACTTTAAAAAAAAAAACTGTAATTTGTACTAGGAGGTCATTTTAAAAACTGTAAGCTTGTCTAAAAAACTGTAATTCACAGTTAAAACTGTGAATATGGCAACGTTGGTTGGCACCCGGTAGACTGTGGGGGCTACCTACATTATTTTCGTTTGTCTCATCTGGAGTTTATTATTCAGTCACTGATTCCAAATCAGCATGCGGCCGGCCGGCGGCGGTTCGTGGAAGAGGCAGTCAATTCCTCGCCGTGCACAAGAAGTCGACTTTTCGCGGATTTCATCTTGATAAATTTTGCATCGGGACTTGGGCCGACACCCGTACAAGATCCAACTGATCCAGGAGATCAAAGTTAATAGGCAAAGCCATTTGTTCGCTGACAGGCGCTTCGGAGCGTTTGGAAGATTTCCCCAATTTTGGCCGAATCTTTAGCGACGAGGCGCATTTTTGGATGAATGGCTATGTCAACAAGCAAAATTGCGATATATGGGACGACGCCATTTCAACATCGACCCGTCCTTATTAAAAAACCCTTTTGAATCTTCGTAAGATCAGCTTCTATTCACGTCATATCTTTTAAAAGGGCGCGGGGCGTCGCAAAAATCTTACAACCTGTATAGGGAGTCGCAGTATAAAAAAGTTTGGGAACCCCTGGTTTAGTCCCATCTGTCCATCTGTTAAATCATGGTGGCCTGGTTTTAGTGTCTATCTACACATTTATAACTGGGACGCGCTGAGAACTAAGCACATGGAAAAGCATGCATCCCTTCTGAAACTAATAATTTTAAAGGATTAGGTATACGTCATTCCTCATCCCATCGCTAAGCTTCGTCTACAGCTCTACCCTTTTCACACACACAAATATTCTGAAATAATCATAGAATGTTTATTGTGATAGCTTGGCATTTTCTGGTCATCATGGTCCTATCTGCCACTTCAGACCTATCCAATTACATTTTACAAAATCTCAATTTCCTGCTTCTAAATGATTTTTGTATATCCTGCGGCAAGTGTAGGTAAATTAATTTTTCATGCCCCCAGCTGAAGGACATGTTGTTAACTAAAGTCAAACGATGGACCATCGTCGTAATGGAATTAGTATCTGCAAGAGTCTCAGAAATTCGATTATCGCCCGGAATGCCTGCCTGCATAAGCTAATACTAGTGTTGCCAGTAGCCTTTCATTACTGGTTGTTTTCGCGCTGTTGAATAAAATTGTGATTAGGTATTTTGTTTATGGTACGGTGCCCTGTGGCAGCAGTTGTCGTTTGGCAACAAATTGGATAGAAGATGTCTTAGGTATGAGAATACGGAGCTGCCGCCTTTCGATGTTATTATTATGGGACTCCGTTAAACATTGAAGCTGACAATAAACAAGATCTATATGGTGGGTCCACTTGAGCAACCTACCTCCGACCATATTTTACAGATGAGTCGTCAACCTACTCGTCTACGAATTGTTGGTCTTCATCGTCTAGGTTGAATGGTTCATTCTGCCTGACAGCGGGATTTAGTTCGTCATCGCCGTTAAACAGGCTGCAGAAGTAGTTCTTCCATACTACAGGAGACTGAGCCAATATCTACACGACGAAACATATTTCTTAGGTAGCAAATCCTTAATTATATTCCCCACTGCCCAGATCTTCCTATCGTGTGCAGTATAACCTCATTCTTACAGAACTCCGCTTGAATATCATTGGAGTACCTACGTACGCTGGAGTTAGATGAAACGATAAACATATTCAACGGTGACATAGTTTGAGACGCATTACAAAGTTTCAAATTGATACGACGAACGGTTCGTGAGTTAAGAAAAGGGCCCCCTTAAAATGGGTCATCGGCAATAACTCGGGACCCAGGCAAAATTTCCAAAATTGGAAAAATTAATTATCTTTTTTTCTTATAATAAAGTACGCAAACCGAGTTTGAAGTCGATCGGATGAATTAAGGATTGGGATTAGGAGGGAATAAGGGACAGCGCTCGCGCTATAAGACAGCTGGAAAGAAATTGTAAGCCGAAGACCCGGAGTAGGGAACATAGAGGGGATGACGCGGAATAAGCCATGAGTAGTAGAGGAGCGCCGTGTCGTGACCGTACCTAAGTGTGTGTGCAAAAAAAAATAGGCGGCGCAAAGGCACCTTAGACACCTTAGGCCTAGCTTCTCGCAACCATTCGTTTGTGTGAGCTTCTATTTTTTAGACGAATAGAAGGGACCTACAGCTGAATTGAGAAGCTTTTAAAATTTTTTTTAAATAACTTTCTAACCGTTTATCTAGGCATAGCTTATAATATAATTTCAATCGACAGTATGTCAAGCACGTAACTTACCACTTTTCATATTGCTTATGGCACGTACACTCCGGATTCACCTGAAATAAAAAAAAAACAGGCTGCTTAAAAATTGTCACTTAAAAATGTATTTTTTTAAATTTTTTTTCTAATATGGAAAATAGATACTTTTCAAACTACACTGTATGTGCTAGAGGCACGCGGCCTAGTTTCTCACAACTGTGTGAGTTATGAATTATTTAACAGCGTTGAAAAACTAGCCAGCAACATAGATCTTTCTCCTAGGCTTGGGAATTGTAAGTTTTGCGATCTGATAAAAAAAGTCGTTGGTAGACTTTATCTCCAAAATTCTGGACATTAAAAGTGATCTTAAATCGGTTATTAATGAAATGACACTCTTAATTCGCGTTTATAAGCGATCGATGATATTCTTGGAACAAACTTAGGCTGTTTTCGACCCCCCTCTAACTTTGAAAGCAATTAAGCTAAAAACTTCAGCCATCCCACCAAGTTTCATCTCTATAGCATTAGTGGTTCTCAACATACAGGACTTAAAAAAATCGCAAAAATCGTAACTGACTCACTCAACCACTGAGATAATGATCATCAAAATTATGAAGCACTTCCGGCCATCCTAGAATCGTGAAATTTGGCAGAATGCTAGATCCTGGGAAAAGTCCAAAACTTGAGATTTTCCATTTTGAAAATTGGTTATTATTTATTTGGGCCAGTTCTCATTGTCGTAGAATGTTGAAATTTGGTAGAGCGAAAGGACTTGCAGTGTACAGAAAGAAACAAATTTAAAATTTTATATTCTCCATACAGGAGGCGTGGTATCCGCCCACTTTTCAAAACCGGTTATTATTTATTTGGGCCACTTCTCATTGCCGTAGAATGTTGAAATTTTTTTTAAATAGAATAGATCTATAATTGGATTTTGAACAGATGGATGATTTTAATCATTACATGATGTGCTTCCCTTTGACATCTATCAGTAGATAGAGCTAAAGATTTATGATATATCTACTGGGTGACACATCCTGTATATTGATGCTCGTATAGTTTCGCATAATATAATTCTCGATATACACATTGACTGTAAACAGTAATTGATTAAACATTCAAACACACTATGATTGGCTGTCATACTCTTTGTTAATTACCATTATTAATAGTGGCATACAAAATATATACAGTATACAGCTTCAATATAGGGACAATCAAGCACTTCTCCAATTCATGTTTTTTTTTGTCTCCCCGATTGCCTATATACATTTCATTCCAACGAATGAAATCCTTTCAATAATGTACATATGTGCAGTTATCCTGGATGCATCATTATCGCCACAGCCAGGTACAAATATACTTGTATAGCTAAATATAAAAAATTAATTCCATGCGTACTGGTAATTTATTGGACTATTGTATTCGATATTTTAATATCTGAAAATTGCCAGATTGGGGGTTGATATTAAGTAGGTGTCAGTGTCGTGCATACACCTTTCGCGTGGTATAAAAAAATGGACTCAACGCCTTTACTTTGTTTGCACATGTCCATTCTTTAGATGTTTTTTTACAAGTTATATTTATACATAATAAGGGCGGAGTTTTTATTTATTTATTTACTTATGTGTCTTCTAATTTCAATTTACGATCTTAAGGATCTAGAGATTGGGTCCATAAAATACCCTCTTTGAATAATAATTGGTTTTCTATTATGATGTGGGTCGCGGTTGTAGGTTGCCCAAATGGACCTTCCATAACTCTGGATTCTGTGCCATTGACTCTAAATCATCAAGGAAAATTCCCATACGGGTAGAAGAGAGTTTACGGCCTTGATGTAACTATCTATCCTCGGTCTAATTAGAAGACGCCTGTATGATCGTATAGATTCCATAGCACATCGTTTTGGGATCCTGGTTGAGGATATTGGTTTAACAGTAGCCCCCCCTCATATTGAGTTCCTCGCGTATTCTGGTGTTTCTTAAACGATCTTCAGCAATGGAACGGAGGAATCTCATTTCGGCAGCTTATTGCGTATTCTCTAGGTACACTTATGCCCAATGCACACGGGGCAACTGGAAAAAACTGATCAGCAATACGAATTGGCGATTAGTTTGATTTGAGTCAAACCCTGTGTAATCAATTGGGACGAGACGCACATGACGACGCTACTGGTTGAAAACTCGTTTGCGATTAAAAAAAAAATAAAATCCAGTTTGTAACCAGTCGTCGGATTAGGGTTGCCTATTAATTTCAGTTTCTAGTTTGTTGAAGATGAGCGAACTACAGACCAACCCGATTCCTGGTGGGGGAGGTTGAAAAACATGATGACACTGAACGAACTAGAGTTTTTGATTGATGATGAGTTTCCTCGTGTGTGTCAAGTCAAGTCACAGCTGAGTCCGTAACTGGTCTGTAACCCGAGTTGTCAACCGGTTTTTTCCAGTTGCTCCGTGTGCATTGGGCCTTAAGCTTGCAAATGGGAGTCGGACAGAATCCCGAAAAATGTAATCCCGAAAGCCCAAAATCCCGAAAATCCAAAATCCCGAAAGCCCAAAATCCCAAAAATCCAAAAACCCGAAAACCCACAATCCCGAAAAAACCAAAATCCCGAAAAGCCACAATCCCGAAAATCCACAATCCGGAAAATCCAAAATTCTGAAAGGCCAAAATCCCGAAAGTGAAACTAAAAATTTTATTGTAGCAACTAAAATATAAGCCAAATTTATTAAACAAAATAAACAAAATAACAAACTTCAAATAAATAAAACATAACAAAAACAGTTTAGGTCTTATTAACAAAAACATATAAAAAACGATCCATGAAAAAACAATATCTAATACAAGTTCATATTGTACGCAATTCCTGTTAGAAAACTTATTTCAGAACGCTCGTTACGTTCCGCGTAAAATTTTGTAATTTTTTTTTCCTTCGTCACATAACGTTTTCTTAGTTGTTGCATCTCACCGGCAATTAATTTAGCCAAACATGTGTTCACACGGATTTGCTCTTCACATAAAAGAGCAATCAGTGAATATACACCAATATGTGAATGCCCTGCGAGAACTTTCAGCCGGCGGCGGAGCCACGCCTCTACGTTGTTCTGTGTCCGCGGCAGATTTTGTTTCATAAGGTTACAAACCGACCAAAAATTAGGGGAGTATGCAGGACTTTGGATTTTCGGGATTTTGGATTTTCGGGATGGTGTCCCCAATCCCTTGCAAATAGCAGATTTAATAATCTCAAGAACTAATTAATATACCTACATATCAAAAAATTTCACAAAATTTAGCAAATAAATCTGCCGACTCAGATCTCCTCCTCCATTTGAAGTTGGCCATTAATAGGTATTCCGAAGAGTACTTTGCCTTGACTGCCTTGCCTGAACAGCTAGTCGACGGCTGAGCTTGCTTAGACCAAGTTGAAGAGCATTTTTGTTTCATGGTGATTCAAGACTGATAAAACAAGGCCAGCTCACTCCAGCATTTTAGTGCTAATTTTGAGGTTATATTGACTGTAGAGACCTAAGTCTGGTTATATTCTAAATTTGTCTTAGTGCCGGCTATCATCAAACTGTCCATAAGTGCCCGCTTATCTCCTAACGATAATAAATCCTAATATGTTCATCCTATTTGGATGACGGGCCATGTCCTAATGAAAACTGACAATCTGATAGCAGGTCATAAAATGTCCCTTTAGGCCAGGGTATGACCCCGAAGAGCATCAACAACTTTTGGAATAATAGATACATTTTTTCCATCATCACCATCGATTAAAAAAAATGTCACTAGGGAATGTGGAAACTAAAAATGAAGAAAGTACCTAACTGATGAGGGGTTTCTCCAAAACACTTTCTACTAGTCCAAGTCCATTCGCGGTATGACAGAGTGGATTTAAAGCAGAAACAAGCAAAGTTTATTGCGAATAAAACATAAAAACTCAATCCAACTATAAATGCGAAAGGGGGGATGCATCATGCATCATGTCATCAGTGGATAGATATATTTCTTTTAGTGCAGTATGATGTACACAGGGCGGGATAGTCTATGCCCTAGTTACAGGCTATTCAAACAAACACTGAGTCTCTATAAAGCCTTTTTTGTAGGAATAACTGTATACATCTCTATCCACTCGGCCATCTGCAATATACTGTTTGACAAGTTAAAACGTAATCCACTCGTACTTGTATTAGCATCTATTAAGCTTCATTTGTGACATGTTATAACAAATATCAGCCTCAATGCAAAATCGAGGTGTCTACCTTATCATCTACCACAAACCATCATTGGCACCATAAACCACCACCTGTTCATTGTTCAACCTGCATCCCAACCAATCATAATCACTGATACCATCACCAGCCTTTCGCGCACAAAACCAACACAACAATGTGACCGATGGCCATCAATTAATTAATTAAATTGAATGCATAATTTAGTTACTACCCCTATACCAAGAGTTAACTATTTTCCCAATTACCTATGTTGTAAGTGGTGTAATAATGGTCCACAGTCAAATACCCATGGATAGTGAAAATGTGCCATTGAAATTACCCCGCCAGACGGATTATATAAATTAAAATTTAGATCCGATAAATCGCTTTAAGCGTGATTCACTTTGAACAAAAGAAGATACAATTTTTTTCTCAGTCATTGGGTCGAAAATAATTCGTTTTAGGACTGCACGTGTCTCTGGGGGTGTATTTTAAATGCTCCATGTGCGGAGTTTCAAATACAGCTCACACACGATCTTGGAGGCCAGGCAGATCCTAGAAAATATTGCCATCGAATACTGACTTCAACAGTGGAACTTCCATAAGTCGAACTCTCAAAATGAAAGAAAACAAGTGAAAGTGTTATCATCGGCCTGGCCGATGCTTTGATACCCTCCACTGCATAAAAGTCATGCAAAATGTTTGCCAGTACCAGAACTACTTGACCGACAATGGTATTTTCAATACCAACCTGACGACGACGGTAAAAATAAGTCTTCTCACAAAATTTCTCCGGTTAATCCTACTTGGCGTTACAAATGTAATGACAAAGTGAATATACCTTTCTGTGGAGGGTATAATAAATTCGAGTTATGAAGGCCTATCCTGTTAAATTCAAGTATCCTGGAGACACACAGCTTTGGGAAAACAAAATCTCTGTGCCGGGTGCCATTGACGATGACAAGTCGAATTTATGCATTGTTGACGATGACAATATATTATTTGAAATTAATTTTTATAAAAAAAAAACGCTGACGCATTTAGGCTGCGCTTCATACGCACGCTTTCATCATTTGCAGCTTTTTGCACGCTTGCTTGCAGCTTCCATATAAACAAACGAAGCTCTATGCAAAGTCGCCTTTGCGACCACGAAAATGTGACGTTTCCCCTTTCCTTATCCTCTCCAGAAGTAACCTATACTAATCCGGATGGTGTAACCAGTAGGTACAATGTTGGAAGAATTTTTAAAATTATCAACGAATTTTGAAAAACGATGAATGAGGTATGCAATCATTTTGACTTATCTATCAACATACAAACTTTCAAGTTCATACGACTAAAGGTTCGTGAGACCCCCCTAATTCCCCGCGACTCCTTTACTCCAACAACAATGAGAAGTATTTTTGTCTCGTAAATTCGCGAATAGTCCTCGAACTTATGGCCGAAATACCACCCGAAATGTGCGAAAAAGTGGTTAAAAATTACCTCAAAAGAATCGCATGCTGCGAATCTTCCCGAGGGGGCCATTTGAATGATGCTGTTTTTCACACTTAATGGCAAAGTCCAGACTTTATAATGAAATAAAATATTCATCAAAAATGTATCGCTGTGTGTGTTTTATTTAGCTTTACTTTTGGAACCGAAAAATGAAAGATCCTTTACTTGTTCTAAATGTCATTATGTATCTATGCAATGTACTTGATAACTCAAAACTTACCTTAACTTTGTTTAAGGAACCGTATCAAAAAAAAAAAAAAAAATCACCTTAATCAACATTGATTTGGCTAATGGACAAATTTGTGAGAATTATTGATTTTGCTCTATCACCACTACTACACACATTTTATTAATAAATAAATAAATGAATTATTGCGCGCAACACACACAATAGAAATAACGCTTAGTTGCATTTTATTTCTATATCACAACATCTATACAATTTTTTAATGAAGCTCAAAACACAACCCAATAACGAATCGGAGGAGACACAGAAATAAATGTTTAAAACAAAAAACCAAGTTACTTTTACATGAAGTCTGATAAGAGACCACCACTACAATGTCTTATCACGGAGCTAACGATACTGAAAACTGAATGAAATATTTCCAGCTACTCCATTGCAACTTTAAGTGAAATGGCCGACATGCGTATTTAATGTCAGTTCCGATTCTCGTTACCAATTCAGCCGACTCATTTTGGGGGACAATTTAATTTAATAAGATGATGGACATGGAGTCAGTCAGTCACTGACACACACTGCAACTAGATTAAATAATAATTAAGTGACATATCACCGAACGTCACAGTTCCATCAATTGTACTAGATTTCAGGAATTGAACTCTCTTTCCACGCATCATTATTTAATGTGCAAAATCAATATACTGTCACTGGATTTCTCTTGAATGCCAAATTCAAAAGAATTTTAAATTGGACTCGATTTCTTATTATATTATACATGCAGGATAGTAAAACAATCCTTTAACCAACTTCACGATAATGATACAAAAATACGCAACAAAAGTATATACATTTTTTTTATTGAATCTTAAATTACCTGAATGGAGTATTTTCAAATCTTCTTGCGGTTTTCTGCAGTTTCCTTGGTTCTAAATTAAAGAATATCTGTAAAGAGAAATAGAAAAAAAATTCATTAGTTTGACAGAAAGTCAATGTTTGTTGGTTTAATTAAATAATTATTTCAGAGAGACTCTAGGTTCAACCCCCAAAAAAATACAAATTATATGAATTGTTTTTTTTTTCACTTAAAATGTCTTCCAATGCAATAACAGCGAACGTCATTAACCGTATTTATAGAAGCCATTCCTCTAGCTCAGCCAATCTTAAACTGGGCGATAGCGCGTTCATTTGCGTTCGTTGGGCGTTCTGAATAGTTTTCAATTTTGATATGGGCGATTGAAGGAATTAAATGGGCGCTGATGTATTTTGGGTCACCTAAAAAGGATATTAGGAATTAGGTGTACACACATGGGAGAAGTAGGTATTTTAAAAAAAGCATGTCCTGCAAATGCAATAACTCAAAGCTGTCGTGCGGAATATTATTGGCTCGATGTTGTCCCTGTCGCGCGTTTGGAAATCACTTCAATGTAGCCCTGTCGTGGTTGTGGACAGGAAATCAATTGTGCACGAATGTGTCGCACGAAACTTTCACGTTCATTGCCATCAGAGTTTAATTGTATTCAAAATCAATTTTCTTTTATTTGTGTCTATCATTAAATCAGTGGGTCCAAATCACCCCCAAAATCGCACCATAAGGCTGCTCAAATACAACATCAAATATTTTAGATGTATGAATATTTTAAAGCTAATTTTAAGACCTTGAGGTATGGTGGTAAATAAATAATAATCCAGTAGAAATCTAATAATAATCATTTATACAAATAAATATTAAAATTTATTTCAATATTTAGATTTAGATAAACAAATGATAGCCACATGGATGAGTTTGTGTATGGACTGAAAGAAGATAATACGATATTCGGTCTATTCATAAACTTATTTATGCTGCCTTTACTTAACTGCCAACAGTGTTTCAATCAATATGTTTTTATTTGTATTTCAAAGTTAAGATAAACAAAAAAATAAATGAAAGCTTCATACTTTGGATTGAGTTATAGCATCAATGATACTTGCTAACACGTAATCTAATCTATGCGGCTTTTCATCCTCATCTCTGTCATCCGCAGTACGTCAAATTCAATGCGCTGATATTGAAATTCAATAAACAGCTGATTTTAAAGTAATTTTTATT
This sequence comes from Cheilosia scutellata, assembly GCA_955612985.1. Taxonomy (NCBI): domain Eukaryota; kingdom Metazoa; phylum Arthropoda; class Insecta; order Diptera; family Syrphidae; genus Cheilosia; species Cheilosia scutellata. The sequence continues at coordinate 8,690,553 of OY015315.1, read as the reverse complement.
TATTAATATTTAATAAAAAAATTAGTTATTGCATTAGTTTTAGCTTTTAGTTTTATGTGTTAGTTTAAGTTTTTTTATGTGAATGCTGCTTGGCCACCTGAGACGGAATGGTCGAGTGTCGAGATAAGTTTGATGAGGCCCGAAGTTATCATAAAAAGAAATTTAAGTAAAAATAAAGCTTACTTCAGAAGCTGTTATATAAAGGGTTTATAGTTAAAAAAATGCTATTTTTTTTTAGACCAATTCCGGTCTATGGTATTACCAAGTTGAGAAACCTTTATGTACTTATTTCAATTCTCTTTATAATGGCTCTAACCACTACACCTGATAGCGTAAGCTCAAGTTCATCCCTTTTGAAACTTAATTTGGGTATCGTCTTTCTCAACTTTTAACAATGAAATTTGAACCAAGAAATAGTTTTTGGTTCTTATTTCATATAAAGATGTGCAACACAACCATGTGCCGGACGAAGCGTCCTTAATAAGATAAAGGACGATTGTCTAGGTTGTGGTAGGAACACTCAGAGGCGAAACAATTGCACTAAGTGGAATAAGAAAAGCACTTCTTTGCGTGTTTCTTTGTTGTAAGTCAAGAAAAAAACTGTTTTTTGTGCGAATGAAAATATTTTTTTCGCTAAATGACTTATTACTCCAAAACTAATCAATGTATTGCTATCATTGGTATTTTTCGTTTAACGGAAGGCTATACCAGATGTTGTGTGCAAATTTCAGCCTTCTACGTCAATTAGTTCTTCAGATAGACCTAGGTACAAAATTGGCTTAGTTGATTCGGACAGACATCGTAGCGAAAGCAATAAGGTTCCTCCATATGGAAACGGAACCTTAAAAATGTACTATGTTCATACCCATACATGTGCATATAATTTATCTAATTTGTTTTATTTCATTTACAGGTATCAAGAAGAAGTCTTCCATTACTGCCTCTATCTTTAATAGAGAGTGCTTTGGTTTTCCGATACCTTAAGACCAAAATAATCCTAATGGACAGCGAAAACGAATTTTCGTCCTTTATATAATATTTTGAAAAGTATTGGATAAGAAAGGTTAGTGCTCTTGATAATTTTTTATTTGTTGTTTGTTTAAGTGTCTCGGGGACTTATTCACGAGTGACGGAAGGAGCTATGCTGCGTCTTCCTGTAGAATTGGTCAGGCGGCGGTGTCTTTAATTCGCGGTTTTTTCCAACTAGGACCTATGGTCGTGAGATTTGGGTAATAAAATGACGGAATTGCAGATACAAGCAGCTGACGAGATGAGATTATTCCGTTGTATTGCTGGAGTGACCCGTAGAGATCGTATAAGAAACACCAGAATACGTGATTACGTCGTCGTCATTAGCTTACAAACTGACTAAATATTTGTGTGTTCAATGCAATAATATTCAAGAAAGCTGTTTAGTTTGGTATCCTGTTGTTTACTATACTGTAAGGATTATAGTAGACACAGGCTATCAATCTGCGCAAGTTTTAATTCAGCGAAGCTTAACGACCGCGATATGTGATATGTGTTTGTATCTTTATGTAAAGTACAGAGAAAATGACAAATTTACCAGAAATTTAAATTGAATATGTTTTTTTTTGTGTGTTTGCGCCTTAACGAACTCTTGGCATCACTATTTTTTTGTTTGTTTTTGTAAATTATTTTCTTTAATCTTTAATCTTACAAAACATCACATCACTGTCGGTTTCCATACAGAGGCTGTACTAAGCTGTACATACTTTCCAAAGTCTGCCAAATATTCCATAATGGTTTGGAGGGCTTGGAATGTGTCAAACTATTATCCACTACGTGGCAAAATCTATACTGGAAAGGAGGCAGGTGCAGCACGCCAGACAAATCTTGGAGAAAATGTTGTAAAGTGATTGAAGCGACAGAAAATTTTGCCTCTACTCTATAGCTCGGGAAATACCTTCTCGCTATAAAAGAAACAAGGGGAACCTGGAGAGTATATAGTATACTCTACTCGTATGTGAAATGTGACAGATAATAATGACAGCTGCACAGCCAAAGTGTGCACTGTCTAGGTACAAATATTATAATGATACGCCATGTGGTATTTTGGTCTATGCTACTGTCAAAGCAACATTTTCAATATTTTGTTCGATCGGTTGGAGAGTTAATTATATTTTAGAGAACAAGTTACCTAAGTGTGTGACAGATGGCAAATTAAGTCAATCAATGCCTAGAAGTTGAAGTTGTGACAAATCTATTTTTGAACTTACAAAATCAGTGATTATTTATTTATTTACATAAATGCATTATATAATTTTTATAGTATACTCTACTCGTATGTGAAATATGACAGATAATAATGACAGCTGCACAGCCAAAGTGTGCACTGTCTAGGTACAAATATTATAATGATACCACAGGGGACATTTTGGTCTGTGCTACTGTCAAAGCAACATTTTCAATATTTTGTTCGATCGGTTGCAGAGTTAATTTTATTTTAGAGAAAAAGTGATACCAAATTTAAAAGTGATAAGAATTTTTTTATCCACAATTGATTTAAACACCTGAAGGTTGAGATTCTACCTTGACCAAATGGTATTTTTAAGATATTTGTACATGGTAGAATCTAATAGCCTATTCACACCGGACTGAAAACTGAGTTTTCGCCTGCACCAGAGAGTACCCCAATACAAAACGGAGCAAGTGGCCAAAGAATATAGAGCTGGCGTTCCACAGGGCTTCCTTCTCAGACCTGTACTTTGGAGTATAATGCTACCTTCTATGTTATCTTGAGACTTGAGGCAAAAAATGACTTTAATCAAGGAGTCTCTAGTTGGCAGATCACAGTCACTTGTTAGTGAACAAGATAGAACTTTAAAGTGAAGGATTCTAATAAACACATCGGCGGAATTATCGACGACAGACTGAAATTTGATAGCCCCATTGTATACCAAGGATATAAATCTTTCAATGTATTTTTGGGGTTTTCGAGGATGGCAAACTATTGCTATTGGGTAGATGAGCTCAACAGTGCTGTCTGTATGCATACGGCGAAAAAAATCTATCGATGAGGGATAGTATCTTTACTATTGACTGTACTTAGAGCTGTAATGTGAGCACAATTTCAAACGAGGCCGCGTATGTTATCGCAGACCAGATAGAAGTATATCTGCGTATCCGCGTATATACAAAATTAAAAAGAAGTAGAGGGCTATTTCGATAGTCTAGTGGCAACATCGATGGGACACTTCAAGACATATAAAATTAGTCAGAAGATACAACCATTATAAGCAGAACACAATCAGAATCAAATTAGTAATCGATATCTTCATCGTTTTAAGCCCGAGGACTCTCTGGAGTATCCTGTCTGGGATGCAACGAAGACTTACACTGGACAAATGTATATGGAACATGTTACTAATATCTACATGCTTGGATAGGAATTGATGTAGAATTCAATAATTTTTTCACATGACACAAGTGTATTTATTGCCAAAGATTTATTGAAAAAGGGTCCACAATTTTATCTATTTTTATTAACAAAAATGTGTAATCAATAAAATTTGAAAACATAAATATTAAATTTTTCTATTTCAGTTCGCACGACTAATTTAATTTAAGTCACAACTGCCACCCCGACAGGGCCCCTCAACTATGCTTGCATACAATTAGCTTACCAACTAGACTTACTACGACTACTGTAACAGAATTGCCTTTATTAAGTCAAAACATATTTATGTGAATATAAAACTGAAAACTAGTATTTTTTATATTTCACAGTTGAAAAAAAGAAAAAATAATAAATTTCATGTTAATATTTTCAAAAATATCTCAAAAATTTATTCAAAATTAATTTTTTGTTTCACGAATCAATCTATTACCGACATAATGGGTAATTTTTATTAGTTACCAAAAAACTGCTAAAAGGGCCTATGCTACTTAAATACATTTTATTTCGTTTTGAAAATATATTCAGAACAAAAAGGTGACAACCAAATTAAGTACGATTGACAAATAATGGCAGTAGTCACGTACGTCAGTGTCACTTTGAAGTACATACAGCTGTTTGACAGCTAGAATCTAGTGGATTTTAATCTATGATAGCGTGATCTGTGGATTTGTTTTTCTCTCAGCCCACTCTTGATTGCGCTATCTTTAAAGCAGAATATTTTTATGACATATCGGTAAATAGCTATCTATCATTTCTTAGTCCTTTAAGTGTTTTATGTATTAAGTCAGTACATTAATAAAAGTTTAATAGTTTGTAAGATTAAAAGTAGAATTAGAAACCGTGTGCACGATTTCGGTGGTAAGGCAGATGTCAAAAAGCTGCTGTCATTACTGTCACTTTTGGTAGCAATGTCACTCGGTGTATAATTTAACAAAGTGTAATAAAAAAAAAATTTACAACCTTTCCGCGAATGCTGAAGAGTAAGAAGTATGGACCAATTTAATTGCTATAAAGAAACAATCATTGATCCATTCTTCTTACACTTTTCATCACTCTTAAAGCAACGTATGTATGTATAGAAATTGTCTGCAAAAGTGTTTTGTGTTAGAGAATAAGTGACGAGAAAATTCAGTGCTTGACAGATAGAAGCTGTTCAGAGAAGGGTGTAAGTCGACTGTGTACAGTTTATATAGTAGTACAGTGGGACATACATCCTTATCTGCGCATGTATTAAGGCTGTAGATTTTAAGGTTATGACTGTAAATGTTTATATAAAATTCTAACTACTATTTATGTGTAATTCCTGAATTTTATAGTACACCTCTAACGCTCCGGCCTAAGTTAGGCCTCGCACAAGTGAAAGGAGAGGTAAATGGAACTGGTGGCAGTTAGACAAATAATGAGGTAACTGGTTGAGAGCCAACTATTTGCCGAGTAAGTCCAAATTGTTTATAATATAATGCTACTAACAGTAAGCTAGTCTATGCAGAATTTAATATGAATTAATTATAACAGTATTATTATTGTGTTAATTGTTTTGATGTTAAATGAATGCTTATAAAAAAAGTTTGAAAAAATCTTCTTATTTTGAAGAAAAATTGTCCTGGAAATCTGGTTACTCGATCCGCTCCTCAAACTCAACGCTGTCAGAGAGTTTCAGTGTCATTCTGGCTGTTCTGGCAGTCACTTAAACATCAAAATCCTGAATGAACTTAGATATTATATTTTCAGTAGAACAAAGTTGCATCCCCCTGCGGGATAGGGGTCGTAGAATATTCCCGAGGCGTTGACATGCCTGTCGTAGAAGGCGACTAAAGTCTAAATATTCTGAAGTTAGAGTCGTACCAATTGTGGTTTTTCGTATACTATACAACTCCTGTGAAATTTTTTTTTTACTTCTTCATCCTTCATCCATCCAACCTAAGAGTGATATTTAAACCAATCTATTATCAAATTTGTTGTAGAAATCAATATTTTTGGCATCCGGAAGTGTGTTGACACTTGACAGCTACCATTTATCCACTTTCGAAATTGTAAATTCGAAAGTAGTAGATTTTATTCCGCTTTCGAAATTGAGAGTATAAAATATTCGTTTACGGAAATTTTCACTATCGGGACGAAATACAAAGTTGCACCTTAGAGTTCTTTGATAAAAAAATCTTTCCAAACAAAGACTCAATTTGGTCGGGCGGATGTAACTCTTGGTTTTCATCTAGATCGACTGGTACAGGTCGATGATCTTGACTGTCATCGCCATTCAACAACTGGTTAAAGTAGTCTCTCCACATGTTTAACATCGACTGTGTATCCACTACAGTGTTTCCATCCCCATTTTTGTAGGGCGGCTCGTGAATCCTAAAGTTGATTGTTTCACTCTTTTATAGAAGTCACGCACCTCTTTCCTGCTAAAGCATCTCCTCGACTTCCCGTTGTTGGTGATCATTTATCTTTCTCCTGAGCAAGCGTTAAGAGGAATAAAACCAACATACCTCCGCCAGAAACATAGAGACGCATCGGACAGTGCATTGGCGTGGATGGCTACAGTGGAATGCCCGATGAAGTACCTACACAACCCTAAAAAGAAGGTAAGCTAACTCATCCTCTGCAAGTGCTAGGCAAACCACAATGCATCTTTCTCTAGGCTTGGAACTCCAAGTGGACCTAAATACCAACGCCGATGGAGTGGCCAACTTCTTGCAGACTACTGCTAGAGAGAAACTTATCAGTAAGCTGGAAGAAACAAGAAGAAACACTGTCATTGATCGACAACGACCCGAATCAAGATGACAACCGAAGAAAGTTTATTAAAATATGACTCCTTGAAGCGATAAAAAAAAAATTACAAAACTTCAGTTCGCTGTGAGCTATGACAACTATTGTTAATGAACTAACCTAACCAAACCAGTGATCCTGTGAATGTCAGTGTATCTTGCTTCCAGGTGCATTATCAGAGTTTGCCTTTTCAAATGCAAGATGAGCTGTGCAGGGAGGAATGTGCATGTCATGTACAGTTTATATAAATGTCAATGACACCTACATTCTCGATTGCGCAAGCCTTAAAGCATCCAGCCTAAATTATCGTCTTTTGAGAGCCTTACTATTGGCGGGGTATTGCATAAGTATTAAAGTCTCAAAAAAAAAGTACTCATCATAGACCACTAATGGCAAGGATCTTAAAGCAGCATTTTTATTGAGTGTTTAAGATATTTTTTTTTGCTATGTGAATTTATTTTAGAAACAACAGTGAAAAACCAAAAAAGTGTGCTGCAAATGGGCGAAATGTCAGCATTGTACACGATTCCCACACCTCAACATACACAAGGGGACTTGGCGGTCTCCAGATCAACAAACCGTCTCCGAACATTCCAAGAGGCCAACATAGACTCGGCCCATTACTTGGTAGTAGCCAAAGTACGGATGCGGATATTCAATACTCAACAGCACCGAGAAGATATTGTAAGAAGATTTGACTATCGCAAGAGACCGCCAAAACCATTGCCCATCCTCAGCATAAAGTACCTACAGAGGACCTGTGGCAACATTGCAAGCGTGGCATCAGGAGTGCCGCTAACGAAGTGATGGGTTGCACGAAACCCCTAGTTCTATGAGGAACGCCGCCAGGCACATGCAGCCAAGAACGAGGCCTATCAATTAATGCTGCAGACAAGAACCCGAGCGGCTGAGAGAGATGCCCGCTGCTGATCCTGTGAATGTCAGTGTGTATTGTTTCCAGGTGCATTATCGGAGTTTGACTTTCCAAATCCAACATGAGCTGTGCAGGGTGGAATGTGTGCTTGTTATGTACAGTCAATATAGATGTGAATAACAGATACATTTTAGCTTGCGCAAGCCTTAAAGCATCCAGCCTAAATTAGCTTTTTTTATGTTCCTTAATTATAATAATAATAATGAGAGCCTTACTATTGGCGGGCTGTGCATAAGTATTAAAGTCTCAAAAACACGTACTCATCATAGACCGCTAATGGCAAGGATCTTAAGGCAGCGTTTGTAATTTTTTTATTGAGTGTTTAAGATATTTTTTTGCAATCTGAATTTATTTTAGAACATACAGTGACAAATCAATAAAGTGTGCGGCAAATGGCCAGCCTAGTTACTCAGTGCGCTCCTGAATGTAGGAGTTGTGGCGAGGCTTACAAAACCTGTAATGTGAATTTAAAAAGTTTGCAAATTCAATATTTCACAAAAGGAAATGTAATTAAATATTTGTGCTGAGAAATATATAAACTACTTATACAGAGAGAAATCCATGCCTATATGAACTGTTTCAATAGATCGCCGTTCATATCGTATGCTTTTCTGTATGTGCAAGTTTTAGCCAACATTTTTAACGAAATCCAAACCAAATCATTTTTCATTTAGCACAATTTTTAATGTTTCTTCCTTTACTGATAGTGTATTTTTGTGGTGGATAAATTATATAAGCTGCATGGCTAAGAGAGTGTGTGAATAATTTTAATCAATTATATCTATTTCTTACAGTCGAAAGCAGTGGAAAGCGGCCAGGACGATGATAAAACTCTTACTTGTTTTTGAGACATATTTAGATGGGCGCTTAATTTAAGTTTAATTCAACCTTAACCAACTTACCCCTAGTTTCACAGTGGCAGTCTAAACTACACTTTTAGCTTAAACAATTAATTCTGTTTCAGAATTTCGTTTAAACCTTGAACAGAGTTCATTCTATAGTTTAAGTTAAACTACAGTATTCAGCCAATTGTCAAAACACAAATATTCAACGTTGTTTTGCGTATTCATTGAAAGAAAAGACAAGGCACGATTTTAGAAAAGTCGTATAAAAGCTAAGTACTGTACAATACTATCAAATTCATTCATTAAATTCAGTTGAACTGAAGTTTGGATTATATTGTGAAACCGGACGAGTTGAACTTCAAATTTAAACTCACGTTCAGGTTCAGTTGAACTTTAGTTTAAACTTTCAGTGTGAAACTGGGGCACGTTAGCGTGCGAAACTGGAGAGAGCTGGCCAAAGATCGTGCTGGCTGGAGACGCTTGTTGGTTGAGGCCCAGGTCCACCTACAGTCCGGCCACCTTAAGTAAGTAAGTAAGTAAGGACCTTTTTAAATGTTTCAAGTTTGAAAGTTTTTGGCTCAATTCGTTCCGAAGTTAGGGGGGGGGGGGGGGGTCGAAAACAGCCTGAGTTTGTTCCTGTAAAAGGTGGAAGTGCCTTTACTAGAGAACTTGGCTGGGGCACTACCATGCCCTTTGATTTGGGCCACCCGCACAGGTTGAATTTTCTATCCTATATCCCGCCACATATTCTGGGTTTTCATTAGACTCATCGCAGAATCTATTTTTCAGGTAGTCATCTCTCCAAAATGTATTTGGCTTTAATTAAAGCAGAGTTTGAGAAAACTGGTGGAACTGACAAGTCGAAATTCTGAAGAACTGTCTATAATTAAATTAAAAACAATTTTTCCCTAAATATTCGTATACTATAGTGAATAATTAAATAAGCTTCTGTAACATATTTATAAGCGTCATCTATCAAATTGATCTAGGCGAATGGAATTTTGTGAGAGGACTTATTTTTACCGTGCGTCGCGTCGATGTTGAAGAAGTCACATGACTGCGCATCGCCTTCTTCTTCTAAATCCTTTTTTGACATCGAAGGCACTCGAAGGTCTCGGTGAGTTCTTTACCGACCTTGATGGAGCAGCGTGCATTCTCCATTGTCATCCTGCAGAAACAGATGAGTTTGGCAGGGATGCCAAAACTAGACTAGATGCTCTATAGCTCGTCTCTATAAATGATGTCATAGGCGGCCTTAAAATCGATGAAAAGATGGTATCGATTTGGACTTCCTTGGTTTTTTTCCAAGATCTGCCGCAGTGTGAATATTCGGTCGATGGTAGACTTTCCTGGCCTGAAGCCACAGGTTAAGGATAAGATCTTTTAGGCGATGTTAGGAAGAATAATACCTCTGTAGTTAGCGCAGTTCAGAGGGTCTCCTTTCTTGAGGATCGGGCAAACAATGCTGAGGTTCCATTCATCGGGCATACTTTCTTCCGAACATAATTTACAGATGAGTGGGTGGCCATCTGCTGCAGCGGCTTTGTTGGACACGCGAAAGAACAATGCGTTTTAGTTGATGAGCAATATTTTATTTTTGACAGCTATAGTTGGCAAGTTTCTTTTAAAGAAAACCCTATTTAATATTTTATTATTTTACCAATTATTTCTATTACTAATGTAAATAAAATAAAATAAATAAATACAACCTTGTTCGGGGGCAATAATTCGCTGCCGGACATTTTTCATTATAACCCAGCTGTGCTAATCTTGTTATCTCAAAAACATATGTTTCTGAACTAACCTACGGACAAACATATGCTAACCGACAAATCAAACAAAAAACAACAACCATGGGCCATCAACCCCGTGGATAAAAAAAAATCGTAGTAGTGGTAGTAGTACTCGTAGTAACCTCCCCTACTCTGGGAAGATTACTTTTTATTCATTTGCTATGACTTCCCACTTCCCATTCCCAGGTGGCCAGGGCCGGCAACGGTATCATTTAGTAAAAACACAGATAACAAACCCCATTGTTTATGAAATTGTTATTGTACGTGCACATAATTGTATGGGGGAACAGGGAATAGAAAGTCAAACATTGGAGAAGCACAAGCACACCGCAGGAAGTCGTGTAATTGGGGTAAATTATATCCTACAATTATCGGGATAAAGGACGTTGCCTTTGTTTTGCCCCTAATTATTTTTTCTTTTTTCGTTAGGTGTGTATTTCGAACTCAAGATATTAAATAATTTTCAAATTCCGATGATGGATACGTTTAGAAAATTAGGTTTCAAGATACTGCCCGACTGTCAATCTGTCGGCGTTATATAAGTCGCTGTAGACTGAACGGCCTCAATATTACATTTGAAGGCCGACAGATAGTGGCCGTGTTGGCTTTCCCTTAAGATAGGTGTGTTTGGGGGAGGCTAGGCCTGACCACATACAAAGGTCAAGGATACGTTCCAATGTTTTAAGCACAAAAGAGCGACTTTAGGTCCTTCCCGAACTGCTGCAGACTTTCGTTATTAAAACACGTCTTCTAGACTGTCGAGCATGCTTTCGTAGGATTCAGCTTCCTTAGATTTGAGTGACCCAAGGTATCACCGTCTCATTTTGCAGCATGATGGGAAGAATACCACCTTGTCCCGGTGATAGAGCTCAGAACTTGGTCAGCAGCTACTCCATAATTTAGGCGAGTAACACGATTACACTTCGCTTTTCAAAACACAGAGGAAAAGTAGCTTAACATCTGAATTTCTAGATGAAATAGCCGCAAGTCGGGCGTCAGCACAATAAAAGCGGCCAGCACTACTCCCGAGTAATCTCAGCTCGAGATTTATATCAAACTAGCTGTACCCGCCGGCTTTGCCGTGTACAGAATAAATTTTGGCTAAAAACAGTTCCAAAGGACGTGGCTAAAAACGACCTAGCCTATAGCAGTCTCACAGTCTTAAGACACTTTTAAAAAAAAGTTTAATCGAAATCTGTCGAGTAGTTTTCGCGTTTTTAAGAGACATAGAAAATTCCTACAGTTTTATTATATGTATAGATATTGCTGATTAGTTTAACAAAAAGCTGCCATACTTTAAAGGATGAAATCAAATTTAACATGTGCTATCCGCCGGTACTACTTTTTCCGACAAACGCCACTTCATTAGATTACCCTAATTAAGCCGCATCTCTTGATTAATCAAATTCAATTGAAGCCATAGTAACCAAAAAATAAAAAAACACGGCAAATAAATTCTCATCTCCTGTAGCAAGGCCCAACTCATACCCTTCTATCTGGAGTTTTGATTCATCATTATAACCATACCCTGTCCAAGGGGTTATTCCTTAAAGCAGCCCTAAGTATTTCCAACTTTCAACGGCATTAGGATGAATTTAAATAACTCGTCAATTTGATGTTGAAAAACGAATGAGGGACTGAATAAAAGGAAATAAAGGGGACAAGGCATACAAAAAGCCTTTCAATAAAATTTCATAGATGCTGTCTCTGCCACCCTGGCAACAGGAACTTAATTTTATTCTTGGCATCGTATTGGGGAACATTTCTATGTACCAGTTTACATACATACATTGGGCACATAGGGTTTGGCTTGTATATGTTTCTAACACAAATACAGAGTCATTGCAGGAAGAAACGTTCGTTGTAGCTACTAGCATACACCTTCATTCAAGAGCGAGTGTATGGAAAATCAATAAACAAAGTCCTGGCAATGATTTATTTAACATTAAATGCTTTAGTAAAACAAAAAACAGAAACCAAGAAACTTTCAAAAAGGGTTTGGTTTTAAATAATAGACGGACGAGAATATAATTGCCCATTCTGACTGATTAAACGTACTTTAAAAACCACAACGTTGGGAGTTGTTGGCAGGAGGATAACTAACCACTAAGAAAGGTCTTCTGACCGGATGTCCCATATACGACCCCCCTTCGCCATGAAGATTAAAATTACCACGACAGTGAAGTTTTGAAAGTAATTAAAAATTACATGCCGAAGAGGAAGTTTTTCAAGTCAAATACAATACACCTACTCTTTTAATTAAGGAACAGGATTGATGCAAATAAGTTTTTCAAAACACACGAACTTGGATCTACGAAAAAAAGTCTCTTAAAATTGCGGGAAATATTAAGAGTTTTAAAAAGTAATTTAAAATTCAACTGTTGTGTCCCTTTTTAATAGTAGGTACAGTGATGCCAACGGAAAAAAAAGATAACAGCTGACAGCTGACAGTTCGGGGTTAGTAAAAATTGAGCGCTATACGAAAGAACAACGGCAAAGCGTGATTCCGATATGCGACCCAGCCACTTCCCAAAGGAAACTTAGCCACCAAAAATGTAGAATACTGACCGAAGTCAATTTCTATGCGGGAGCCTTATCTGGTACTACACTATATTGGTAGTAGGTACAATCAAAACGTAGACGAGTCTCCCCGAATGGGTATGTTGTCCTCTTGCAAACATCGATTCCAAGTCAAAAGATAATGACATTTATGAAAGTCGCTTATTATTCAGTCTTACTACCAGATAATTTGCTAAATTGTGTAAGTAAGCTAAGGGATACTGTGAAAGAATTTTGAAGAGTGAGTGTGGTGAACTTACGAAGAAATGTCGAAGAACTTTTCCCGCAACTTAATCCAGAATAGCTAAGCTTTGCTGCTGAAAAGACGGGTCGTTCATCTCCTCTCAAAACCCCATCAAACCACCATTCCTCTCCCTACCACTATAAACCTTACCCAGAGAGACTGTCTGGACTTCTCCAGAGTTCTTCCCTGAGTTCGATTCAAATCCTCATTCTTCTGCCAGCCAAAGGTGGCCATTGACACAATATATGTGCCGCTGTCTCATATTCCTCCAGGCATAGCTTACAAGTATAAAATTATTTAAGAAACTATGTAGGCATCTTGCCAAATAAAGAGGGTCCATTTAGCTTCTGATTCATACGAAGGACATGATTTTATTTTATTGGAGTCCGATCGGAAGAAGCATTTTTAGTTAGGCATAATGTAAAGAAATCAGAAAATCGTTGCTATACTCGCCGTTTATGAAAAAAGAACAAAATTAATTCTATCTTACAGGCCACTGTGTCATAGGACCATAAGACTATAGGTATCAAATGAAATTTAACCAGTAGTAAAATTTATCTACAGAAACTTTTTTTTTTTTCTTAACTTTTACCAGAAATGTTTGTTAAAAAACTTGTTAGCTTGAATCGGAAAAAGCCACAAGAGAAGCGGTCGCCTGTATAGGTTGCTCAAGTGAGCCCTCCATAGTTCTCGATTCTCCGCCATCGACTCTTAAATCATCAAGGACAATTCCGATACGGGTATGTATAGCCTTATACAAATTTCAAGTCGATAATCAACACTTTTCATAGATCAGGACCGGATAGTGCGCAAGGCAGTAGTGGATACTATCTTTAGTAGACCCTGAATTTGCTATACTATATATGATGGACGACATCGGCATCTCTAAGCGGATTCTCACTCCGATTGAAGAACAGATTCTAAAGTAAAGGATGACAAAGCTATCAGAAAAATAAGTCAAAGTGATTAAGTTAAAATCAATATCAAGTCACCCCCAAGTCTGAAACGACAAAATAGACTCTCTTCCTTTTGCAGAAGCCTTAGAAACCATTGAAAAAGATACATATATTTGAAACTAATATACAGCCGCGTTTGGTGGGGCTTAATATCGAGGTGAATACCTAAACAATACGATCTCATATATGACAAATTTGACGCGAAACACAAAGGGATGATAATAGATACCCCTCCGACATGGGTGTTTAGGTGCATTGAGAATTATTATAATTATTCCCCATTGTGTATAAACAATGAATATGTTAGGATAATGAAAGTATCTATATCCCTTATCCAAGCACCTACACGAATATGGAATACGAAAATATTTTGTATAGCCAAACACACAAGCAACTCTTTCTTTTATTATCTGTGTAGATACAGAAGTCACGTACAATACACAAATCATTTGTGAGCGCTGCTAATTATTCGAAGGCATCCATGCAAGACCATCAGTTCGATTTCCAACAACATTTTGTGCTCCAATTTCATTCCTTGTTTGATCTTAATTGCCATTAACCCCCCAAAATGGAGAATCATCAACCCTACACCTACACCTTCGAGTGAGACAACCCATCACAAATTGTATACAAATACAGAAAATATTCAAAGTTAATGGAAGGGTTGGTAACATACCATACAATCCGCTGGCGATTGAGTCGCCCTGCATTATTAACTAATGTATTCTGAGGCCCCAGAATATTTGGGAAAAGGCACAGAGTCATGCAGATATACAGATACAGAAACAGATAGCGGCAAGCCCCCCCCCCCCATTTACAAAAGATGCCGATCAGCCGACAATTCAAGAGGGCAAGACAAAAAGAGATCCCAGTAACCTTGTGCACCGACACCGATGCAAGTTAGGAAAGACCCCTCTCATACGAGTAATCCTCGCTCAGGCTCCAATAAAAGACATAGGGAGGGAAAAAGTAGGAGCAGGAATCCGGACGAACCCAGCCACACAACAACAAGACCTACTATATCAGGGCTGTTCTATAAGGGCGCATTAACCCAATGCAAGGTCCGGAAGAATCCCTCTCTGCGTAACAAATTTAGTAAGTGAAGCAAAGCCTTCTGACCGAGGTGGACATATCCGACAACAACTTTCTATCCATTCTTCCTTCGAAAATAAAAATAGTAAAAGCCTAATGGAGCCTTATTCAAACGACAAAGTCCATTTGATTGATGTGAACTGACTGGAGTGAGTAACCTTTGTCAATAAAGAGCAATCGATGCGAGCCCAAACTCCTGGGGAAGCAAATAAAATTCTTTATGCGCTACCATAGAAACTGCGCCATAAATTCCTTAACAAATCAGGGAGAGAGACGAGCTGTACAAACACGCAGTCTTTCAAGCGCCATCGAAAGTGTAATCTAACTCGAATTGTGTACCGCATCATTCTCAAAGCTGAAGAGTATGCTCGAATGATATTCATTCAACAATAACAAAGGGTAAAATAAATATGAATCCATGGGAAGATGTGTCAGGTTAACCGGTAAGTTCCAATGCATGAACACCCACCCCCCTTGGAAAGGATGAAAGCACACATACTTTTCATACATAACTCCATCAAATTTTCTGTTTATAGCATTGCCGGCTTGGAAATCTATTTGCATCCGATTCAGTGCACTGAGCAGACAATCCTTGTTTTTGTCCTCTTCATAAACCCGTATATCACATTCAGACCAGATAAATCTAATATCAATGAATGAATGTGAGGCGAGACACATCAAGGTACCAACACACTGCTATGACTGTGTAATGTGAAATGGTAAAATCCTGCATACGGATATCCGTCTGTTTGAGTGTTGGTATCTAACCACAAGTGCCTGACATTGTGTTGATGTTGAGAAGGTTTTGTTATCCCCATGGGGTCTACTGCCACTTGCATCTATACATTTTTTGTTTTCTTTTTTGTCGGATTAGGAAACACTTCACTGGAGCACTCAGACGCAACTGGTCCATTGTTCTACCAGGAAGCAAATCCAGTATTACCCATTTGCCGTATTGACAACAAATCTTCACCGCTAAGCTAAGCTGCTCCCGCCCCGCGCATCATGTTTATATTTTATCAGCTGGTCAGCGGGTTTAGCCATCGCCAAAACATGCACCCACACATTGTTGACTAGAGTTGCTCAGTGGGCGGTGCCAATTAACCAAAACAATGCATTTTTTTTGCATAGTTATGACGCCTCCCACAGAACACCACTGCTTGGCTTCCGCATCGGTTTGCTGCTGACGTGTCTGAGCGCCCAATTTTGTCTATGGGAATTTGGTCGCTCGATTTATTCGTATGTTAGCTGTTGCAGTGATATCAGTATTTGCCGACGGCAATTCAGATCGTCGATTTTCAAAGGGGATTCCAATGATCGACTTATAATGTAGGTCATCATGGTTTGTTGCGTTGCAACATCCTGCCGGGCCACAGGAAGAGACCTTCGTCATCGTCTGCACTTCCTCAAGATTTTCGTTTATAGATGTATGTTGATTGATGTTTTCTCCTGACGATCAGCTCCACAACTTGTGGACAGGTATACCATAGTACATGTAAAGAAGGAGAAAGAAGGTGTGGTGAATGGCATGTGGCAATAATGGATTATAGGAATGAGTTAGTTAATTTCAATTAAATTCATTATAGTTTAGTTTAGATATAAGATTAATATTTATTTTATTATGTGTATGTGTGTGTGTGTGTGTTTTTTTTTTATTCATTAAGCATTGGCAAGAGGCAAAGCTTAGCAATCGGACGCTTGAGTGATGTGGTTGCGGTCTTAATTGTGACAACCCGTATTTTTCCATCAGTTCCCGGATGCGTTGCTTCAATTCTGCCTAGTCGCCAAAGCGTGGGTGGTTGTTCATCAGGCAGGAGTACTAACTGTCCAATCTGCGGGTTACAATTAGCCGTAAGCCATTTGGAACGTTGCTGAAGCCTAACGAGATATTCGGATTTCCATTTCTTCCAGAAGTCCTGCTGAATTTTCTGCATCAGTTGCCATCTATCCAAACGATTTTCCTTGATTTCGGTCAAATTTCTTTCGGGTACTGTATTTAGCGATGTGCCTATTAGAAAGTGTCCTGGTGTTAGTACAGATAAATCATCAGGATCTTCGGTAACCGGACAAAGTGGGCGCGAATTCAGACAAGCTTCAACTTGTGTTAAAATGGTTGCGTATTCTTCAAACGTGAGAGTATAATGGCCGATGATTCGCTTTAGGTGGTGTTTCATAGATTTTACCCCTGCCTCCCACAGTCCACCAAAGTGCGGAGCTGCCGGGGGGTTGAAGTGCCATGTTGTTCCATTAGATTGCAACTGCATGGCAATGTCCTCTGTCCATTGTTTGGACATGTGTGACCTTTCTGACTCCATGATTCTTGCAGCCCCTTTGAAGTTGGTTCCACAGTCGCTATATAGGTTTGCGCAGATCCCACGACGCGCAGTGAAGCGTTTAAATGCTGCAAGAAAGGCAAATGTACTGTAGTCACTAACCAGTTCAAGATGAACAGCCTTCGTACAGAAGCAAATGAAAATTGCGATGTACGCCTTCGTTAATTTGCTACACCGACCTTTCCATGCCTTTAATTGCACAGGACCGGCATAATCCACTCCTGATGTTTGGAAGGGGCGAGCTTGGTTGACACGTAAGGCGGGTAAATCACCCATTTTCTCCTGCATTTGTGTGGCGTTGTACCTATAGCATTTGAGACACTTATGTACACAACTTTTCACGCTCGATTTTAGACGTATAATCCAATACTCGGTTCGGAGCATTGCCATCATGAGTTGCTGACCTCCGTGTAGCGATCTCATATGAGCGTCATGAACAATGAGTGAAGTAAAAAAATTGTTTGAAGGCAATATTATTGGATACCGCTGTGAATAGGGCAAATTAGCATTTTCCAATCTGCCGCCTACTCGCAAAATTCCATTCTCATCGATGATTGGCGAGAGTCTAGCTAATTTGCTACCCTTTGGAACTGCTTCACCTTCGGTTATCTTGGAGATCTCTTCGGCGAAAACTTCTTGCTGAACTATGGTGATCAGTCGCAGTCGGGCTGATGCGATCTCGTCAACTGAGAGTGGTCCAGATACCCGAGATGTTACCTTCTTCGCTTTAAATCGCAGATTGGTAAAAAACCGAAGCCAATATGACGTAGCTCGAAGTAAGCGCTGTAAAGATGAAAAGCGTGTGAAGAGCTTATTCGCTTCAAGGGTGGTGAAATGCACGCAGAGCTGAAAAATATTTTTGATGGGGTACCCAGATGCGATGAAATCGTTTTTCACCCTTGAAGTCGATGATGCTTTCGTTTCCAGGTCCGTGGTTTTAACTTCGAATGGCGGATGGAGTTGTTCATCAAACTCTTGCAGAAACGCAGGTCCATACCACCACTGTTGATGTTCCTTGAGATCTCTTGGAAGAAGTCCTCTTGACGCTATGTCCGCTGGATTGTCCTTCGACGGGACGTAGTTCCACATCGTAGGATCTAGGAGTTCCTGGATTTCCGCCACCCTGTTAGCAACGAACGTGGTTCTGTTGTATGGGGCGGTTTTAATCCACGCAATTCCCATTTGTGAATCACACCATGCAAATATTTTGGCTGATTGGAGATCCATCGTCTTCACGGTGTGCACCAGTAAGTGCGCCAGTAGTAGAGCTCCACATAGCTCCAACCGTGCCAGAGATATTTTCTTTAGTGGGGCGACTCTTGTTTTCGAAACCAACAGATGGGTATGAGTTGAATTTCCGGTTCTAACTCGAACGTATACTGCAGCAGCATACGCCTTTTCCGACGCGTCACAAAACCCGTGGATTTCGAGTCGTGAGCCTTTGGTGATATTGGTCCATCGGGGAATTTCGATGGAGTTCACTGTGTTCAGTTCATTTTTTAACCGAAGCCATGCAGAGACAATTTCTGCTGGGAGTTCCATATCCCACGTCAGCTTCTCCCTCCAGATATCTTGCATTAAGATTTTTCCGATGATCGTGCAAGGAGAAATCCATCCCATTGGATCATAAAGCCGTGCAATCTCTGACAATATAGTACGTTTTGTAATCTTCTTTGATTCCTGAAGACAGAGTTTAAACGTAAAGTTATCCTTTCCAGGATGCCATTGAATTCCTAATGTTTTTATCGCGTTCCGCTCGTCGAATGACAGAGGTATTTGTACCTCTCTATCTTCCTCTGGAACGGATGCCAAAAGCTTTTCGCTATTACTCGCCCATTTTCTTAATGGAAAACCTCCACGCCTCAACATTGTTGTGAGCTGGTGATACATCTCCTCTGCTTCATCTTCTGATTCTGCCCCGTGTATGACATCATCCACATAGAAGTTTTTTCTGGCGATTTGCGATGCAATAGGATAATCGTCTCGTTCATCGACTGCGAGTTGTTGAAGAGTACGTATCGCTAGATACGGTGCGGCGGTAGTGCCGAATGTGACCGTATTTAGCCGGTATATCTTCACATCTTCTCCCTTAATATCTCTCCACAAAACGAGTTGGTAGACCGAATCTTTCGCAGGAACCCAAATTTGCCGATACATCTTGTTGATATCTGCTACAAAAGCGATTTTATGTTTCCTGAAGCGAACAAGGTGATCCAATATGTCATCTTGTAATCTTGGGCCAACTAAGAGATGGTCGTTCAATGACGTGCCGTCGGACGTTTTGCACGATGCGTCGAAAACGATGCGCAGTTTTGTAGTGGAACTGGATTCCTTTATTACTGCGTGGTGTGGAACAAAATAGTGAGAGCTGTTTAATGACGTGGGGTCTACCTCCATCATATGTCCAAGTTCCTTATATTCATTAAAAACTCTTTTGTACTCTGCATAAAAGGACGAATTCGTTTGGAACTTTCTTTCCAATTGGAGAAATCTGACTAGAGCTGATCTGTGAGATAAACCTAGAACTGGATGTGTTCCTTCCTTAAAGGGAAGTTGCACAACATATTTACCATCCGCCTGACGCTGATGAGTTCTGCAGAAATGTATTTCGCATTTTTCTTCTTCCGGTGACAGCATTTTCTTCCTTGGAACTTCTTCTAGTTCCCAGAATTTTAGTAGTAGATTGTCTATAGACGGATCTTCTGTGAAAGCGTGGAGAGATATAGCGGCTGGCCTATTGCTAGTCGAAGTACATCCAGATAGAACCCATCCGAATTCAGTCCTTTGAGCCATTGGGGCACCTGGCTCTCCTTTGACTATACCTTCCAGTAGAATTGATGGATAAACGTCGCTACCAAGTATGACATCTATTTGACTTGGTTCATTGAACCTTGGATCCGCAAGCTCAATAGATTGGAGGTGATTCCATTTAGCACATACAATCTTGTGCTGTGGTAAACAAGCTGTAAGTTTGGGTAGGACCAACGCCGAAAGTTGTAAACTAAATTGTTCGTTTACGTTTGAGAATATCGTAAGAAATACTTTATGCTTGGCTATGTTTCCACCAGTGTTTCCAACGCCAACGATGTTGACACAGCTCTTTTCCCTTTTTAAATTCAATATTTGTGCGGCAGCTTCAGAGATAAAAGAAACCTCGGACCCAGGATCCAGTAACGCTCGCAGCAACAACGGTTTGCCAGCAGGTGTTGAAACCTTAATGAGGGCAGTAGCCAGAAGAACAGTGCTCGATTGGTTGTTTTCGGCTATAGACGCGTTGTGTACAGAAGCAATTGTGTTGGAGGATGTAGGATTATCTGATAGTACCGACTGTTGAGATTGAGAGGAAGAGGAGGCTGTTTGAGCGGGTGGTGAGACATACTCTATTTGAGCGGGTTCATTAGCATGCATTGCATTATTTGGCACGATCATGTGCAATAATGAATGGTGCTTTTGATGGCACGTAGAACACGTAAAAGTGCTTGTGCAGTTTTGTGTGAAATGCGCATTTGAAAGACAGTTGAAACATAGCTTCTTTTTTCTCACTATGTCTTGTCTTTTTTTTGGATTTAACGCCTTAAATTTGAAGCAATTCCTAATGGAATGTGATCCCTGACACATTGAACATTTAAGAATTGTTGCATTATGTGCGCGAACTGATCCCGATGTGGATCTATTTTGATTAAAATTTGATGAGGACTGTCCCATGACGTCCAAGGTTCTTGATCGCATAAGCAAGAAATCCTCTAAAACACTATATGTCGGATAGTCGACATAAGACGAGATATGTGATTCCCAAAGACCTCGAGTGATTGACGGAAGTTTTTGAACAGTGTGGAAAATAAGCACATCTTCCCAGGATTCCACGGGCACTCCAAGATTTTTGAGAGCCAGCTGTGCTTCGTTCGTTGTATCTAATAGCAACTTAATATCATCTGCCGATTCCTTAAGTAGCTTTGGTTGCTCAAAGAGCAATCTAAATTGAATGTCTTTTAGCAATCGAAGATTTTGAAACCGTTTGACTAATAACGCCCAAGCTGTTTCAAAGTTTGTGTCGGTATTTCGCAACATGCGTGCGGCCTCTCCGCTTAAATTTCCCTTTAGGTACTGCAGCTTGTGAGCGTCGGATATCGATGAGTTTTTATTGACTAAACTCTCAAACAATCCCTTGAATTCAGGCCACATTTGGAGCGAACCATCGAATGTGGGGATCTTCATTGGGGGGAGCTTTACTTCAACCGTTGGAGTCTTTGAAGCAGACACTGAGTGGTTGAGAATAGTTTGGTTGTGGTTATCGGTGTTTGTTAACTGCTCTTTTAATTCGGACGAATATTTATAATAAAGTTCTTTAACCTTGTGAAACGTAAGTGCTTCCATATATTTAATTTTCGCGTCTTCACTAGGAGCTGCAACAATTTTTTGGTGCAGACCTCTAGCCTCATCAAACGATGCCTCTAAATTGAGTAAACGCGCCTCGTTCATATGCACTGATTTCGATGATTTATCTAAACCTACATACGCCGCGTAATCGGCTTCTAATTCAAGCGAAATCGTTCGAATCGCATCTACCCAATTCGAAATCTTGCCCTTACTCATGATGGAGACGACGAGTTTAATTGCAGATTATACACACACACAATATTTTATTTAAGGTTGATTTAAATTTTAATTTAAACTGTATTAAGTTATAAAAATGCCACACACCTGTAGTTGAGCGCTGCTCCCACGCTGCACCAGCTTCTTCAATTCCAGATCGTCACAGGAACCAAAACCCGAAGAAATCGACTGTCTTTACCGAATCGCACGCGCAATTTACTTTAGGTACAAGTTGAAATAACGCACTGAAGTTTTTTTTTATATCACGTACTGTCTTTTAATTGTTTTTCTTTTCACTGATCCTGTCTAGATCCTTAACATCCGGCTCGAAGGACCACAATGTAACGCAAGGATACCAGCAAAAAATGTAATTGAGACTGAATCCACAAGCAATTCAAATTTACTAAAATGCCGTCGGATCTAGCACAGCGATCAAAAGGAAACAAAACTACCGACGGGAAATCAACGAAAATAAAAACACCAACTACTTGGTTTTCTAATAATTATAGGGATTTTATTTTCCGCTTTGGTTTCACAAATGGGAATGCCAAATTCTTCTTTTGCACCTCTACACGAAACCTTGCATCTAGTTGTCCTTGACTCTTCCTCTGGTCATTGACTTGGGGATACGGCTCTTCCTGACTGCTATGATGCGTTTTGCCGTATTGACAACAAATCTTCACCGCTAAGCTAAGCTGCTCCCGCCCCGCGCATCATATTTATATTTTATCAGCTGGTCAGCGGGTTTAGCCATCGCCAAAACATGCACCCACACATTGTTGACTAGAGTTGCTCAGTGGGCGGTGCCAATTAACCAAAACAATGCATTTTTTTTGCATAGTTATGACGCCTCCCACAGAACACCACTGCTTGGCTTCCGCATCGGTTTGCTGCTGACGTGTCTGAGCGCCCAATTTTGTCTATGGGAATTTGGTCGCTCGATTTATTCGTATGTTAGCTGTTGCAGTGATATCAGTATTTGCCGACGGCAATTCAGATCGTCGATTTTCAAAGGGGATTCCAATGATCGACTTATAATGTAGGTCATCATGGTTTGTTGCGTTGCAACATACTGGAATTTCTTCGTCCGAGAATGCACTTCAGCGAGGAGCTTACACTCACCAAAAATCTGCCACCTGATCCGAGCAAAGGCAGGACAATAACAAAGCAAATGATCCGAAGTATCGTCGCCTTCCTCCCTTTTAAATCGACAAGACCAGATTGAATCATCCCGGCGGAAATGCAACATGCTTATGGCATTCTTAAACCTTGGATGATTCTACTGTTTTCCTTAAGTTAAGACCATGGTTACATACCAAAAATATGGAGAGAGGTGAAAGTGGTTTTTATACCCAAGACGGGAAAAGCCTCTCACACCACTCCAAAGGACTTCAGGCCTATTAGTCTGTCATCTTTTCTACTGAAAACACTAGAAAAAAGTGTTCGCCACAACATCAAAGCAGGAACTCTCTCAAAATCCCAGAGTAATCCCATTTCCCGAGTATCACAATACTCTATGAGTTCGACATCATAGGGAAATTAAGACGAAGGTTTTCCATCCTTCGTTCGTCTTGTAGCTGCAGCAACCAAAGAGAGAGAGAGAGAGGTTGGTACAATTAGACAGGCTCTCGGTCTTTCAGATTGCTCGTCACAGAGTACCTCGGTTCCCTTAACACCTTCCAAGCCACAAATGCGTTTTTTCCGCACCCATATGGTTCTTATACATGCATACTTCACCATATTGTACACACGTGCAAGTACTTCAGTGGCAAACGCATTGTATATGAACTGTGCATACTGAACATGCTCATACGGTGAGCTGACTTCGAAATATGATAAAATATAATCCAAATGTGGATAGATATGGATATATCTGTGGGCCAGATATTCAGTGGATCCTTCGGCATTTGAACGAGAAATAAAATACAAATTTCATATACCTACACATGTATTTGATGCTCCCCCAGTGTATTGATTTTGCTACGAGTGCGAAATCAGGGGATGTAGTCTCAGCAGGGCTTCTATCAATTTTGCCCTCGTATGAATCTAATCCCATGTTTGGTTCTTCTCGCCTCATTACTCATGAACGCGTCAGGTAAGGCCCATCCATTGCATCCCTCATTTGGTTGAAAGTATTATATCAAACGTCTGTTTCGGCGTTAAAAATGTCAGTGTGAAGATGTTAGACACCAGACACGGCCAGGCAAAGTTGTAAACCGAATTATTTGTAACAGTTTGGAAGCAGCCATTGAACGGACTATCGGAATACCAAGCTACAATCAGCTTAGTGGTGATAGAAAAAAAAACGATAAGGATAAGGATAAAAATACCTACCCAAAGATACAAGGCCCGAACAGAAACCTGCAGAGATGAGCAGGGGAATACGGTGGTAGATCCACAGTCGGTGCTGAGAATTTGGCAAGACAACTTCTGCAGACAGTTAAACGGCCAACGATCCATTCATTCAGGACGATGATAGCCAAAATGTCCGTTTATCTGACCGAAATGAGGTAAGGATAGCGATATCCAAACATAAGTTCAACAAGGCGGCTGAAGCAGATGGCCTACCGGTAGAGATATTTTTAAAGGGGCGTGGGAACATGCACTAATTTATCTGCAAAATTTGGTCGGAAGAAAGTATGCCCGATGAATTGAACCTCAGCATCGTCAGCCCCATCCACAAGAAGGGAGACACTCTGAACTGCGCCAATTACAGAGGAATAAGCCTCCTGAATGTTGTGTACAAAATCCTGTCGGCTGTACTTTGTGAACACCTAAAACCTCTCGCAAATAACCTGATCGGTGCATTTTTATGCCCGGAAAGTCAATCATCGACCAAATCGTCACACTCCGCCAGATTCTTAGAAAAAAAACGCAGGAATTCCAGATCGATGCCTCCCCTCTTTATCGACTTCAAGGTCGTCTATGATAGCGTATGTAGGAACGCATTATACAAAGCCAAAGGCATCCCTGGAAAACTCGCTCTTGCCAATCGCTGTTTCTTCGGGCTAAGAAGGCATATCTGAGAAAATATGCTACATCGACATTATTTCGAGCTAAAGTCAGTGAGAATTTCTCAAGACTATTCAGGGTGCTGTAGCAGAGATAGATGGTGGTGGTTCAAGCCTTTATGGGCCAACGACGAGCCTCGTAGTCTTTTTTTCGAACTTTGTTTTTTTTTTTACCAATTGACCCATGTACATACAATGTGCATCACTTCCTGCCCAGTTTGCTTAGTTACAATTTGTATTAAAACCCTGACTGCTTTGAGTACTCCTTGTAATGTAATTAAAAGCAGCAATCTTTTCATTTACTCGTACTGTGTAATTTGTTCTCTCTCCCTAGTCCCTATCTCGTCGGCAATGTAATTAAATTTTGATCCTTACAAAGGCAACGAACTAAGTATAAATACAAGTATACATAGTGGATGGAGAATTTTGCAACGATATGTCCAACCACCATCCTGCGTCTATAGTCTGCAAATAATTTTTTTTTTTTAAATTCCTGCAATAGTTTTAGTTCTTATTGCGGACTTCCTTTCAGAGCTCGTAAATAAATTATAAATTCCCTGAACTTCTCTGAGCAGAAAAATTTCTATTTTTTTTTATCGTCGATGCTTTTAAAGAATTTTCCATTGCTATCTGGGGAATATAGGACTAGGAGTACATGCAGAGCTATAAGGATACCTTTTGCTATGGATATAAATTGGTGAGTACTATGAATAGCGATGTAAAAGGAATTTATGTCATAGCAAGGCAAAAATTAAATACTGCAAGTTTATAGAGGAGTTTATAAATTCAAAGACGAAGGTGCGATGGTAGAGATGATGAATACCTATTCCTATTGTCTATTGTCCCAATGGATATATTGTTTCCTTGAACACTGTTTTCTCTGACGTTCTAACAAAACGGCTTTTAAAAAAAGTTCAGCATTTAATTCAAGGGTGAACAAGTTTTTGGGATCTGTTATGTCGATAATTTTGGAATACTGTTAACATAGAGGGGAAAAAGTAGAGGACCTACAATAGAACCTTGTGAAACCCCACGATGG
Organism: Cheilosia scutellata; assembly: GCA_955612985.1. Lineage (NCBI taxonomy): Eukaryota > Metazoa > Arthropoda > Insecta > Diptera > Syrphidae > Cheilosia > Cheilosia scutellata. The sequence continues at coordinate 8,664,961 of OY015315.1, read as the reverse complement.
GTGAAAAATAAATCGGTAGAGGGCCTGTTGCCTTAGCCCTATGCCGACATTAATGGAACCGCTAACTAGGTTTACTTGTAGGTTTTACTTGTAGTCTGGCCTATGGTCAAGGTCATTTACCGGAAGGCTAGCGAAAAGTAACAGTTAAATATCTACCCGAAATTATATCAGCCTCATGTCTTTTATCATCAAAAGCATGGAAAAACCAGTTGATAGACACATAAGAGACAAGGTAAATCCCAACATGCCTATCAACCAGGTAAATCTACCGAGTCAGCACTTAATGACTTAGTAACTAAAATTGAGTAGATACTCCATCAATCGAAAGGAAATCTGTCTTGTTGCTTTCAATTACACATCCTTTGAGTCCACCAACCCAAAGGGGCTCTCAACAACATGAATCTGTCCCCAATCATAGGAAGATGGATAATGGCAATGCTCAATGAAAGAGTAATCCAGACCCGCATTGATGTGATGATGTGGAACTAGAGGGTGTCCTTTCGCCACTCTCATGATCCCTAGTCATTGACGACCTACTCCAATCCCTGTCTAATCAAGGGATTGATGCCAAAGGATATGCCGACGACGACGTAGCAATCGTTGTTAGCGGTAAATTTGAAAGCACGATCTCAGAAATACTGCAACATGCACTATCTATGGTTCAAAGATGGTGTAGTAAAGAAGGTGTTTCTGTAAATCCAAAAAAGACGACTATCGTCCCTTTTACCAAAAGGAGAAAACTGGGTCTCCTAACTCGCCCCACTATGTACGGTGAAACCATTGAATTGTTACGGGAAGCCAAATTACCCAGGAATAATCCTTGAAACAAATAGAACGTATCGTAAACAGAGCCACCAGATCTCTTTGGATCTGCCGTCGAGTCTGCGGTAACAAATGGGGTATAACGTATAAGACCCCGGACCGGATGATATATTGGCTATACTCGCTTGTGGTTAGACCAGCGATCAGCAATGCTGCCGTGGTCTGATGGACAAAGACTAACGAAGTCACCACATATAGCATGATGGGAGCATTGACAGCTCCACCCCAACCACTGCACTGAATGTCAACCTAGGCCTTTTACCTATTCAAGTACACATTTATCGTTTATTCCATTCGAACAACATCAACCCCTATTCCTACCATGGAGGTCACCTGTCTCACCTGATTGACGATATGGAGCCTGAAATAGCATTCAGCATGTTCCTAGACATGCTACCGGAATATGGCTTCCATAAAAACGTCTCTATTATCATCCCGCCAAGGGAAGACTGGGAAAAATACAAACCTAATCCATCGCGACTTGACTTAGTATGGTACACAAACGGTTCCAAAATGGATTCAGGGACTGGATCTGGTATTTATGGAAAAGCGCTTCAAGCAAATTTTTTAGTCGTACATATTCCAGGATGAGTTCGGCGAGAAATTAGACCGTGATTACAGATCTGCAAGCAAGGAGCCAAATCCAAAGATGGTACACTTCTTTCTAATGAGAAGGACAACTTGCGCTGATAGAGCGAGCACTTTTCTGAATTGCTCAATCCATTCCAGGGCATTGGGGATGACAGATCTATCGCCTTAAGCAGGGCGGGAAATAGTCCCACGATGGAGGAAGTTGCCTTTTTGATCAAATCGCTAAAAGCTATCAAATCTGCCTCTGCCGGAGTGGATGAAATCCGGCCCGAAAATGGCGAAATGGCTCTCTCGTGACACTAAAGTTGCCAGGGAATGCGGCGAAACTCCCAGCGATTGGCAGATTGGGGTGATTGTGATAAGAGGGATTGCTCCAATTACAGTGGTATATCTCTTTTAAGTCTCCCCAGAAAAGTCTTGACCAAGGTGCTGGAAACTCGTTGCAGAGCTGTGCTCGAGGCACGATTAGATGAGTAGTGCGGTTTTCGTCCCGGTAGAAGCACAACCGACCAAGTATTCACTCTCAGAATGGTACTTGAGAAGGCTTGGGAGTATGCTACACCTGTTTACGCATGTTTCAAAGATTTGGAGAAAGCATACGACCGATTCCCTCTAGGTAAACTCTGGAGTGTATTACGGGACAAAGGGGTATGGAATTGGCGGTTCTCTTTTGAGAGCCATTCCATCTCTGATGGCGGAGAATCGAGAGCTATGGAGGGTCCACTTGAGTAACCTACACCCGCGACCCATTTAATGAACAAGCGGACCATTCAAAATGAATGAATGAATGAATGAATAAGTAGGTAAAAACCCAAACCAACAAAAGTTGGGCATTAAATGTCATTAAAGTGACATAAATAAACATAAACTTCATTTTGACATATTGCATTAAAAGCCATTTAAGATTGAAACAAATTGAAATAAAGAATTATTTAAGTTTTAATCATTATAATAAATTAATATACTCCAACACCCAGCCACACGAAAAGTGTGATGTGTAGTGTGATGCATTAATTATGAGTCATTCCCCTAAGGTAGATTTATAATTTATTTCCTGTTTCAGATGAAAACAAAAATCAATACTGAAACTGCATAGGGGAATAACAGGCCTAATGGTTATTGGATTGGATAAGACAGCGCAGACAAAATTATTTATGATTTACCTCGTAGTGGATACACACATGGCCGTGTCTGGTATATTTTGTGCCTTTGTCAATCATTTTTAGATTGCGCAAAAAATACTTTACTGGAATTTCTTCGAAAGTCATTAACGCACTTCAGCGATGAGGAACTTACAGTATCAGCACTCATCACATTAGCACCGGGTCCGAGTAAAGGCAGGACAATAACACATTATATATTTGGCAAAATAGGTTCGTATAGAACCATCGAACCACAACAATTGATTGTGAACGAAGGGCTAATATTGAAAACCTTCCTCAATGCACCGCTGAACTCCGCAATAAAATTTTATGGTGTTATTTTGTTTTATTGTTTTTGAACCTCACTATACTCACATTGGAACTTTGACAGCCATAATTATACACAAAACTGACCCCTACAGGTTACTGCAATTTGTATTGTGAACAAAGGAAACGTTGAAACGTATAATGCACTTCAAAGTCTGTAATAATGTGTACTACTCACCAATATACGCAGTACAAAGGTTTCATGTCATGCCTCCATATCAGTCATAAGCCCACCACATCACCTACTAACGGATATGTGTGTGCATTTCCCTCCCGAGTCCCGACATCGATAATCCAATTTCGTATCCCACTAATGACAGGGTTTATAAATTGGTCCTTCGGCAACCGATATTGACACATGATGGTAAGCCCACCAGCTGTTATTCGAGATATGATAACTGATAGCGAAATAAAAACAAAAAATCGTGTGCGTGTGCATTTGCAGTGCAGTGCATTGAACCGCGTAATTATATTATTATGATGGGGTATTAATATGAAACTGAATCGTTTAATCATAAATTGAATGTGTTAAAGTTTGGATTGAAGCAAAAACAAACAGACAAACACCCATTAACGATAATTAGGTACACGCAATGCTTGCGATATTATCAGTGACAGAGAGGAATTTTGTTGTCTGCACCACGAAAGTGTGGAAAAAAATGTTCAATTAACTATGACTTAGAATGTATCACATGAAAGAATGCATTCACGTGTATTTATTTCTCGTTGGGTACTAATTCCGAGCTCCGATGAAACGAAAAAGCGACAGATTGAAGGGATACTTTTTTTATTGCAGTAATTTGGAACTTCGATGAAACGAAAAAGCGACAGATTGAAGGGAAACTTTTTTTATTTCACGTTGAGCATTAATTTGGAACTCCGATGAAACGAAAAAGCGACAGAATGAAGTGACACTTTTTTATTGCCCATTGGGCAATAATTTGGAACTCCGATGAAACGAAAAAGCACCATATTGAAGGGACACTTTTTTATTGCTCGTTGGGCTGTAATTCCGAGCTCCGATGAAACGAAAAAGCGACAGATTGAAGGGAAACTTTTTTATTTCACGTTGGGCAGTAATTTGGAACTCTGATGAAACGAAAAAGCGACAGATTGAAGGGAAACTTTTTTTATTGCAGTAATTTGGAACTCCGATGAAACGAAAAAGCGACAGATTGAAGGGATACTTTTTTTATTGCAGTAATTTGGAACTCCGATGAAACAAAAAAGCGACAGATTGAAGGGAAACATTTTTTATTTCACGTTGAGCAGTAATTTGGAACTCCGATGAAACGAAAAAGCGACAGAATGAAGTGACACTTTTTTATTGCACATTGGGCAATAATTTGGAACTCCGATGAAACGAAAAAGCACCATATTGAAGGGACACTTTTTTATTGCTCGTTGGGCTGTAATTCCGAGCTCCGATGAAACGAAAAAGCGACAGATTGAAGGGAAACTTTTTTTATTTCACGTTGGGCAGTAATTTGGAACTCTGATGAAACGAAAAAGCGACAGATTGAAGGGAAACTTTTTTTATTGCAGTAATTTGGAACTCCGATGAAACGAAAAAGCGACAGATTGAAGGGATACTTTTTTTATTGCAGTAATTTGGAACTCCGATGAAACAAAAAAGCGACAGATTGAAGGGAAACATTTTTTATTTCACGTTGAGCAGTAATTTGGAACTCCGATGAAACGAAAAAGCGACAGAATGAAGTGACACTTTTTTATTGCACATTGGGCAATAATTTGGAACTCGGATGCAACGAAAAAGCGACAGATTGAAGGGACACTTTTTTATTGCTCGTTGGGCTGTTATTCCGAGCTCCGATGAAACGAAAAAGCGACAGATTGAAGGGAAACTTTTTTTATTTCACGTTGGGCAGTAATTTGGAACTCCGATGAAACGAAAAAGCGACAGATTGAAGGGAAACTTTTTTTATTTCACGTTGGGCAGTAATTTGGAACTCCGATGAAACGAAAAAGCGACAGATTGAAGGGAAACTTTTTTTATTTCACGTTAAGTAGTAATTTGCAACTCCGATGAAACGAAAAAGCGACAGATTGAAGGGAAACTTTTTTTATTTCACGTTGAGTAGTAATTCCGAGCTCAGACCAGCTGTTTTGGCACTTAGCGATACACAGGTGGATCGAAATTCGATTCCCTCGTCCAAGGTCATGGAAACGCTGATAAATCGTCCGATTTGGAAATATTTTGAATCACGAAAATGACCGACAATACGGTTTTTGTGGCAGCAGGTCCACTTTTTTTTTTTTTTTTTTTTTTTTTTTTTTTCATTTTATTTTATTTTCTTCATAACTTACTTGTGATTTGATGACTTATGGAAAAGTGGAACCAATCTCTCCACCAGTCTGGTGAAACGAATATTGTAGCGCTTGCTATTTCGAAAGCATTTGACAGAGTTTGGCACCAAGCTGTTTGATCATTGCCTTGGAAAATAGTGCAAACTTTTGACATTATCTGCCTGCACAAAAGCGTGCTGATGTGAGTCTTGAAATCGATTTTTCAATGGCACAGGAAATGGGAAAGTTTTTTTTTTAAACGCTTTAAATAATAATAAGATAGCACAAAAGGTCCATATAGGACTCTCGGCATAGCTTCTTACAACCATTCGACGCTCTAACTTAATCATATAAACGAATCAATTCCATTAGCCGTGTACCTTAAATCCTGTGGCTTTGTAGGTAATTAAATTACTAAATCCATTAAATCCGCTTATTATTATTGTGATACGCGTAACTAGTGCTGTTAAATAATTCATGGGGCTTTTGCACTCACGATATAATTTTATGACTATAAATGAAGTCACTTGATTGCGTGACCATAATGCTGGGTGATAAATATTTGCTTATTAAGTGGAAGATTGCATGTTCAAATCGGGACCAACTGGGAAAGAGAAAAAATTCCTTACTAGTAGGTAGTACACATTTTTGGAGGTAGTTTATTACACCTAAGGACCGTAAATGAGCTTAAATTAGAATACAAGGTATAGCCTCTCACTATCAACTAGTAAGTGATCAGTGTTCTTTTTTTAAGCTTTCCCTAGAGTCTAAATGGAAACAAATTTAGAAAACCAACCATCTGTTAGAAGTTTGATTGGCACTTTCAAGAGCACTTCCACGAATTGACATTGAGATTTCTGAGTTTTCGAATGTCCATGACAGTGTGCAGAAAAGAACTCAGCATCGGCATATCTCCGACATCAACTTGCCGAATATTGTGGCACCTCTTAAACGTTGGATTGATTTTTTGTCCGACTGACTTAAGATTTCGGCTAAATCCTTGGCGATATTATATGAATTATTATTATCGGTCAAAAAGCTCAGGCGGTTCGGTCATGTGGATCGTATGGACAAAAATGCACCACCCGAAGAGTTTTTGAGTCCACCCCTGAGGGAGAACGAAGCAGAGGAAGACCCCACCCAGTACTGTGTAAGTAAAACTAAGCAGTAGCAAGTGATTCAATTAATAGAAGGATAATAACAACAAAAAATACAGTATCCATTTTCGAACTCGATTTTCATGAATTTATTTATTTATTTTTTTTTTCGTTAAGCAAACATCAATAATAATCAATGTGAAAGAAATCAATGCCCCCGGGGCGAACAAATACAAATACAAACTCGCGAATTGTTTGTTTGTTTACTACACACATGCAGAGCACGCAAGCATCAGAGAAATTAAAAATTCACCCCTAACACGAGAATGGTCGTCTGCAAAATGTCCTAAAGACCAGAGTAACATTTTTCTTTTCACAGCTTATTACTATTGTAACGTGTAAAAAAAATATCTCCAGCGTTCGTTTTTATTTTTAGAAAATCCCAACCATAAGAGTCCTGGTGCAAATGAATTAATTTGTTTTTTTGCAGAACCTCTTCAATGCTGCAAAATATACACACACACTTGTAGCTATACTAATCGGGAATTTCACAGAGCCTTCCTAATGACGCTGTCATTCAATGCAAGTCAGTGATGGGAAATGAAATTTTCAGATTGTACTTTTCACAAGTTGAAATCGTAACTTTGAGGACTGAAGTGTAACTTTTTCCTTTTGGAAATTGGTAACTATAATATGGGTAATTGTATACTTTCGCAGCCACCTTGTTTTTTGGCGATGAAAAATCCAAAATTATACCGTTCTTCAAGATTTTTTTTAAATGTTTGCTTTTACGGCGGATTTATGAAAAAAATATAAACATTTGAACAAAATCAATATTTCACTAGATTTTACCTTTGAATGCTGAAAAAATTTGAGTTATTAAAAAAGATCCTCCACAACTATTTTACGCTACCAAATCGACTTCTTAATTGAGAAAAAAAAAAACGAACAAATTACAAAAATAGAAATAAATTCGATTTTTGCCAATTGTTTCGCTTTCACCTGGTTTTTGGCGATAAAAATTTAAATCAAAATCATTAAAATCGACCTAATTTTGATTTTTTTTTCGCCAAAAACAAGGCGACCGCGAAAATATACAATTACCCCTATATATGAATAATAAGACAAAGATGTACACGTGCTTTTTGTAACCTCTTTGCGCCCTTAATATAAAACAAATGGCTATATCATTTTGGACAATTTATTGGTGATATACCAAATGTCAATAAAATAACACACACAGGACACTCATACTAAAGGTAATATTGCGCAACTGAAATGGCGGCTTTTTGACAGAACGGAAACGAAAATAAGTTCTCAGACTATATTACCTTATATAGTGTAAGCACCCTATGAATAGCTTCCTACAGCCTTTTGTTTTGTGTGCATACTTTTTTGGGAAGAATGGAAGAAAGCTTAAATTTTATGCCGAGTCCGAACGGCTGAATTAAGACGCTTTTTGCAGACAAATTATAGTCTCTGAATCTATGGAACTCCAACATTGAAGGGCCTACTCTATTAGGTACTTTAATCATAATACAATCGAACAAGTTAAATCGAAAATTAAATGTCAACACTGTAAAACGCGCGTAAAAGTAGAAAGTAGGTTTGCTTGGGCGATGCGTTAACCCTTATTATATTTACTATCTAAAGTCGATATTTAAGCCTGAAGTCACATTTTAGCTTGCACCACATGAACGTCTTGTTTCTACATAATCTGTTAACATACGCTATATTACATTTGGCATTAGAATTGTTGCTACAGGTTGACATTAATTTCTTTGAGATAGAATAAATTGCACAGAGCTCTGTGCTTCGCAGTGGCCCTGCGCATGACCTATGGAATTTGTTTCTTATTTGTGGATTAGTTGGTTAGCCGAATGTAGAATAGAATATGAAGCTTGAATGCATTTTATATTTTCTATTACAAATTTTGGATGTATTCGTAGCGTGGGTATGAAATTGTATTTTTTAAAGAAGGATTGTAACTGTGTAACTTTTGAAGCAAAAATATGTTTTGTTAATTGTATCTTTTTCGAGTGAATTGTAACTGTGTAACTTTAAAGATACAATTGTATCCACATTTCCATCCCTGTTGCAAGTACCGACTACAGAATAGCAGCTACATATATACAAAAAAGAGGAAAATTAAATTGTTTGGATTCATCCATCCATCCCCGTCGATACATAGACGAGTATGGGCATCGCATACATTGAGGCTTTGAATGGGGCTGCTTTATTGAAATTACTTTGTCGTGGCAAAACCATTTATGGGATAACAGAAAGTATGGTTAAAGTGTAGGAGTCTCACATTTGTGAACTATTGTTAATTTTTAATAAACATTTTAAATGCAAAATACTTAAACATAAAAATAATAAGCAAACACTAAAAAAAATATTTAAGAACTTACTTACATCTCATGTGAAAAAGATACTTGTTATGGCGTCTTTTTTTTTTTTTTGTTCACATGGCTCTTTTTCCGCATGCAAAATGCGGTCCACTTTAATTTTACATAATATATTGTTTTTTATTTTTATAGTTAAGGATTTAAATAAATAATTTATTAACACACTATCTACAGCTGGGTTAGATAAATTCTTCCTAGGCTCAAGTTGGATTTGGCTATTAATGAATGCATTGACAGTAGGACATGATGGTGAACTTGAGAACGGTTGTTCCCTCAGAGGGATGAATTTTGTGCTTCCCCGATTTCGAATGGCTCATTAAAAGCACTATGCGGTTTGTCGTCGCGATGGCATTTTCCAGCTGTAAGTGACAACAAAAACAAAGCCTTCTAACTCCTATTATGTAAACGGTCGTTGTCAGATTTATTATTAATTTGCTTTGTGCTTCAGTTCAAACTTGAACTATAACCCTAGTCGGGGGAAATTTATTTTGAATCACGAGGACGACTTCTGTCTGCAGCTTGGGATGATTTGGGGAAGGGATGACGTTATAATGTTCATGCTTCTATAGGGCTTCACTACGGACACGACTATTGTTGTCTGGTACCTAAACACAGGGTGTTGTGGTTCAAACGCAGGAAACGCAGTCGAATAATTAGTGGCTGCTACAGAACAGACAAAACTATCATCCAAGAGGTATGATAGGATAGGGCGGGTACAAAAAGCGGATGGAAAAAAACTGTGACATTTATTACGGTGCCTGCTATAGAAAACAGGGACAGACCTTATTGGGATTTTGAAATGTCAAACGCGGCAGACTTAGACAAAGATTCTTGAGCTAACGACACGTTAATGAATGTCTTATGACAATCGGCATCAAGGTTAAATGCCCTCAAGCCCCCACAGTGGATAGAGACAATGCTGCCAAAGATTGTTTAGGACACTCACTGTTCCAACAACAATCTCATCGAGACCTTTGATATCAGAAAAGAATTTAGAAAAACGATGCGCGTTGCTATGTACCAACATCATAATTATCACCGTAATTCCTTTCTTTCTAGAGATGTCTCCAAATCCCAAACAAAAATATTAACCAAGAAATCACCCACTCCAATTTGAACTGGCACACCCTGTATCGATGTTGATTGCATAATTATTAATTGTTTACCTACCTCGTTAGCTGGTAGGCCAATATAATATAGAAAATACTAGAACTTTCGTTATGGTAAGCTACGTTGAGCACACCCCAACCATCGTTATCCTGTCTAATAAAATGCGATACAGGACACGACTTACATGACGGATGGTTGAGTGAATGTACGGTCAATGTACGGAAATGTTGTGAGTTTGTATATAGTTTGTATTTTTACATTGTGCACAAGGCTGTATGTATAAATTGGTTTTGATGTATCTTTTCTCATTTTAAGTTTTTAATTGGCATTCAAAATTTTTTTAAATATTTCTTACATCGCAGACATAATCACAAGTCACCAGTCCGACCGGACAACAGCAGCAGCAACGATGCGTACCTGATATGAGACAATCAAAGATTTTGTGTTCCAATGTACCGCCCTTCAGGAACGAAGACTTGAAACACGGGGGTTCAGGTTTTTGAAAATCTTTCATGACTGGCAGAAGCAGAAATATAGGATCTGCAGCAGAAATATATGACTTACAAATACGAAGCGAATCCCAATGCCTTGTCTAACCTATAACCTACTCTCTAAACAGGGATATCCGTTTCACGTCTGATGAACTTCTTGCGATAATGGCCTCCCAGTATTAAAGAATAAGGCAACGACAACCACACCAGTGCTGAAATCAAACAAAGTACATCGATCTTACGCTAAGAAGGCGTTTGAGCAAAAACAAAAAAAAAACCCCTCATGAAGGACTAAGGGATGGTTTCTCTAAGAAATAATTCCCCACCTGCTGTTCGGTGCAAAAAAGCATGGATGTTATGAAAGGCTGTTGAAAATACCCTTGACTATATTTCGAGAGGAAATTCCTTCCTGTGATTTTGTGTCCTTTATGTATTTTTAGACGAGAACGAGAAGATACAATGATGAATTATATGGGCTATAAACGGAGCGACATCGACCTAGTTAAATATTGAAAGGACGGAAATTGAATTGGAAATTTTAGGGGTAAGAGTTTTTTTTTTGCACGGAAATATAGAAGCATTTGTTCACAGCTTTTGTACCTATCTTGTGCGGACGGAAGGTATTATGGGTAGTTTTTAAACCGAATAGAATATTTAAAGGATTTGGGACAGTCATGGTTTTTGCTTTCGTATTTTTAGTAAATCATTCGCATGAATGTCTATCTTTTTAAAATTATATGAGGTTGAGTGGAATCATTTATTACGCTTCCACATGTTAATACTAAGCCTGGAAGTCCTATTTGACTCTTTAGTCTTTGGGTACATGTGCTTGTGCAGCCTTAAGTACAAAGTTGTCTGTCTATTTTGTTACCTTTAATGACTAAAGGTTTGAAACTGCGAAAAGATAGTCTGGGACCGGAAGAAGGATATAAATGACTGTTTGTATTGAATATTTACGAGGAAAGAGAGTAAAGAAAGTAGTAGAAAAGGAGGTGTCTAAATAAGAAGAAGACCCAGACCCAGAGTCTATTTCGATGCGGATTTGCTTTAGACATGTTACCGAACGCTTACTGACAGTCCCCATCATAAGCAAATGAACCTACATAATCCAAATCTGCGCTCATCTTCCGACGGAAGAAAAAGACAACATGATAGAGAAAAAAGTGAGAGAGGACTTTTGAAAAGTGTCCTAAGTACGAAAATAAAATTGCACGTAAAGAGAAAGAGGGCAACTTTGGTTAAGCAAAGCCTACATGATACACTGATACAGTATACGGGAATGAAGAAGGGAGCTTGATTGTTCCCCTATCAAAACACGATAAGCCAGATTGATCGACGGAAGGCATACCTTGATTATTTTAGACGTGAGGGCATTCAGAGGCGTCAACATGGACTCTGACTGCTATAACTAGTAGCTGCCTAGAGTCAAAGCAACGAGAAAATACTTTGAAAAGGTACAATGACGAAAGCCTTCGCAGGCAAAGCATTTCCTTGAGTCTCTTAAAAAGTCCACAAGACTAATGACAGCATTTCCAGGAAGCCATCAAAAATGCTGCCGCTAAATTTCGATGACTAAAATGCCGGCGAAAACATTCGACTAAGCAAGAGGCGAAACCAGCCACGCTGCAGAAAAAGACCAAGACCAAGAGCAAAGTAAGAAAAAGGAGAAAAGAAGAGCACCACAAACTTCTACGAGGACAAAAATATTGAATTGAAAGATGTTACTTTAGGAATGAGGTTCGAAAGTTTTATCAGAATTTAAAAAGGACATCTCAAGGCCTTACAGACGAACACTGTAGAGTCACAGTCTGTGCTGATAAGAACCACTTCTCTAGATTGTTAAAGGGAGATGATGACAAAGATTCTGTTGTCCGGCTGGACTCCCTTGAATTCTCTCACTAAACTCACTTAATAATTCTCGCTCCTGTCAAGTGATTTCTTCAACATCTCTTACTTTAAAGAATTGCGCGAAACTGACAAGCCAACTTGGATACGCCAATTACATTAACATAATCGAAAGAACCCGCCAATCTATCAGTGGGACAAAGATGGGAGATGGGACCAGCAGTGAATGAAAGCAAAACAAAGTAAAGGACATTCAATGAGAAGGAAGGAGGATTATAATTTTGTGGTTTAGTTACAACGACATCATTGCCAATATTCTCTGTTTCTACGGGCTTAAAAGACAATTGAGAGAGGTAATTCCCCATCACCCCTGTCTTGATATGGGCGGATGAAAACACACTCAGTTGGTTCGAGCGAAAAGTATATTTGGTCGTGTTTCTATCCCAGGAGTCTGAAGGAGAAGAACCAATGACTCTACAGCGATATAGGACCAGTCTTTTTTTCATTGACAGTCAGGCGGCTATTAAAGCAGTTTCTGCTATTGAAATAAAATCAAAGTAAGAGCTTAAGGTTCTCTGCAGGGTCCCTGGTCACAGTGACAAAGCCGACGAACTGGCGACAAATGGGTCTGCAAAGGATCATGATCGAGCACTGCAGTCGAACAAGCCACCACTCTTAGAGAACGAGTGGAAAATAAAATTCGCATGAAAACCAACAACAGGTGGAAGGGACTACCTGTGAAGTATCACAGAAGCTTTGGACAAAATACGACAGTGGCTGGACCATCAAACTTCTACAGTTCGACAGGTCATAGCTGTCTAAATTGGTAGGTGCTCTAACGGGTCATAACTTCCTAAGAAATCATACAATGAAACTAAATCTCAAAGATGACGACATATGTAGAGGCTGCGGAGACGAAGAAGTTCATGAGGACACACCTCACTTACTCTGTCACTGCCCGACTCTCTCTGTCACTTGAGGAACAGAACATTACTTTCATGACCTACAAGAACTTTCTGATCTTTACAGGTTATTGAGGATATCAGGACGGCTGGACGACGTCGAGTAATCGCTACAAGAAGTACATGAGGCTAACCATCCCAACAGCATAAAAGTCAATACCGCTAAGTCAAAAGTTTTGGTCTTTCGGAACAATACAGGATGATAATATGATATACCAAAGAGGAGATATGGTCATTTGCATAGGAGCAGCTCGAAGCAGTCAAAGAGTATCGCTATTTAGGAGTAACACTTACTTAGTCAAAAAGGGCCAGAAATAGTACTTGGAAAACGGTATTTAGCAGAAACGAAGTCCCAACGAAGGTGAAGTATAAGCCCTTTGAAGCCACAGCAAGATCGATTATGTGATACGCTAGCCAAGTTTGGGGTTATGAAGAGCATAATGAAGTAGAGGCACCTTTTAAAACTTACGGCAAATAACCCCAACTATATGCTGTAGATATGTGGAAAAAGGACTACCCATTCTAAGTCTATACACCTTGCGCTTAGACTTCAAGTCTTCAAGTTCATCCTGAAAGTGGTAGACATACAAGACCACCGTCTGCCTAAGATTGTGATTCTAGATAAATGGGAGCAGCTCAGTCGGCAGTGTAACGTGGGTTATGTCGCCCAGATGAAAAGACAGAAGTAGTTGGAGTGCAGCGATGGCAGACATAATAAGGATCCTAGATAAAAAGAAGCATGCATGTTTCATCCAAAATGCTACTCAATCAGAGAGCGGGTGCATATGTAGAATTCTGAACCACAGTCTGGAGGAAAGAAACTACTTCAACGAAAGGAATACTGCTCAGCAAATTAGTGTAGCTTTTAAGGCAAGGGGGGAGCTACTACCATTGAATTTCAGACCTCACAGGAATGATCTGCCAATTCTGCCTAACCTGAAGGAGAGACAAGGAGAAGACTATACTGGAAACACAGTCTGTGCTATGGTTGGATGAAGTAATCGAAATCCTTAAAGGGAAAATCTCTTTTTCTATGTATATCAGCTGCTTTAGAATATATAAATTAACCTATTTAACTTTTGATTTTATTTTCAGTTATTTTTAAAGATTTGTATTTTGCCTTTTGCCATTTTGATAAATAAAATTTGTAAATCAATGTAAAATTCAGGATATTTTTACATTATGTCGCTTGGGAATAATATTTAAATTTTTAAGCAGGCTTATATGTGCCTTTTCATTTGCTATATTTTCAGAATTTATGGGCATTCCAAGTAATAAGAAATTCATGATCCTTTACTTTACTAACAACTTGTCCATTTTACAACCCTCGCATGCACTCGCTAAATAAATCAATAGTATATGCGGTAGCAACCCAAAACAAATAAACTATATAGGTCGTAGTTATATAAAATATATATGTACACAATTTGTAATCTAAAATCAACATGCGATGCAATATAACATCGACCGTGTTATAAATAACATCGCATTTAGTATATACCTTTTACTCCATTAATTGAACTAAGAAAGGGAAACTTGCAACTACCATCAGCATGACATGGTTTGGTTAGGTTATGCATTTCATATAGAATAATAATTCTTTGATATGGATATTTACATACTTCCCCACCGTGACAGATGAGGGCGAGTAAAACGAACGTCACCATGCCGAGTTAATTCTATAAAGGAATGTCCTTGCAATATAGATAATGGGGTTAGCTTCTATGACAAATAACAAAAAAATAATGAAAGGATTTCTCGTTCCTTTTGGAAAACGTTGGACAAGCACTTTCGCTCGATTCTTCTTTTTTTTTTTCCTTGGGACAGGTCATAGATGGATATAAATACTTTCCGTGTTCACCTCTTAGCATTAGGATGTAATATAAGTTGCAGCAGAGTTTTTACCGTCACTTTGTGACATTACAACAAATCATTCAAAATCAAACCATTTTGACATTAAATCTGACATCTGACATCCTGCATAACTCTACAATTCAAATATTGCGACAAAAGTGGCAAAAAATTTGGGTTTAGAACGAGATCTAAATGCAAGTAAAAGGGACACTAAACTAATTGGACAAAATGTCACAATTGGCAGCCATAACGCGTCACATTAGAAATCAAGCTAAAAACTACGTCTGTCCATCGCTGCTTCCACGACCTAGGAATTTAGAAGTAAAGACTTGTCAAGGAACACTACATAAGATCCTCATCATTCGACTCCTGCTATATGGCTCAGAAGCATGTTGATAGTGCTGGGGACGAACCAGCAGGATTAATGACACTACAATAATGCCCACAATACGATAGAGACTGCTTGTGCGTCGCGTCGTCTTGGATATCGTGGGAGTGGAACAAAATTAGAAGATGTAATTTGTGTTATTCTGGGGTATCGAACCTGAAACCCCTCGGTCAGTAGTCGAGCACACTAATCGCTGATCCAAACGCTAGCAAAATCCATATCTCCATATCCTTCCCATGATCGCAAGGTGTCTGTGTTGCCAAGAGTTGAAAGAGACCTGCGACATTCGAAAAGTGAAGAAATATTTTCTAAATGATGCCGAACTCCGCCGGAATGAAAAAGCGACGGATTGAAGTGAAAGTTCTTATGGCTCATTGGAGGAGTAATTTGAAACCTCGATGGAACGAGAAAGCGACAACATTGAAGTGAAGACTTGTAGCGATCAGCTAGGAGCGCTGGGCGGTAAATTTTACGTCCGGGGGAACGGAATCCGATTGAAAGGCAGTAAGAAGTTACATTTTTTATGGCTCGTTGGACAGTAATTTGGAGCTCCCGATGAAACGACAGATTGGAGTAAAATTTCGTATGGCTCGTTGGGCAGTAATTTGGAACTCCGATGAAACGAAAAAGAGACAGGTTTAAGTGAAACATCCAACGAGCCGGATAGAAATTTGAAACTCCGAATAGATGAAATGACAGATTGAACTTGAACTCCTTAGGAGCGCTGGGAGGTAAATTTTACGTCCGAGGGAACGCAATCCGATTGAACGGCAGTAAGAAGTTAAATTTCTTATAGCTCGTTGGGCAGAAATTTGGAGCTCACGATGAAACGAAAAAGCGACAGATTAAACTGAAACTCCTTATGGCTCGTTTCGTTGGGCAATGTGCAAGTGCATCCCCACTTCAACTACTCATCGAACTTCATGGAGTTTCTCTAGCATTCTAGACTGACCAGTGACCACTTATTTAACTTGTTTTCTTTTTTTTTGATTTGAATTCTATTGGCACTGCATCTAGCAGTAGTACAGGTGAACATTTTAGTTTCACGCATGACTTCGATTTCGATAAACCATTAGGTGATGTGTTATGATATGCTACGCCTCTCGTTTAATACACTTGTTTTTCTTTTTAAGAGGGTGTGTCTTGCCGCATATGTTATTGCCATCCGGTTTGCGATTGCATTTCGTTATTACAGTGTATACGTATACAAATTTGATGACTCCTCGATGCATCAATATAGGTGGGTAAGGGGTTGCATTGTCCATTCATAAATCATAATGCTTTTGGGTGGATGTCTATATACATAGGTAGCACGTTTTTGTGACTACGTTCGAAAGTGTGTATTTCCGACCTTGAAAGAAGTGTTGTCTATATTTCCAGGTTGTATGGATGTCAAGGATGTGTTTTTTTTTTCTTTTTGTGATATGAAGCTTTGACTGTAAATAATTGGATGATGCTTAACTGGACAGGACAGTTGAGTATCTTATGAGATGAGATGAGCTTTGACTTTGGCCATGACCTTGGTCATGTTTTCGAAATAGGATGGTTGGCAAGACGATACTCAGGATGTTGACATGAGTACTGATGATATAGGGGTAGGTCGCTTATAGCTTGTTAAATGTAAAATGTATTTATAACCATGATCTTGGTGTAGTTGTATTAATTACATAACAAAGTCAAATCTTTGCCAGAATTCAAAACCCTATTTTGAATAGATGTCACAAAGTATAAATAAATAATAGCATTTTTTAATGACAGCTGTCAAAATAAAAACAGTATCTTCTTACTATAAACCAATTGACCCAGTTTTTGGGCCTCCACCACTCAATCACTGAAACCCCCCACCTTCGCATTTCAATGGTGTACAGTCGAATTTCGTTAAACTTGTCGTAAGCGAAAATATATTGGCTCGTTTGCACTGAACCATCGCATCGTGTGTAATCCGTATACAGGGCACATACACAAATACCAACCACTCAACCACTAAATAATTTACAGACAGCGTTGTGTACTGTAGAAATGACAATCAAAAGCGTTTGGTTGGCGCGTAAATGTCTCTCATGCACACCTATTGTGAGGTATTTCTTAAAAAAAAAATCCGACTAATTAGTCCGCAACGGTCGATAAATGAAAGTGTATAGTTGACAGGCTAACATATGCCTATCTCGAGGTGACTAAAAGTCACAATTATTGGTATGTGAGCTTTTGTTTGATTGATACTCTGGGACCCATTAAAGATATCTGCAGGATGAGCAAAAGTGTCCACTTTCCTTATCTGAGGGGGTTTTCCTTGGGGAGAATTAAAGCCGCAGTACAATAGAGGTTTGTGCGGATTTTCTTCTTATTCCTGCCGACCAGGATATTTTTTTGAGATTTGACCCGGGAAAGGCAGAAAACTACAAACAAATGTTATTTTGAGGGTGATCCTGGAGTATATAGTAAATGAGGGTTGTAAACATTACGTCTTTGCGAGGGGGTGTCGCTCAAAGAACCAACAAAAAAAAAATGTGTGTCGCTATACTGAAGGTCAGATAATTATGCATATGTACTACGCATGGGGTGAGTCAGTGAAAATATTTTATATTGCCCTGTGTGTGAAAGTTACTTTATATATATATCTGTGTTGGTGGTAAATTTTATCTGACAAGGGCAAAAATGTTAATGAAAAAATCGAATTAAATGGTACAAAAAAAAAATCATACAATTGTGGACTTTTTTTTTTTTTATAATTGAGCCTACAAAATTTCATCTACCCAGATCTTAATTATTTAAAAAAAATAGTAAAAATAAAAATAAACAAAGACTTACGAAAAAAATAGTTGATAGTCTCGATAGATGATGACGGCCTGCTGCAGTTAAAATATTTTACTAACTTTATGGAATAATTATTATCTATTATTGTTTAAGATAATTTTTTTTACCAACAAGATACTAATTTTTTTAAACAAAACATTTAATTTTTTTCTTTTTGACACATTTAAATAGGTTATTTTTTTATTATTATTTAATATAATTTATAATTTTTTTCTTATTTGAATTTCTCATTCATTGCGACACACTAAACTGATTATAATTTTTTTTTTTATTTTTTTTATTTAACGAAATGATTAATTTATTATTTATTTATTAGCGTAATTATTTTTTTTATTTATTTTTATTTTTTTGTCAAATATTAACCGAAAGGGAAGAAGAATTTCTTATACGGTTTATTTCCGGAAAAAAACCGTTTGACAACTGACTGAAAAAGACGAAGCAAAACGCAGAGGCAAGAGTGTAGAGAGTGTACAATATTGTGTATGTAGGGTAAGGAAACTTGTATTTCTTTGGGTGACTTTTTCTCTGTTGATTTTCCTACACCCGTCCGTTTATATCGTTATCTCGTGCGTTGAAATAATGTGGCGACTTTTGTCATAGTCTAAGCCATATAGTGTTGTTGTTGGCGCGCATTTGACTATGTATTAGTGGGTGAAGTGATGAAGTGGTAAATCGTAAATGTGTGTATAACTTGGAGGACATGCCTACATTTTATTTGGAAAAAAGCTTGTATCAGGGAACAACCCCTCAAAATGCGCGCGTTTCGATTCTGCTGAATGTGTTGATAGATTTTTTTTTCTCTTTCTGCTTTTTAGAAATTTTCTTCTCAGATAATTACCATGTGCATGTGCTTTCCGTACATTCAGCGTGTGTTCTACAATTTTCTGGCACTTTAGTTACAAGTACATACCAATTTGAACTTTGGTTTTCTAAGCTTTTTGTCTTTGGGCTGGTTTTGTTTAAAATTCTATCTTAGATGGTGGTCGGTCGGGCGGGCGGTTTGAAATGGTGCTAGTTGTGCCGCTGCCGATGCACATTGCGCATTGAATTTGAAGAGTCAACCACTCCTGGCAATGAGCGCACAGGCACAACACTGTCCTCAGCTGTTGTCTGTAGTGGTATAGGTATATAGGTATATAGGTATATATATATGAATTGCTGTAGGGATGAATTGCTGTAAGAAAATATTCGATAAGTTTGTTTCGATAGCTCCAATCGATATTTTTATTCAGTGGTAACCATCAATTAAATCAGTATCTGAATTTTGTCACGTGATAGATTGAACATTAGTTCAGTTTAGTCAAGAGATAGGTTAGGTTAGGTTAGGGTAGGTTTGAGGGAAGTGCATAGCTTTAAAAGTGCTGTGATGTACCACGGTGACGTTTTGGTCCATTGTGATCCCTTGATTTTTGCATAAACACTTTACCTGGTTTCTTGGAGTTCTTCCTTGGCGGAGTTGGTCTACTAAGTAAACCATCCCGTACTTTTAACAAACGTGATTGTGTCCGTCAGTGGTACCTGCACTATGTCCTCTAGGTCTCCGAAAAGTCTGTCTCCCATGTATCGGAGTCGACTGGTTTGGAGGTTTGGGCATTCGCAGAGCAGGTGTTTGATAGTCTCCGTTTCTTCTATGTCTTGACAGCTCCTGCAGTATAGTCTGGTGAGTTAATGCCCAGATACAGTGGCCTGTCAGTACACCTGTTAAGATTCGAATATCTCGTTTATTCATTTTCAGAATACATCTTGTTCTTTTTTCGTCGATTCTTGGCCAAAGGCTACGGGATATAACACAGTCGTGTCTGTTAGACCAGGTGGTGTTAATTTTTTCCCTAGATTTTTAGTCAATATTTCTTTTTGCTACACTAATTGGGATGTCTATTGATGCAATGATATTTACTGCGTCAAGCTCCGACCCAGTGCTAGCTCGTCTGCTTTTTCATCATCAATGTACTGTCTTTGCTTTGATAGTTGCGCTGTCTAGTGCTTTAATGGCCGCCTGACTGTCTACGAAGATTGTAATCTTAGAAGGGTCGAGATTCTTTGTAGATATGGTACTTGCTGCCTTGTCGATGGCGACGATTTCAGCTTGGAAGACGCTGCATTCATCTGGGAGTTTATACGAATCATTTATACATAAGGACTCGCAGAATACCCCGGCTCCTGTGCCTACTTCCATTTTTGACACGTCAGTGTAGATTTGTATTTCTTGTACGCTTGCGTGCGTGTTAGTAATCCAATCCTGTCTTTGGGGTATGTAGGTAGAGTAGTTTTTGTTGAAGCTCTGGTACGGAATCATGTAGTCCGTTTTTCTAGCCAGATCAATACTCAAGTATTTTGAATTATGGAACCGTGCCCATAGGAGCTGTGCTTCCAGGTTTTTGCCTCCTTGGCTGCCATGCTGCAAATGTATTCACTTAGGGGTAGAAGATTTAGAATCATCTCTAGCCCGGTAATCAAGAGATAGGCGTATCTACTTATCTTCATCTTAGACGACTGAGATTGCAATTGGTCGAGTGTTAAATCCACACCCATCAGCGCAAATGGAACCGAAAATCTAACGAAGTATCTCTTTTTCGAAGTATCTCTGCTTCTTCTACTGAATTGCCCACTCAGGCCAATAAAACATCGATTGGAAATAGCAATTCTTCGCTTGATATTTGATGTGCTGTCATTTTCAGAGTTTATACCAGAGGCGCCTACAACCTCATAGTTATAGCTGTCTATTCTGACATTCTCTCTGATTCGTCGATGATGTGTTCCCTTCTCTCTCACACTCTTCCTCTCGTTTACGTCTAAACCAAAGGTGCCAGTCGGACAGTGACAGCTTGCTGAGTTCTTCCAATGATCATTTTCAAGTGCCTCTGGTGTTGACTTGTCAGTTTTGCTGAATTTTTTCAAATATAATGTTGAAAAAGTGACGTGAGCGCATCACCAAAGAGGTCTCTAATGGAGCAGCGAATGTTCTCCATATCGTCCAACTCAACGGGGCTCCATAAAGCTGTCATATGCGATGGTGGGTATCGACCGGAATATCTTGGGTTTTCTCAAGAAACTTTCGTAGTAGGGAGTTTTGCTCGGTTGCGCACTTATCGGGCCTAATAGATGCAAATCAATATCAATTCTTTGACGAAGGGTTTCAGGCGTTGACACAGTACATCAGACGGGCTCCGTTTAGGTAAAACGATATTGAATTTCCATTCATCCTGCTTACTTTCTTGCGACCAAAGTTTTTGAGCTGGCCGTCAGGGCCAGCAACCTCGTTGTGCTTAAGTTTAGATATTGCTATCACCATTTTTCTGGGCACATCAGTTGCGGCCTTCTTAATGGCCTCTTGGCATCGATAGCATTGGACGAGTTGTGAGAACCCCAAAGTTGCATCATGACTTTTGGTCAAATCCGCTCATTTATCAAAACTTATTTTACGGAGCATAAAGTATTACCTCACCGGAAGACTTTTCTTCACTTAGTTATCGAAATTGTTTGTATCACTACGAAAGTCGTTATCGATATCGAAGTCGTCTTTTCATCCCTATCTACAAGTACTTACATCGAGGACACATGTTGTGCGCTAAGGGCTACATAAATGAATCAGTTGGAATTTGCGATGTTCGACAGATACATACTGTTGAAAGTCTGTATTTTGAGGTTTAAGATGTTAAGTGTATCGGGATATTTATTAAAAGTTCAAAGTTTTTAGCACATGCCATTTTGCTGAACTTTCGCGCTCTCAATTCAAAGTGACTCAACCTATTTAACTGTATATAGCATAGTGTCGTTTAGCATTTGATGGCTATGGTCAAAGACTGATCGAATTTCGTTGTAATGGAAGCATACGAAAGCTTATATCTCTTTATTGGCAAAGTATTTGTGCGCATGTCGTTTGACTTTTTGAGAAAAGTAAAGTATATAGTAAGCAATGCAACATTTTATAGATAAAAAGTATATAAAAGCTCGTTGAAAGCTCTGCGATTGAATATCTCGTAATGAAACCAGTGCTAACTTCACACGCAACATGCAATCATTTCCTGGCATGCTCTTTTATTTCAAATCAATGTGGGCGTGGACCCATATACTTAACTATGTATAAAAGGAAGTCAAGGCCATCGTCATAATATTTTGTATCTTCAAATGCTCTGGTGTTGTCAGAGTCAGACTCTTTTCTTCTTATCCTAAACGTTTATCTCTTGCAATACGTATACATAATTGCATCCTTTGCAAAACAGAAAATCGATTTAAATAAATTCTAAACGTATACATATATGAATTTTTCTGCAAGAAAAACTATTACACCAGGCTCTTGCCTCCTGGTACATAATTTATCTGTGGGTAGGTCCCCTTAGAATATTATTTAAGGCGAAGCTTAAAATTGGTTATCAATTCAATTCAAAACTCCTGACTCGAAGGACGAAATGTGTGCTCTACAAAACCCTTATCCTGCCAGTTCTGTTTTATGGTGCCAAGTGCTGGACGATAAGCAAGAAGGGAGAGAAAGAAAAATACTTTGGCGGATTTTTGGTCCTATGTGCGAGGAGGAGAAGATACAATAGCGACCTCTATGAGCTGTATCAAGATGTGGATGTAGTCCAAAGAGCCAATTTGCTCGGCCACATCGAGCGAATGGACAATAATGCTCCAGCTAAGAGGATCTTCGAATCCCAGCCACCAGGTTCGAGAAGACAAGGAAGACCGAACCTACGTTTCAAAGGATGCCACAGCGCTTGTTCTGGACAACTGGAAGCAGTGTATCAGGCAGAGACTCTTCAGTCTTCACGGGTCGGGAGCCGATAAGTAAGTAAAAAAACAATAGTTGGCGCAACAGGCGGTAGACACCCTAGGTATATCTTCTCGCAACCATTCGTTTGTGTGAGTTTCTATTTTTGGGGCGAATGGAAGGGACCTACAATTTTATGCCAATTCCGAACGGCTGAATTGAGAAGCTTTTTAGGACAGTTATACTCTCGGATGTTTGTCAGACGTTCGCGAGGGGTGGCGCAGTAGAAAAAACACTAAGATGCAATTTGTGTGTTTTCCGGAGATCGAACCTGGGATCCCTCGCACAGCAGTCCAGCACACTAACCACTGCGCTACTGCGCAGTAAGTAAGTAAGTAAAGTATGTAAATATGTATTTGGTTTTAGGTTCTTCTTTTCTGTAACGAAAGTGAAAGTAAATGTTAAGTACAAATTATAAACAAAATAAACAACTATATCTACAAAATCGTTATTTTAGTTTCACTTTTTCATATTTTCTTTATTTATCTCGTAACTAAATGTAAGCATTAAATTTAAGAGTTTTCTACTTTCAAATCTTATAATTTGTTCCTTAATTTCATTCTCATTCGTTAAATATACAAATTACATATAATTATGTATATTATATAAAAATGTAAAAAAAAAAACACTGACTTCATCATATTACATAGGAGAACAATCTTAATCTTCGTTTTTGTTTTTAAATGTTTTGCGTCTCTTTTTTTTAACGAATAAATGATACACTACAAAATTAAAAAGAAAAAAAAACAATAATAATTATATTAATCTCACGTTCACTCGTTTTTTGTTTTTTTTTTTTCCAAACGTTTGCTCAAATAGATTTAAAATTAAGAAAAAAAAAAAAAACTATAAATACAAAAGTTTTTGTTTAGAAAAAAGGAGACACAGCTAAGAGGGACAACAGGAAAAAAAATTAAAAAATATCTTTTAGGCTTTGAGGGGGCGACAGAGGTTTGAGATTTTTAGTGAATCATTCTAAAGAAGTGTTCCTGGCTTTCGGATTGGCAGACGCCTCCTCTGCGCTAAGAGTCCTAGACCACGCGCTTGCTTTGTTGTGGTTTCGGGAACTTCTGTGCCGTCTTCTGGCGTCGCTTCCTCTGTGGTTTGTGCTGTATCTGCATCCTTCTTCTCGGAATCGTCGGAAGATGCATGTTCTGCACTATCTTCTGAGGGCTCCTCAGCAGCTGCGGCAGATTCTGCAAGGGTAGCGCCAGTTATGTGTCTGCTGGTTAATGGGTTCTCATAAAACTCACCTGTTGTTGATGGGCCTAGGGCTAGTTTTCTTCGGGCCAATAATGGATTTACTTTCCTTACTGGAATTGGTGATGATTTTGGTCTACTATCAGTCTTGGTTTGGAGTTGCAGGCGTGGACGAGTCTTCAGTCTGTTAAGTCCACCTACAGCGGCAGCTGGGGTTGTTGTCTCTGAATCGGATTTAGCGGCGGCAGCATTGTCATCGTCCGATTCTTCCTTCACGTCGTTGCTACTGTCGTCAGCTGATTCAACTGCCGCTGGTGTTGTCGAAGTTGTACGCAGTGTGTTGAGGCGTGCACGTGGTAGGAGACGATTTCCGCCTGGTGCTCCACCACCGCCGACTCGGTTCAAATTGAAACGGGATGGCCTTGTTGGCAGTGACGAGGAGGCGGGTTTCTCTTCACCGGCATCAGGCGATGCAGCTGAATCTTCTTCTTCGTTCGCAGGGGCTTGAGTGGCAGCTGTGGTACGTGCACCGAGCCGACTTCTACCCCGGATGTTGAGTGTGGGACGGCCGCGAAGTGACCTTGCTGTGGTGCTTGACACTTGATTTTCTTCATCATTTTGTTCTTGTCCTTGGTTAGATTCCGTCGTCGTAGTGGTGGTGGAGGCTTGACCGCGGATGTTGAAACGGTTACGTGCTGAAAAGTTAAGTTGAAACAAGTTCATACGGAGAACGTTATAAAATGACTTACTTCTGCCACGGAGTGGGGGTGAGGCTGCAACTGGTTTATCTTCTTCCTTGACGACAACTTCTTCTTCAGCTGCAGCAGGAGTTGGTGCGGAGGTCGCTGCGCGGTTTCGATTACCGAATGATGGACGTTGGAAACGATCTTAAAAAAAAAAAAAAAAAACATTTTAATTTCCGACATTATCTGCTCAAAAATACTTACTTCTTCCCTTTAACCCGCCGGTGCTCTCTGGCTCCGCAGCAGCGGCTGGTGATGCTTCTGTTGTGGTTGTTGTTGATGCTGCGGTAGCTCCAGACTTCAAACGGAACCTGTTCCTTCCAGCTGTAGCTAGTCCCCGACGAGGGCCTCCGAAAAGCGATGGAGCTGCTGTAGTAGTTGTGGTTGTAGTTGTCGTTGTCGTTGTGGTTGTTGGCGCTTCAGTTGTTGTTGTTGTAGTTGTAGTCGTAGTCGAAGGCGTTGTTGGCATAATAGTTTCTGCCTCTTCGTCCATCGTTGTCATGACGTCATCAGCCGATTCAGTTGTATCTGGCAGATCTGTAGTCAAGTCCTCATCCAAATCGGTGGTCATATCCATTTCCAAATTCTCATTTGCCAAAATCGCATACAAGTCTAAGGCTGCCTTCTCCATCAACGGTGTGGTTTGGTCAACATCTTCAGCAATTGACGCCTCTTCTTCCTTATCTTCTGGCTTATCATCTTCAACAACTTCCTCTTCGGATTTTGGCGTTTCGTCTACTGCTGCTTGTGCAGGCTTCTCTGAATCACCATTACGTGGAGATCCCTTAACTTGTTTCTCGTCTGTATTGAAGGTCTCGCTATCGACTAATTCCAGACTTGGCCGTTTCACACTGATCTTCTTGCTCTTCTCATTCGACGCACTCGCTGTGTTTTCGAGTCCTTCTAACGAAGCTGTTGGCTGGGCATCTACATTTTTGCCACGAGATGGGAATCGAGTCATTACTGGTAGCCGACCCTCATCGACATCTTCGCTTGCTTCTGGTATGCTGGCGCGTCCCTTTGCCTTTCCACTGACCAGTACGTTATCCGGTGCAGATGTCGTACTACGTTCGATATTTGTGTAACGAGACTTGCCACGTTCTAGTGGCTGTGCATCCTTTTTGCTACTCTCTTCGACTACAGTCGATTCGGCTTCTTGCTGCTTCTTGCCAGCAGCCTCGTCGTCATCGTAGTAGTAATAAACGTACTCATACTCGTAGTCCATACCGTTGGGGCCCTTTTTGATTTGAATGCGAGACTTTTGATTGTTCTCCGAACCGGCGGCATCCAAGCTGATAGGCTGATCGACCAGACCAACATTAATGTCATCGTCTAAGGAAAGGTCTTCCTTTGGCGGCTTGGCTGTTGTCAAAACAAACGCAGGACCTTCTGTTGCTGAAGCTTCAGCTGACACAGCATCCAGTTGTTCCTGTTCGATGGCACGTTTTGCTTCTATGCTCTTCATGACATCTTCATTAATGAGGGCACTCAGTATTGGATTCAGTTCGGGTCGTTCCTTGGTCGAGAGCAGGTTTTGGGTCTCTTGCAGTTGCATTAGCGAGCTAGCGGTATCCTCGTCCTCGTTGTGTATCTTGAGGTATTGGGCCCTTGGCAAAGTCGAAATTTTGTGCGATGTGTGGAATTCCTCATCAGGACGATGAATTTTGTGGGCAGTTTCAAATGCATTCTCCTCAAGAATGACAGGTGATGGCTCTTTCTTATCCTTTGTCAGGCTTTCCGCATTGCAAAGCAGTATTAGCGAACCCAAAAAGCATCTGATAGAAATAGAACCGCATTTTTACTACAATTGGTTATTATTGATGGGTGCCCATACACACAGTAATCACACCAAAAACATAAATGTAAAAAAAAAACAGTCAAGTCAGTCACCCACGAAATGTAATGAGATCTAAAAATGTACGCCAAATTCTAAGTTCAAGAAGATTCAATGTTTAAAGGTCTGTTGGTCTGAGTTTGTTCCTGTAAAAAGGGTAAGTGCCTTTACTAGAGAACTTGGCTGGGGCACTTCTTCTTTAAAAGCATATAGCTATTGGGATTGCCTTACATGAGCGCTACTCTCTGACATATTTAGAAATACAAAAGCTCAGTTTTCAGGGTCAGCCAAAAAATCTCAAATAGGATAAAATCCCTGAAACGAATTCCTAGAGACAATATGCCCTCCGCATATTTTTTATAGACCAACAATTTAAAGAAATCGTTAACACTTGTGTAAACCGAAATTCTAAATCTTTATAAAGTAGGCTCAGGGGTTAGTGTGCTCAGTTTCGATCCTCGGAGAAACACAAATTACATTATTACGGTTTTTTCCACTGCGCCACCGAGAGAATAAATGTCCTGGGAAAAGCTTCTCAATTCAGCCAATCGGAATCGGTATAAAATTGTATTGGTTCCTTCAATTCGTCTCAAAAATAAAAACTTACACAAACGACTGAGAAGCTGGTCGTAGATAGTTTCCACTTGTCGATTTGAAATTGTCAATTGACGTAGATATATGTATTTATGCCAATTAAAAAATTGGCAAGTGGAAATTTTAGAAAAATTGCTTGTCAATGAATTGACTAACAGCGTTTGTCAATAACTGACAAAGAAACCACTGGACAAGTGGAAATAGCTGAATTGTCAAACAAAATGTCACTTTGTCTATAATTGACAGTGCAAATTAATTGGCATCGAGTTCATAAGTTGGTCAATCAACTGACAAAAGATTTTTTGCCAAGGCGGTTTCGTTCAATGACATAAACGCGAGAGCTGTCAAACTTCATGTGGAAACCCACCTTAATAAACTGTAGGATTTTTGTTTTTTATAACCTCAAATAGTGAAAATTACTTTAAAAAAAAAAAAATACTTTACAGATGTATTTATCTTTTAAACATAAAAATAAATAAATAAATAAATAATAAATTATAACGATATCAGACAGCTAAACTATATTCCGCATAATCTAATTAATTACCAAACAAATGGACCAGAAACTAAAAAAAAACCTGCTGCAAAATAGTACCTAGTTCTGCATATCGTTGAGCAATTTTTGTTCGTCGCGCCAAAATACTGGTTAGTGGGCCAAAGTGACGGTTCAAATTACTATAATCTAGTCCAACTGGTTCAATATTGATCTAAAATCGAATCGACTTCTGATCCACATTGTCTTTAGGTTGGTATACCTCTAAGCCAAATAAGACACATGGACAACTAGTTAGTAAGCGGAAATCACGACCAAAACGTAACCTGTTCCAATTAAGCAACGTCACCGATCTCCTTCAATAAGCATTAGTTATGCAGTGTGACCTTTAAACGTCACCAGAGCACAAGCCTTCGTTTTTATGCAACGGCATCAACTTTTACCAATACCAGCGTATAGTCTTCTTATTTAATGGTTTCCTCGAAAGTGAATCCTACAAAATCTTCAACGCAGTCGCAGTTTAAGTTTATGTCTAACTTATATGCTCGCGCCAACGTTTGACATTTACTCTGAATTGGAATGTTGTTTCCTATAGATACAATAATAAAAGTGAGAAATTACTGCATGTCTCGTATAGCAACAAAATCAATAAAACCGGTTGCCGTTGCAGACGGTTTCGAAAATTTAATTTAATTTGTAGCTGTTTCATACTACAAGCTGGCCTGGCATGCGGAAAAGTTTAGTGCATTTGGAATTTTGTAGGCGCGATGCGTTATTAAAATTTAAGCGTGGTTTGCTGCACCTTGCACGTGCCTACCAGAACAATTTGTACGATGGTATTTTGGTTGACACAATGATTACAAATGATTTTCTGCCCAGCTGGTGAACCGTATTCGGAATATTTTCGAACAGTGTGACAAGTTTGTGGTTTTCCTCTTTCGAAGTGTCATTTCCAAAGACAACCCTTGCCACCGTTCAGAGGTAAAACTAATACGCCTCTCCATCAATTAGAGCTATTTTTGGCTAACTGAAGACTGCTTGTAGGCGTCCTTTTGGGCCACCACTTTAGCGGAAAATAGTCCCACGGTAGAGGAAGTCACTTTTGCGATCAAATCGCTAAAAGCTGATGGCAAATCTGCCGGAGTGGATGAAACCCGGCCAGAAATGCTCAAGGCCGTACGTGAAGAGGGAGTTAAATGGCTCTCTCGTGTCATTAAAGTGGCCTGGGAATGCGGCGAAACTCCCAGCGATTGGCAGATTGGGGTGATTGTGCCCCTTTTCAAGAAAGGGGATAAGAGGGATTGCTCCAATGACAGGGGAATATCTCTTTTAAATCTCCCCGGGAAAGTCTTTGCTAAGGTGCTGGAAACTCGTTGCAGAGCTGTGGTCGAGGCACGATTAGGAGATGAGCAGTGCTGTTTTCACTCAGAATGGTGCTTGAGAAGGCTTGGGAGTATGCTACACCTGTTTACGCATGTTTCGTAGATTTGGAGAAAGCATACGATCGAGTCCCTCGAGGTAAACTTTAGAGTATATTAGGTACAGGAGTATGGAATTGACGGTTCTGTCTTGAGAGGCATTCAATCTCTTTACACAAACTGTAAAAGCTGTGTTCGGATAAACGGCGTTAAATCAATACCTTCCACCGTGGGCGTTGGACTTCGCCAGGGGTGCGTCTTGTCTCCTCTCCTTTTCATTACTTATATGGACTGGATTTTATAGTGCAGTCTTGGCGAAGAACGTTACGAATTGGGAGATCTGAGGATAAGTCATCCGCTCTTCGCTGATGACTTGGTCGATTTGTAGCCGTTTGTGTTGAAGCTGAGATGAAGGTTAACGTGAACAAATCTGAAGTGATGGTCGTCTCCAGAACCCCTGTTCAATGCACTCTGCATGTTAGTGGAGTCCCAGTGAAACAGGTGGAGAAGTTTAAGTATCTCGGGGTCTTATTCACGAGTGATGGAAGGAGCAATGCTGAGTTTTCCTGTAGGATTGGTCAAGCTGGATCAATTTTGAGACAACTTGGTCATTCTGTTATCATCAGGAGGACTGAACTTGGCAGTCACATCTTAGCCATTGGATCCTCGAAAAAAGCATTTGGGGAGATAGGTCTTCCAAAAAATACTCTTTGAGGCCGTCAAAAATTCGCAAAATTGATTCGACTGATGACAACAAGCAAAGAAAATGAAATTTTTTGTATCCCAGCAATTTTTTATACTCCACATCCACCGATTTTCAAAAGTCTTAGAATTTCGCAATACGCACGGTGAAAAAATAGAAGTGCGAATACATTTTTCCGACAATCATCTCCACATCGAAAGGCATACACTTTGTTTTAGGTGTTTTGAACTATGTGCGCTGCACATCCAACGCCAATCAATCCAGGGTAAGGCTCCTTTAGTTTGTGGAACACATTATTTTTGCCGCTTCACTTAAAGTTAAAGCCAAAATTACACGCCGCGTTGTCTCCACAGAAAGCTACCAGTTTCTTGTTTATGTTGAATTTGCTCATTGCGGCATTCAACTCACTATTTTGTAAGTTTCTCCACGATCATCTACCAAATCGATCATTTTGACTTTGACGCCTTCCTTTTCCGAAAAGAAGCGAAATAATACGGGAAACATTTTTGTGCTTAAATGATTAGATGCGTCCGTCAACATCGTGAAGAAATGACAGTCATTCAAAAGTTCAAATCTTTTTGCAGCTCTCGCAATACGAACGGTGCCGGTGCGAACAATCCGGTTACGATGGCTTCGCATTTCGTTCGCGCACAAGTGAATTTGACAATTGCGAAACAACTCAGAATGATTTTAGAAACGCAATCGACCGAACGAAAACTGTGATTGGAATTTGTCACATGAAATGCCTTCACACTCCGCGATATAGGCATCATTTTCGTCCAAAGTGGAACTTTTCAAAAATCTCTTGAGTGTGTGGCTGGACGAGGCAGCTTGCAATCCATCGGCATCGCGGTAATTTTTTGACTTTATATACGACTGAATATCTCGCCGGATACTATACACAATACTAAAACCTGTCTTGCACACTTCACAATGGACGTCGCTTTCGGACTTTGTCTTCACGCAATTATTCGTTCAAAACATTTGCACCACGTTTTCGCGGCATTTGAACGGAATGATTTCGTTTAAATTATCAAAAAAGAATGCAATACGAACGTATATAATAAAAGTATCCCACAAATGTCAATCGAGCGAAGTGATGGGGGGGGGAACTATCTATAACTAGTGATGGGAACTATCAAATAAAACCAATCGAATTATCGTTGAGCTTCGAAAAGCAAACAGAATTTTTTCTTTGTTCTTTTCCTAATCCAATCCCTAATAAACCAAATTAGGAAGACGGAAGAAAATCGATTTCTCAACGGTAATCTTAAATTTGGTAGAATGAATAGTCAATTCAATTCAGTGAGTAGAGTGGGGCATTCCTTTTACTGGGAGATGCCTCACAAGAAACTATCTCGATTCCTGCAATCTTGAAGTTCCTTTATTTAAAAAGAGTATGCAATTGTGGGCGCAGTAGCGCAGTGGTTAGTGTGCTGGACTACTGTGCGAGGGATCCCAGGTTCGATCCCCGGAAAAACACAAATTACATCTTAAGGTTTTTTCTACTGCGCCACCTCTCGCGAACGTCTCACAAAAATCTGAGAGTATGACTGCCCTGAAAAAGCTTCTCAATTAAGCCGTTCGAACTCGGCAGAAAATTGTAGGTCCCTTCCATTCGTTCCAAAAATAGAAACTCACACAAAACGAATGGTTGTGAGAAGCTAGGCCTTGGGTGTCTACCGCCTGTTGCGCCGCCTATTTATTATTTTTTTTTTTTATGTAATTGTGCCGGGCAGAAAATGGTTAAAAGGGTTCCTTTCAAGATACAAGACAAAGTCAGTAAAAGCTCATAGCCTTTAAAAATAATCTTTCAATCTTTTCGATGATCCTGGCTCAGAGAAATAGGAGTAAGGTACATAAAGATAAAGATAACATATCAATGTATAATGTTTTGTGGATGTGCTGGAGGGCAGCTCATTCCACCATAATGTAGTTTAAAAGTTATGGACATCTATGCTATTGGATGGGGGGTGGGGTGGTTTGAAGTGAACATCTTTACAGATTGGTTCTTAAACCATTACCATCCCTACACGAAGAGGTAAATCGGGCTTATTTCCCTCGACTTTATTTCACTCCATCCAGCCTTATACCGTGGTTTTATTTTGTCACGTCGCAAGTCCGAATCTGCTCGTTTAAGTTCAATCACACGCATCATCAACAAGGATCTATCAATTCCTATCTAAATAGAGGTAACGCTCAAAAAAACTTATTCCAACGTTCATGTGGCCTAAAGCAAATCCAACTACAAAGTGGCACATTGAACGGTGCCATGTCACACCGATTTGTTGCCAAACACTCTCACTTTTGAAAAAAAAAAAAAAAAAATAAATAAATAAATAAAAAATTGCAACTTCAAACCAGTTTGAAAAAGCTTGACGACCTTTCCCATACCCGTAGGCTAATTAGGTACACTCGCAATCATAGAGCAGAGCGTTGCATTCCATTGGTCAAAACAATCTAAGTAATATACTATGAAATGAACTCTTCTCGGCTTACATCCTTTATCGCTTTTGGTTTTGACTCATGAGTCAGTAGTCAGTAGTCAGTAGTCACCCGTTCTTGTGTATAACACACGATGATGTATATGAGTGAAAGAAATGTGACCATGAAGACAAGTTTTTTGTGTGTTTTCCCTCCTTCATATAGCCTGGCTCTGATTCAATACTTTTTTCTATAGTATCTATCGTGACTAAGCTCGCTCTGAAATTGAGCATTTTCAATCCAACAACACGAACTGGTTTTTAATTGCGAACACACTTTCTTTGCAGTTCATCCGCCCGACAATACCGTCCCGTAGATGAAATTCAGAGCCAAATGCTGAATAGAATTTCAATTACACGCCTCCACTAATGAGTGAGAAATATCTCCGAGTTCGCCAGGAATTCCAGACCAGCCAGCACCTATAACACCTAAGCCAAGACAATGCACTTGACCGCAATTCATACAATGAATTGGGCACGCGTTCATAAGCCGGCTGAAGAATGTCACTCTAAAGAGATTAATAGGACCGTTCACAATCGACCAATCTATAGCTGCTGCCAGGGCTTCGACGTTTTGACCTACCTCACTATATTATTCAGTTTCGATTTCGATTTCGGTACCAATTTTAATTTCAGTTTCGATTTCGATTTCGACTAACTTTCTGTGTTATCACACGTAATCGAAAAAATAAAATAAAATAAAAATCAAAAGTGGTTCCACCAGTTCATAACCTGATCGAATCGATTAGGTGGTGGCTTGGCGCACATTTCTCTACGTGTGCAGTGTATAGGTATGCTGTAGCTGTATCGCCTGCCAGAAGGCCTTCGCCATCAAAGACCAACATCATCAGAGGTGTGCTAGCCAAAGAGAGAAATACAAATAACCATGCCAACAACATGGATTTCGTTTTGTTTGTTTTTTTTTGTATCTGGTGTTTATCTCGCCAACTTCATCAGGCGTCTTGCATAATCTTTGTATTAATTTTCGGTGTTCATTTGTCGGTCACAAAACTGTGCTATGACATAAGGAAACACTTTTATGGTGGCCATAGTCTTTTGACATTTCCAATTGTGGTTTATTATTATTTTTCTTTATTTTTCTTTTGCATCAAAAGATTAGCCTTCACCTGGTATAGCTACCTACGGTAATTACTGTTTAATTAGCATTAGCCAGATTGAGTGATAGTCGAACTGGCAAAACTAGATTTGGGAACAACACACACATACACTAAGAAGGTGAACCATGAATTAAGTTGACGGAATGGATGGTCCCTCTAACAATACCAGTGCATATAATTAGCGGTCGGAAAGAATGTTGTTCTGGACAAGCCACCACGTGGTCCTCAATGAGGAATGTAGAATCCAAGTTGTAGCCAACACGGGGCTACATATTCCTCTTTAGCCGACTGCTAGAATCCTCTAATTGCCTGAATGGGTCTCAGAAGTCTAACATGCGGCACACAGAAGGAGGACGTAAGGCGGAAAAGTTCACTGGATTTGATCGATAGTGTCGTGAATAGTCAAGATGACAGATACATCTGACATATTTGGGGCAGAGGTCAGTGGAGACTCTCACATCCTCAAAGTGGGTTACTGACACCGGAAAGTCTAGCCCTCTGTCTTAGGGTCTGGCCCTCCTGATTGCGGAATTTTCCTCGGGTTTCCACATAAAAACAAAAATGTTTAAAAAGCCACCAAGAGTCTCGGATATCGACGGACTTACGGTTGGCGACCCTACAAAACAGAAAAATTAATTCAAAAGTTCGGACTCTTAACAGGCCGTGTAAACAATTAGCGCATACCCTCTACTGTACTTAAGGGTGGCCGGGACAAAAAGCGCATGGAAAATTTTAAGTTTATTAAGGTGTGACTGCTATAGAAATCAGGGACAGCGCTTAATTTGATGTGGATTTGTCAGACTTAGACAAAATTTGTTGAGCTATCGACAGAGGATGAAGATCATGCTACCAAAGATTTTGTCTAAGAGTTGCTCGACCAAACGTATCTCTAATCTCTGGAGATTTCAACGCCAAAATAGCCGAAGTAGGAGATTTTTGGTCGAATGACATAGTTTCCTCACCTCAATCTACATAAAAAAAAACTTGGCCTGGTCACAGAACAGAAACGTCAATCAAATTGACCATATTGCGATCGACCGAAGGAACTCTCCCTCCTGCAGTATTTTAAATGGCAAGAATGACTCGGGACATTACTTTGTATATTGGCTGATATCTTCGACGGACGGCACAATAACTAAAGGACCATTCACATGAGAGCCATAAACTATATGCGAAAGAACGAATATTCGCAAGTTTTGACAGTCCGTTCACATGAACACTTCTAGGTCGCGGCAGTTCGCGAATTTCAGCCATCAGTTTCTACCCGCAATGTCTAGTTTGAGGTTAAGTTCGAACGAATGTTTTATTCGTTAGTTTGTGGAACGCGAATTAAATGATGTGGATTGCGAATAAACTTTGACAATTCGCACCAAGGGTGTTTTCGTTCGCGGCAAAAAGTGTGGAGTTCGACAGTTCGTTATTTAAACTGTTCATAAACTTGTTTTTTTTTTAAAGCATTTTGATGGGATAACTAATAATCCTCCTCTTGGAATAATAAAATATGCAATTTTCTGCTTATAAACGAATAAAAAGTGGTTTGTTCGCATCTCATCAATTCGTTCGTTCGCTCCCATGTGAATGGTCCTTAAGGCCTTGCAGTAGATTGACAGTCGTTGGCGGGAATGTGATGGAAAAACCACTTATACAAACTGTTAAACGACAGAGACGACCCAAATTCCACTGTCAGGCAGAACGATCCATTCAATCTGGACAATGAAAGGCACTCCGTCCAGCCGACCAAAAGAAAGTGAAGTAAGAAATATGTACGCTCAAGTTGAAAAAGACACCAGATGGCCTGCGGCGAGCTAATTGAACGCTGCCGGAGACGACTTGGTGGAGAGCATACCCAAACTCATTTGATGAATGGAACCTCAGCATCGTTTGCCTGGTCCATAAGAAACGACTAAAGATGTTCTTCATCAGTCTCCTTAACATCACATGCAAAATCCTATCTGCCATACTCGGCGAGCACCTGAAACCCTTTTTAAACGAACTGATGCCCTTCATGCATCGTATCGTGCTTAATTAAGTTCATCCTACACTTCGTATTAAATTACAGATTAAGTGTATGAATGGCGAAATGTGTGTAACTGCAACATTGTAATGGGCATGTGCATTAAAAGGAGTCTGACAGCTTGAATTTTAATGCAAATAAAATGTCACCATTCTCTTATGCAACATCTACTCCCTTTTTGCTGCTTCTCCGCCTCGTCTTTTTTTTCAATCAAAAAAAATAGATTAAATAATCAACCTGGAATATCATTTTACAGTAAAAAGGAGAGGACCACGATTGGGTATGTCAGGGATAACAAACTCCAGTTGCACCGCGGGCTGTATATTTTTACCAATTTCTCTGAGGCATTCAAGCTTAGAAAGATCCTCGCAACCCCTCCTAAAGGTATCTTATAAGGGCAAATGGCTCTTCCGATTGTTAGTCCCAAAAAAATAATAAGCGTCCCGATATGGGCTATGGAATAATGGAACCTATCAAGAGATACATGCGGCCCGCGGGTCGCGTGTTCTATACTCCTCCGGTACATGGTCGGGTGGCTTTTTAATCAACACTTTCAATATTATTATAGTGTCAGCCTACCTGCCGATAGCGATGGAAAAGTTTTTTACGTGCTGATATTTTCAGTGGGCACAGCTGGGCCACTGATAAATTTGGGACGAGTCACTCCTGCATGTTTTAGAAATGCCTTCACAAGTTGAAAGTACATGACAGTTTTATATAATTGTGTAGAATATATATGTTCGTACATCAGACAGAGTGCCAGCAGGCCCAGAGGAAGGGGTGGTAAATATTTTGGCTTCAATTTTCGTAATGCAGATACAGCAAAATACATTTCTATTATATTTTTGTTGCTTTTATGACGATGACTATAAGTACTACTGGAGTGAGTCATGAATTGCATCTGCCCTTGAAGCCAAGGGATGAATGCGTCCTATCCATGCGGACGCAACCATGGAGAAATAAAAACTAAAAGATCGATATCTCTAAACCTAACTAGCAAGCATACAAATGGTATCGATGTGAAGAAGCCATCAGAGATGTCGCAACTTATGTGTTACGTTTCGAAAAGCAGATGCAGCTAAAGAATAACGGATTACAAAGCCCCTGAGACAACCAGTCTCTCTGTTATTCTGAAAACTGAGGCAACCAGTCTCAGAGTAACTTGCCTCTGGTCGAGAGCTGCCCATTAGGTCTATGACCAGAAGAATAGGGTAGAAAGAAAGACCTCGAGAAGATATGGAGAAGTGCTACCCCAGGCGCAATGTTGGAAACCAAAAATGAAAAACAGCGTCAGATGACTACCCTCTTCAAATATAGCATGGTCCAGCCGTTTAGGAGGAGTTCAGTTACAACACACGTAGATACAGAAGAATTATAAATATATATATTATTATCAGAAAATCATGAACTCTGCTCTGAATGTCTGTCTTTCGTCCTGAAAAACCCCTTTCATGATTTTAATTAATTCGGTCAAGGACCACTGTTCCTCAGTTTTCCGGTCCAAAATTTGGCTTTGTACTTTTCCTGCGGACCAGTTTATTAAGGTTGTACGAAGAACGTTAAATTTAGCCGCATACCTTTTTTTTGCATTCCCTTTTTAACCACGTCCAAAGCATTTCGCATGTCTCCAATTCGGATTGGAAGACGTGCCAGGGAATCTGTTACATCAGCTAGTTGTCCTCTATAGGTAGATCCATCATAAGATGCTTAGATCCAGTCCGACATGTCTCCTCTACTAGAATGGGGGGCTACCCCTGATGATATAGATGCAGTGGCAAAAGATCAACTTATAAGCATCGTATAGCCGCTACCCTTATAATGATAATGAATAGGCGGGCAATTTGAAAATAAATGAATATACTGTCGGAAAAAAACGCTTGAGACTCCGCATGGGAACAAACAAACAAACTCCGACCTCTTTTGGTTGAGGTCCATTCAAGTTCAAGCTCACAATTACAATCAGCTAATTCTAGCATTATTTGTCAGCAAGGAAGAGCAACATAAGAGAACAAGAATGAATACAAAAGGTCTTTGAAATATGCTGCTTCACATGATTGAGATGCTAAAAGTCTTGTTGGGGTGTATCGGGCTTTAAGTCAGTTTTTTATTTGTTCACTAAGTGTCCATGAGGTGCTAAGGTTCTTCTGACAAAATGAGGCTTTACAAGTATGACTTGAAAGCATCACTCAAAATAAGGACCAATCCATAAATTCCAATCAACTGCGATAGCCTACTTACTTGTACCTCCTCTTAAATTTTTTACGACAAAAACGAAGCAAAAAAGTTCTTCTATTGGCTCTTGGTTCAAGTGGTTCATTTAATTCTTTGTTAAACATCACCAAGAGGAATGTCTTTATCAAAGTGCAACTCTAGATTATGGGTACAAAAATACAAGTGCTGCCACTTGAAAAATCTGTTTTACCAAGGGTCAAGCTTTTCGAAACAATTGGACATCTCGTCCTTCAGAAATAATATTGAGCACCAGCCAATATTGGGTCGTATCATTGAGTTTATATACATGTATATATATGTATAAACTCAATGGTCGTATGAATAAAACGTAGCAATTGCTTTTACTCAGACTAAATGTCAAAATCGAAGCAATTGCTAAGATTCGTATGAATAAAAACTGATTTGAGTTAACTCCAACTTTTGACATCTTCGAAAAGCGGCGCCACCGACCTTTTACTCAGATTGGTATGAATAAAACATGGAAGACAAAGCAATTGCTACGAAAATTCTGAGTCTGCTATTTTGTTGACTCAGAGCATTTGCTAAATATTTTGCGCGCACAGTTTTCTACAAAAACAGTCTAGCCTTGTGAGTTTTCGGTGTTATTTTTTTATAAATAGTTAAATTAATTTTTGTTTGTGAAAAAAAACAAAAAAATGGATGCAATAAGTTGGCACATTATACCTGTTTTACCTACTGTTGTTAACGTTCGTGAAAAAAAACAGTATAAGTTAAGAAGAATTGGTTACGATACCAACTTTAAGCAACTGTATCGTTTCACGCGTCGAAATGTAGATTACTTTTAGAAGAAAATCTGGAGACGCGGGGTGGTGTTCCTTCAAATATCCAGAAAATTAAATCTTTCCTATTGCTTCTGACGTTTGCACGAATACCACTATTTGATCACTATTGGAGATAGAAGTAGATGGAAATTCCTCATCGTCAGCTGCAGAGCAATTAATTTGTAATCGAATATAGGTTATGCACTTATGCGTACCAGTAAGCTCTTCCAAATACTCTTCTTCATCATAGATTTAACTTTTTTTTTTCGTATTTATGTGCATTTTTTTATTAAATTACTTTATCATTTGTTTATTTTTCCTCAAAAATTGTTTTTTTAATTCTAAAATTCAAATTCAAATTCAAATTCAAATTTTGACAGAAACTGCAAGGGAAGGACACATGCAGTGAAGTAAATGCTTTGTTCGAATTTTCGAACTTACTTTAGCAAAGTATGTTTTTATTCATACCGATTTAAAGCATTTGCTAAGTGCTTTTACTTTGCTACCACCTTTTACTCAAAGCAAATGCTAGTTTTTATTCATACGACCCATTATATATACCACCAAAGTCATCTGTGTCATCTTCTCGATGATTCAGTGTCTCTTCAGGAGGGCATTGCCCTTGTATATTGACAAAGATATTGTAAAAGCATTTTAAGCTCAAGTGTCCTTTTCATGCTTTGTTCATAAACAAGTCGCATAACCTTTAAGAATGCGATATTTGAAGGGTAGCAATATTCGTTGGCAAACAATATCAGCTTCCACTTCAGTCATTTTTGTCATATTTTTTTTCACATGAATGTACCTGAATGTAAGTGGTATTCTGACGGCAAGATTAGTCCCTTGTGGGTTCGTTGTAGTGGTACTCATTAATCAAATTTTTCCCAATAATTATGATGGAGATGGATGAATCCTTAGCGATTATTTGTTTTTTTTTTTCTTTTAAGACTTTAATGTAAGCGAAATTTGGAGGATATTTTGTCTTCAATAAATTCAAGAATCAAGTTCAGAATCTCTCCTCTACCCGTATGGGGATTGCCCTTAATAATTTAGAGTCGATGGCGGAGAATCGAGAGCTATGGAGGGTCCACTTGAGCAACCTACACCCGCGACCCACTTAATAAGAAAAATGTTATGTTCACATTTTCTGCCTCCAGTATGGTGACCTCTCCTATCATTAGATATATGTATTCCTATTTAGGAAATCCTCTTGGGGTTGCTAGTTTTTGAATTTATTTTTAAATAATCTACAATACTTCTACGTGTGTTTTAACTGAACTCCCCCTAAACTGGCTGGACCGGATTTGATGCAATTTTTTGTGTGTGTTTAAGTGGGTCCAAGAATGGTTTAGATTCACAATTCGACCCGGTAGGTGGTTATTTCAAATAATAAATACTCAACAAAAAAAATTAAAGAAACTCTTTCCGGACACATCGGTTAAATAGAAAAGCTGCAGATCAATTGAAGGTCAATGAAAATGTACGAGCTGGCAAAAAAACGTTTGCCAGGTCCGCTGGTTTAAAAAAAAAATCTTTATTTATTTATTTGAGCTGAGAATGTTTTATTTTATTTTATTTTCCCAAAATTTACTACTGGCCTGTTAAGAAAAGTGGGTGTGGGGGCGGGAAAACAAAACCAAAGTTCTCAGTCATGTTAACATTTCACTACTTTGAGTAGAGAAAAAAAAAACTAACAAGGATGCTGGTTCCTATGTTTACTTTTTCAAATTAATACAACTAAAGGAACAACATTTATTTGTTCCAGTTTCAATCAAGCCAGGCCTACCGAATCTCAAATAAATCGAGATATAAATCGAAATATTTTATGCAATCGATTGCAGCTGTTGGTGAACATTGCAGCATAGATATAGATATTTGAAAGTTTTCAACTCATTTCACTATAGGAATTTACGTATATTTTTGTTTGCGAATAAATATTGACTGCTCAATCAGTGTGCACACACGGTCTTGTGAAATTCACATAAAAACTCTCCCTTTCGATGACCACCCACTCCCAGGCTTTACATTTTTTTTTTCATTCACTTTTAATTTTTTTTTTTTTAATTAAAAAAATATACATATTAACACAGTTCACAATATGTGGGTACTTACATTTTAAATAGAAGCATCTTTGCTTTGTACTTTCACTTTCCTTCACAAACTTGCTGCTGCTAACCAAGTGAGCGCTGCAGATACTTTTATAATAATATTGATGATAATGGTCAATGTTTCCTCTTGTGGTGTGCAGCAGAGATTAGTCACTGTTTCTGTAAAGCCGGTACACAAAAATATTTCAATTATACAAGTTATTTCTATACAAAGATGCTATAGGAACGCGTATAGATAGATTTAGAGCAAAACTGGTTCCGGAAAAGAATAATATCTCAAGAAAACAAAAGAGAGAAAGAGATAAAAAAAATTTAAAAAAAAAATGTGTAAAACGGACAGCTTGACTGTTACGGCTGCTGTCCGACTGGGCTATACAACGGTAAGTGCTACTCGATCTTATACACGAGATCGAGATGACGGTAAATTGATCTTTTTTTTTTTTTTTTTTGAACAATATCAAGAAACAAGACTCACTTTCAACTTGAAGGTGAGCTTGAAGAAGAAATATAAAATTATTGTTCCGTCATAACACTGTTCACCGAGTTTTAATATAGATAGATAGAAGTACTTTGAGTTTGAGTATAGTAAGGTTAGTTAGTCTCGATATTTGCTCATGGCTTTTTAGCCGCACTCTGTGGTTAAGCTGTAGGTATTGGCTTGGCTTGGGTTTTTTTTTTTTTTAATGGTTGATCTTTTGCATTAGCTTGGTGCACATGAAGTATTGGATTGTAAGTCGGTATGTGTTCTTTATTAAGAAATTGTTTTGTGTTGTTTTTATGCAGTTACGGTAGTAAGCCAGTGTGACAAGTATTGGTGCTATGTTGCTGGTGCATAGTTGAGTGCAGAGTACTGGAAAGGAACAAAAGAAAGAAAGGCATTAAGATAATTACAAAATATAGTTATGAAATTGTATCTCGTATCTATAGTGTGGACATGAAATAAAGGCAAATCGTATATCAACATCTTATGCTAGAAACAATGAACCAATTTCGATGCGGTTTCATGTGATTAGATTGCTCATTGATAGATAAGGAGTGGTCAGATCTCAGGTCATACAGAGAAGTTGTCGGTTAGAAATTACGGTGCCAAATTCAGTTGTCATTTTGGTTTATTTGGCCATATACATATTTAGATGGTTTTTCAATCGACACTTACGTCAGAATGAAATATGATGTCGTAATTTTGTATGAAAAAAACGACACTAAGCTCTTGCGTGGTTAAACTTCAAAAAAGCTGGACATTTTTTTCAAATCTCACTAACAAAACAGTAGTCCAGTACTCCAGTCCGAGAAAATGTTACAAAGGTATGTGGACCGCACTTTTCAGGGGTACCTACATTTTATAGAGTCTCTTTCGGGCATTTTTTTCATTTAAGAAAATTGAGAAAACGCCCAAAAAAGTGTTTTGGAAAAAACAGCAAAAAACGTGAAAAAATACCTCAAACGAAAAACGAAACCGTATGGGGGGCATGCTGCCCTCTGCAACCCCCTGTCAGATTTCGGGCCTTATTTCATTTTTTTTTTGGGGCGTAATTTCCATTTAACTTTTTGGCTTTTATTCCAAAATTATGGCGTAATTTCCTGGCATTCTGGTGAATTTTCTTTTTTATTTTTTGGCGTTTTTGCTAAAAATATTACGCCGCAATTATTTTGGTATTTTTTCCAATACACATTTTGGCGT
Organism: Cheilosia scutellata; assembly: GCA_955612985.1. Taxonomy (NCBI): domain Eukaryota; kingdom Metazoa; phylum Arthropoda; class Insecta; order Diptera; family Syrphidae; genus Cheilosia; species Cheilosia scutellata. The sequence goes on along the minus strand of OY015315.1, from coordinate 8,622,629 downwards.
AATTTCTTTTGGGGCCATTTCAGGGAGCCGTTAGGTAAACAACTTAAAGAATGCAATAAAATACACGAAACTAGTGTTAGTGGCCATGACTTTGCCTTCACTGAAAAGATAGTCTTTATGCCGTCAATATCTAAACATAATGTCGGGTTTGTGGATTGTGGGCTGACTTGAATTTGGAAGTCCGATTTTCGATTCCGATTTTTTTTTATCTACCAACTGGAACCGTTAGTCGGTAAAAAGGCGAATTCCAAGGTCCAACTTTTGTGTTTACATAATCCCCAGAGAAAATAACTCAGATGTCTCTGTGAACGCATATTTTCAAATAGAGGGTGCGTGTTGCGAAAGCGTTTCGCAGTTTTTCGAATATATGAATCGATTAGGCGAAATTTTGACGAACTGAACCACAATTTTTAACATAAATGTCCACAATGTGCAAGCGTTGTTTTTACAGTGAAAATGTAAAAAATAATGAGCAAAAATCAGCTGTCAAAATGACAGTTAGTTGAAACACTGCTACTAATTTAAAACAAAAAGAACATTTTTAGGCATTATTTCCATTTTATTAAGAATAGGAATAATTTTTGTTCTTTATGTTGATAAAATTTTCTTCGAAATCGCACCAAATTAGAATTTGTTGCCTTTTTCCTATGCCGGCCCTAGAAATTTCCCACAACCTATCAACACTGCCACGCTCAAGAACAATCGGTACGCTCAAGATGTTGCCAGTATAGAATGACACCTCTGCCAGTAATAGAATGACACCTCTTTTTGATGCAAAGACTGTGACCAGCTGTGATCAAGCAGTCTTGAATGAGGCCACTAAATACCGTCAGCTTGGAGGGAGGCAAAGATTAGTTTTTCTTGCGTAAAGCTGGCAAACCTAGGCACACCACTGCGAAAGACACTATAGCCCTATTAATAATTAGGAATAATTTTTGTTCTTTATGTTGATAAAATTTTCTTCGAAATCGCACCAAATTAGAATTTGTTGCCTTTTTCCTATGCCGGCCCTAGAAATTTCCCACAACCTATCAACACTGCCACGCTCAAGAACAATCGGTGCTAATATTTTTCGATAAGATGGAATTTAAACTGTCTAGATCAGTTTCTGGATGAAGCAGAAAGTTTAAAATCCTTTCTTTTTTTTAAGGCAATGCATTTAGACAAAAAAAAATCCATATTGGTCAATAATGCTCTCAAAAAGTAGGCGTGGCACTGAACGACATAGCTTTTAGCCTTCTCGCAGTCTTATAAAAAGATTTCAAAATTCGTGCGGGTTAGATGGTATCCCTACCGTTGGCAGCAGGTTAAAGCGTAGGTGGATAGCTTTAATGCTGTCCTTCACAGTCCAGAAATACGGGGTGTTGTAAATGAAGTTGCTGCAGGCTTGTGATTTGATACCTGGGCAATTCGATTCGTGCATGGTGTTGTTCGTGCGAGGTCTTGGAATCCTGAACGGGATCATTGCTCTGATTCGCTTGATCCATGGCTGACCCAGCCGTACGACATCCGAAAACAGGTCATCGGCTTCTTCCCGGCGGCGTCCAAGCCGGTCGATGATAATGACCGGTATTCGGGGGCCAAATTCGAATATTCCAAGTCCTCCGAGCGAGACTGAGTAGTATAGAATTGAGTTGTGGCAGTGTTGGTGTAGATGTAACACCGATTTAACGAAGTGCCTTACCTCGCGGTCGACATCCTTTAGCGTTTTTCTAGTAACCGTAGGACGCTGGTATAATACACTATACCGGAGAAGCGACAGCTTTTGTTGCGGCTTGAGAGGGGCCCTTTTTAGTGTTTGCAGTTCCTGGAAAAGGTTCTTCGAACTCCATTCTTGGCTGCCAGGTATATTAGGTGGTCTCATACTCCCAGTGCGGGGATGCTGGAATCACCAAAGGCCTTTCGGGAAATTCTGACAAACATCTGAGTGTATAAATGTAAAATGTTCTCAATTTAGACGTTTGCAGTATAAAATTGAAGGTCCATTTCATTCGTCAAAAAAAAAAAAAAAAAAAACTCACAGAAATTAGTGGTTGTGTCATCTATTTTGAAAAATTCTAGTTTAACCGAAAAGGATTCTGTGTTCATTTCGCTGTCATCACCATTTTGGTTACACATTATTATGGAAATATTTTGTTAACCCTCGGACTGTGTGTACCATTCATTTCAAAATCGCTACCGACCCACTTTTAATTAAATTTAATTTTATTTGCTTTGCACAAATTAATTAAGCACTGTTATAAGCCTCCTCCTAGAATCTACCGTCAAGGGTATAGCCTTACATTGTCGGAATATAATACAAATTTACATAAAATCCATTTTATTCTCTTCAATCAGTATGCAAGATGTCATTCTTACGTAATTCGTTAAAAATTTAAAACAAAAACCACAGAACCGCAGAAAACAATTCCCAGAAACTTTGAGTGTTGAACATTTATTCAAGATTGTACTGATTTTCGAACACTAAGCTAAAGACGTGCAAGATTTCCCAAAGTACTTCCTCATCACGGTGGCAATACGCGACTCATAACAATCAGGATGATGACACTATTCCAATTCATATAAAACACAAATTTAAGTGTGTAACATCAACATGGACGTGTGTGCACTTAACAAAAAAAAATAAAATTCCAGTATAACAATAATGGCCATAACAAAAACGACATCACTGATGGAGATGCGATGATTTCACTTTTTTTTTTTCTTCTTCTGTAGATACATATCGCTTAGCAATTTCATCGGCCAAGTCATCTATTGTGTTAAAATTGTCGATTTTGGAAATGTCTTTTATATCAAACGAGTTGCGGGAGAAATGACCAATTAGTGACCATGAAATTGTTGGTCTACTGACCTGTTAATTGTTAATCCGGTATTGGGTTGTATAGCTATTGTATGATGCTGATGGCTTTGTCAAAGTGGGATTTCCCTGATTGCACTGTGAAAAGGTGAAGTTTACCAAGGTCAATTAGATTTTATTAATAACGCAACAACGAACTGACGATAGTCCAAATAAGGCGCATTTATAGCGAATTTATTGTAGTTGAAGAAATTGCTAAATAATTTTAATAACTTACGGAAGCAGCATATAGTAAGTTAAATGGTACTAAAGTTTGGGCCGAACCTAAGCGTATTCCAACAGGATATTATAATGCGAGCAAGAAATATCCTTTTCCAAAAGACCCTAAGAGAAAATCCCCATTTTTAGATTTGGTGTTATTAATTCTGTCGCCGCGACACCTAAAAATGGTGTTAACAAGTGAGATACGTATGGGACCCCCTGCTTGTAGTCCCTATAGGACCTTTGGAGTAGGTGCAAGGTTGCGTATATGCAATGTTTAGCTTGCTTGTGGGAGATTTTGGCCTAGGGGATTTCGTACCGGGAGATTGTGGATGTTGCCAGTATAGAATGACACCTCTATAGGCACACCACTGCGAAAGACACTATAGCCCTATTACTTTAACGTTGTTCCTGTTGAAAACATTCGACTAATGGGTGTCTAATTGTCTATGTCTATATCCTGAGCAGATTTGACCACAATGTCATCGCCACAGTGCAACACGCGTACACGACGACGTGTCATTAGCATATTAAAAAGGTCGTTAAAAGACAAATACTATAGACAGTTGAAGGAGCATCCACAATAATGTCAAAGCATGCGCAGCGGAAAGAGCGGTTGAAAATACCAATGTTGGACAAACACTCACCAGATCGTGAATCTGGTCAACAATAGAATAGGAGTATTAATGCGAAACTGGGTGAGAGCCATTTTAGAGGTCAGTCACAATCGTCTCGCCCTTGCTATGGGCTTGACGTAATTATCAAGGAAATACTTTTGGAAAACAGGGGAAGAGGGGGAAAGAGTTCAAAAAGTGGGCAAACATTTTTTTTTTTATTTTTGAAACACCAGGGTTTAAACTTTTACAGCATTTGTTATGAAATGCAAATTAAACACGCCGCATTTTTAGGACATTCTAAAACTGAATGCGAGAAAGATAACAGTACAAAACAAACAGGAGAACAATGTTCCTAAAAATATTAAAAGAAAGTATTTTGAAAGTTTTCAATTGAATGTTTTCTTTTATTGAATTTTGACTTAAATAAAGGGGACAGTGGTGGGGACAAACAACATTTTGTTATGAAAAAGGGGGACGTATGGTAACCCTAGTACTAGCTATTGAAAATGTAACCCTAATAATATCTGGTCCGGTTCATGATACAGGAAACTTAACTGGAAGCTTAAAGAGGAAGGAAACAGTTAAAAGAGATCAAACCATGAGATAATACGCCAATTGTAAGGCCAATACTTACTTATGGGAACGTAGCAATCAATCTTAAGGTAATGACTAAAATGCAGAGGTTCTAGCAACGCGATGAGGACAACGCCGCGCCAAAAACTAGGAGGGAGGAGTCTGCCCCAGACTGTTTTGAGGATCGCCAGAAATCCATGACCGAAAAGGAATAAAATGCATTATGAAAAAAATCAACGAGAAGTCGAAATCTTTAACGGATATAATGGCCATCAGCTCACCAGAAAACTGCAGGAAATGTCATAACATTGCCCCCCCCCCCCCTACTTACAGGTCCAATCTTCAACTCATGTCACTCTTCATTCTCCAACTATGGCATTGTCAAGGTTTAATTATAGACTTTCTTTTGCGGAAACAATTTTTGTATGAATTCATTGCCAACAATTTGTCCTATGTACACTGGTCGGCATAAGTATTTTGACAAAACTAAACTTAATTTTACTCATAATTTGAACTTACTTCATGTACATTTTTGCATCAATGGAAAGGTCATTGAAATTCCGTTTGAATGATACAAAACTTTCCTGAACCCATTAAGTACCCATTGAAAATTTAGAACTTTTGTAAAAGCCTACTTTTTTGACTTTTTTCCTCGATCCCAAAAAAAAATGTTTTGATGCAAAAAGTTTCTTCAAACAATTCTAATAGTGACTGCAAAAAAAAATTTCTCAAAATCTCTTCGCTAACATTTTTTATGATTTTAAGAAGAAACTTTTTGCATCAAAACATTTTTTTTTTATACCAAGGAAAAAAGTCAAAAAAATTGATATTCACAAAAGTTCTAAATTCTAAAATTTTTAAATGGGTACTTAATGGGTTAAGAAAAGTTTTGTATCATTCAAACGGAATTTCAATGACCTTTCCATTGGTGCCAAAATTTACATGAAGTAAGTTTCAAATTATGAGCAAAATTAACTTTCGTTTTGTCAAAATACTTATGCCGACCAGTGTACTTCTCCATGTCCCTGACTACTATCTATTTGCCAAATGACATTACGATTGGTTCAAAGGTTTAGTCGTCACAAAAGGTAACAACAAACAGACGGAGCGAAAATGTTCCGTTTATAATATTAGTCTGGATTTAATACTTGGGTGTCGCTGTATCTTTTAGGCACTAATTTACTTTGCCGTTCGTCCCATATTAACCATTGTAAATGAATCTGCCCTTTCTGCTGTGTATACAAAATTAATATCTCCCTCAATCAAAATTAAGAAACTTGTCAGTATAGTGGTTGCCTTTTAGAGGAAAATAAATACTGTATTTAAGAGATTCTCATACTCGTCCTTTCACAGTATAGAAGCGATCTCTATCTGCCTATGTATTTGTGTATGTATGCGCTCATTTAATTAATTTAAACAAAATAGCAGACACATGTCTGTATCTTCCACATGACGATTATAAACAATACCATCACTTGAAATTGCTTACTTTATGGGAATACCCAAGACCGTATACATACAATACGTATTCTGTCCATACCCCCACCCCATATGGCAGAGGGTTAATGACACATAACGTACCATACAATACCATACATCAAAACAGTTCTTACTCATAGAGCTACGTGCTTCGGTCTCATCGGTTGTCGGTCGTCGAAGAATGACATAGAACGCACTGATGCGACAAATTTGCTTTGGAGATATAAATTCCTTGGGGAGTTTTAACTCCCCCACTTGTGCGAGACTAAAGCCACACCCTCCTTCAATTCAAACCGTGTGTATCTGCGCTGAAGCTTTATAAATTGTTTTGAAGCTAAAGTGTACGAGGAATGTCTTAAACTTGATGTCCTAAGGTTATAGTGATTGTGGCTTTTACTACTTTTATTCGTTTTTTGTTTTCTTATTATTTCCGCCTTTGTTGGTAGTAAACGTGACCGCAATACAATATAGGGGGTGATAGATAGCCAACTATCGGTTGATATAATACCCTGATGATGGGTAAAAGCTGTTTATTAAAGCAAACGTTCTTTAAGCGAATGACTAAGGTTCTTGTTTTCATAAATGTTCTTCTTGATTAGGTTATCCGCTTTAAGTTATAGAACTGCATAGAAGACAGTAATGCATTTTTGTCATTATAGTTGGTCATTGCATTTATGTGTTTTTTTTTTTTGTAAATTCAATTTACTTAGAATAACCTCTGAAGCCAACCGGAGCTGCTCGTTTAAAAATCCTTTAACCTTTGATATTTTTGTTGGTAATAATGAGATTCGATATTCTCAGCCAGTCACACTTAAGCTCGAATCACTTGGCGGTCTCTACTACACTATACAATCTTCTTCTTCTATATAAATAAAAATAAGTTCTATTGTGTTTAGTTTGGCTTAAAACACTTGGCCAGAACTGCACCAAACAATTCTTCCCCAAATATTCCCCCAGAAAATCATATTTCCTCACCAATCTAGGAAAAAACAACTTAAGAATCCTAACAGGTTTAATTACCGGCCATGGCCTTATGAAAAAATACCGAATCTTCACCGAATTGGAGTCTCACCGGACCCCATATGTAGACTATGTCTGGAGAGCAATGAAACCACTCTTCACATTCTCACAGAATGTCCGGCTCTCTTTCGCCTCAGAAAGAATATCCTTGGCGAAGAAATAGTTACCTCAGCAAATCTTGCTGAATTACCCCCAGAGAAGATATTTGTCTTCCTGACTGTCTCCGGAGTAAGCAGATGACTCTAGGACCCTACCAGGGAAGGCACAATAGGCCGTAGTGCCAGGGCCGGTGAAGGCTCTCCCGACCAATAATCTAATCTAAAGCGTGAATCGATTTTAACTCTGGAAATTTCCCATGAAAGGTGACGTCAATATCATGGTTTATATATGTATACACGGTCTTTGTACCTTCAATGTTCATGAGTTATAGAGGCGTGGCTCCGCCCATACACAAAAAAAAGATTGCAAACGCTATTCTTTGGCAGTCATGGGAGTCAAAGTTTGTAAAATTTGTAACATTGATTTATGCATTGTCCTGATTGAAGAAACGATTCCTGCAATAACGAGACCTATCACCACGTATGCAGTCGCGCGCCGGCCGTTTGGTGGTATAAAGCAACGCAGAGGACAGCACAGGCTATACTCAACAAATACAAAGACTAAGCTTGTGACTGATGCAATGACAAAAAAAAAACAATAAAAAAAAACTGTCAAAAACTGGCTGGAGGAAAAGAAGCTCTAGGAAAAAGTCCAGCCAAAAACTTTATGATAAACAATTTGAAAAAAAACCCCAAGATTGAATGTAAAAAAAATGCTAAATTTGAGGGAAATGCAGCCCTGCCACAGTTTTAGAGCTACAGCAACCATTCAAACGAAGCGTCTATTTTTCCTCTTTCCAGCAAAATTTAAAACGCCAACCTAGGTGTTACCAGCTCTGAGATATTGCCAAAAATTTCAACCTCGAAGGAGCATAGCATAGCTGCCATTTAAAAAGTTATCCCCCTTTCTAGCAAAACAATGGCAACATGGACGAGCCTATGTCTATGAAAATAAAATATCTATCTTTCTTTAAAAAAAAAAAAAAAAATGGAGTAGAGGATATCACAATAGGTTCACATGTGACCTCAGTGATCTGGTATAATTCACTACACCACCTCCCTCTACAATCTAAGCTAAGGATGAATATATTTATAGATGTCGCTACTGGTCCGTACCGTGTAGGCCTAGATTATCACAACCATTCGTTTTACTCAGTTCGAACAGATATTTATACTCTCAGATGATTGTCAGACTTCCCCAAGAGGTGGCACACAGTGAAAAAAAACATTAAGGCATAATTTGTGTTTTCTGTGAACCACACTAACCACTAAGCCAGTGCTTTTTAGGCTATTGAAAATTTAAATTACTAAGATTGAGATGAAAAGATATTGTAACAACAGGGGGCTTATTCCCAAATGCGCGGCGGATCGCTTTTCATGGGGGATTTGCATTTTTGTATTTCCAAAAGCGATAGCTCCATAGGTGACGGATTGCTGGCGGATTGTATGCGGCTAAAAAATAAACTAAATTCCTGTGGCGGGAAAATGCTGTCAAAGTGTTGGAAAAATACATGGAAAATTGCAACTCAGAGTGGAAACTGGAACCGCCGCGCCGCGCATTTGGGAATAACCCCCCAGCATTTGAACCTTTCTCCTGGAAATGTTTGAGTTACTAATTTTAATTCTAATCTAATTTAACATTTAAATACAATTAAAAATAAATTGTTAGGTGAAATAAATGAATAAAAATTTGCCAAAGACCTCATAATGCGGATTATATTGATAATGGCCATAAACTACTTTGTTCATGTATCTGAATGCAGTCCATGTGTATCTGATCCAATAAATTCAGTTTTATGACTCGTCGCGGGGTTACCAATAAGTAGCCAACTTTTGTATTACAAACCATGCAGAAGACCATACGTCAAATCTCTTGTAAAGCTGCCAAATTCCACTTGGATATTGTATCCGCTTACAAATTGCTTAATATTCAGTGTTATGCCTAATGGTTGTAAGATGTAACACGTATAGTCGCAGGGAATGTGGTGGAAAGCAAAGGGCCAACGTACGATACGAATCTCTTGAGGAATACTAAGTCTCATACTCACACCCTATTCGGACATTATAAGCCGCTAACGTGGAATTTAATTTAGAAAAAAATGTAGGTATTCATGCAACCGATCAAAGTGCAGCACAGTTATGTTGTCCAGCATATTATTGGCTGGGTGAAAGAAACTATTTATTGCATTGTCTATCGAAATCGGTTTTGTAGATACTTTTATTGTTGTTTTTTTTTTTTACTTTTAATTTGCAAATGGAAGTCAGCAATGCAGAAAATCGATACATCGGTGTCGGTGTATGTTAGATATTCGTATTTTTTTATTTTCCTTAACTTGTTGCCGTTTTGTTGTGTTTTGTGTTTCTCTTTCATTTTCTCGCATCTCTTGTGAAAGTTGCAAACAACAATTTTTATTATTTTTTTTTATTTTTTTCAAACAAAAATTCAAACGTTGAGTACTTGCTGTACACTTTTAGTCACTTTTAGCCGTAGGTAGATAGACGTAACTTGAATGTATCTTTTTTTTGGCATCAGCTGAGAAGTCTGTTTATGGTGATTGGAAGATCCGTTTGTAATCGATAACATTCAGACAATCCATCTGTAGTCGACTGTCTAAGGTAAAATAATGATAAGAGGATGAATGAATGGATGGGGGAACGGCTGATAGTGTCGGTATGGAAAGTTAAGTGTTGCCCATGGAGCACCGACTTCTGCCCACTTTTTGTTGAGCGATTGCAGTGTCTGACCTTTAGAGAATAACAGAAAAGTTCAAGTCTAGAGTACAACTACACAGCGCTTTAGTTTCGAAAGTACGTATTTAACGAAGCCACGGAATTGCACATGACATAGATCTTTAATTTTGTTCGTAAAGTTCAAATGGTTGAGATGATTTTAAGTTGCACACACATACCAATGTGTAGCGCTGTTTCGTTCTAGTGGAGCCAGTAGTAAACAAATATGTAAGTAAGTTTTGCAACAATTTAAAAGAGGGGCTTTTATCAACTTCAAAATCGCCAAAGTTGAGCGTTTGCAGGGACGAAATATATAGGGCCATGCCAATTTTAGGCATACCTGGCACAAACAAATCAAACCATCAAACCCTTTGGGTGTAAGAAAAAGTTTAAGAAGTGGTGACGCGCTATCATGAAACTGGATTGGTGACGAAAACTCCTTTTCTAAAATCCCCTTTCCAAAATCCCTTACTTCAAAAGACCCTAGGAGAAAATCCCCAGGGACAAAATCCCCCATTTTTAGATTTCTTACTTCGAGCTGAGTGCACGCTTCGGTGATTTGTACACGTTAAACGTATGTCTCCAATTCGGATTGCCAGATAATCTGTGGCATCAGCTAGTTGTCCTCTATAGGTAGATCCATGATAAGATGGTTAGATCCAGTCCGACATGTCTCCTCTACTAGAATGGGGGGCTACCATCAGGGGTATAGCTACAGAGTCAGTGGCAAAAGATCAACTTAAGCATCGTATAGCCGCTACCCTTATAATGATAATGAATAGGCGGGCAATTTGAAAATAAATGAATATACTGTCGGAAAAACAAAAACGCTTGAGACTCCGCATGGGCCGACTAACGGCCTAAGTGCCTCTCTCACCGAGAGCCCTTAAAACAAACAAACAAACACCGACCTCTTTTGGTTGAGGTCAATTCAAGTTTGGCCAGTGTGCTCACAATTACAATCAGCTAATTCTAGCATTATTTGTCAGCAAGGAAGAGCAACATAAGAGAACAAGAATGAATACAAAAGGTCTTAGAAATATGCTGCTTCACATGATTGAGATGCTAAAAGTCTTGTTGGGGTGTATCGGGCTTTAAGTCAGTTTTTTATTTGTTCACTATAAGTGTCCATGAGGTGCTAAGGTTCTTCTGACAAAATGAGCCTTTACCAGTATGACTTGAAAACATCACTCAAAATAAGGACCAATCCATAAATTCCAATCAACTGCGATAGCCTACTTACTTGTACCTCCTCTTAAATTTTTTACGACAAAAACGAAGCAAATAAGTTCTTCTATTGGCTCTTGGTTCAAGTGGTTCATTTAATTCTTTGTTATAAACATCACCAAGAGGAATGACTTTATCAAAGTGCACCTCTAGATTATGGGTAAAAAAAAATGTGTTGCCACCTGAAAAATCTGTTTTACCAAGGGTCAAACTTTTCGAAACAATTGGACATCTCGTCCTTCAGAAATAATATTGAGCACCAGTCAATATTATACACTGTCATCTTCTCGATGATTCAGTGTCTCTTCAGGAGGGCATTGCCCTTGTGTATTGACAAAGATATTGTAAAAGCATTTTAAGCTCAAGTGTCCTTTTCATGCTTTGTTCATAAACAAGTCGCATAACCTTTAAGAATGCGATATTTGAAGGGTAGCAATATTCGTTGGCAAACAATATCAGCTTCCACTTCAGTCATTTTTGTCATATTTTTTTTCACATGAATGTACCTGAATGTAAGTGGTATTCTGACGGCAAGATTAGTCCCTTGTGGGTTCGTTGTAGTGGTACTCATTAATCAAATTTTTCCCAATAATTATGATGGAGATGGATGAATCCTTAGCGATTATTTGTTTGGAGGACATTTTGCTTTCAATAAATTCAAGGATCAAGTTCAGAATCTCTCCTCTACCCGTATGGGGATTGCCCTTGATAATTTAGAGACGATGGCGGAGAATCGAGAGCTATGGAGGGTCCATTTGAGCAACTCGCGACCCACTTAATGGACAAGCGGACCATTGAAAACGAATGAATGAATGAATAGGTTAGTACAGCATGCCAAGGTTTAAAACTATTCACGAATAAGTTCATCCATAAATTCGTCGTATGAATTGGATCAGCCCAAATAAAAAGCCAGAAAATCAAAATTTCCATTTTAAATGGGATACCACGACCACCAATCATCGAAACTACCGAACCGATTGAGTTTACATTTTGGGAGAGTGGAGTGAAGAAGGCCCAAGGGAGTGAAGTTTGGTCAAAAAGGTGTGGCGCCTCTCAAACAAAAAGAAATATATTTCAAAAGCTATTCTTTGAACTTTGACAGTCATGGGAGCCAAAGTTTGTAAAAATATATGTAGGTACCTAGACATTAGGCAATGCAATTTATTGGCACAAGCAAAGAGGGCCGAGTATAGCTAGTATAAGGATGGTTTTCTGATACGTTTACCATCGATCATAAGTTCAAGGAATGGAAAAATATCTTGCGTGCACTCAATTCGCAAGGAGTTTACGAAAACAATGACCGGAAGTATTTTTGTTGAATCCAATTAAAGGGCAGTAAGAAATTGCTGTCTTGGAGTTAAATCACAAAGATTTTTTTTTTCCATTTTATCACTTTTATATTGTCCAATAATAGAAATTATTTCCTCTGTTCCTAGGCGAACGAAAAAACTATCGGTGGACTTTTTTCGGGAACTCAAAATTAATTCTTCGTTTTCACTCTAACTACCTACAACAGGCTATAGTACTAGGTATGTCTTCTCTTCGTCACGAATACATATCGGGGAGTGTAGTATCCTGGCAACTAGTAGTCTAAAATGTCAGTCAAATAAATAATATAAATAAAATATTAATTGTGACTTGATCGACAGAGACAGCAGAGAGCAGGCGGCATAGGACAAGATGCTACATTGGCGACGAGGATAAAAACGGAAAAATTCAGGTAAACAAAATAGGAAACCTGGTGATGCAATTGCGAAAATATGATGCGACTTAAATGTTCGCAAATAAAAGAAAAACAAAATAGTGTGATGCGACTTAAATGTTCGCAAATGAAAGGGAAAAAAATATCAAAATGGTGTGAGTGCGATTCGTGTGACAAAAGGAAAATAAAATGGTGTGATGCGACTTAAATGTTCGCAAATAAAAAAAAAGAAAAAGAAAATGGTGTGATGCGACTTAAATGTTCGCAAATAAAAGAAAAGGAAAATAAAATGGTGCGATGCGACTTTGATGTTCGCAAATATGTAAAATAAAGTTAATGCGCAACTTGAATGTTCGCAAATGAGTGACATTAGCTAATGAGCTATGAATAAAGAAATATATATTATATAAAAAAAAGAAAGTAATTGTAGTATCCTGGCAACTAGTAGTCTAAAATGTCAGTCAAATAAATAATATAAATAAAATATTAATTGTGACTTGATCGACAGAGACAGCAGAGAGCAGGCGGCATAGGACAAGATGCTACAGGGAGTAAGGGGTAGGGGGGTCTCACGAACCGTTAGCCTTATGAACTTGAAAGTTTGTATGTTGACAGATAAGTCAAAATTATTACATGTCTCATTGTGGGATGGTCGAGATAACCACGAATTTTTGAGCAAACTTATTCTGCTGCTGTTTTTCTAACATGGAATTTTGACTTAAATTGGAAATACATCATCACTCGCAATACTTAACCAAAACTCAAACACCTGTCAGAATTGCGGATACCATATTCCATTGCGTAGTACTACTTCAAAGACTTTTTTCAAATAATACTTCTTGTAATTCATTTTGCAACAACAGCACGAGTTGACTTTGATAGTTGTCAAGTTTTAAAATTCAGTTATGGATTAAAAACTACACCGCAAATAAGTTGTTTGAGTTTAATTTTTAAAATGTTCGATAAAAATGACCTAAACTTCACTTTAGGTAGAAACAAATTCAATTTTTGGAATAAAATTAGGCCTAAGTCGGAGGTAGGCAATTTAAATAACTGAATGTGATTATGCAATAAAAAAAACCAAAAAAAATTATTTGTTGGTTTTAAAATAAAATAGAAAACAAAAAGTAACCAAACTCAAATTAGGAGATTACATTTTTATGGAAAAATTAAGCTTATGTAAAAGTGTTTAAAAGTTTTTAGTGAATAACTTATTTAATAAGCACGCTAAATATAAAATAAAATAATAAAAATAGTGCGAATAGATTAAGTCAGTCATGCTTAGCACGGTGATGTCAGTACCGTCCTAAATCTAGTTAAAAGACTATACTTAATTTTTATTGTAATACAATTTTAAACCATTGAACTTAGTATTGTAATGTCATACGTTCCCTTACTTTTTATAGGTATCTATGTACATAAATAAATTATAAATTTGAGGCTCTCACACTAGGCTGACACTACTCAAACTTCTTGAACTAAATATTAACATTTTAAAAGAGCTGTAAGGAAATAAATGGCAACAATCGTTATATTATAAAGCTTCAATTCTTTATACATATTTCAGGTAAAATTTCCATATACAAAATGCTGCCAACATTTTTATTTTCATATGACTAATTTAGAAAAAGTACACAAATGTAAAAAACATTATGTACAATAATAATAAATTATTTCAATCTTTAACATGTATAAATATGTAACTCTTCGTGGCGTATACGAAAAACTGATTTTAGGAAAAGAACTTAACAATTTTAAAGAGGAACTTGGAGTACCTCAGCTAATAATAGGAAAAAATGTCAGTTTTTTTTTTTCATTTATTTTAATTTGATGTGTGATTTCCCAATACGAATTTTGAATTACAAATTTCTAAATATACATATCCAATGATAGATAATAAAAATTTTTGACAAAACAAAAAAAAATCACCGGTGACACATTGGTCTAATCTGTGGGTGGGCAAAGCCATCTGAATGTGTCACCCGTTTTTAGCCATACCATGTTAAGTAACCTTATACTATTAAGATTTAAATAAAAATTTGTTTAACAAGTTTAAAGATAGCCGGTTTACAGACGACAATCGCTAACTTTTGTGGTCCGTCTGTGTGGTATGAGAAATCCCCAAACCGCACATTATTGGTTTCTATGAATTCAACGCACAATTTATTGGTCAGTCCTTGACTAGGAGCCGTAATGAGAACAGCTTCACAGGGATACTCCCCTTAATCCAATGTCCATCGACATATACTTTACTTACACATACACATACATCCCAATCTATAGCCCTTTAGGCGGAACACCACTTCGACCCTGAGAATTAACGAGTCCGGGGAAAACTCGTTTTCACGGCTAAAGCTAATAACTGAGGATGAGGAGGATCTAAAATGAAAACACCGCACAAAAGTTGAGTGATTCTGCAAAAACAAAAGAGTTCGCATACGAACTGGGCTCTCGATATTCGAGGTCAGGCATTATAAAAAAAAATTTTGTGACATACGAATTGCACTTGAATTGACTTGAATTGATTATGAATGCCAATAGGTCGTGACGAGATGAATAATTTTAGTTTTGCAGTTACAAGTCCAACAGATTCAGTACAATTGAATTTAAAAAATTTCTGATTCTGTATTTTATATGAAAAATATTTTGATTTTGGTATAATCACCTTCGTTTGGCAGCAGCTACTTGTTGTTGTATTCCACAATGGCTTGTATCCTTTTAAAGAACTCATTTCAACTTATAATCCAATGCAGAAAAAACTCAGCTAATAGCCAACCAATTCACTACACTCTTAACGCACATTACTATCTTTTTTGTTATCAATTTTTTTTTCTCTCTTCTTATCTGATATTGCAATTTAGATTGAAAGTAAAAGCATTCAATAGATACATAGATATGAATATATTTATTTTTTTTTTGTAACACACACTTTTTCGGGTTCGAATTGTATTACTGGTAATCCGCAAGGCACTTATTATTATTTCCTTTGACGAGAGATCACGACAAGGATTGAATGAAAAAAGAAAAAATAAACGATCAACTACGTTCGTATTCCGTTGCTGGTAGCACAGCCTCAGGTGTATGCTGTGGCTCCTTTCACTTTAAACTCTGGAATGGAATATAAAAACAAAGTGGGGCTTTAAGTATGCAACGCTCCCACCTTAAATACAAGAAGAAATAAATAAAAATAAAACTGAAAAAAAAGACCATCGACTAGGTTGTCTTAATGTGTAGTATTTACACTCAATGGCCATTCCCAGTTGAGTAATTCAACGAGTATAGTTATGTGCTGCTGAAAGAGAGACCGAAGAAGAAAAACTACAGTGTGGCACATTCGGGTTGACTGTATTGGTGGTATGGTATGTTTGAATCCGGTAAGAAACTGGCCTAGTGGCGCGAGTGGAATATACACATGAGTGACAATTCAGAGGTTTGAGTTTGATGCAATCTAATGGAAATGGAGTTTTTTTTTAACACTTATTCAACAGCTTAACAACCTTTTGATGACTGTGTTTCTACTGCAGAAGTGCTCGTACCCCCTAATGTGTCATGTAATCTATCGTGAAAAGGCCAAAGTGGCTGATGGGGAGGTAAGGCGCTTGCTTGCTGTTGTCGCTTCTACGTATGGAAGATGATCGTTAGAATTGATTGTGCGGTTTGTGAATTGGTATTTAAGAGGTGTCTCTGTTAGATCGGCTAATATGAACAAGACTTCCGCTGAAAGGAATTAGTCAGCTTCCTGGTATAATGAGAGATTTCGATGCAGATGGAGCACTGATGGTTGAATGGATACTATTTGCTTGAAGATACATTTTCATAAATACTTCTCTCGAGATGCTTACAGATAGGTATAAGTTCTTCACTAAAAATATATCTATCGGTTTGTAGCCGTTTGTGTTGAAGCTGAGATGAAGGTTAACGTGACAAATCTGAACTGATGGTCGTCTCCAGAACCCCTGTTCAATGCACTCTGCATGTTAGTGGAGTTTAAGTATCTCGGGGTCTTATTCACGAGTTTTGGAAGGAGCAATACCGAGTTGGAGACAGCTTGGTCATTCTGTTATCAGGAGGACTGAACTTGGTGTCAAAGCTAAGTTGTCAGTCTTTAATTCGGTGTTTGTTCCAACTCTTACCTATGGTCATGGCGAATACAAGCTGCCGAAATGAGATTCATCCGTTGTATTGCTGGTGTGACTCGTAGAGATCGCATTAGAAATACCAGAATACGTGAGGAACTCCATGCCGAGCAGCTACTTCTCCGGACGGAGCGGTCTATGCATCGGCGGCGGTTTGGTCATGTTAAACGCATGTCCCCAGGATTCCACGACGTACTAAGGAATCCGTACCATCGGGCAGGCGTCCTCTGGGTAGACCTAGGATGTGATGGTTAGATCAAGTCCATAATCTCTCCTCTACCCGTATGGGGATTGCCCTTGATAATTTGGAGTCGATGGAGGAGGATCGAGAGCCACTTGAGCAACCTACACCCGCGACCCACTTAATGGACAAGCGGACCATTTGAAAATGAATGAATGACTTAGACCAAATTTGCTATCCTATTGTGGGGTTCCTGGACGACTAGATCCAGCTTAACACTTAAATGTTGTTCAAATGAATTGATGGCATCATTGACCATTAATTTCGGCATTTTTAATTGCTTTGCCAAATGAATCCGCATTAAAAAATTTATATTTTTCTCGTAAAAGTACAAAATAAATTTCCTATTATCCAATTCGTTTTAAAAAAATAAATAGGTGGCGCAACAGGCGGGTAGACACCCTAGTCCTAGCTTCTCGCAACCATTCGTTTGTGTGAATTTCTATTTGTGGATTGTCTACGTCTAAATGACGTAGTTGCATTTAAGAGTACTGTCATCAGTAGAGCTATAAACATAAAAATGTTTCGACCCAAACATGTTACTAATATGGAGAAGAATAATTGAAATGGGGATTGTTAAGAACCTTGAGGCACACCAAAGCAATCCTATGACACACCTTCTACTACAAGTCGAATTGATCTGCCCAGAGGAAATATGTGTCCAATGGTCAATGACCTAGGTTCGAAGGCGGTGACAGCTTCAATGAGCCAGTAGACCTGCAGATCATAATAACTAGTCCAGACTTAGTCTGAGAATATTTTTTCTCATTCAAGTTGTCAAGGTCAACTTGCTAGCCATATGCATAGTTCGCTTTGGTATCAAATTTGAAATTGCCAAAAAAGCTACAACCACTACTTCATGGCATTATATTGTTGTGATTAACTATAAAGCCTCTAGCGGATACATCATCCGTTTCACAAAGCACTCGCCTATATGTAAACGACTATCGTCTTAATCGCAAATTGTGATGGAATGAAATTCGGGGCTTGGCATCTCAGACGTGGCTTTGGAGTGCCGCGCTGTTTCTGATCTTCCAGTATAATACCCACGCTGTGTAGGTTTATCCAGAAATCTTGTTGGTGCGATGCTGTG
The DNA here is from genome assembly GCA_955612985.1 of Cheilosia scutellata. Classification (NCBI taxonomy): domain Eukaryota; kingdom Metazoa; phylum Arthropoda; class Insecta; order Diptera; family Syrphidae; genus Cheilosia; species Cheilosia scutellata. Next base: position 8,604,655 of record OY015315.1, on the reverse strand, counting down.
TGTGGCGTAACATTGTTACGGGTTCACTCCATGTCATGATCATGACAACAAAATTAAATAACGCGATCTCAGCAATAAAAATGTGGTGGGTGTGTTTCAACTTGTATACTCGTCGTAAGTTCGTCCTTAAATTACAGTCGATGGTATGATTTCACATTTAACTCCAAATTCCATTCCAATGGTAGGTATACGGAAGCGTGTCCATTCCATACCCATATACCCACATCTCATTAACATACTTGCTGGCTTGAAACTATTTAGTCTGGCGACTGGTTTCATCCCATATTCAGCGATCTGATTACCATCGCATAGTAATTGGGCATTAATGCAGCTATGTACCTACTTACAAAAACGATTTCACAATATTTTTCTGGTATTTTGCCACTAAAAACGATTAGCATCGACGAAATGACTAATAAAGGTCATTCGCGTTCGAAGAAACTCGAGGAAGAGCAGAGGCAAATACCCATGATGTCATTAAACGTCCTTCAAGCCAAATGCGAATATAATATTCAGCCGCAATACATTAACCATCATAATAACCGCCAGCACAGACGCTATGCACCAGCATTGTCACCACGCACCGCATGCACTAGCTAGGTTAGTGTTGTCTTGTCGGTGTCTTTACTTTATCCACACACAAACCAACAGTATATACTTGTACGAGTACTATCGCCTTCAGACATTTCGTGTGAAGGCCTTGGTATAGGGAAAATCCGACGTATGTAATGTGACATACATGAAAATGCACTCGGGAATTCTGATGAACTCTGGTTAAGGAAGAGCGAGCAAAAAATCTTTTGACCTTCTCCGATCAGCATGACTATAGGTATAGTCACTTTTGCCTTCCTATGCGCAGAGTGCATCAGCCCCCATTGTATACATAATGAAAAACTGAACTCGAATTTCTGGCATCTCTAGAAAATCAACAGGAAATTGAGGCAGCAGCTAGGTACTATTTGGACGTAATTAACTATATTTTTATATATGAGGATGGGGATGATAAGATGCCATCGGCCGGCAGTTTGTTTGTTCTTCCGGCGATAGGTCCTTGCATTCTTGACAGGTACTCTCTTTGAGGGCTTCAAGAATCTTCGGCTATTTGACATAGACTCGTGAAAAGTTTGGACGGGTATATCAGACGACAACCTTCAGAATTTCGGTTGTGGCTCAACCGATGGACTGTCTGCACTTGGTAAGGGAATATCTTCATTAAAATTATCTGTAAAGACCACCGATTGATGTCCAAATACTTGGCACGCCGCCGTATCGACACTCCGGCTGCGATATTCTCAGCATAACGACTGCTCCGAGGCCGGCCAGACCTGACAGCATCTCGTGTAGTTCCATACTTTTCTAGACATCATCGCCGGTAGTGTTTGCCCAGTGAATTTATAAATATTAAGAACAGTACTGGACCAAGAACAGAACCCTAACTCACACTTAAGTTTATCGTTTTCGAGCTACTCACAAAGTTACCTATTTTAACATTTTTAATTCTGAGCAGGTTTTTTGCAAAATACTCCAGCAACGGGTCTACTCTAAGTAGCTTTTAATTTAATTTTATTTATTTTATTTAACTACTAAACAATAAAGTTTAGTATATAAAAATAACTATAGTTGAACATTTCTTTTAATATTTTTTTTTAAAATCGAATTTAGTAAGGTTAAATTCAATCACATGTTGGTATTTATTGAAATCCCTCGTCATTTTATTGATGGGGCCATTACATCGAGACGTCCTTTGGTATAAAAAAAAAAAATCGATTCCTTGTCGTATTGATTTAGACAGAATTTAGGATATTAGGTTGACGTGAATTTTATGTTACCAGTCATAACTGAAAACAAAAATCAAACATTTGATACACATTTCTCTTAGTTTTTAAAATGTCTGAAGGGGGGGAAGACATCTTTCAGGGTCCCAAGGTGAATCACGTAATGTAAAAGGAAAAAACAGAAAACGTAGATCGGACGCCAAACAGGTCTACAGTTGGAGTACTGTAGTTGAACGAGAGAAAATTAGAGGATTTTGGTGATGTTTTTAAAGTCCCAATAGGCAATGCGGGACCCAAGTATATACCTACACTATACAGGGTGGGCCAAATGCAAGTTGTTTTTTTTTTAATGCAATAAAATGAACAAAACTAAATTTTTCCCATTCCCTTCAATTATGTAATACAACGACTGCATCACCTGGCTTCGCGCAGAAGCGCATTCTGTCACTCCAATTTTCAAAGACCTTGTTGATGGTTTGGGGCTGTAATTCACAGATTGCTTGGATGATATTGGCCTTGATAGTGCTTGAATCGTTTCCTTCACGGTTCTCTACAAAAAAAGAGTCCAGAGAGGTCAAATCGCAGCTCCGAGGCGGCCAATTGACATCACCAAGCCGGATAATAACAAGATTTGGGAATTTGATCCAAATCCATGTCTTCAAATTCAGTAAAAAAAAAAGTCGCTTAACATCGCTCTGTAATGCCCACCGTTGATCGAAACGTTGTTCCCACCCTCATTTTCAAAGAAAAATGGTCCAAATGCATCTGCTGTGGCCATGTCCCCAGTAGAAGTGAATCAAGAATGGTAAAGATGTTAACACAAAACGTAATGACAAAAATTGTTGCATTTTTTAATTTCTTTCATTCTTATTATTTTCAAGTGCAACTTCAAATTTTCACAACAAAATCGAATTGGCTACTCTTGTATTTATTCGCCACTAAAAAAAAATAGTAAATAAACTTCCACTTAACCTTCTTTTTGCTTAAAAAAAGTATTGAAGCATGTGATACTTACTTTTTCCGAATATTAAAATTACCAATGCCAAGCAGCTGCGCACTGCTCGTATTACGTCGATGTACATTTCAATTTCATCACTCAAATCTTTTTTTATTGGTTTCATGCTGATAAGTATTAAGTAGATACCCACTCTCTTTCACATGAATCCTTAGGTAAGCCAAATTTGTGGATTCTTCAACAGAAAACAGATCCAGTTGAAGCCTACCCTGAAGAAATGCTGGGATCTTCAGTTCTCCTCCCTTAGATCGAACTGCTTCTTCTATAAAAAAAATAACCAGTCTACCGACATTTCAAACAAAAAAAGTTTGTGTTTCTTGGCCCGATACACAGACCCTTCAACATTTAGGGGTCAAGGGGGAGACTTGAGCCACTTTTTGTTAAATTGCTCATAAAATTTTTTTTATTAATCCCAGCCACCTAAATGAATTTTTTCTAGCTACATTTATCTATTTTAGGAAAAGTCTCATAAACTTAAAAGAAACACAAGAGATTTTTGACAAATGCCATTTAAAACAGATTTTCGGCTCAAGTCTCCCGCATTTTTACAAAACTAAAGTTAATTCTGCTCATAATTTGAAACTTACTTCATGTAAATTTTGGCACCAATGGAAAAGTCATTTAAATTCCGTTTTAATGATACAAAACTTTCCTTAACCCATTAAGTACCCATTTAAAAATGTTAGAATTTTTGTAAAAGTCTACTTGTTTGACTTTTTTCCTCGGTCTCAAAAGAAATTGTTTTGATGCAAAAGGTTTCTTCAAATAATTCTAATAGTGACTGCAAAAAATATTTTTCAAAAATCTATTCGCTAATATTTTTTATTGTTTTTTTGAAAATTGCTAAAAATGACTATTTTAGCCACTTTTTCTTCCTTTTGATACAACATTTTTCTGAGATCATCCCATTCAAAAAATCATAACAAATATTAGCGAAGAGAATTATTTGAAGAAACTTTTTGCATCAAAACAATATTACAAAAAAACCCGATATTTCAATTTTTCATTTTAAATATTTGAAGGTATCCTCTTTTTGGTGGGCATGGATCTGGTCACCCTAACCATGTTCCACATAAATTTTATGCAGAAAATACAAATATATTTTTTTTAAGTTTGTGTACCTATACTGAAAACACACATTTTCTCCTCCACCAAACAAAGTGAACGGACGATTTAGGATTAGGATTCCTTTTGTGTGCAAGTAGCACGCTACTTTCAGCATCATATACATTTAAACCTCATTGGATTTGGATGGAATTTAAGTGAGTTATTGAGAGTGTCTCAAGTCTCGCATATATGTTCAAGTCTCCCGCTTTCCCCCTACCATTCATACTGAATTTCTGGAACTTATTAAATTAAATGCTACTGATTGTTCAGCCGAAGCTTTATATAAAGCCTTTAAAGAATGTCTCCGAAAAAACCTAATTCCTTTAACAAATATTATTGGTTTAGAATGCGTTAATGCTTCAGTTGGTGGGAATTGGGAAAGAATAATTAATTTTTTTCCAGACTTTAAGCTATGACACCATATGTCACCCGTCTGCACTTGTACCTAGTTACGGATGTGCAGGGATGTGCAGAGCTTCCAAATCAATGTGAAAGTCTTTTCACAATAGTTGCTGTGTATATGTAGGAAAGTCCAAAAAGCTGTGCTGTGAGGAGTTCTAATTTCAAGATTATTTTAATGCTGAAAAACGAAAAATATTAAGTCCATCTAAGACAAGGTGGCTTGTGCTCCACTCCTGTGTAGAGAGATTATTAGAGAATTGAACAGTTCTTCAGGATTTATTTTCATTTACAGAAACCAAGAGATCAAAGGCTAAAAATATATATTATGAAAGTTTGTCTGACATGAAAGTTAAAGTTTATTTCTACTATTTAAAGTTAAAGTTTGTCTTAAAATACTTTTATGATTTTAATAGACTTTTTCAAACTAATCAAGTTTTGATGCATATCCTCTACAATGAATCAAAAATTCCATTAAAGAAGACGATTTTAATAAACTGCCAGCTTCTGAGCAATATAGAGATTTCGCATCCGTGTACGGAAATAATATGATTGATCTCAAAGAAATTTACGTTGGGCCAGATTGTGAACAACTCATACAAAATTTGACAGAAGAACAAAATTTAGAAATTAGGCTACGATGAAAAAACTTCTACATTCTTTTATAAAATACATTTTAAAACGATTTCCCATAAGAAGTCATGTCCTTAAATTTATGGAGTTCCTTTGTACAGAAGTGGCATTTGGCATTAAACAATTAAACATATCCAAGAGAGTAAACTGCAAAGAAATTTTATTCAGTTCCATAAAAATTCCAAATTGTGACGAAAAAAAAAATTAGTTTTAGAAGGGAGCGAGTTTCCTATTTGAATAACAGGAACTGAAAAAGTTAAAATGCAGAATTTCAATGTTAAACATTTTTGGAAGGAAGTAACAAAAATAAAGTACAGTACTACCTCGATAATGTGAACCTCGAAAATGTGAATTATCCAAAAATGTGAACCGGATAAAGTTAGCATTGCATACTCTAAAATGTGAACTCAAAACCAATTCCTGATACTCGAATGTGTGAACTATTATTTTATAATTTACCCCTATTTTGGTTTAACTATACGTCGGAAAAATTATTCATTAATGTCCTTCTACATACATTTATAAGGTTTTTTGTCTTTTCTTTTTGTTTGGCGAGACGTCGAGGCACGTGCCATAACGGAGGTTTCCGTTTTTTTTTCATCAATAATTAAAAAAATGTCGGTTTTTTCTCTTGTTTTAATTTTTGTCCGATAACGTTGTGAGCAAGCAAGCAACAGCACAAATTTCTTACAATAATTGAAAAGTCTGACATTTTAAAAAAAATTCCAAAAAGGCTTCTCATTTTTGCATTTAGCGGAGAAGTACAGTCTCTAAATCTACGATAGCTGCAATAAAAAAAAAACTCAAAAAAGCTTCGGAATCTATAAATGAAATAAGGAAAACTGTCAGGACTACCGAAATGCCCCAAATGGAGTTTGCTCTACGCTAAAAAACAGCGTGAGAAGAACATACCCGCTTCAACTGATTTATTAAGAAGCAAAGCTATTTTGTTTAATGAGCAATTAAAGGAGACGCCAAATTTTAAAACCAGCAACGGATGGGTTCAAAAATTAATAAATACCTACGTTAATATAGATATAATCGTTAAATTGCTATATGTTTGTGTCTTTTCTTTTATTTTTCAAAAATCAAGTCACAGATCAGTCCAAAAAGCATGAAATGCAACGAATTTTTTCGTATCCAGAAATGTGAACTGCCCATGTTTTAATTAGTTCACATTATCGAGGTTGTACTGTAAAAACACAAAAAAACACCTCAAACGAAAAACGATGCAGATAGATACACATCGGTTAAGACTAGCCGTAGCAGAAAGGACTTTGACCAATGAATCTGCAAAAAATTTGGCAACCAAATGAAACTGTTCTATTAGTAAAACTATCGTTTTCCTGTCAATATTCTGAGTCGTTATGATAAACATTTTCAAGATCAACTGTTATACGCCGCTACTAAGTTCCACATCCATAATTAATACAATCTCTCAAAAAGTATACTGACTGCAACGAATACGAATATCGCTCAGATAGCCACAATTCTGAGGTGTTAACCGATTGTGCAATCGGCATTTAAATTTATTCCAATTTCGCGCCAAACCAATCAAATAAACTTGAATAACACCTTTATAGATATTTAGCCCGCTTAATCAAGTTCGCATTGTGTGCATAATTAATCAGGCCATCATGTTGATGCGATGCTTAATATGCGGATGAAGATCTATATAGAAGGTACTGAACCAGATTTAGATTTTATTGCTACTTGTCATTGTTGCAGCAGCAGATCTGAGGATAACAATTATTGTCTGGCTATCCAGTTTTGGTCGTCAAGCTGATTCCGATCTTCAACTTTTGCATTTAGTGTATAGTGAGTGGTAGGTAGGTATAGCTGTGACTGTGACTCCCTATGACTTCATTAATATAGTGTTGTTGGCTGTTGCATTTTGTGTAAGGCTATAATGTGAATTAAATTATGTAGTGTGTGCTGTTATGTGTCGTTTGGTATATCGAAAGACTGGTTTGACTAATGGCATTTGAATGAGTGAGGTTAAACTATGCGATAGATATGTGAATGCATGTAGGTACTTTCGAATAGAAAAACGACGTCACTTAGAGAGAGCATTTTAAGCGTGCTAACGACCGTTTTACTTTGATACTGACCTATCAGTTTACATGGGAAGGTATATTGTCCGCAAAATGTGTAATTTAATGGACAGGTATACACAATACACATCCCTCTGAAACATGATGGAGAACGATATCGAGGTGAATAGTGTCGATGAGGGAAGTTAAACAACTTTATATAGATGCACATCCAATTGCCAAGGTTGCAATTAACTTTTCGCCAAGAAAAAAAGCTCCTCATTGACTAAGGACAAGTATCTACATCGAGTGTATAAATAATTGGCTTATTATCCACCTTACGGGTAGTTCCCTTAACATTGGCTATCAGTGAAGTGTATGTATTCATAACAGAGAAAGTTACAACCCGACCCAGTTGTAAATTTTATCTTTTTAATCTATAGTTTGGAGTAGGTACCTATACCTATGTGCTCGGGTTAAACATAGACTCTTGCGAAATAAGTACACAGAAGTCGGAACCCAATTTATATTTATATCTGCCTCCGGTCGTGTGTGCTATTAACATTTTATTTAAATACAAATTTTCTGTTTTTTTTTTAGTTGTCCATTTTGTTTGCTACATTTTTCTAAACCTTTTAAGCTTAAATCTGACCTGTCAGTTGTCTGATTTTATGCAATTCGTATGTCAAAGCGCAAGGAAAGTGTAGGCCATCTGTTGGTTTGTTTTTGAATAATATTCTATTTAGACACTGACAATTGTTATGTGTCAAAAAAAATTATTTACAGAAACTCAGTAGATACTAAATTTTGCAAATTTACTTCCAAAGGCTTGCTGTTTGGGCGAATTTTGAACAAAAATTTCGGTCGAAATAATTCATGAGCTGTAGGTATGGGAGTTCATCAGAGACTATTCAGCCACTCAACAACAAAATTGGCAAATCTTTTCGTTAAATAAGGCCGAAACCAGTATTAAAAAACTGGGTTGACAAGATGGTCCACTGCAAAGCCAAGCGAGGCAGTTGTTTAAACGAAATACTTAATATTTCATAATTAATCAGAATGTCAACTTTTTCAATACAGGAAGATCAACTCCTCAGCTCTAATATTCGTATTTGTTCATTCATTTGTGGAATTCATTCATTCTGCCTTTATTAAAAAGAAAGTTCTAGATGTAAACTTTGGTGGCAAATTGGAGAGTGTCTAACATAAGGCATCAATATCATATTCATATCACTGCTGGATTGGATACTCTTCAACCTACCGTTGAACTGTAAGGCTAGGAAACAATTCAGATATCGTAGAAGAGTGAACATGGATAGATTCAATGAGACATCGAAAAAAGTCGACGACGAAGTGGCAGTCGAATCTAACCGAAGTGCCCTCCAAATCATAACCCCCTATCGACATTAAAATTAGTTTTATTAATTTTTTTTAAGGGTAGCTTGCGATGATCCGGACATGGGTGTTGTTTTTTTTTTTATATTTAGTAGGACTTGGAAAAAAAATCCTTCACAAAATAAAAAGAATATGATAGAAATCGAGCTACGAACTAGGAAATGTTATTCAGAGTTTCTGAAACCAATGTGAAAAAAGTCGACGATGCAGTGGCAGTCGAATCTTTAACCGAAGTGCCCTCCAAATCATTTGAAAACTCTGGAACACGAGAGAAGAAATGGAGTTTGGAAGATTCCAAGCAAAATATTGTAGCAGTCAGTCTCGGTGAGTCTGGAGGGTGGTCAGTCAATGATCTTGGCTCCATTAAGGCACAATAGATGGGGCCCGGTAAAGAAAAGAATGACTACAGAAAGTCGATTCATTACTAAAATTCATTGAAAATATTCACCATATCAAACCAAAAGCATAACTGCCTTTCTCCATGAAAAGGCAGTTATTGGTCAAGAAAAATTCCCCTGAAATCCGAGCTCTTGAAGCGGGCAGTGGCTAAAAGTGTCATAAGTCATATAACCACGAAAAGGCTGCTCATGGAGAAGATTATTTTTTTGGCGGGAATCACAAAGCACATACTCAAGATATCGTAGAAGTAAGGCCCTTACAGATGCGAAAGGAAAGTACATAAAATATTGATTTTTTGAAAAGCTTGCATCCTTAACTTTTAAATAATAAAAATAAATTAATACTAACTACCAAAACCTTTTTGTGTATTTTTTTTTATTCCTAATTATGTATTATTTTAAACAAATTCAAAAAATTTGTAAATATTTATTACAAATGTAATTACAGCAACCATTTAAGGGCAAAAAAAAAAAAAAAAAAAAAAAAACATTTTTTTGTCGGGGTATAATACTGAATATTCGGTCTGAAGTAGCCACCTCCTGTCTCATCTTAAGTAGTCTATAGTGCCAAGATTTTTAAAATTGACCGAGTAATTCTAAGGATAACTCCTACCCCTCTTTACCTCTTCGCCACGTTTCCCTAAGTAACATTACATCGTTAAACGAATTTTTAAGAATGACCAAGTACACATAGCCCCAACCCCCCTTCCCAAGTAACCTATGTATATTAATCCGGAGGCCATTACAATATTCAAAGAATTTTTAAAATCTGCTAAGTAGGTCCCAGATAGATAGACCGTAACATACCATTTGTTGGGCATTGAAAACGTCATGAAACTGGTCAAATTTGGTTATTAATAAAACACGCTTATCATGAAACCCCTAGCCCCTAGAAGTTGTGCTAGTGCTACACTTAAATCACTTTGAGTGCATTTATATTGTGAATGACTCGCCCTCACTGCTTCTGAAGCTCTTAACCCTCTTGGAAAAATTCAATTGGATTTTCCTTGATAAGGTCGTTGGCCTGTTGGCCGGTGTTAATGTCAAACTCAAAATGTAGAACCAGTTGTTGTTTACCGTTCTTTTATTTGCATCGACTGTGCGCAGTGCACATGTTGTCAACCTACAACACTGTCGAACCCTTTTCACGTCCGTATCCCGTCAAACTGTCCACAAGAGTGTCTGGTAATTTCTAAAATTAGTTTACCTGTACGTGATCATCTACAAGTTCAGTTCAACTACTTAGGATTCTGCGCCAGTAATTGCATTCGAAGCTGCATTACCAAAAAGCCACATGACATGCGATAAAACGCTTCACAAAAAAAAACACCTCATTTCGAATTGTATGCACGTCTTCGCGCCGCGCGGTGCGATTCGTCTTCTTTTCATCGCTCCGCTGTTGTTCTTTTTTCTTACATAAGGGGGTACCTAACCTACGTTTGAAGATTACCAGATAATGCACATTGTTCCACACACACACACACACACACACATGTACACGCCAACCTTGGCTCCATAGCATTAAGCAATGTTCTTTTGGATATACAAAAGTCAGTTCTCATTCCAATTATACCAAGCCCATTCATTCAGGCACTTCCTCTCCGAATTTGGTCATACCCATGAAGATTGAAGACCGTAAAAGTGTAAAGGCAGCAAATTATGTGTGTAGGCGCACCACAACTGCAGCTGGCTTATGGATTATGGCTCGCATTTGTCTCCATGGATTATAACACTATAGACAGTGGAAGCATTTCCACAACTTTTTGGAATTTTTAATTTTATGCGAATTTATGATAAACACCTTTGTGCTTACTAACTACATATGATTGTCTACTGACATACTAGAGGCCTTAAGCCAGCTATGGAGATAGTGGAAAGGCAGCCCAATCTCCATATACGTGGACTGGTGGAAAGTATTTTCAACTACCTTTCTCGGCAAACGGCAAGATATATACGAAGAGCCTATTTTTATTGCGGCAGAGAAAACTAATTTGATTATGGGTGTTTTATTGAACATCTGTCTAAAGCAGAGTAGAATCTTCAGCAGAGGAAGGGTTCAGCTTCGAATTCATACCACCAAGAGCTCCACATTTCGGCGGTCTGGGTGAGGTCGTTGGGAACGCGCTGTTGACATCAGTTCAATGTTAACCGTACTAGTCGGGTTCGAGGCCGTTCTCAACTCAAGGCCGATCGCACCCTTTAGCGCAGACCCCAACGATGGCAAAAATCGGTTGTGTTTGTGTTTAGTTTAGCGTTGGGCAGTCCCTCTTGTCACACTCCAATTCGTTTGCTATTGACCTTTCTCAGTCATTGTCATATTATTTGAGCATTTGGAAGGAATTTATGTACAGATCTTTGCTGAGGTAAATCAACTAACCCAGCTTGTAAATGCGTCAACACGTGTATCAGACATTGACGGTCAAAATGCCAACACACTGGACTTGTTTCTCACCCTAATAAATACTCCATTGAAGTATTATCGCCTCTAGGCTCGTCTGACCACTGTACCATATCAGCTAATTTCTCGTACTCCGACCACAAAGTTAAAGAAAAAACTCAGAAAAGAACCGTATGGCAATACGAGAAAGCCAACTGGAGCGGACTTAACAGCTTCTTTGGGAGTTTTAACGACGTGGATGCCGCCGCTGATATTGTATCAAATATAATCACCTTAGGAATGAAATCCTTTATCCCTCACAGGATAAAGAGTATCAAACCAAAAGAAAACGCGTGGACCGACTCGAGCTGTCTTCAGTCTCGCTGCCTTCAGTCTCGCTGCCTTCAGCCTCGCGCCGTCGGAAAGGTCGTCGCAATAAACGGAGGCAACGCGCCCCCACAGCAATGAACGATAGGACGAGTCGTAGCAGTCGTCACAGGGCAGGACGAAAAGGTCAGGGCTCTTGAAGTCTGTAGACTGTTGTCATTATTCGTATACAAAAAAAAAATAAAAATTAAAATTTGTTGAATTAACCATAACACAAATAATTGGTATAAAATTTGAATTTGCCGCCCTGACGACCATCTTTATTAAAAAAAAAAGAATAAAAGGAAGAAAGATAGAAGAAAATAAATTCTTGCAAGCAGAAAAATTGAGTTATGGAAAAAATTAAAACTGGCTTATGGGCGTATGTGTATGCGAAGTGATCCGCGATGAATTTGACCAAACAAAATTGGTAACCGCTGTACCTACCTAAAACTATAACTATCATGTCCTTACAATTTCTGTCCTAGTAAAAAAAAAACTTAAATGTCACTTCGCCCTAATCAAAAAAATCTACTACAAAAATGTTAGTCGTAAGCCACCAATAATATAATAATAATAATTTTCCCAGCATGTGGTGATAAAGCCACAATAATGGAGTTCGGCAAAAAGATCTACATCCTATCAGAATATCTGCCGACTTAGAGGAAGCAAGTGAAATAAATGAGAGAGATTGACATTTTATACGAAGATAGAGTTGATCATGATCAATCGAAATCAGTACATTGAGGATGACAGATTTATCGCCTTCGGCATAATGGGAAATAGTGCCACTATAAAAATAAGTCCCTTTTGTGATCAAATCGCTAAAAGTTGGCATATCGGGGGAGTGCATAAAATCTGGTCAGAAATGCTCAAGGCCTTTGGTGAAGAGGAAGTTAAATGGCTTTCTTTTGTCATTCAAGTGGCAGGACATAATGCGGCGAAATACACAGCAAACTAGCGTGATATGGCCTCTTTTTAGGAACTCGGGGAAATTATAGGGCTATATCACTTTTAAGCCTCCCGCCAAAGTGTTGGAATTGGAAACGCGTAAATAATCTGGCGAGAGAGACACAGTTGGGAAATGATTTTTTTCACTACCAATGGAAAGAGCAATTTCAAGTTTTTCTGCAGTTTGGTTAGGATGGTCCAATTTTGAGACAGTTACGTGTCACTCTTACCCCTATGGTCATGAAACAAGCTACCGAAATGAACACCATAATACGTGAGGAACTCAATGTCGATTAGGTACTAGGTACTCTTTGCTTCGGTTGTTTTGTCACTTCCAAGAAATGCTATGGAATGCCTCGCATATTGAGGTTGCTGATGAGTCGATGGCAGAAGATCAAGAGCGCATTCTGGCATTACCTATAATAGATTCTTACTTTCACTTTGTTTGGTATTATACAAGACAAAATAGCGCACGACTGCTTTTTGCTATGTCGTGCGAATCGTTAAGCTTCATTTAAAAAAAAAATAAAAATAAGTGTGGTAAGGCTTCGCGCGTATCATCATTAACACCTTCATAACCTTTTGTCAGGCGAATGGTCTTACGCGATGATAGCTGATGTCGACGACGACAGTATCTCTATAAAGCTGTTACACTATAGCAGTCTATTAAACACTTTATTTCGATCATGTAGTAACTGTTAAATTGTCTTCAGCATTTGCTGTGTATACGGTATAGCCAAAAAATAAAAAGATAAAAACAGGAAAATGTACAAAATCAAAATAAAACCGCACTGACAAACAACTGTGACTGGGGTTGATGATGAAGATTGGTTACTTAATCGCGCCATTTAGCGCCATAACATTACCGATTGGTATAATCAACATCTCCGTCATCATCGCCCAAGGAAAAGCCGTAAGAAGTGGAAGAAGCTGAAGAAGAAGAAGGTAACAATGGTAAAGCGAGAAGAAGATACACATACACCGTTTCGTTCATAATCAATTTCACCTCACAGTGAGCCACCTACCACAAAGCACCAAAGCACACCATATCGCTGCGCGCCGCATGTCGTTGCCTCGTTCTGCACGCATCTGTCTCTTTAGCATTCCAATACTAATTTGTGTGTTACTTCTTGGACGATGATGGTGATCATGGTGATGATCACTATTTTACATAATCCACCTCCGGTTACAGCTTCTGCGCAGGCGATATTTGATGACAGCCAACAGAAGATGAAAACACGAATTGGTTGGATCACACTACAATGTTGGCCTGCCCTAGAAGAGAAGCTGGTTTTTGTGAGGTTGCGGTAGCAGTCTAAATAGGAACTGCAAATTATGCAATTAATTCCACTGTGATGGTAGTGATAACTACTCACGTCAACGTACCGCACGTACCATCAGTCGGCTATAGTTTGGGGCTCACGCATAAAGATGACACCAAATGCTTGGCATTCTAATTGCGTGCATGAGAAGGAAGCGAAATTTATCATTTAAATTATTTATTTACTAGCTGACCCGTGGTCGCCTTTAGCAAACAAACAAACTTATATTTGGTCCATTTAAGATTACAGTTTGAGTGTTTCATTGAAATTTGTCCAGTATGTTTCGCGCTTTTAGGAGACAAAGAAAATTCCTACAGTTTTATTATAAGTATAGATATCGATTTAATGTACACCCTCTGCATCGCCCTCCCTCTCCATGATCTTGCTACTTGCTTGTAATACTGCATTTCCTTTCCCTTGTTTCCCTCTTCCAACGACTCAATCAACTACCTACCCCAACCCTACACTGTTCATATCAGAATGAACGTCTGTACGTCTCTTCTGTTTTTTTTTGTCCTGTCGCACGAAAGTATAAACATCCATTTGTAGCAAGGTATATGTGTATGTATATATTTTCACTTCAGAAAATACATTTTGGCTAAAATCTGGTCCTAAGGACGTGGCTATAAACGACATAGCCTATAGCAGTCTCACAGTCTTAAGGAACTTTTAAAAAAAGTTTCATCGAAATCTGTCCAGTAGTTTTCGAGTTTTTAGCTGACAAAGAAAATTCCTACAGATTTATTATATGTATAGATTTTATCAATCATCATTTTAATGTCGCTCCCATCCATCACTAATAAGGGCCGTGGATTTAGGATGTTCTCGATCTGGAGTTAGAATTTTGTTTGAATTTATTTATTTATTTATTTAGGGTATTATCCGCTTTTAAAAATAAATATTACATAGAACCTTTTCCAAAATACGGGATTTAATTATTAAAATAAGGGAAATTATATCTGATATAGCTCCTAAAGTTTTTCCTTTGATTGTCACAAAATTTCTTTAAATTTGTAAATTATAAGGCATTGAAGTATGTTAGGTAAGGAGGGAGCCTAAAGTCACCCCCATTTCTTAAATGGTATGGCTGTGATTCACTGACTAAGAAGTCTTAGGTATTTTTTTTTAGAAAATAGGTAACATGCCGTGTTTAATTTTAAAAAATAAAATATGAAACATTATATTGTTTCTAAAGAATATGTTTAACAAAATAACACCCTATTGGAACAAACAGGTCAATAAATATATCATCAGCATCACTGGCACTAAAAATAGTTTCAATTTTCTTTTTTGCATTGATTTAGGTTTATGACTTGTGGAAAGTTGAATGAAGTAAGGTCATGAAAAAGAAAAAGGACCCCTTATAGGGCGTCATCGCCAATAATTCGAGAACCAAGCAAAATTTCCAAACGCGGAGAAATTGATCCGACAGGATTACAAATAAAAATATTTCCACACAAATTCTTACCCCCATTTTACCCCTATAAGGGTTGAATTTCGAAAAATTCTTCCTCATTCGTACATCAACCTCTGTGAACAAAGGGTTTACTTGAAAAATTCAGATTTTCGTGAGCTATTTCCCGAAATATGTAAAGAAATCAGCAATTACTGCACAAATGCGAATCACCTTATGATGACAGAAAGCAAAGCCGACGCAGCAAGTTTCAGTTCAAACAATTTTGTCTTGCTGGTTTTTTTACAGATTCCTTTTTCCTTTTTTTAAGCTTATATATACATTTTAGAGTAAAAATGATTGCAAAACAATTAAATTCTATTTAAATGAAAAAAAAAAAATATTTAATTGACTAAATAAATAAGTTAATTTTCTAGATAAATTGACTAAATAAATAATTTAATTTATTTAGCACCCGTAGTCAGTATAAACATATTTAAACCAAACAATCATTTACTAGAGACTACAAAATTTAATTTTTTTATCATTAAAAAATTTAAAGCTAAATGACGACATCGTAGTGGAATATATACATATTCATTGCATATATATATTTTTTTTAAGAGCCCTAATTTTGCATATTAATGAAAGGAGGTCAATCGTCAAACTGGTGCATACGGCGAGAAGTACTGTAGTTTATGTTACCAGCCGCAAGTCACTACAAATTCCTTAGGAAATTGAATTCAAAAAGAGTCATTTTAAGAAGGACTACCCCATTTAAATATTGTAGTCTTCCGACAGGAGGCAAATCTCTCAAAAGGGCTAACAATTTCCCCAATTATTCGAATGTGCAAATATTTACTATTTATAACAAATCATAAAAGACGGTAATTCGTCTATAGTCTTGAGATACCCTTGCCTTCGCCGACGGGGATATATCAGAAACACATCACATATGATAAAAATATGATAAAAATAATAAAATCTCTATTTTCAGGATCTGTCGAACCATAGTCCCCCAGAAGATCTCCAATTAGCAATCTGATTTACAGAGAAATATTTCCTATATTCACGATCACGATACCCCTGCATCATTGAGCTCAGAAACACTCACAACCAAATTGTATTTAAGTTAAGGAACTGTCCTTAATTTTTTTTTTTAATTGATATTTATCAAGACAAATTTTGGGTTTGTGTACGGAACACATTCGTAAGGAAGTAGGGATAATATTTGTACTATCAGCTTGACCACGACAAGATACCACTCCACAATTATTCTAATATCGAACGACGGAAATGACGATCCGCTGTCATTCGTCTGGCATTATGAATGCCCGTAATAGGAATGTTTGGTGTGCATTTTGTGGGAATGAAATCAAATATCTTTACAACTCGTCTTTAGAGTGCAGAAGAGATGAAAAAAAAAACAGTTCGAAGGACGCCAACTTATAGCTGTCTGTATACGTAAAATTAACCGCAAATAACTATGAGAAGATGGAATTTCTATGTTACACCAGTCAGTAAGGTGTACTTTGAAGTTGATTCCAGTCTTACAAATATAGCAAATTTAAATTGAAAAATTAAAAAATAAAATAAATCTAGTGAGATGAGTTCAAATTTGAGTAAAGCGCTTTAATTCTTTCTTCTTTAATTTTAAAGCTGAAGTGCGTTTTTCTATCGCCCACTGGTCCCAAACCAAGCATGCTAGAGACTTAATTTTTTTTTTTAATTAAAGTTCATTAAATTGTTGTGATTTGTAGTAAAATTTTAAGTATTAACAAAAAATTTTTAAATAAACACCGGAAAAATTTGGGGTATTTTATGCCACTTGAATAGAACCTCCATTTAGTTTGACCGTTATCTTTGGCACGTGGACTCATATTTTTCTTTGATACATTTTTTTTTTATTTCGACTATTTAGTTTACAAAAAAAAATAAATAAAATGGAGAAAAAGCCTTAACCTAGGCGGAAAAAGGATAAATCAAGGCTTAAAGGACGATCACCTATTTATTGTCAAATTAGCTAATAAAATCGGGAGGAGCCGAAACGTTATACCCAAATTTTTAAGTAATGAGTCTAACTATGAATAAAAACACGAAAGGCCATATACATCGAGTGCTCACTAAAGCGGAAAGGTGACTTTTATTAAAAAAAGGCGTCAAATTCTTACGACTCTTTTCCAAAAATTTGGAAAAAATGTGGTATCAAAACAAGGCTCAAAGCTATTCGTCGTATTATTTCGAATGCTAAGCATATAAAGACCAAAAATCAAGAAGAAGTCACCCCTTAACCCGGTTCGAAAAGCGCAAAGCCTCCGTTTTTGTCGCGCACATGTGACCTGCTCTTAGTCCAACGAAAAGGATTTAATTTGGAAGCCCCGGATGGCCATAGCTACTACATATTTCCATAACTCCATAACGATGGACAAAAAAAAGTGTTTGAAAGTATTGTTCAGTACTGTGCGGCGTACAGGAAGCCAATTCCGCTTTCTTTCGTGCTTGTTTTTTACTTGTCAATTGTAATGACTCGATGGTGGAACCAATACATTAGTATACCTTGGCCGGATCCAACTGCGGTATTTGTCGGCTCAAATATGCATGGACAAGATGAACGTGGGGGTGTACCCCGATATCTCGAAAAAAAAAAAAAAAATTTCGTAAGCAAAAATCTCGAATAACAAAAATCTCGATACGTACGTACATGCTGCCCCCCTGCAACCCCCCTGCTTGGGTTTACTGTTTGGATATGGGGTGGGTGCAAAAGAAAAATCTCGAATTTACTTTTTATTTTCGAGATTTTTTCGAGATAGATATAGTCATTCGAATTTTTTGCATTCGAGATTAAAAACAAAACTTTTCGAGATGTTTAGCTTTCGAGATTTTTGTCATTCGAGATTACGTCCTGATCCCTGAACGTGTTATTTGTGTATGCCTCTGCCTGACGATATGGTGCTAATCAATATTTCTCCCCGAGTTAAAAACCGATTCCCAAAATTGGAAAAATCTTGTCGAAAATGAAAAACAAATTATTGAAAGTCTCAACTTCAAGTTTCCTAGGCATTCCAAACATTGGCTACCCATTGTGTGGGCTGCGAGTATAGTGACCTGGGCCCGCAAAGAAGGGCGAATCAAGACAATTGAAGACAATCCTTGACGAATTGAATAAGTTCCGTGGTCAATGCGGATTGTTAATCTCATATACGATACGTTAAGTGTACCGCTTGTACACCAACAAGTGCTAACTTTAGCTGTGCATTCGTTCTTTTTGACATTGGTGATGGGTCAGCAGTGGGCTGAGAACAAGGAGGTTTCCGACGGATACATCAACACAAGATTGACCAATATTTCCCAGTATTTCTTTTTTTCTTTTACATGGGTTGGCTTAGAGTGGCTGAATCTCTGATAAATCCATTCGGGGAGGATGATGATGATTTTGAGGTCAATTGAATGGTGGATCGAAATTTTAAGGTTTCCTATATGATCATTGACGAAATGCACCATGAACATCCGGAACTTATAAAGGATCAGTATTGGGATGAGATTTTTCCCAACGAACTGCCGTATACTGTCGCGCTTCCGTGAAGAACATCCAGAGCCATCTACAGCTAAAATTGAGGCATTCTTAGCCGCTATGCCGTCGACGCTGTTCTGTAACGGTGCACATATAGATAAATATATGTAACCCTTCCACGTTAGAGATACAGGAATCTCAAGTTGTTTTTTTTTTTTTTTTTTTTTTAATTTTTAAGCACACGAAAAGCGTTTTTATATTTTGGTTGGTTTGATTGAATGAATTTTGATATACATGTGGAATCAGTTATTGATGAATTTAAGTTTACGTAAGAAAAAAAATCTTAAATCTTCCATCTGGTCAAATCACAACAATTAAATGAACTTTAATTGAAAAAAAAATCAAGTCTCTAGCATGCTTGGTTTGGGACCAGTGGGCAATAGAAAACCGACGTTAGGGGGTGTGCTATTCAAGTGGTGCGGAGTGTACATCGTGTATTAAGCTTTATTTGTATTAGGCCCATTTTCAAACTTTTAGCGACTTTTTGGCTACTTCATTGATAAATTCGACACAATTTTCTAACGTAAAATGGTCAGGAGCTACTCCCCAATTTAAGGGAGGAACGTTGTTAACCCTCGCCTTCCCCTATTCAATTTGGTCAGAATAGATAATTTTATATGGAAATGAGTTATGTGGATTTCCATTGGGCTTTTACCGTTTTGCTCTCAAATCTCAGATTTTTCCTTCCCAATGGAACATGAAATGAGATCAATTTTTTTTTTGCATTTGTGTTGGTGTGTGATTTGACAGTCAGCTGTTTTTAGATTCCAATTTGTGTTTATAAAATTGAATTGTTATTTGTTAGTTTTTAACTTGTACTTGTACAATAACTACTTATTTGTTTTGTTTTGAATTAGAAGTTCGTTCTTCCCCATGAAAACAACCCCATTGGCATTTTCTACGACGGCCCATTAATATCCATTTTCAATTTTCAAATTTATTCCACAAGAGGTAGGAGAGACTAGGGCACATTTGAACACTTTTTGCTTTGAGGTTTCATAAAATTATATTATTTGTTTAATTTATTAGACTGTAAGGTATTCTCACTTTAAGAAATGCAAATAAACTTTGATTTGGACAAATAACTACGTAAAGGCTACTACGTAGTAAGGGCGTATAATTTATTTTTATTTAAAAACGATGTAGGTCCTTATGTTCAAAGGTACCCCCCATGTGGGAAATTTATTGATTCAAATAAGACTCACGTTCAAATGTGCCCCAGTCTCCCCTAACAATAACTAACCTCAAAGTTTGACAAATGTCACTTGTTTTGGTATTGATGAAAGTATGTGCGAATCTCTCCCTCGAATCGAGATTCGCAAAAGTGATCTGAATCTTAAAAAAAGTGCTTTTTTTCCCAATGGAACATGATTTTGACAGACAGCTGATTTCTAGAGAAGAAAAACTGATCTGAATTTTAAAAAAAGTGTTTTTTTTCCCAATGGAACATGATTTTGACAGACAGCTGATTTCTAGAGAAGAAAAACTGCTCTGAATCTTAAAAAAAGTGCTTTTTTATCCCCAATGGAAATCGACATTAAAAAAAGTGTTTTTTTTTTTTCAATGGAAAATGATTTTGACAGACAGCTGATTTCTAGAGAAGAAAAACTGCTCTGAATCTTAAAAAAAAGTGTTTTTTTTTCCCAATGGAAATCGACATTAGTAAAAATATTTGCCGGGACACTAAATATGTTTAACCGCACTGTTTTGTCCATTACATAATGTATGTGTATGTAAATATTTGGTAAGACATTCTACAACCGAAAAAAACATCACTCACCTCACCTGGATTGAACATCTACTGAGCCTGAGAGCTACATAAAAAACGGTTTTCCTCATACATTCATGAGTCCAGTTCAAGACAGTTAGCATCAAAAATTCTGATGAGCACAAATTAATTGGCAAATTTTGCATTACAAGCTCCAATAAAAGAAATCACTCACGAAACACAAATGCACCAGCGCGCCGCTAAACTCTTAATCCGCGCATCATACACATCGCACGATTAAACGATTAATTAAATAAATTTAACCAAAATGCACACACCAATCAGATATTGACCGCACTACATACGTGAACACAAAAAAAAATATTGCAGCTAATTAAAAATAACAAATCCTGTTATCGCGATAAACTACAATTGATTTTTATTATTTTTTTTGCAACATATCGTAAGCGTGGGCGATTATGTAGACTGCGCGCGTCTTCCGAAAAATACAAAAAAACAAAAACACGTCTCATTGCACAAAGCATATAGCAAACAAACGCATTGTCCAATGTCCACTCGTGCTGATTTTGTCAAAACTGCACGACCGACGTACAGTAGGTACATTTATGTATTCGGCTTAGTTAGCTAGCTGGACTTTTTTGTGTTTTTATTTTTTTAAATTTCCGTGTGGACGTCATTTGGTTAATTGTTTTTTTTTTGTCGATTGAATTTTTTGATTACATTCAATTGAATGAAAATAATTCTAAAGAATATTTTAGTATTTGGCTTGATCGACTGCAGTGCTAGATCATGATCCATTGCGGACCCATTTCTCGCCAGTTCGTCGGCCCTCTCATTGCCGGCTTTGTTACCGTCCCCCAGGAACCAGCAGAGGACCGTGGAGTGCTGCGAGTAGAGAACCTTAAGCTCTAACTAATTTTGATTTTATTTCAATAGCAGAAACTGCCTATTTTAATGGAATAGCCACTAAATGGGAAATTTTTAATTTTTATAACACTTTACCACAACAATCAGAAGTGACCAAAATAAAAAATAAACGATTTTCAAAAGTGGATGGAAACCACGCCTCATAAATGGAAAATCTGAAGTTTTCGACTTTGTCATTGTGCCAAATTTCACGATTCTAGGGTGGCAGGAAGTGCTTAATAATTTTGATGATCTGTCGGTAATCCAACAGTCCGAGTTAGACTCCCTGAACCCGGCTAGAAATCTGATATATTTAAGAAAATCTCCGGGTTTGTTTAAAAATTACCATTTGGCATCGAGGGAAGCAAGGGCGTGTCCTTGCTGTTGCCTTTAAATTTGTCATTTTCTTTCGATTTAGGCAGAAAATAGTGTAAAGTTGCTATGAAGGATATTTTGTGTTTTCAATTCGCTAAGGTCGGTACTGCATCTTTCGAATTTCCACCAGGAAAACCTCATCCTCCCTGTTTAGTATAGTAGCCAATAGCAGATCCCTAGAGACTTTTGATGCCCCCCCCCCCCCCCCCCCCCTCTTCTTATGTCCTTCATTTTAGTCGATTAAATTCAGTCACTTGTTTTTTAGTATTACTTTCTATTGATTTAAAACCATGAGCGACCTACACCCGCGACACAAATGCGGACCATTGAAAATGAATGAATGAATAAAACCGTTTATAATGTTCTTCGAACTTCTCTTATCACAATTCAAAAGTCAACTGTCAACTGTCAACTGTCTGGCATTATTTCCCTTCTGTACCTACTCAAATCTGTTGATTTAAGAAAATTCCAGGAGGTTCTGTTTCCGACTGCAAGAATGATCTAGTACTGGCTACAAGTTAATTTTCTAGTATCCCAAATTCGAGTCTCCGATAGATGGCGCTAATCGCATTTAATAAAAATCCTGCACCAACTTAGCGAATACTACAACATCTATAGAAGGAATGGACGCATTCAAGAATCGAGTTATCTAAATCGCCGATGTGATTTGTACTTTGTTTTTATAGACGCCACAATTAATTTTTAGATATACAATTTGTCTCGCTAGATAAACTCCATCTGGATCCTAAAATATTGCTTATAAAGTTAGTTCATAAAAAATAAGCAATTTTTCTTTAAAAAAATAATTTCTTCATTTTTCCCTACGAAAAACTTTTTCTCATCATCTTCTACGTCAATACCACAACATATAGTGGTGGAAAAAATAATTGAAACAAGCTGGTTCTTCGTCGCTTATCGCAAAAATAAAATGTTTTCGGGAAAAAAGATAAATTAAACCCATACTAATAGTTTTAATACAATGTAATGAAGAAATGTAACATTAAAATGTTTAATAAAAAAAGAAGAGAAATAGTGAATAAATGTCGATTCTGGTTTTCCTTAATTTTGGCCTGGAAAAAATAATAGAAACAAATTAGTTTTTCTGTTTTTTTTTTTTCTGTTAGGAATTAATTTACAGTAAAGGTGTTTCATATCCTTTTAATACTTGGTCGTTGCGCCCTTATTTTTTATAACTGCTCCACATCTTCGTCCCATGGAATGAACCAACTTGGCACAAGTCTTGGGAGTTATAGAGTGCCATGCATTTTGAATAATTGACCACAGTTTTTCCTTATTTTGGCTCTGCAGCCTCCGATCCTGCGCATAAGGGTGTCCCATAGATGTTCTATCGGGTTAAGATCAGGAGATTGTGATGGCCACTCCATAACATTGATTTTGTTTTTTATGAAACCATTCTTTGGCCAACTTTGAGGAGTGCTTGGGGTCATTATCCTGCATAAACTCCCATTTAATAGGCATGTCCTCTTCAGCAAATGGCAGGATAACATTGTTTAAGATTTCCACGTAGTCTACGGCACACATTTTATCCTTTATCATGAAAAGTGGACCAACCCCAGATACTGAAAAACACCCCCAAATCATTAAATTTCCTTTGCCATGTTTAACTGTCTTCTTTGTATATTTGGCATCGAATTCGGAATTCTTTGGTCGTCTGACGTACATTTTCCCATCGGAACCAAACAAATTGACCATAATTGACCTTGGTTTCATCCGATCATAAGACGTTATTCCAATTAGCACGGTGGAGGTGTTTGTTGGCGAGACTTAGTCTCTCTTTAGTATTTTTATTGCTCAAGTATGGAACTTTTCTAGGACTTCTCCCAGGAAGACCTGCTTCCTTTAATCTATTTCTTATTGTACGACTTGTAACGGGTGCGTTTAAATCATTTTTTTTTTTAAATGGTTTCTTCTTGCATAGTCGTATTAACAGTTTGTCAAATCATGGAGTCTTTTTTCGTTTTCTGCATCTGGTTTCTACTTTGGGACTTGAATGGATAGCTAAGAATACTTTTTAGACCTGTTTTTTTTAGAACACTTTACGACCTTAGATATTTCATCCATTGTTTTGCCGTCTTTTTTATCACCTCACGCTCAGAACTGGTGCAAAGGACTCCTAGACCCATTTTGACAAAATGTTAAATTCATAGTTTTAAAATTTTCTTCTAAAAAACACTAAATTACAGGATAAACTAATTTACAACTATTTCAATTAAAACAATACCGAGCTTTACTTCAAAATCACTGATGCCGACTGTGGTAATCGTTTGTTTCTATTATTTTTTCCAGGCAAAATAACATTTTTGCTCAGACTTTTTACTGTTAGACGAAAACTAAAAGCTGATAAGAGCGAATTGCTGCAGCATTTCAAAGTACTTTTACCTAGCATTTGAGTATAGAATTGATTTCGGAGAAAGACCAAATTGTATGCAGTTAATGATGGTTCAGCATTATGTAAATACTTGTTTCTATTATTTTTTCCATCACTGTATTTCACTGACTGAATTCCTATGAAATTCTTGAATGTTCAGTTTTGTTCTGTCATCTTCCTGGCGCCATTGCGCTTTCTATTTCGTTAAAAATTGCCTGTTTTATTGGCAATCTATCTCAGTGAAGTAAAGTAAATTAGAATCTACAGCACGCAATTACAACAACTATATAGAGTCTCGAAAGTGTCAAACAAAATTATATTTTACTTTACTTCACTCAGATCGATTGCCAATAAAACAATCCTATTGCTGCACAGTGTGCACAATCATGCACAATTACAATTTTTTTTACATATTTACTGTACTTTGCGCTCCTATTCTATGCATTCTAAACCGCAATAGTTTCTTTTAATATATATTTCAATATTTTAATCATTAAATACATTTTTTATGTAATAAAAACCTACTTTGCCAACTCCACTACAGCGGTTGCACTACATTACCGCCGTGGGATAAATATTTATATGGTGTTTGGTATCACTTTTCTGTCATTAGAGCTAATGACAAAATTTGACATAAATGGCTGTCACTTATGTTTGTAAACCAATTTCAAGTTTACTTTTATAGAAACAATCACATTTAGAAATTAAAAGAAACAATCAACAATTAAACTCAGGCAAGATGAAGATTGCTGTAGAAGGATGTGCCCATGGGGAATTGGAGAAAATCTACGATACAATCGAAAGTATTGAAAAGGCGGCGAACATAAAGATCGACTTACTTCTGTGTTGCGGTGATTTTCAATCCACGCGAAATCTACAAGATCTCCAGACTATGGCTGTGCCAAGAAAGTACATGGACATGTGTACTTTTTACAAGTAAGATGCTAAATATGTTAAAATAACTCGGATTAACTAAAATCGTGTCTTTTGTTACAGGTACTACACGGGAGAGAAAATTGCGCCAGTTCTAACCATATTCATTGGCGGCAACCACGAAGCATCAAATTATCTCCAAGAGCTGCCCTACGGTGGATGGGTTGCCCCCAATATCTACTACATGGGCTATGCCGGAGTAGTCAATGTGAATGGTATTCGAATTGCTGGGTTGTCTGGCATCTACAAAGGTCACGATTTCTTGCGTGGCCATCATGAGTTCTCACCATATTCAGAGTCAACGAAGCGGAGCGTCTATCACGTTCGACAACTTGAGGTGTTCAGGCTGAAGCAGTTATCGGGCGCAGTTAATATTTGCATGTCACATGATTGGCCGAAGGGAATCTACAATTATGGCAATAAGCAGCAGCTCATTCGATTTAAACCATATTTTAGGTAAGTTTCCAACACAACACCCATTCAAATCATGTCTATATTATTATCCTCATTTGCAGAGATGAAATAGACAACGAGACACTTGGCAGTCGTCCATGTGAAGATCTTCTGAGGACTCTAAAACCATCAATGTGGTTTGCAGCCCATCTGCACTGCCAGTTTGCTGCCTTGGTACCACATGAAGGCACTGATAGTGTGACAAAATTTCTAGCCCTAGACAAATGCCTTCCAAAACGAAGGTTTCTTCAAGTGCTCGACCTCGATTCCACCGAACACATAGATGATGGTGAAATCAAGTTTGAATATGACCTCGAGTGGCTAACGATTCTGTTTCTAACCAACCACCTCATCAGCGTAAAGAACTCACAAAACTACATGCCAGGACCGAATGGTACGGGACGATACGATTTCACACCCACCGACGAGGAGAAGGAACACATACACAAAAAGTTCGGCTACGATTTGAAAATTCCCGAGAATTTCAGCCGCACTGTGGAAGCTTACAATCCATGCGATATCAACACGAATCCCCAACAGCCAAAGTCGCAAATCAATCCGCAGAATCAAACGTTCTGTGATATCTTGGGGATCGATGATCCTCTTTCCTTGGCTATGATCATAAGTGGTCACGAACTCAGTCATTCGAGTACTCTTGACGGCAGTGAACTGAATGACTCCAGTCATTGCGGTGATCAATCAGTTACTGACTTCAACTCATCAAGTGATTTGACTAGCCCACTGAAGCGAAAAAGTAACCTATGCCTGCCCAAACCGGTTGCCACGTCGAGTCCTGGCAATCCCGATGAAATAATCGTCGAGACTGATGATATAACAGATGTTAGCGCCACAGAGACAGTAGAGGGTCCTGTTCAATCCGTAGATGCGATTTTCAATGCAAATCGGCCACTGAAAAAGTTCAAACGCAGGAACGAACGGATATACAAACCCGAAGAGGAAGTTGAAGAGGAACTCTAGAAAATACCTATTCGGCAGTTGTTCTTAATAAATTTTATTTTTATTTAGATTGCTACGCGTCTTATTTCGTTCGACTTTGTGGTCTCCTCACACATTTCAGATTTTAACCAATGTTCCAGAAATGCAAATTGTTATTCTCGCGACATAAAAAAGTTCTGGTTTCTATACCATGTATTGGGAACTAAACACTTCTCTGAGGGAAGAGCGAATGCTAATATCGCCTCGAAGTGTTTGCAGAACGACGGTAGTTCTACGGTTAAATTGTTATTGTTCCTCTGGAGATATACAAAATCAGTGAGTTCCCAAGTCTAGTGTACTGTAGCCAAAAGTTTAGGAACAATGATGTCTTTAGTACGCTCATGTCATATGTCCCATTTTGAGGAATAATTTCTATAATAGGTCTGCGGTTAGTCTTCTGTCTAGAAGTGGTTGCAGATTTGATTTGACAAGTGCATGGATTTCTTGGGATGAAAACGTTGGTTATCCATAAGAACTGTGTTCTTTCTAAAAGTGGTGAGCTGTGTCTTTCTTTTTATAATTGACACGCGTTCACGAGGTTGTCGTTGTGGTTATGATGTAGTGTCATAGCGCATTGAGGAAAATGGAGGAGAGCTAACCTATGCACTTTGTACATTGGTTTTTATGATGGAGAAGTCACGTTTAGAAGCTCAGCAAAGGGATGGTAAGGAGGTGGTTGCTTTTGTAGCAAGAAGAAGTTCCTGTAGTGCAGAGGGAGAAAGTAGAAAGAAATATA
Organism: Cheilosia scutellata; assembly: GCA_955612985.1. Taxonomy (NCBI): domain Eukaryota; kingdom Metazoa; phylum Arthropoda; class Insecta; order Diptera; family Syrphidae; genus Cheilosia; species Cheilosia scutellata. Next base: position 8,577,403 of record OY015315.1, on the reverse strand, counting down.
ATCTTTAAAATCTCACTACATGACATTTTAAAAGCGATTGTCTGTCACGAAACACAAATGTCAGAACTGATGATGGAAGTCAGGAGGTAATCGCATCAATGAGGTCTATATAAGGGCTAATGAAGTAGATGAGCATGATTATTTTGATTGGAGAATTATCTACTAAGAGCTACTGTGAAACGAAAAAGCGACAAGTCGTTGGTCAGTAATTCCGAACTGCGATGAAAAGAAATCCGAGGAACGACGGGTTGAAGCGAAATTTCTTATGGCTCGTTGGACAGTAATTCCGATCTATGATGAAACGACAGGTTGAAGTGAAGCTTCGGGCCATACGAAGGAAAGTCATTCCGATCTACGAATAAACGACATTTTGAAGTGAAAATCTTGTGGCTCCTTGGACAGTAATTCCGATCTACGATGAAACGACAGGTTGAAGTGAAGCTTCGTATGGCCCGTTGGACAGTAGATAACTCCGAGATACCATGAAACGAAATTCGATGAAACGACAAGTAAATTTTTAACATGGTGACCTCACAAAATTTGGCTTATTAGATCGTCATGTAAATGTCATACTAACACCCGATCACATAATGGCAATCGTACGGTCATGCGGGTGTCATTTTGTCCCAAAATCACGATCGGCCATCCATCCGAATCCAAGCCATATCATCATTAGTTTGGCATACCGCTAGTCATCTAGCGGGTTTATGGAACGCGGGCATTGACAAGGCGATCATACAGTGAACCAAACCAGTCATTTGGTCGTGACATACGAGTCATTTCAATCGTCTCATGGCACGATGCATGACAAGCCGTTTAACAGACGATGACACAATCGGCCCTAGCGAGGTATCCGTCGGAACGGAAATTTCTCCGATTTCATACGAATCGGAGGATTTTTGCTTCGAGGTATACGTCGGAACAGCTTTTCGGAACTTTGTTCCGACAAATATGCAACGCACACTGGCGTTTTGCGTTTCAGTGCGATGAAGTGCGTTTTTATTCATATTTTTGACAGTTTCATACGAATTTTCTTCCGATATGCTCCGACAGGAATTAGTTGCGGAATTTGTTTACGAATTGCAGTGAAGTGTTGATAAATGAAAGCAATAAAGAATATAACATTTTAGCAAAGTAATTGGTTGTATTTGTTGCTTTAATTTTTGTTTCCAGGGGAAAAACAAACGAAAAAACAAGCACTTAATAGGAAAACCCCGATGTAGCACGAAACAACATCATGTCATATCAATGCGTTGTCGCATTTTAATATTTCTTTCCGAAGTCGGATACCTCGAATGTAATTTGAGTCTCCGACGGAATATGCGTTGCGGAGAAATTTCCGTTCCGACGGATACCTCGCTAGGGCCGAATATATTTTAGGAGAAAATCTGTCGTTAGCATGTGATAAAATGACACGATTTTTGACAAGTGTAAAGGACCATTCACATGAGAGCTACCATAACTACCTACGAACGAACGAATATTCGCAAGTTTTGATAGTCCGTTCACATGAACACTTTTCTTGATCGCTGCAGTTCGCGAATTTTAGGCAGTTTCTACCAGCAATTTCTCATTTGAGGTTAGGTTCGAATGAATTTTTTATTCGCTAGTTTATGGAACGCGATTTAAATGCCAAGGGTGTTTTCGTTGGCGGCAAAAAGTTTGGAATTCGAGATTTCGTTATTTAAACTGTTTATAAACTTGTTTCCTTAATACATTCTGATAAAAATAAATAAATAGGCGGCGCAACAGGCGGTAGGCCTAGCTTCTCGCAACCATTCGTTTTGTGTTTCTATTCTATTTTTGGAACGAATGGAAAGGACCTACAATCAATGGCGCAGTAGAAAAAACCTTAAGATGTAATTTGTGTTTTTCCGGGGATCGAACCTGGGATCAGGTTCTGATGGGATAATTAATTTATCCTCCTCTTAGAATAATATAAAATAAGAGTTTCGCGATTTGTTCGCATTTCAACAATTCGTTCGTTCGCTCTCATTTGAATGGTCCTTAATTAAGAAGTTGAATGGGAATTAGCTCTGGAGGAAGCAGAGAATTTTTTTTTCTACTGCACTACGTTCTGACAAACAACATCCGGGAGTTGTAGTGAAAAAGCATCCCAAAATGACACACCCACACCCACACCCAATCCATGAAAATGAAGTCCACTAAACTGCTTATTGAGCAAAATCCGCCCATTCAGCATTGATTTCCGAGAGTCCTTCAAAATTTTCCAATTTGCCAGTAATTACCACACTATAGAAGTTACATCCATCAACCCTCATGAGACGAAAGCGTAATAATGAATTTACCACCCATGATAGCCACCACGGTGTGTTGTTGATTTCCCCCATTGGCCTATCGATCTTAAGGGTAGCTGTGTGCTACAGTGCTGCCAATTGGAAAATGCGGGAATCATAGATATTCCCACTTTTATCTGGGCATACCAGGCGGTCAGAACTCTAGATGGCAAACTAATATGATGAGAGCGCATAATTTAGCTGAGTATTTATTTTTTTCGCCTTTAAATGCGCGTCAAGGGGTTGTACTTTTTACCCCTATGTGCAGAGTGCTGCAGCATTTCACCCGTTGCACACTCAAATGACTGTAAGGAGAAATTTTTCTACACAAAGTGGGTTGGTTCGGTGGTTTTTGACAAGAGGGCTTATTGTGTAGCAGTGCTTCCTTCACTTATATTAAAAAATATTGCAATAGGAGTTTTGATAAAATGGAAATGAGGTGTTTTGCGTGGGATGCTAATCGAATCGTACTACTCCGCCCTTATTTTCTATGAAATTCGTTAGAACATAAATTCAGCTATAGATATAATTTGCGAGAGAAAGTCCTGTAATTCGAGAGTTTTTCTTACATTCGCGAGATTTTTCTTGATGTCCATCGATTCTGTTGTACTAAAGCCGACCTGGGGTGTTCAGTTTCTAATTACTAGTACTACTGCTTCCACCCCAATCCATGAAAATAAAATCCACTCGACTGGGTTATTGCTAAATCCGCCCCCATCAAGTGATATTTTAATAAAACTATTAATTGCCATTTATAGTTTCAACCCTCTGGCGATGAAAACATATGGAAATACCCACCCTTGGTAGGTACCAGGGCTTGCTACACACGTCCCTTTTCATTAAGGGTTGCTGTGGGCTGCTACTGTGCTCAAAGTACTGTTCTGTGTGCCAATTGGAAAATGCGGGAATCATAGATATTCCCACTTTCATCTGTGCCATAACAGGCGGTCAGAAGTTTAGATGGCAAATTTATATACTGCCGCGAAGGCACAACATTCCACGAAGCATTCTCGTTTGCAGGAGTGTTTCCACTGATTGTCCGTTGCACTGTCATTCGGTTGACTGTGAGGAGTAACGTTCTAGAAAATGGGTTGGTCGCATATATTTCATTTGTGAAGGGCTGTTACAATCTATGGAGTTGGAGTGGGAGGGGGTTAAACATTTTACAAGAGCTCGTTACTGTGAAGGGGATGTTTTCACTTGGGACTATCCAAGAACCTGACTATACCCACATCCTACCTTATCACGACCATTATGTGATTTTTTACTTTTGGAAGCGATTGGAAAGGACCTACAATTTGGTGCAAAAAATTAAGACTTTATTCAAAGAATGGTTCTTTGGATGTACACGGTCGTGGTACGTCCTATTCTTGCATCAGGTTCTCCTATGGTTGTCTGACTTACAATCTTACTAAAGCTAGAAGTGGAACGTGATTCTTAATATTTTGCCTCTGCATATAAAAATGGTTGTAGCGTGGAGTTCAAAGATATATTCCAAACCCAGTGGTAATAGGATCCATCTCCCATCACAAAAAAATTGTCTGCGAAATTCCCACCCGTATCATTCCGTAAATCCATCTTCAAAGATGTTTCTAAAATGAACTGTGGAGTGAGGGAGCGATCTTCAACTTGAAAGTTGCTGATTGTGTGATTGTGTGATTGTGTGATTGCTAGAATCCGGGGAGGTTTTAGTGCCTCAGTCCGCGCCTGTTGAATGAGTCGCATTTAATCTGTAAGTGGGTTGGGATCGTATACGCGCCACTAAACACTTCACACCCGTTTCCTGTCGCTTTTTCGTTTCATCTGAGTTTGGAATTACTGCCGAACGAAGACAGCTGACGAGGTAGGTATACCTTATACACATGAACTCCACGAATGACACCCTAGTGGAGATCCGGCGAAGAATTACCGGACTAGTTCGGTTTGGCAAAACAACTGGGTTCAAAACTCCTAACTCGAAGGACGAAATGTGTGCTCTACAAAACCCTTATCCTGCCAGTCCTGCTTTATGGCGCCGAGTGCTAGACGATAAGCAAGAAGGGAGAGCTGATACTGGGCGGATTTTTGGTCCTGTGTGCGAGGAGGACGAATGGAGGAGAAGATACAACCGCGAACTCTATGAGCTGTACCAAGATGTGAATGTAGTCCAAAAAGCCAAAACACGTCGACTACATTGGCTCGGCCACATCGAGCGAATGGACAATAATGTTCCAGTTAAGAGGATTTTCGAATCCCAGCCCCCAGGTTCGAGAAGACAAGGAAGACCGAACCTCCGGTTCAAAGACCAAGCCATCGCGGATGCCAGAGCGCTTGGTCTGGACAACTGGAAGCAGCGCGCCCGGGATCGTAGAGGATGGAAGGCTGCAGTGTCTCAGGCAGAGACTCTTCACGGGTCGGGAGCCCGATAAGTAAGTATACCTATACACTGCCCTTGGAATTGGTGTCGTCTGTATAAAAATCGATACTACTTTTTATACGTACAGTCTGATTATTCCCTTGAATTCAATGGTTTTAACGGTGTTGCATTGTCAATGCCAGAACTTCGAGTATGAGTTTGAATTTTCCTCCGGCACACCCACTCGCAAATCCACTTGACCGATTTTTGCCGAATCCAACCCATCACTGTGATTCCGAAAGTCCTGTAAATTTTTTTCCAATTCAATTCAGCCAGTAAATACGATTATACGAGTTTTATTCGTCAACCCTTTGGAGTAGAATTACCACGCCTGATAGTCACGGACAACAAGACGCGTTGTTGTTTTTCCCCATTGGCAAACCGTTCTTTGTTATTTTTAGGGGTGGATGTGTGGCAACTTGTTCTAGTGCTGCCAATTGAAAAATGCGGGAATTGTAAGATATTCCCACTTTCATCTGAGCATACCAGGCGCTCAGAATAATAGAATGCAGACTCTGCTTAGTCGTTTACAGATGTTTCTTCCCTCTGCATCAACTATGCATTGAAAGTGAGGAGTAGTGGGTTGGTTGGTCGCTTGTTTCCTTCCCTTTGTACGTGTATGCATTTCGTTAACGAATGTTGGAGTGGGAGGCTTATATTTTGAATGTGGAGGAGAAATTGTATTTGCCATTCTATGAAAAGCGTTCTCAAGAGCTGGTGAACGTCCCTTACAATTGTATTAATTAATTAGTTGGCACAATGTGTCCATACAGGATCCTAGAGCTCATTTTATTTTGGTAACGCTTACAGGATATAGGTACTGATAAGTTTACACTGCGAATGACATCTATCTGTCACCTACTATACGACTGCCCAGCCCTCTAGATCGAAGATCCTTGGAGGCTTGTTCTTTCACAATTTAGAAGATCCGTCATAGAATTAGTAATATGTATAAAGATTCGACGTTGGTTTCAGATTCAGCCGTTGTATATTTAAGTCAATGTCGCTGTATAGACCCTGCAAAGTTCGTCATTGAATCTTGTCCTAACCACCAATTTTCTTCTCAAAGCATTCCAAGAGGTTTACATCCACTTTCGACAAGGTCCATGTTACTGCACCATACATCAGCAGAACCGGAATGTTTAAGGTCTTGGTTTTATAAGAAAATGCTTTTCTATTTAGATGCCTTCTTGAACCGAAGAAGATTAAACGAAGATTAAAAAATTAAAAAAAAAATTAAAAAGTTTATACCGAATACGAGTGCTAGATAATTGATTTGTTTACTAAGTTGATTCCCTAATTAAATCCTTAATTGTTTTAAAAATTGATTGCTGATATGCAATAAGTTAAAAGATATTAAAGGTGTTAAGGAAAAGTACAACTGTTTTAATTAAAAAGCATTTGAAAAACTAAATTGCAGCATAGCTGTATTAATGGACAGAGACCATATCAATTGAGTGAGAATGAGTGATGATTGCATCAAGTGCGAAAAGCCAATTCGAAATGAATTTGGATTTCGTTGCAATGGTTTTTGCTCTAAAATGATACATAAAAAATGTGTCGATTTTAACGAATATGAAATAAAATTTATAAATCAACATAAAAACGTTCTATACATGTGCGATCATTGTGTTAAATATGTAAATAGTTTGACGGTTAAAATTGAGAGCATATTAAAAGTAGTGAGTGAAAATAAAATTACGTTAAATAAGCAAGAAGAGGAAATAAAATCACTCATGAAGTGTGTTCAACATATTAGTGGGAGTGAAACAAGAAATGTGAGTGAAGTTGGACTTACGACAATGGAAAAGAAAAAGAAAAAGACATATGCTGAAATTGCGGTTAAGAATATTCCCCCTGTAATAATTGAGCCAAAAACTTTACAGGACAGTGGCGTAACGAAAGAATTTATTAAGGGGAGCATAGATCCTGCAAACTTATCGGTGAAAATTGATAGTGTGTCCAATAGGAAAAATGGGGGAGTAGTAATCAAGTGTGGTAATGAAGAATCATTAAAAACAATTGAAAAAGAAGTTAAAGAAAAATGTGGTAATAATTACAATATAACTGTCCCTAAATTGATGAATCCAAAAATTGTTGTAGTTGGAATTGATGTAAGTGATGAAGAAAATAAGATAATTGAAATAATAAAAAAACAAAACGATATATGTGGTGAAATGAAAATAATTAAAAGTTACAAAAATTTGAAAAATTCGAATAAATACAACATAGTGATGGAAGTAGACAAAGACATATTTAAAATACTAATGGAGAGAAAAGACTGTTGCCTTAATATTGGATGGAATAAGTGTTTTGTGTTTGATAAGTTAAATGTTAAAAGATGTTTTAACTGTTGGGGATTCAACCATAATGCGAATGTGTGTAAAAATAAAGTTGAATGTCCTAAATGTAGTGAAGAACATAAAGAAGGTGAATGTAAAAATGAAAAACTAAATTGTACAAATTGTCTTAAAGCTAAAGAAAAACTTCGGCTACCTCTGGATGCTGAACACGATACAAGGAGTAACAGCTGTCCTGTGTACCAGAGAAGAATAGAGATGGAAAGACAAAAGGTTAATTATTAGCAATCAACGTTTGAATGTCTATATCTGAATATTCAAGGATTAACAAATAACTTTCAGGAATTAAGTAATTTAATATATGAAAATAACGTTGATATGATAATATTAACGGAAACACATCTGGGATCGGAAAACGAAATAAAAGACAGCGAAATAAGTGTAACATCATATAAGCCAATCAGATGTCCAACAACTTCTAAAAGAACCGGCGGAGTAGTAATATATTTAAAAGATTCTTATACTTATAATATAGTAAAGAATGTGCAAATAACTTTAAGTTTATGGATATTAATAGTGGAAGTGACAATTGACAATAATCAAACAGTGTTCTTTGCATTGTATAGATCCCCAAGTCATTCTGTTCGAGAATTCCTAGATGAATTTGCAGAATGGATGGAGGAAATCCCTGCAAATGAAATAATCATTGTAGGTGATTTTAATATTGACTGGCTAGTGAACAACAATTATAGAAAAGAACTTGAGTGCATGTTTAGTGGACAGTTATGCAAGCAAATGGTGGAAGTTCCAACAAGAATAGATGTCAATAGTGCGACCCTTATTGATTACGTTATAACAAATAAAAATGTATGTAATGTTAAAGTTCGTAACGACTTAAAACTAACTGACCATGAGACTATAGTAGGTATTTAGCTTTCCCAAACGTAAAGTAAAACATCAGGAAACAAAAATAATTAAGTGTTTGAAGTACAACAAATTTCATTTTACACAAGCTGTGAGGAATAGTGCAATAAATAGTATTAGTATAATGGTGCAATATAATCAATCTATCTGTGATATTTTCCAAATTGAAATGCTTAAGATTATTAATATTTTTGTAAATGAAAAACAAGTGCAATATAAACCCCAAAACAAATGGTACAATGCAGATTTAAAAAGACAAAAAAAGAAGAAAGTGCAAAGTTATTTGAAATTTATGCTAACAAGACGTAGTGAAGATTGGTTAAATTATAAAAAAGAACGTAACTCTTATAAAAAGAGTTTGAACAGAGCGGAGCGGAACTATATTAAGAATCAAATTAATTGTGCAAGTGATCAAAAATCAATGTGGAAAACTATCAAAACGTTAGTATTGGGAGAAGTGCAATCTGAGAATAGATGTATTGAGTTTAATGAGACAAAAATAGAGTGCAATAAATTAATTTCAAATAAGTTTAACAAATATTTCATTAACAGTGTACAAGAGATAAATAGAGATATACCGTGTACAGTGTGGATCAACTATGCACAGAACTGTGACTGTCCCTTTAAATTTAAACTATTAAATTCTCTGGAAGAACTTTTTAAAATAGTTGATCTTATGCCAAATAAAACCGATTTTAACTTTATGAACAAGGATATGATTAAAGATAGTTTCAATTTTGTTGGTCCTGTGTTATTTAATATTATTAACCAGTCATTAGTGTCAGGAATTTTTCCATATAATTGGAAAACATCTATGATTGTGCCTGTCAATAAAGTTAAAAACTCTATTAAATGTAAAGACTTTAGACCAGTGAATATGCTTCCCTTACATGAAAAAATATTAGAAAAATACGTACAAATACAACTTCAAGAACACATATACAAGAACAATATACTGATAGAACATCAATCGGGATTTAGAAAAAAACACTCATGTGAATCTGCGATTAACTATGTTGTGTCAGAGTGGAAAGAGAAGATACACGATAAACAAAAGGTTGCTGCTGTTTTTCTGGATCTTAGAAGGGCTTTTGAAACAGTCGATAGGAAAATTCTACTTAAGAAAATGGAGAGTTATGGCGTGAGAGGAGTTGAAAATCAGTGGTTTGAATCATATCTACACAACAGAAAGCAAGTAGTTAGATTTAATAATGAAACGTCTGAACCATTACAAATAGACTTGGGAGTGCCACAGGGATCTATTCTTGGACCAAATTTATTTCTTCTATATATAAATGATTTAAAACATGTTTTAAAATATTGTGAAATTGTCTTATTTGCTGATGATGGTCTTTTGTATGTTAGTGATGATAATTTATGTAATTGTAAAAGAAAATTAATGGAAGATTTGGAAAATGTCAAAACATATTTAAATATGAACAAGCTTAAATTAAATGCAGAGAAAACCAAAGTAATGTTTATTAACGAAAATAATTCAGGCCTTACATTTGACGAATTTGAATGTGTTGACGAAGTAAAATATTTAGGAATAGTTTTAGATAGCAAGCTAAAGTTTGAAAAACATTTTAATTTTGTAATTAAAAAATTAGCTAGTAAAATCGGTTTCTTTCGGAGAATAAGAAAGAAAATTAGTATTTCAATGGCTATAAAAATATATAACTCTATCATAAGACCCCATTTCGAGTATTGTCCAACAATACTGTTACTGGGATCTTTAGGTATTCATGATAAGCTACAAAAATTGCAAAATGGAGCTATGCGGTCTATACTTAAATGTAATAAATATACACCTATTATATACATGCTGCAAATGCTAAATTGGCTTAATGTTAAACAACGGATTATAATGAACTCATTTATATTTATATACAGAATACAAAATAATTTAATGCCTAACTACTTGAATGAAAAATTGTCACTTAGAAGAGATGTCCAGCCATATAATTTAAGAAGTAACTGTAACTTCAATCTAAAATTATTTAAAAATAAGAAAACACAGAACATGCTTTTCTATAAAGGGCTAAGCTTATATAATAAACTCCCTATTGCAATTAAAAATGAATCCAACTTTATACAATTTAAAAGAGAAATAACAAATTATGTTAAAAGAAATTATTAATTAACATTCTGTGATAAAGTATCGGTTAAACTTAAGAAATGTAATGTAAAAAACGAAAATTGTAAAAAATAGCAATAATTTTAATGCTAAATAAATTTTTTAACTAACTAAAAAAAGAAACAGCGATCGGCACCTATTATTTTGCGAGGTATTTTTAGAGCCTAGATAGACAAAGTTTTTGACTAGGTATACTTCAAAGTTTTAGCACGGTGAAATTTTACCAAAGCCGTCGGTGTTGAGAGTCCTTTCTCGATGATATCAATGATATATAAAATATAATGTACTTCGTTTTGTCATCATTAGCCGTTTTTTATTATCAGCGTGATCTGATCCGGATCAGATCATGAAAATAAAACAAACTGGATCATTGATTGAGTTGTGGCAACACACATATAAAATCCAATACCAATTATGACAAATTTCGTATTGCTACCAGCCATCTTGCAGCCACACGGTACAATGTGTCGTCACAATGCGATGATTTCTCCATTGCACTTGCTCATATTTGAGTTTGACATTTCGCTTGTTGTGTCGGGGTGTTACCATATGGATACTAATCTGCGTACATTTAGCATTCAATATTTTTTTGGGGGAAACTATGTTCAAATGTTATGTTCAAATATGCATCATAATTAACCGTATTGTACTGCTAATATTTCCATTTATATTTCTGTGCTATATAGCGAAACAAAACATCTCGAAAGTCGGAGTAGTAACTTATTCGAATTTGAAAAAATGCTACTTGATTTTTTGTGTTGTTAATTGTGGTTCACATTTTGGTCTGGCAACATTACTGTGTGGCTATAATTTACAGGGACACCAACCTTTAGTGAATGAAATAAACAACGCCACGAATCAACAACGAGAAATAGTTGAATTAATTTTCAGATCATATTTCGTGATCTCGATGAAAAGCAGGATCACATGTTGTTGTTGTAAGTGCATGTAAATCGATGATCTATATGGATCATAGCTGATAATAAAAAACGGCTATTATCAGCCCGAGTCAAATTCGTCGTCTCTATTTCAATACAGCCAAACCGCTAGCTACGTTGTCCTTATAACCTCAATATTCTTCATATCAGCATAAGCGATTGAACAGTTGAACAGACTTTTGAAAATTTATATCTCTGGATATGGTTTGTGAGTTACGCAGCTTTGAAGAATGGTGTTAAAGAAGTCACATGACTTAAACCCTTTCCGACACCAAAAGGTTCGGTGGTGTTCCTTCTTTGACAGCTTTGGCAGCGAGACAAGATTTCCAATGGATTTTGACATCGTGTTACAGGCGTATCTCATATAGCTGTCAGATATGTCAAAAACGATGCGTATTCAAGTATGGATTTCTATCGTCTTATGGATTCCCATCATACAATTGTCAATGTGAGTAAACCTACTCACTCATAACGTAGCAGCACACTTGCCCCTCCAGATGCCCTCTTTGAAGCTTGAAGGTCTGGCCCTCCTATTCTCCGAATTAAATAATAATATTTGAAACCGCCCAGTTTTCACTTTCATAGTTCACTTGCCGTATTTGACACTATTGCTATACAGTGCAGCCTTCTCAACAATTTTCATCCCCTATTAAGGGAGGTACTTTTTGCATTTCCTATTCATTTCACAGGTCACTCTGCGCTGCCAGGTAAAATAAATTCGCAGGTAATCCCACTTTCATTTTTCAGTATTAGGATAACAGAAAAAGCAGCAACTCCGAGAAGGTATCTGGTATCGTGGTTCAAATGGGCATGTCTCGTGTGACGTGGGAGTCATAAAACCCTAGGACAATGGAATCACATCACCACCTAAGAACCACTTCGTAGCATCTATGGCGTAAACGCGTAAGTCCTCAAATATGACATCGACACCTCTCATGTGTAGTTGCTAAATGGGGCGTTGAGGCAGCGCAATAATATTAGTTCGTCTGTAAAATGCACATAAAACCAAACCGACTCCAGGGGCAGCTCACAAAATCTCACTTTCGTCCTATGGTATCAGGCCAGCAGAAAAAGAGTAGGTAAGTATCAGAATTTCTGTGCAGATTTTGTATCGATTTTTCAACGGCATCAAATCCAATCGGATTTAGCTCATTTCTGTCACTAAATTTCATTGAATAAATCAATACTCACGCAACCTTCATTCTTATTAGGTCAGGGAGCTCACGACTCTCAAGCTATCCTTCTTTGCATGATGGAAATGTAATCATACTCTTAATCACCATTCAATAGAGAGAAAATCATATGCACAAGAATTCCCGAAACTAACAACAACAACATACCACTAGAACCCTCCCCTCATTGCCACGCCATAGCAATTGGACAATGGACATGTTTCGTCATCACATCACCTTCAACATCAACAACAAAAGTACTACAAGACTACTCAGTAGGTAGCCTCTTGCCCGCACTCCATCAACATCATCGTCATCCAAATCCAGCCATACACCTACTACAGTTTTCTGATTTGGGAGCAATGCCAGCCAGAACACACTGGAGAACTATATCTACACAGATACCACCCGAACAGCTGTTGCATATAGCTACCTTCCTTGCACTGCACGCCTCCTTCAACTTATTCCATGTTCTGTCATATTTTTTGGCAGCATTTTGGCGCCAAATTGTTTTTACAGAAATTTCTTCCTGGTTGTGTTATTAGCTTACAGTTCATAATCCAGACGCTGCACAAAATTGAGGCAAGCTAGATTTGGTTTCGGTCTTAGCTTTTCATCATTAATATGCACACTTGGCGCTGTCATTTTGCGAAGTACAGGGTGCCCACAAATATTTTCAGTATTTTCTCAAAGAAATTAATTGTAGAATAATTTGGTTCGAATTATTTTTGGGATGCAATGGATTAGGTGTAGTTTTTAACTGTTCAGTAATAATAGAGGCAGATCAACTCAGGATAAAATATTGCCGGGTACTATCGAAGGTAACAAAGTAACGCAGACTTTAACATGGATGGTACTTCCCTAAACTGGGGTCCTCGAAAGGTATGGACTTTACATTACATTCTGAATTGGCACTATCGCCTTTCGAGTTTCAGAGATCTTGCAAGTTTTTAATCATTTTTCCAATATCATGAGTTATCTTGAAGTTACCAGTTAAAAAAAAATTCTATATAGGCTGAAATTAAACCTCAATGTACGTTGTGTAAGCCAATTTTGTAGTTTTCGGAACCACTCTGTGACTATCAAATACAGAACACAAACGGTCCAACACTTTGCTATGGTGAGAGATGAAACTCAACAAAGGTGAACTCACCGGCACATATATTCTTCAACCCGGTTTTGTTATATGATTGGCTGGTTGATGTATAAACTAAGAAATCGCCACCCTCCCATATGAAATTTTTGGCCCAGCATCAGGAAATCATGCTAGCTAGCAGGTATGTTTTAGGTTCGTGTCTAGGATTTTCATTAAATTTACCGGCAAAAGATGGCACCACATGTACTGTAATGCCAAAATGGAAGAACTGGCGCTCTATTATGGTGAATTTACAGGTTGATGTCTCGAGCGTGGTGAAATCATTTTTGAATAAAATATTTCTGCAGACGACGTTAAACAGGCTTAGTGCAAATAACATTTAATGAAAGTTTACTTCCGTAAGAACTCCCTTCCAATTGCTGGACTCAATTTTTTATCCATGTTGGTTAGGGAGTGCTATGAAAATATTGAACTGGACATAAGCTATGCTGGTTCTTGTACTTGTTTCGACTCAACGAAAGTGATTCGTTTTCTTAGTACAGTGCCCTGCCAACAAAGTAGGTTGTCGGCGCAAATATCGGGTCTGACGTAATTAAACAGCATATGAGTAGGTTGACGTTATACAATGACGGTGGCGCTACGTCATTCGCCCTTTGAAGACTCCATTTTTAGAGCACACTGTGTGCTTTGCTATGAGTCCAGCAAATTCAGTAGGTATACTCGTACTCCTTGAGCTTACACTTACACATACACAAAAACACCCGTTTGGTTGTCGAATTTTTTTTTCAGCAATGGAATCCTCTCTGTAATGCCATCGTAATGACTAATCTTTCTCCAAAAGGAACTGCTTATCAGTATAACTAAAGGGTGGTCCATCTAGTAGTTTATTTTTAAATCATAGATTATTTTGACACTAGACGTATATTTTTGAGAATCTATAGCTAGCTCACTTTTACTTTTACATGCAAATTTTAAATTGAAATTGGCAAGTGGAAATAGCGAAAAATTGCTTGTCAATGAATTGACAAAGAGCGTTTGCCAATAACTGACAAAGAATTTGATTGACAAGTGGAAATAGCTGAATTGTCAAACAAAATGTCACTTTATCTATAATTGACAGTGATAATTAATTGGCATCAAGTTCATTAGTTTGTCAATCAACTGACAAACGATTTTTTGGCAATAATTGTCATAAGTGGAAATGAACTGACAACTGAACTGAATGAAATGAAATAACATAAACGCGAGAGCTGTCAAAATTTGTCAATCAACTGACATGACGTGGGAACTCACCTTAAGACTTGAAACAAATTTCACTCAACCAGCGACCACATAACCGGAGTGGGTTACTAGCCAGCATAATGCCAAACATTTTACCAAGGCTTAAGGAGCTTCGAATGAATTTTGAGTTTTCAATTATTTTACTCTTTCCACAACCATGAACGTTAATGTTTGCTAAAACGGGGATTTCCATAGATGAACAATATTTTTCAAGCCAAGATTGATTATAAAAAAGTTAAGTTAAGTTTAAGTTAAGTCCTCTGTAAGCAATTCTTTGTCAGATGAAAAATAGTTCGGAGTGTACAATTTAAAAAAACCTACAGAGCTGAGCGCAGGGTAATATTTTCAAACCAAAAGCAACTTACGGTTGCAGTTCTTATCCCACAATGAACTAGGAATTGGGATGTTGTCATAGTTTGTCAGTAGGTCAGTTTGTAAGTTGTAAGTAACAAACTGCCTTGCATCGACTTTCAACGTCTCGTCTGCTTAAATCACTCAATGGGAACGGTTTTGTCAGAAGTCGTCCTCCATTACGGTTCGTATCAAAAACACAGTTTATATTCCCTAAGTATAGAAACCAGAAGAACAGACTATTCAGTAGTTCTCCCCACCTCGGAAAACACTCAGATATGACCACTCCACCATTCATCCAAATAAAGCTATTGAAACCCAAATAAAATTATCTACCTACGCCCTACTAGTGTTTACTGATGTGGGAGCAATCTCCATGCATGAACACAAACCAGAGATAAAAGACCACCAGCTTCGGCCAAAAAAGATAATTCCATAGAGAATTCCTAACAATCGCTATCATTGGTATTTGTCGTTTAACTAGAGGTTATACCGGATGTTGTGTGCAAATTTCAGCCTTCTACGTCAATTAGTTCTTGAGATAGACCTAGGTACAAAATTGGCTTAGTTGATTCGGACAGACATCGTACCTAGCGAAAGCAATAAGGTTCCTCCATATGGAAACGGAACCTTAAAAATTAGCATTATAGGATACACCATCCCACTTCCTGCCTCAACTGTATATACGTCAAAAATAGGCAACGCGCATAATAAGCGTGCGCGCCGTTACCGCAATAGAACCGAACTGTCTAAACTAGTTGAACACCGCCGCCGGGGCATTGTGACTGAGCCAAATTTTTCGTGCTATGGTATCAGGCCAGCAGAAAAGCAGTAGGTAAATATGGGAATTTCTGTCAGGATTCCGCATCGATTTTTCAACGGTTTCATCTGTCACTGAATTTCATTGAATAAATCAATACTCACGCAACCTTCATTCTTATTAGGTCAGGGAGCTCACGACTCTCAAGCTATCCTTCTTTGCATGATGGAAATGTAATCATACTCTTAATCACCATTCAATAGAAAGAAAATCATATGCACAAGAATTCCCGAAACTAACAACAACAACATACTACTAGAACCCTCCCCTCATGGCCACGCCATAGCAATTGGACATGTTTCGTCATCACATCACCTTCAACATCAACAACGAAAGTACAGGACTACTGAGTATCAGTATCAGTAGGTATCCTCTTGCACAATATAAAAATATCTTTTTTTCCCACTCACACCACACCGCACTCCATCAACATCATCATCATCCAAATCCAGCCATACACCTACTACAGTTTTCTGATTTGGGAGCAATGCCAGCGAGAACACACTGACACTGACACTACTTTCATATGGGGTTTTCCTTCCCCTCCACTTATATATTCAATTCTTGGTTAGTGTATTAGCTTTTATTTTCATTCATAAATGTTGCACTGGTTTTGATCCTCGTTTTAACTTCTGAAATTGCACACACGGCGCTAGTGCTTTCCAAAGTATATGAAGTATGGTTTGAAAATAATTGCAGTAAATTTTATTCTTTCATTTCAAAAGACACTTGCCTTGCTTCAGTAGCCATAATGAAGTTTTTCGATCAAAATTTAGTAAAAACGTATATGTATAATACTCACTAGGTAGTTTGACAAATACTATGTCAACTGCTTAAATATGTAGGACATCTCCATAAGGAAAAACCAGCTCAATAAGCCTAGTGGCATTTAGAAATGATACGAAGAGTTAGTCGGGAATAGGGCGTTTCAGAGGGGCACCCTTCAAGTAAAACTGCATTTTAGGGTACCCATAAGAATCTCACCGATAGCTGGAAGCAGATGCCGTCCTGTCTAGAGCAGAGAAGAGAGCAATTGCTTACCAGACTATACTGATGTAAATGCGAATTCCCCTTAAAGCCAGATGATCTCGGCTTCTGTGGTCAGTCTGTCTTGTTTATATGCAATTCCAAAGATGAACCCACAAGTTATCGTCTTTACTCAAAATAGAACCTTGTAAGAAGTCTTCCGTTTCCATGTCCGACAAAGTGTTATATCCATATGATGGTTATGCAAGAAACCGATGCTCTGAAATTTCATAGGTGCTCACTGTGGGGTAAGAACTCAGTTCATCCTTCAGGTAATTGTTTCAATTCCAATCCAATCCAATCCAAATCTATTCGTTCTCCCAATGAGCCTACATCTATAAAGACTCCTTTCCTTTCCCAGCTTTACGTCTTTGCAATTGTCAGTCGGAAGGTAAGGAATTCTTAGTCCGATGCCTTTTTCGTCGGGTATCTCGTCAATAGAAGGGAAGTTCGCTCGGATTCAGGCTCGATCTCTCTTTTGTAACAACTTCGAGCTTCGCACACGGCCAAACTTATATAGATATCTCAAGCTCTCTCATCATTTCTAGCGCTAAATTTGATGCGCCCCTGATGTCATCACCTATCGCAAGTGACAGAAGGTGACATCTTTACCACCATTGCGATTTTGGCCTTGAGATCGTTACTGAAAGACCTTTGAGATGTGACATTGGATGATCTTGAGAGGTGCTGTTGTATGGTGTACCTTAGGGCCCTTGGGTGCCGACAAGGGTTCCTCACGTAATTATATACAGTATCCAACAAATTTCAATTTGACACACACAAGAGATACAAGTTATTAGATAATAAACAGAATAGTCACTATTATCATGGAATTCACCAACTCCCGTCGAATCCTCAATACGACTACGAATACAAGTAGTAATAACTGAGGCTAGTACTAGTACCGCAGCAGACAGTTTGCATAGAACAGCACACGCACCAGCACGGCAGCGGTAGTTAAATAGAGTGCCAGATAAAAATCCCCGCAGCCACAAGTGAAGGAATAATTCAGCTCAGCTCAGATACATGTATCGTAACCCTTCACTGGCCAACCGTATAAAAATATTATATACATACTCAGCTCGAACACTTTGTATGCATAGTTCGACTGTGGTATACTTAGATGGACTTCCTTCGTTAGTTAGCAGCACACCGGTAGTGCGCTTTTGATTGTTTTACACGGAATAGCTTGAAGATCGTGGTTGGAAAGGTAAATAAATCATCGTGCCAAGCAATTATGTGTAGAGGAAACTGTGCAGTAAATGCCCTGGTAAGTGCTAATAAGTTGATGGTTAAAATGGTTCATGGTTTGGCACCTAAGCGATTGTGCGATGGTGGAAGTGCAATATGAATTATATACCTACATAATTGTAAAATTATTGCAGGAAGAAAGGCAATCAACAAATAGTGTGATGAAGCATGTATCTTCTACAAATTAAAGGACTTTTGAGAGCGAACTGCGAACGAGCGAAATGTGAAAATGTGTGTTTTGGGGTTATATTCAAAAGAAATTTTCAAATCAGTTCTTGCAGACTTTTTGATACGAAAAATTCCCATACTGAAGGCTGAAACTTCCCTCTTTTTCACTTACTACTAAAAAAAAAAACTTTAAATTGCCTGAAAATATCTAAAGGACCTGAAATATAACTTTTCGAACAAAAACGTGTAAAAGGGGCAACAAGTGTGTTTTATTTCAATTCAGTGGGAACAAAAGTCGCGTATCTCGGAACCTCGAAGATGACCGAAATTCCACTGTCAGACCAACAAAAGATGCGAAATAATTTTGGACCTGCTTTGCGTAGAAATGTTGTATCGGAAAGCAGACATATTGTGGAGACTGTCGAGGCTAACAAAAATACAAAGAGTTAGGCCCTAGTTATAGCTATCATTGAAATGCATCGTTGGAACAAATCAGTGGAATGGTGGTTTCATATTTTTGACAAGTCGTTTATAGCAATCATTGAAAAATTCCTGTCAGTGGAAGTACCTGTCAGTGCCTTTTCAACAAACAAGTCTAGGTTTTGAGGTTAGAGTTGATCATTGAAAGCAAAACTGACGGCTGAGAATATAATGAAAATCGAACACATCAGTGAAACGATTGAGTTCCAAATTAGAGAAACGAGAATCAGCTGTTCATTGAAATCGACTTCGATCAGTGAAATAATAAAATTGGATTTAAAGAAAAGTTTTAATCAGAATTAAGTAATTTCTTTCGTAAAAAAATTCAAAAATTGATACCAACTAAAGCCAATATTGTTTAATTATTCGTCTTAAAATCGGAAAACAAAATTTTCAATGATAGCTATAACTAGGGCCTTACAATTGCTGGAATTGTCGGTAACATGGTCATTCACTTTTCGACTGTCCTGGCTATTTTGTTTCAAATGTGACAAAGAAAATATTACTTCGCCTAAATGATGCCCTCGCTGTTCGGAAAACGTGAGAAAGAGCAATTCGGCTTTCGGGATGAATTGCTCTCGAAACAAGAACCCGGACAGTCAATAGAGAATTCCATCATAAACAACTCTGGCCTTGATTGCTCTCGAAATTGACGTACATAGTATGTATAGTAATTCCTCTAAATTAGAAAGCACAAAACCAGTTAAAATTGTAAATCAAAGTCATGATCACAGGTCTGGAAATGGATGTAATCGAAGAAATCACTTGTCCATGGAATTCTCCAGTGGTTCTAATCCGTAAACCGGGCATGAATCGATTATGCTGGGACTATCGGAAAGCCAACAAGGTTACAAAAAAAAAATAAAAATTCATATCCACTTCCTCATATAGAAGGATTGCTAGGATGTCTTTCAGATATTCATTACCTAGTGTGGATCGGAAATATGCCTTTTGGCAGATCCCGTTGGAGAAAGAATCCATGTAGACCCTTATATCAGTTCAATATTATGCACTTTGGCTTATGCAATGCCAAATCATGCCACATGAACTGAAAGAAAACATATTTTTGTATTTGGATGGCCTTCTGATAATTTCGAGAACTTTTGGCGAACATCTTGTGAGATTGCGAATTGAGAAATACAGGTTTCAACGTCAAAAAGTCAAAATTTTGTTTCAAGGAACTGAAGTACCCAGGCTATGTAGTAGGAAATGGTTGTCATAAAACGGACCCTGGAAAATTAACCGCAATGACTTCCCATATCCGAAGTCCGGTCGTCAGGTAAGACGTTAGTATAGTGAATTGGGGGAAACACCAAAAAAGAGGAGCAGAATACCATCGTAGGCTATCCTCCCTTTTCGGACCGTGCGTCGCGTTTCAAAAACGAATTACAAAACTTAACAATTTCGGGCTCCTCTCTTAACATTTCTCTAGTAAACAAGAACTAAACTACAGACATGAAACTACGTAACACAGTCCGGATGTAGTTGGTGGCGCGAAAGACTAAATCTTAGTCTCTCCCAGATCACTGCATCGTTTTTCAGACAGAAGTTATGGCGATAAAAGAAGCCTTGCCCTTATCTTGGCTGAAAGAAAACGTTATATCCGTATCTTCTCGGCTAGTCAAGCTGCAATCAGGTGCCTGGAATCAGTCTCTGTTTGGGTATACAAATGCAGACAAGGGTAGTCCTGATGGGTAGTACATTTGAATTTGAATTTGGTTTAAAAAATCGTGGAAAATAGATATAATCTTGTAATCTAGCATCGTTGGCTCGTAGGACCATAATTTTTATAACTCAAAGAAAGTTCACAGCGAAAATACTTTATAGAGTAGCCTAAACCCACAATATGAGAAGGTCAATACAACCCTCCATGTTATAACAGCACAATACATATACAAATAGTTAAACACCGGACATTGAAACTATCTCGAAATTATCTTATAATAATTACAATTTGAATGATTCGGTTATTATTCGAGGGACCTCCCTAAGGAAGTCCCCTCTTCTATTGAAGTGAAGAATTAAAGGGCTAATGTCGCATCGTATCTCTCCTTTATACGCTTATAATTGTGCCAACGGATATGTGTTCCTTCAGGCATAACGCCCGTGCCACTCTTGCCAACATTTCATACGTTTTATATAATAAAATTGCTTTTTATTTCCCTCTTGCATTTTATGTAAAAGAATTCTATAACTCGCGAGAATGGCTAAGGAGTCAAAAAAAGGAAAACATTAAAGACAAGGGCACAACAACACAAGCTTAATTAAAGTACATATATACGTGTAGGTAGGTATGGGTACCTAACCTAAAGAAATAATGTTAAGACGGACAATAGTACAAAGGGGTAAAATTTGTTACTGTTGACGATGGGGAGGACGATGTTGGCGGTCGTAAAAACGCACTTCATTACCATATCGCTATATTCATTTTCGGACAAAGGGTTGTATTGGGAACTTTTGGGTCGTTGTATTCGCAGTGGAATTTCCCTTCGTCCTATTTTTATTCACTAACAATGATGTTGGATATTTCAAAATTATTAAGGCTGGGGGGAGCAGACTTGGTGGAGAGAATAAACCAACTAATCTCCAGGACTTGATCGGAAGAAGTAATATTAATGATGAATTGAAAAGGAGACCTTTTAAGCCGCACAATCAGTCTCTTTAACTTCCCATACAAAATGCTGTCTGCCGTGTTGTGCGAAAAAATAAAACTATTTGTCAACGAACCACAACCGACCAAATATTCACACTACAGCTGATCGAAAGCCCCATCTATTTATCGAATTCAAGGCCGCATATGACAGCATTTTTATAGAGCCATGTCTATATAGTTTTGGCGTCCATGCTAAGCTCGTGCGGTTGTGCAGAGTGTCAATTGAGACCACTCGCTGCTCCATTAAGGTCGGAAACAATCTCAGCAAGACCTCTGATGTTAGGATGGATCAACGTGAGGAGCTGTGTCGTAACTTTTCCAATCCGACGCCAGTGGCATAATTTTTCACAAGCCTGTCCAATTACTTGCATACGCCTATGTACATTGATATCACTGACAGCTCTAACTGGTGCTGGTATAATAATATGGATTTAGGGCTCAACTGTCAACTCCAACATTGAGGAATCGAACTGAACGTCCTCAAAACAGATAGCTTTAACTTTGAGGTAGTAAGGGAAAAACAGTATTTCGTCAGAAATCAATACTGAAGAATAACTCTTAACAATCGCTGTTTCTTTGGGCGCCCATCTCCAGTAAGGACCTTAACATTCCCAGTGTTGTTATGCGCGGTTTTTAAGAGTGGACCCTTTCAAAACCGGATGAAAAAATCTTTCAAAGCAAGATTCTTCGTGATAAGATATTTAGTCCCGTTTATGAATAGACTAGATTCAATGATAAACTGTTTGAGCCGCACAACAACATCGATCTAGTCAAAAAAAAAATGGTTGAGATGGTTAGAACGGGATCCCTACGTTATCCCTTTTTCCAAAATCGCTTATTGGACATAATCTCTCTTTTTGCAAAAATCCCACAAAGCAAACTAAACTTTGCATATACCCAACCTTGCAACTACTCCAAATCCTACAGTGACCCCAAGCAAGGGGGTTGCATACGTATCTCACTTTTTAACACCATTTTTAGGTGTCGCGACGACAGTATTAATAGCACCAAATCTAGAAATGGGGGATTTTCTCTTAGGGTCTTTTGGAGTAAGGGATTTCAGCACACGGGATTTTATAAAAGGGATTTTGGAGAAGGAGATTTTATCATTAACCCGGCTAGAACAATGTCGATCGAATGCTCCGTCCCGCTGAGTCTTCTAAACCTTCCCTGTCCCCCTAAGAAGGTAAACTTTTGTAAAAGAACACTTTGTCTAAGGTGGGTACATAAACAGATAACCTCAACCAACTAGAAGTGCACGTGTTACGAGCTGCCACACCACATACATTTATACATTTTCGAAGTAACACTAGTTTCTATCTGCAAAAGGATAACGTAGAACCTTAGGACCTTTCGTCAGAGTCCAAGGTCCTACCGAAGATGTCAAGATGTCACCCTTTAAAGCCACGTTATAGTCATTGCAGTCATAGCAACACTTTAAAATTTTGAAACCTTCCCAATTTAGTTTGAAAGCAGGACTTCTTATAGTCATCTCTTTTCACACTCTCCCGTTGGAGTGTACTGGAGACTATAAACAATTTATAACAGAGTACTCGTAAATCGTTGGCAAAAATGTAAATCGTCTTCAAATAGGGCACTTTATTTTCCCTGTTGTCCCGTTTTTCACATGAAATTGTCTCGAAAACTTTTCCAAAGTTGAAGCTTAAAAAAAGTAAAAATACTACACAAACTGAACAAGTCCGCATCAAGACCCATTCCGACACCAAAAGCTACGGCTATCAAGGCGACAAAGTTTTCTAATTAAAAGCAAGCGAAACTTTTCTATTTCTATAAATCTGCGCGTCGACGACACATTTCCTTATGTGTGTCTGTTGTGTGTGTGTGTGGTATGCGTACACTGCATAAGGCAACAAAGATACCAATTATATACATCAAAAGTATACTTCTTCGTCCAATTTAAAAATACAAATTCCAACATCAGACCAATTTGATGTCGAAATTAGATTTTGCCAAAGGATCCTCCTGTCATATAAATAAATCAAACACACGGGAGCACCACCAGCTATGCTCTCGCTCATCCACTAAAAAAAAAAAAGGACCAAAGGAAAGAAATGCAAAAAAAATAAATAAATCCAAAAATTCAAAAATCCTTTTGATATTAAAAGGCAACTTGCATAATTGAATTTTCCATTAATTTAATGGCAAACAAAGTGATAATGCTGCCGCTGCTGCTGCGCCATGGAAGGATGTGGTGGTTGCAGAACATTCTGTTTCAATGGCATATCCCATTTGGGCATTGCCACCGCAAAAGATACCGAGATCTTGTTGAGGCTGCTGTACTGTAACTGTAGTGATGCTGTGTGATGTTGGGTGCGGTGTGCTTAATGGCACTCGCTGGATATGCTCGTAGATTACTCATGGAAATCTGTTTTACATATCTCGAGTGGTGGATGGGTGGGCGGCAGGAAAATTGAAGCAAATAAAGGGACTTGTGTGATGATGGTGATGTTAATGACGACAACGGTATACCGAACACATTGCACGTGGTTGATGGTAGTTCACACCATCGCATCATCATGGGGGTGGGAATGGAATGCGTGGAAGATTATTATGACGATTTATGATTTTATTTATCTATATGGGTTTGCATCTAGAAGCCACGCCCCGCAAATCTATAGGGATTCGACTGCACCCTTTGAAGGAATATTGCTGAAAGTGAATCGACGACCCCCCTCCCTCCAAGAGGGTATATTGTCTTAATCTGCCTTTTGAAGTCCCATACGAATGAAAGAAACCACTTAAAGTTAAGTGTATTACCTTTCACTTAGTAACATCGTCGGCGGTGGTCGTCGTCTTTGGTGGTGGTGGGTGGCGCTGCCACTCTGGGGTGGTATTTAAATGTTTTCATGAATGTGAGCTTTAGAGGGTTACTTGTGGTATCTAGTAGAT
Organism: Cheilosia scutellata; assembly: GCA_955612985.1. NCBI lineage: Eukaryota > Metazoa > Arthropoda > Insecta > Diptera > Syrphidae > Cheilosia > Cheilosia scutellata. The sequence continues at coordinate 8,553,204 of OY015315.1, read as the reverse complement.
GTAATTGGTAGGCAAATGGATATTAAAACATTTTTTTTTTAGAATATTCGGTGGTATCTGTGGAGGGGTGAGTTATGGTAATTTAAGTAGCATAACTGCGTTGTTGGGAAATTTGGCGGTAGAAAATATTACAGAAGATTACTTCTATAGATTATAGATACGTAATTGCGTTGATATCTGAGATTAGGATTGGTTTTTCATGAATTACCCCCAATTCAGGTATTACTCAAGAAAGGACAAGCGCCACCTACGATTCCACAAAAATCTGTAAACGCTTTAAGCGGATTGTCAATAATGAAAAGACGCAGTTGCTACGTAACCAACATCATTCTGTGCTGAAATTTCAATTTTTCAATTTCAAGTTTGCTAAAATTTTCTAAAAACAATCATGCGCCGTACAAAAATATGATATAAGGAATATTGATATAAATTTTACAAATTAATAATAGTTCAAAATGTAGGCTCATAAATTAACCCATATTTTATTTAGTGGTTCTACCAAACCAAACATGAAATGGTTGTAAATCTTAAGTTACTTAAGATGTTTTTCCGTTTTAAATTTAAATTTTATTTAAAACTTAAGTCGACTTAAGTTATTTTACCAAAACAAAAATTCATTTTTGAGCCAATGATACATTTTTAAACGAAGAAATTAAGACTAAGACATGAAGTTCTTTTTAAAGGAAAAAAGCTACGAAAGCAAAATAAACTAAATTGCATAAATTAATAAAAAAAATTGTTTTTAAACATTAAAAAGGTAAGAACTGTAGTTTTTATTATTCACCATCTGATTCCTACGTTTAAATCCGGATGAAAGTGGGTCTACCCCGATATCTGGAAAAAAAAATCTCGAAAGCAAAATTCTCGAAAAAAAAAATCTAGAAAGCATAATCTCGAATAAAAAAATCTCGATACGTATGGGGATATGGGGTGGGTCTACCCCGATATCTCGAAAAAAAAAATCTCGAATGTAAAAATCTCAAAAAAAAATCTCGAATTTAAAAAATCTCGAACAAAAATGCAACCCCCCTGCTTGGGTTTACTGTCTGGCTATGGGGTGGGTGCAAAAAAAAATCTCGAATTTACTTTTTATTTTCGAGATAGAGTCTTTCGAGATTTTTGTACTTTCTAGATTTTGACCTATTCGAGATTTTTTCATTCGACATTTATCAAATTCATTTTCCAGATTTTGACCATTCTAGATTTAAGTCTAGTTCTAGTTAACGTCATGATCCCGATGAAAGTTGGGTTTTTGTTCCGAAGTTAAATTTTGATAGAAGTTATGATAGCTTTTATCTATAAGAGGAAGAAGGTCTAACAAATCTGTGTTTTTCAATGGCTCTGAGTAGCATATTGCGAGATGCCGCGACATTTCAAATTTAATATTTTAAATTGTTCCTCTTGAGAAAGTGAATTCTTGTATTTAATAACTACGAAGATGTTTTCATATCGAAGCCACTGAACATTTTGCCAGATAAACTTCTTACCACTTTCGTCGACCTTTCTCCAAATAAAGTTTTCCTTAGTAGTACGTGAAAAATCCCTAAATTTGTAAACCCATAATATCAGCGACAGCTTTCAGGGAAATGGTATATATCTCCTCCAATAATGCCAGCGACTCGGCCTTAAAGTGAACGCCTAAACCAAACGTCTTCCACCCCAATTTAGCCAGCGGTTTCTAACCAAAACTTCAAACATTTCCCATAAGAAGTCTACACGTAGCGTCTAAGAAGCCTAAGGATGACAAACCATTCCTTAAGACTTCAGTCTCAGTGATCAAAACGGTTACCCACTTCGATCGTATTATGCAAATCATCTTGTTCTACGTCTCCTGCATCGGAACCTGCGTAGCCAAGGTGTTAGATAATCCAATCGCGCTTTGGGGCGATAAACGGAAGTTACATTTTAGTTGGAATAGATACTATAACCGGTATACTTCAACGATTGGTCAATTAACAGTGCCAGATATGAAATAAGTGCAAAAAAAAAAAAAAAATATCGACTTCCAAAGCAAATCCTCTGCAGCGATACACGTGAGGTTAGACCACGAATTAGCTAGTCACGAAATATTTTCATATCTTTATACTTCTCGAAAAGATACAAAAATAAAAACAAGCAACGAATTCGCAAAAAGGAATAATCATTGAAATTGAATCGATTCCATCGACAAAGATGAATAACAAAAGAAACTAAGCACACACCAACAGCGGCCGGCGTTGTCTTAGGAATGGTAAACCTCTGGCGGCTTTGGAATGCGATATCTCGAGCTATAGTGACGTTTAATAGCAAAGTATCTTATATCGGCTGTGGTCGTCGGTTTTTGTCTATTTCTGTTCGATTTTCGTTTATCTTATTTGCGGGCATGTGGGGGGACTTGTTCTGGTATTGAAATTATGAATATATTCGGGTTCTTTGCGGTTCGATATACATACGAGTATAGAGGGAATAAGAATCCTCTTTTAATGTATTCCTCATATGAAAGTGTGACGCGGATGCTAAGTTTCAGGGGTATGAGACATTTTAGTAACTAAACAAAGAACTCTGTCTGCCTGTTTGTGTTTCAAGCTGAAATTACTGCTATAACCCTAGCGGCAAAGGACCTAAAGAGACAACACATTGCCGACAAACAAACCACTATATACTCTGACAGCCAAGCGGCCATAAAAGCCGCTTGGAGTCAGTCGTGGTGAAGTCGAGGGCAGTAAGTCACTGCAATAAATACATGGACCTGGACCTAGGCTGGGTACCAGGTCATATGGATATTCTGGGAAATGAAAAGCCGGATGAGATTGCAAGAATCGGGTCAAAAATGCATGCATCAATGACCCTAGAATCTGTATGAACTCCATTAAGCACGCTTGCTGCGAAGGTTGACATTGAATCCTTGAATAGAACAAACCTACGCTGGAACAATCTCAGCACCTGCAGGCATGCGCAAAGGAATTATTTCCAGAAGTGAGCAAAAAGAGATCCAAATTCATGATCAAAATCAAGAAATTGCCGTCAACCATGCAATTTCAACCAGCAGGCGGGAAACGAGAACGGGCTTCATTGATGACGGTAAATGACTGTCAAATTTCCAGCCGTTTTTCTCATGACGGACAGAACGTCGAAGATGCAGTTTTTGGTAGATCTAAGGGCTCGGACGTTTCAGTTTTTCCACACAACGGTACACTCTCTTCGCCGCCAATGGAACCCCGATACCAACCTACGATTTTTGTGCTTTGCAGTTGAACTTAGGTATAGGACTACGCGTCGTGATTTCACGTGGCGTTTTGTGGTAGCTGAAGTCAGTATCATAGGTGCTTATTTTCTAGCTTTCTTTCATCTTCTTTTGGACACAGCAGCTTGCTTGACGGAATCACTGGACTCTCCGCACTAGGTTGTCGCTCAAACAGTATCTCAGTTTGATTCGACCAGATGAAAGCTTCAAGAAAATTCGATATTCCACTGTTCATCACGTCAATGCAACAACAGGTCCTCCAGTTAGCTGCAAGGCGGAACTTTTGGCGCCTGACAAGATGAGAATCACAAAAAGTGAGTTTGAAACAATGCATTGTTGCTCAAAATGGGAATACCTCGCCGTTCTGAAAGCTGCTGGTCACCTCCACTCCAATCCGGCGATTGGCGTCCGTGTGCGTCCGTCGTTACCGCGTTTTAAACGACCGCACGATTCCAGCCAACTACCCTCCATCGTTACACCATTTGGACTTTTCGAGTTCATGTTAATGACGTTTTGACTCCGAAACGCCGGCCGCCCAAACCTTTCAGAGGTTCAACGACGAAGTCACAAATATGATCTCGACTTCTGTTTTCCCTACGTAGATGACATTTTGGTGGCATCGGACGCCGACACCCACCCAAAGTTATAATATCTTTTGCACTGTCAGTGCACACACAGCTGAGAGCTACGACGAACTTGACTTCTATGAATCAGGCTAGCAAGGGTGTGTAAAGTTTGCGAGGTCCAAGGAATACTTAAATTTGTTTACGAAAGAATTCAGTAAAACTCGAGCTCATTATCTTGGTGTGTACCTCAATCTCGGGCAGCGAAGATCTGCTAAAACTGATTGACACCCAGAATCGTTTAGTCGATTCGAAGAGCTGGAAATACATAAACCATTTGCAACTAACACTACCGTGGAAGAAAAGGACCTCGGAAATTTGGCATAATTATCGACCGCAGTTCATTTTCATGAAGAAGTCTTACATCAGCACCAAGTTCGAGCTGGGTCCCCTCAAAATGAGGTTGCCTCAGTTAAGTGGAGTTACTCTCAATCTAACATTGGAAGCGATATATCGCGTCCGAGAGCCCTATGAGCCATATGCTCAATAAAGTACAAATATCTCGCCATAGTTAGCACTACAGGAGCTGTAAGAAGTCCGCCTCTGAAAATAATACTTAACTGTTAGAACTGTCGAAAATCATTAAACAACTTCAGCAACTAATATGGAAGCGAACGAGATCTGGTGATGAGCTAGAGTACAAGGGCAATCAGAAAGACTATAAGTCCACTTTATTGTTTGTTTACAAATACGAAGTGAATCATAATGAACGCTTAACTGATCCGAGTGGAAAGAGTGCTGGCATGCCAAAAAATCTCCTCCGTCAATCGTCCACAACCCCGTTGTGGCAAACCCCTGCCTCATTGAACTGTTCTATGGCGCACAATTGAAATGTTGCATTCGCGTGCTGCGACTAACCTGCTACCATACAACACATATACATTTATGGAAGCACCCAATGATATGGTATGTATAATGAAGGCTGTACAATGCATTTGTTTACTTATTAAGTGCATAGCGAATAGGACGTCTCTCCCCCGCCGCGCACCGCTTTAGCCAGGCACCGTCGTCGCTCTTCAAAACGGCCAGCTGCAACAATCGGGATTTTCCTCATCTTCCTATGGATGCTGCACTGCAGTGAGCTGCAGAGCTAGCGCTTCCTTGTTAATTGTTTTGTCTTCTTTTGTAGATACAATGACGATGATGGTTCTCTTTCTCTTATAGGGACAACCAAAGTGCATCCCATCGAACGACTCCTGGTTACCCGCGCACAAAATTTCTCCATTCATTCATTGATAATATTTTTAATATTATTGTTTATCTTATAGTGGACACAGAGAGAGAGAGAGAGAGCGGGAAGATACACGGACAACTACGATCGGGGATGGTAACGTTAGTGCGCAGGCGCACCACTCTGCTGCATAATATTGCGCATACGAATATACATATTTCTATTGTGTTTGCTTGGTGGCCTCCAGCTATTGGTAATATTGTGGTGCGCTTCTGAAGCAGCTACCACTGTTGCTCCAGAACACGTAAACAATCGAAGAGTGGCCGTGGATACTTCCACTGCCACGTTCGAAAGACACTTGGCGCATAGGGCGCACAGCACACCACAAGTGACCACTCTATCACTTTCGGCAATGCTGGAGCAAATCGTTTGTACACCAGACCCCCGAGAACACGTCGCTAATGCGACGCGACATATACGATACTCGTACACGATGCGAAGCACCATCTTAAGATAGTTTTCTATTTTTCTTTGCGATTTCGTATTTTGTCCTCTGATTTAAAAATCTATTTTGCTTGTGTAATTTGCAGGGGAAACGAGAGACGACATCAGCCCAAGACTGGTCGTAGATTTGTTATAATTTTCAAAATCGAAGGTCCTCAACCTATAGATACTCAGCTCGATGAAACGGTAGTTCAGGTCAAGGAACGAAACTGAAAGAATTAAAAAAAAAAAAAACCGAACCCTGACTAAGGGGTCAATAAAATAGAAACCCATCATCAGTGCCCAACAATGGGGCAATAACACGTGCTACGAACAACAGACAAAAAAAAAACACACGACAACCGGAGAGGGTCTCCTTATCATTTGTGATCCACATTACACCTGTTGTCCTTATGAGCGCGGCACTGCTCATCATCGCTATTGTTCACGTCATACGGTCGATGGTCGATACTATGTACAAGAACAATGGGGGAAGGAAGAGATGCAATCGCTTTAGATGTGTTGAACCCGCTACTGTGTTTATACGAGTTCGTTGGCTTGGCATAGTTTGGATAGGTGCGCGCGCACCATCCTTTTTAGCTGCATCAGGTACATAAATATGTATATGCGATGCGTGAATGAATTGTAACGTAAAATTAATTAACTTTTGAAACGGCTCGAGACGGCTGTTGGCTGTTGGCTGTCTTCTGTGTAGGTATGTGACCAAAAAGAAGAAGAGGCACACACAGGCAACCTCATCAAGTCAGCTGTAGCGGTTTATTTATTCGATTTGTAAAGGCCATCAAAACTATCTTAGATTACTTACTTTTGATGATTATTGGCCAAGAAACTGATGGATGAACTCTGCACCCTCGTGGGAATTATAACAGGACACATGAGAAAAAAGCGACTGTCGGAAGAAGAACTTAGAACTCAAAATAACTTAGGATTTTTGCTTGATTCCGAAAAAAACACAAAATGGCACCTTTCAAGAGGAAAAGAAGCTTGATTTGGATAAAATACTGACACCCAGTCAAAGAAATATTAATATCTGGGACTAAATTTGGCTACCACGGGGAAGACACTCAATAAAGTGAAAACACTGGGATGCCATGCCAATACACTAAAGTGCTACTGGGAATTGACTCAATGGTATCTTGTGGTTGAGGAATTTGCCAGTTAAACGATTCTAAGAATGGCCAAAAAGGAACAGGTAGAGGAAGCAATTCGACGCGCTAATTAAAAATCAATCTTATCTTGGCTTTTCTAGGGACTCGTACATTTCGCTCTAAAATGTCCTCCCCCAAGAAATAAGCCAATTAACTTAATCAAATTCTCAGAAGGGTTTGTTCAATCTTATATAGGTACTATATAGCCCTTCGGAGCAAAAAAGATCTGAATTTATAATTCTTCGAAATAGATGCAACCTAATTATTGAAGACAACTTACAACGAAATAGTCACTAACATATAGTAATTGGATGTCCTAACGGCTGACGCGCATTGTGGTCCCTGGCAAAGGCAATCAGTAATAACTTTAGTTGCTCTTCCTTTCCACCTCTAGTAAAAGAAGACGGCACGCTACAACACCTAAAGAAAAGGCAGATATTTTCGCTAGCAGTTTTCAGACAATTCCACCCTAGATTCTTCACAACTATAGAGCCACCAGGCAGAAGTAAAATTTCGACCTCGAATAATTCAACGCATCCCTAAAGAACTAGATTGCAATAAGGCAACTGGACCCGACGGAATCCCGGCTATAGTACTCAAGAGATGTGCACCTGTATACTATGTAAGCTGTTTAGCATGTGGTACTCCCAGAAGACGTTTCCTTCTTGCTGGAAGACCACTCGCATTCAACCTATTCAAAGGAAAGGGAGGAAATGTCTGCCACAAAACTATCGTCAAATAGCATTACTTTCAATGCTCTTAAAAGTAATGGAAAAGGCAATAAATGTCGAAATAATCAAATATATAGAAGGCCACCGGTTAATCAACGACAGGCAATACGGATTTCGGAGCCGTCGTTCCATTGGAGACCTGTTGAGCTACGTAACGCACTTATGGACGCAAGGAATTGAACAACACGGCGAAACCAGAGCCGTACTCTTGGACATATCAAAGGCATTTAACCGATTCAGGCATAGAGCCCTATTAGGCTAGTTAGCGTCTTATGGAACTCGCTTCCTGCGGTTATATTTCCTCAAGACTACAATTTGCAGCGATTTAAGTGCAAAACTAATATACATCTGCAAGCATCTCGGGGCGCTGATGAAGCGTTATAGGGGAGAAGTATTAAAAAGTAGGGGACAATCACTTCGTTGAAAAATGGTTTCAGGCGTTCACAGCGTACGGCAGACAGGATCTTATAGGCAATGCTAAGGAGACTAATGGCACAGTTTAAAAAGTCCCATTCGTCATACTTTCCTTCAACCAAATCTTGGGGGTGAATTGATGTATATGCTCTTCACTACTAGATGGTGTACCTCAAAAGGATCCTGCTTCAATTTTTTCACCTAAATTTCTTAGTATTTCATTGAAAGCAACAGCTAGCGTTTCGCTTATAAAAACACACATGTATATGTATACGAGCCATTTGCATCACATAATTTCTAGTCCACATTCTCTCTTCACTTTTTTGTCATCATGTCTTGCTTCACGTCAATTTTCTAATTTCCCATATATTTCCCATCCGGTGTAATGTGGAAAATATATATTTCTTTTAAATGCGCTCGCGTTCGCTTGAGCTTGCGCGCGCGCGAATGCTAAAAGAAAATAATAATAAATTAATGAAAATAATTTCGTAATTGGAATCGTGGCTCGTGGCTTCACGCTCTAAGAAACTCTTTAAGTCAGCGAACCGTTTCTTTGACTGTTGCTATATTCTGTCTTCTAAGCTGCATTAAGCATTATGTTATTTAATAAAATAAAATCAGAAACTGCTACCTTAAAAAAGGGGTAGACAGGTGCAACAACCAACAAGACGGTAACACCATTAAACAGTTTCAAATCCAATACATGTTTCAGGGCCTGCTGCTTATAAGTGAGGTAGGTACGTTGAGAGGTATACAGAAAAAGTTCGTTCCGACGGTTTGAATATTATACAGTGTTGCTCTTAGGGTAGGTTAGGCTAGAATGGGTGTATGGCGCTATGGAGAACATAAGGGCCCATTTAAACAATCGAGAGACTCAACTGGAAAGTCGTGAAGAGCAAAGGAGGTCTTTATAGATGCGTTTGTTAATTTATTTTTATTTATTATCATAAATTTAAATTTGAACCTACCTTAAAAGTTGATAAACTTGAGTTTGGCTAACTGCCTCATTAAGTCACAGGCCTAAAACCTCAGACACTGCAGATGTCATTTTTATTTCGATACAGTTACTCCCACCATGGATTGCGCTTTGTCGGACACTTTGTTTAGGAAGGTTTTTTTTTTTTTTTGAGTGAAGACGAACTTCTTGGTTCTTTTTCGGAATTGGAGAACTTGAACAATGCTCTGCCGGAGGTTTCTCTTTCAGATTTAAGCACTTGTCAGAAGTCAAAAGTCAAAATTTGGAGGGAACTAATTATTTTCTTCCACATACCAATGTGACACAAAGGCGAACTGCTTTTCTACGGAGCTAAGGTTACAATAATCGAATTCGACGCTTCTTGTTCACAGATGTCACTGAACGGTATACTGTTGGTCGGCCCAAGCAGTCATCAGGACGTTTTTACATTGTTGCTACGGTTGCATTGTCATAGGTAGGCGCTGGCAGCCATTTTAAGACAGATCTTAATCCATTCTTCAGATAGACAGTTTCAAAACATTTTATGGAGTGAAGACTATCGAATACTTATTAAGATTTTCAGATTTGTATATATAGCACCTTATGTCAGACGCACAAAGTTAAATACATTTACTCGGAGTAGGGTGGCGAAAATCTAAGAACTGACAACGGAAGCACAGTTTGGAGACACGTATACCCATGTATACACAGTAGATGAGTCGAAATCAAAACGATCAAATTGGTCTTCAGCACATCCCCACCGGTTTCCTTAAGACCATTCGACGGTATCTGGGAGGCAACGGTCAAAGTGGAAAAAAGGCTCTTCTAAGCTAAGTCTGGGCAGGCGCAAAAGTTGGCGTTAGGCAATAACGCCCAAGGAAATAGCGCCCAAATCGATTTGGAAATAACGCCCAAAAAAAAACTCGTACAATTTGTTGTTGCAAAATATTTCGTCATTTTGGGTATTATTTCCTTTCCAGGGTTCGTTTTTTTGACAAGCAGTAAAGCTCAAAATAGTAATTGGATATACATAAACAGTGGAGTAAGTATGGGGGGCATGCTGCCCCCCTTCAACCCCCCTGCTTGAGTTTTCTGGTGGATTTTGGAGTAGGTGTGAGTTCGTACTGTACAAAAACCTTCACTGTATCCAATTTTGCACATACTCCAAATCTGACAGTAACCCCAAGCCGGTGGGTTGCAGGGGGGCAGCATGCCCCCCCCATACGTATTAAAATGCAAATTATTTTTGGGCTTTATTTCCATCTTGTTGTTAATTTTTGGGCGCTATGCATTTTTTTGGGCGTTATTTCCAAATCGATATGGGCGCTATTTCCTTGGGCGTTATTGCCTAACGCCGCAAAAGTTTATTTTGATGAGATCGTATCACCGCTCTGGTATAAATCGAAGGCTGCAGGAAATAAGGCCCCAAATCTGACAGTAAACCCAGGCAGGGGGTTCCGTTTTTCGTTTGGGGTCTTATTTCATTATGAAATATTCATTAGGAAATAAGGCCCCAAAAAAGGAAATAACACCCCAAATTTTATTAAAAATTGTTGTTGTTGTTTCTTGTATAATTTTTTGGGGCCTTATTTCGCAGAGCCTACAAGATCGCAAGTATCGTTGAAAACCGTATACAAAAACAGATATTCCATTATATAGACTTAGGTTTGGTTGGATTAGAAGGCCTACATAAAAAGAAAACTGTCGGAAAATAAAAAAGAATGCAAAGGTACCGGATGTGGCCCTTTCCGAATGCATTCTTTTTCCAGCCTTGAAGAATCCGTCATAAAATTGAAAGGCTTAGTTAGAAACTTCCACAACCGGAACCGAAGGAACTTGCACCTTTGGACTCCAAAATTCATCCACAGTTATGGACCTCTATTGAAGACCCTGAGCTGGTTGAAAACTCAGAGGAATCTGATCAACCGGATGTCTCCATGAGTTCCAATCGAGGGATCAGTATGCGGCGGAATTCCCCGGGGCGGGAGAACATTTTGCCGCCCTCATTTAGCTAGTTCAATTTAAGACTATAATATACAGTAATTCTAAAGAACTTTTCGGCAAGAACAGTCATCGTTATTGTGTATTAAATAATTTCGGGTTTGTTAAGTTAAACTACCTAAAGTTCAACTGAACCTGAACTTGAGTTTAAATTTGAAGTTCAACTCGTCCGGTTTCACAATATCATCTGAACTTCAATTCAATTGAACTCAGTATAACGAAATTGTATGAATATAATTTGGCAGTATTGTCCAGTACTTAGCTTTTATATGAATTTTCCGAAATCGTTCCTTGCCCTTTCTTTCAGAAAACATACTTTTGACACTCGGCAGCTTTGAAATTGAAATATCACTGTGTCAAGTGATCTGAGGTTAGAATACTGTCGTTTAACTTAAACTAAACAATGAAGTTTGTTCAAGGTTTAAATGAATTTTTGAAACCAAATTAATTGCTGAAGAATGTTCTATAAGAAGACCTTATTACGGTTCATTTCGTATAACATCCTCTACTGTACCTTTCTACCAACTTCCATTACAAACAACTTCCGCGATTTTCGTTCTTACCCATTAGAATCGATTCTAATGGACTTGGTCGTCATAAAGTCTACGGTAAAGTGCATTTACTCAAAGACAGATGTTATACAACTTGATCCTCATTCAAAACATTTCTCTTTTGTTGTTCTTTTCGTTCTCAACGATTTAATTGACCAGCTACCGTAAAGATGAATCAAATTCCCAACAACATCAAGTACTATCTTCATATCAATCAGAAGATTGACAGAATGACCATAAACTTGTTGCACTAGAAATGTGCCCCTTTTTTTTAAATTTCCCACCAAAAGGAGGCATAAATCACCGAATAAATTAATGCAGAAAAAAAACAACCCACTTCCGATACGGTCGAGACGAATTTTCCATTTCCGTGCTTCATGAGAAAATCTAGACCTATACGTGTGTTCATTCCGTGACGAAAGGTGCACGTTTTGACTGATCGCGCGGTGCAATCACTAAAAGGACCCTATACTAAAAAACTACTTAACAATCGGTAAAGCCCAGCAAATAGCCAGAAAATGTCTGTCACCACAAATACACGCTACAAGTGTGGAGACTCCAGGGAAGGTTTAAAAAAAAATTCCATAAATGTGTGAACAAAAAAAAAACTAAAACAAAAACAATACCCACCCCAGAGTAAGGCGAATAATTGAACCATTACGAGACCTTATGCGCGCGGATTAGGGGTTGCGCTCGCTCGGATACGGTGCTATACCGAAACGGGTAATTGGCATGCACTTGTTGTTCCAAAGAACCCTCTAAATAATTGCTGATATCTTCGCAGGATGCAAACGAGGGGTGGTGGCAGTGTGGAAAGTCCCCGAAAAAGAGCGTCACGTGCATTTCATTAGATTTATGTTCGAGTCGGTAAAGAGTGTTGGGATATTTGGTGACGACTGCCACTTAATGGATATCTTGACTTGTTATAGTCGGTGGGTTCTTAAATTAGAATTTTGTCATGGGTGGGGTAACAAAGTAAAGCGATGCGAATAGCTAGACATCCAAACATTGACATCCAGTAATGAACATGCCTAGACTTTAGATTTAGTCATGTTTACTTTGATCCTATAGCTTCAATACAACCCTATAATGACTTGTCCTATTGTTTGGCGAGGAAGTTCATCGTCTAGTTTGAATTGGTTCTACCGGTGGTGGAGGTACAGATCTTGCGTCCTTGCACAGTTTTCTGGCTGTAATTTCATGTCCGACGACGGAAGTGGTGTTGTTCTATTTTTTTTTTGCTGGCTTCGTGGTCCAAAAGGTCTGCTTTTTCGGGTATTTTTAATCGCAGTATACCGTCGTTATAGAGAAATGGTTCAAATACGAAGCCCTAAGATACGCCTCCGGTGATTTTGTCTTCCTTAGGTCCGTTGGTGCTACTCCTGAAATGGTCTGCCACTGTGTTTGAAAGGTATTTATGTGCTGACCCCCTGTAACCCCCCTGCTTCGGTTTACTGTCAGATTTTGGGCCTAATTTCATTTTTTTGGAGCCTTATTTCAACGCAGTGGGGAGTTATTTCATATTTGAAATTGGGGTAGTATTTCATTATGAAATAACCCCCCAAATTTGGGGCCTTATTTCATTTTCGCTTTTTTCAAACTACTGGGGTCTTTGGAAGGAGGTCCGAGGCTATTAAGATCAGTCTTGAGTTGTTCCTAGGTAGGTAGGTACTTTAGAGAAAGACTCCAACGCGACTAAAACGAATCTGAGTCAGAAAACTCCCCTAAGATGAGATGCCTAGAAGGTGCACTGCCACAGGCTCGGTTTCGTCTTTCAAAAACAATTTCTCGCCATCTATAGATCAAACTCAACTCAACCCAATGTATGACAAAAAAAAAAGAAATGCGGAAAAAAGGAATCAAAATACAGCTAGACAACAATTTGACTTATTTCTTTGACTCCTTCAAATGGTTTCAGTGTATTGGGTACATTCACCTCAGGTCGATCATCCTTGTCTGGAATTTCCGTATTTTTTTTTTTTTGTTGCATACCTTTCTTTTCGTTTGCTCCTTTTTTTCCCTCAAACATATGATCGAGGGGTCCCTCAGTGCGTGAGGACATTGGGCTAGAACATGAAACTGAAAAAAAAAAACAAAAATACATCTTCTCCCGCCTTTAATGTTGCGGCTTTGTGCACCTGTTACACGTGAGAAGGAAAAACAGTGAGTCAACGCGCATTTCAGCGTTTTGCTGCAAGGAGGGATTATCCTACCTAGATACGTAGCTTCTGCACATGTATACATGCCTTGTCTATACATATATACAAAGGAGCAAGTTTGCTCACCACAAACAAATACGATCACGATCGGTGCCCGGTGGACAATAATCAACTTTTACGTTGAATCTCTTACAATTATTTCTGCCATAAGTCTTGTATTGGCTTCCTGTATTGGATGGCAATATCATCCCCGTGTGGACGGACGGACATACCGATGGGGGGAGGGGTAAGGGCAACTGCCGCAGTCATCGCCTTTCGTTCGGTGAGATACGTTTTGGCGTTTTATACATTTCGTTTCTTACTGTTGCTGCGCTACCAACTTTTTGTGTCTTTACTGTCGATGGTTGTTACCATTGTGCCTCTGTTGTTAACCGTCTTTTGCTTTTCCCTAGTTTTGTGTGTGTGTTTTTTTTTTAATTTTTTGGTTTCTTATTCGTCAGTCAGTCACATCCGCAAAATGTTCAGTAGACCAAATCCAGAAATTTGAAAAAAAAAAAAAAAAAAAAATAGGGAAAAACTTCAATGTAAACATGGAACGAGAAAGAGGGAGAGTTTGCGGTGCATGTGTAGCACATAGGGAAGCAATAACCATCAAAAGAGAGTCCAGCAAAGTCATCGTCTGACTTTTTTTGAAATAGCAGGCAGGAGTGGAGTGCTCTACTGCTTGATTATGTGGTACAGTATTATATAAAAGAACAATTGTTGCGCATACATTGATGGAGTGGAGAGCGGGACCCTAATTACTAACACTTGGCAGAAGGTACACGATCAACAATCACAAATTATATAGAGGGGACTTATGGCCGTTCAAACAAAGACTTGGATCGGTCCCACGAAGACGAGGGTCAAATATCTCTTTGACGATTCTAAGCAAAACTATCTCAAGGCAAAAAAACAAGAAGAAAAAGTTTGTCACCACGATAACACGATCAAGAGACAGTCAGGATGGATTGGTAGAAATGAAATTGGGTAAGTATGGAGGCCAACTGATCCTTTAACTTGATAGGATTGTGCGAGGGATGGGCTAAAAGTTACTAGATGTAGATGCATGTCGATCGGAAGACTCAATAGTCATCTGAGAAAGTGGTCAACCGTGGAACAATGTAGGGCTAAGTTGGCAAGGAAAAGGGCGACCTACACCGCTTAAAGAAGAGTTTTAAGTATGAGTCGAGGAACATTTAATGCCAGGTATCTTATGTAATGAAGATGGGCCTTTTAGAGGCTGGTAAACTATTGCTGAAGGACGCTAAGATAGTCATATTTTGTGGCCGAAACTAGATGGCAGAAGAGTGAAGATCTTGTTACATAAAGCCAGAAAGTTTCCTTTTTTAAGATGGATGTTGGTAGAGAGACGAAAAGAGATATGAAGAGAATCTTCATATATGTATACGTAGCATCGAGAGTTATGACGGGTCCAGTTGAGAAACATACCTATAGGGGCCATTGAAAATGAATGAACAAAATTAACAAAAACCGCTTTTTTACTGACGGACTTACAGAGAAGGCACAAACTGCCAAACTGCTTAGCGTTGAGTTACACCACTTTGATTTCGTATTCCATATCTAGATACTATCTGTTTAAAGGCGCACTAAAAAGACAATTTTTGATATGACCTCCCTGCCTTTTTAGATGGGCTTTTCCATAACTCACTGATCATTACTTGTATTAATTTGAAATTTTGCACTTTGATAGAAAAGTAAAAATCATAAAATGGGTGTTTTGTCGTTTTTCAAAATAATCCCTCATTTTTAAGGAATAACATATTGAAAATATTCACTTTTCTTAAGACCAGTTAATTCTGTATTCTGCATATCAGTTTATTTTAGAAAACTGCAATTTTATACAATAACATAGAATAGAAAGCTATTTAGTATATATTTTAAGAAATTTTGAATTTTCGCCAAATAGCTCGCTTTAGACGGGACAAACTCCAAGGGGGGGGGGGGGGAGGTTGGGTAAGTGCCATATCCAACGCTATGATCTTAAAATTATTTCAAAAATGCCGAAATAAGCTGGTTAACGGGCATGGCAACTTTTATACCTTGAAACGAATACGCCGACAAGTTGACCAGGCATAAAATTCAGCCCCTTTCAATTGCGGAATCAGTTCACATTTCGCTCGAAGCAGTCAAGGCAAAAGGCTCCTAAGAATTCCTATTGAAGGTCAGAGCCTTAGTTAGAGAAGGCTAGCGAACTGTGTCATCTGCAGAAGGACCCACCATCTTAAAAAAAAAAAAACTTGTATAACCGCAATCTTTATGGTCTTCAGGGTGCAGTCAGACTGGTTCACAATACCCTCGGCGCAGTTGTAATGACGACCGAAAAATAAATATCTACACATGTGCCTATCCGGCACTAACTAGGACCAGAAAGCGAGCTCTAGGAACCTCTACTTTGAATCATTTGAGGAAATCTCGAAGAACAATAACCGTGTTTTTTTTCCATCCTATATGGGCTTAGCGAACTTTCCTGTATAGGATTTGTTAGCCCGGATATTCATCATTACGCCTTAGCCCAGATAAAAAATGTGCTACCATTCTACGATTGCTTTAAATGTTATCGAAAATGATATCGATTGTGTAAAAATGAATTGAATTCAACAGGTTGGGATCTAGACGTCTGTTTTTTGTCCAATGCGCCCTAATAGTACCTATCGTGACTTTTCTCTTTCACACCTTTAATGCTAACCTAAAATCAGTAATAGTACTCCAAAAGTCTAAAGTTTGTAACCCCATCACGATGACAAGATTAGGATGCTTAGGGCTATTGGAGATAAGTGAGGTTATACTCCTGTTTTTTGAGGAGAACTAAGCAGGTGAAAAACCTACCCACTTTCCCCAAAGTATTTTATTTCCCTAAAAAATTTAAATATCTTCACTTGGTCGATGAGCCCTCTGTCTTCTATGATGTTAAGGAAGTAGTATTGGGGCTTGGGAAAAAATCTTCATTCCTTAGTGACTGCAAAAAATTTTTTTCAAAAATCTCTTCGCTAATATTTTTTATGATTTTTTGAATGGGATGATCTCAGAAAAATTTTGTATGAAAAGGAGGAAAAAGTGGCTAAAATAGACAAATTTAGCAATTTTCAAAAAACCATAAAAAATATTAGCGAAGAGATTTTTGAAAAAAATATTTTGCAGTCACTATTAGAATTGTTTGAAGAAGCTTTTTGCATCAAAACATTTTTTTTTGGACCGAGGAAAAAAGTCAAAAAAGTTGACTTTTACAAAAGTTCCAAATTTTCAATGGGTACTTAATGGGTTAAGGAAAGTTTTGCATCATTCAAACGGAATTTAAATGACCTTTCCATTGATGCCAAAATTTACATGAAGTAAGTTCAAATTATGAGTAGAATTAACTTTAGTTTTGTCAAAATACTTATGCCGACCAGTGTATATAGCCTTTTGTTTCTGGCCCTACTCGTGGGAACGTGGGAAAAATGGAAAAATTAAAGTAAAAAAAAAAAAAATAAATAAATAAAAATGCAAAAAGAAGATTTGAGATCCCAAAAACTAAGAAGGAAACCGACCCTTTCTAGCTGGCGATATGGAAATAGGCGATGACTACTCTAACCTCAGTCTTTCACCTCCGACTTGAAAAGAGAACTTGAAGAGGTGCTGCTAGCTAGTGACAGTACGGATACACACTCACTGACTTATAGCCTTAATTAAGGTGTCTGGTAGATACTCTCACTTCTGTAGACAAGGGCAACGGTGGGCATGCTGGTACACCCACCAAAACAGAGCAGGGCTACAGTTAGCTGGCTGGTACGCTCACTCTAGAAGCTGGGAAGAGTAGTGCAGTGACTAGTACTCTT
This sequence comes from Cheilosia scutellata, assembly GCA_955612985.1. Classification (NCBI taxonomy): domain Eukaryota; kingdom Metazoa; phylum Arthropoda; class Insecta; order Diptera; family Syrphidae; genus Cheilosia; species Cheilosia scutellata. The sequence goes on along the minus strand of OY015315.1, from coordinate 8,535,846 downwards.
GCTAATATCGATAAGGACAGACCAAGGAAACCGGGAGTACTCCTCCGAAGTCGTTCAGTCAGGAAAAGGTAAGAACACACATCAGTCAAACAGGATACTTTTTTTTTTAAGTGCAAATTTGGCCAATTCAGGAGGTGTGTTTTTACCTTTTAAAGTGCGCCTGGAACAGGACTCAACAGGAACGTGGTAAGGAAACTTAGAAACTCACAAGTGAAACTAGTTTAGAAAAGAAATCAGGGAAAGAAGTCAGGGAGAAGTTCCAAAGCAAAAGGAGCAGATCTGATGACGTGGATCTTCAATTCGATGACGCTGGATGGGATAGCGGCCGCAAGGTTGTTGCATGTAGGACAAAGCGTCTACCGACTTCCTCAGAGAGTTTGTTTTAGGGTTCGGTGAAGTGTGCAACGGGGTCTGTCTGAAAAACTGTTTCCTTACTACTTCTGCCCCATTTTGTATTGGAGATATCAACAATTGACGCGTCGGAGTAAAAAACTGACTTCGATTGTCGAACTCGAAACAATGGCCATAATTGTTTGTGACCGCTTTATTCGATCACAGCCTGATTTGTAATTTAACCGCAAAAAAGCAATTAAAAAAAATGCAAATTAGACTAACAAATAAAGTTTATGATGCAACTTTACATTCATCAACCAAATCATCATCAAGCAATGGACTTGGACTCCGTGTTACCACTTCACGTACCGAAAGTATACCATAAGCCAGTGAAATCGTATTTGGACTCCACTTTGCTCATTGGTCTGTCCGATGTTAAATTTTTTTTTTCGTTCATTTTGTTTACTACCATTGTATGCCATTATTGTTTTTTTTTAACATCCAACTTCTTTGTTAATTCGAAAATTTACTGTATCAGACAATTATCTGTTGGGTTCCGTATGTGTTTCCCAACAACAAGCATATCACCGAATGGGGAACATATCAACAAATTCGAATGCGACCTTTTAATTGAAGAGGATCACCGGACCGTGATTCCTTTTGACGAGAATGTGTGTATACGTATACATCACTTACACAAAAAAAAAAAAACAAAAACAGAAAGAAAGACGGAACATTTTTATAGCCAAAGCAAAGGCACCTACGTTTGAATAGTGTACCGTGCTTTATGTGAGGTAGTCGTACGTACATACATACATATATTATATGGGGATGATGATGATGATGATGATGATGGTGGATGATGTTTGAGTAGTAACAAGGTGAACTGGTGCGACGCTCTTTTACCCTCAAACTAAAAGAAGGAGCGACAGTCGGCTTAGTTTGATACCGCCACGTCCAGACTCCTTTCAAAACATAACTTTTTTTGTTGTACTAAGTGGTGTCACTCCCTCGTAATGCTTGACCAAAACACGCGTATGTCAATAAAGTGCATGCAGTCGGTCCCCTTTAGCTGAGAAACAAAATTTATTTTTAAACGGGGAACCACTACCGTCTTCGTGTTTTGCACAGTTACAATTAAAAATTGGTTAGGAAATCAAATATTTTTTTTTTTTAGTTTTTTTTATGCTTTGAGAGTTTTCCGGGTTTACTCAACTGTCATATATGGTGGTGTGGGTGAACTTTTCGAATTGCGTGTGTGCCTTATGATGTTTCTCTTCTAATTGATGTGGAAATCATAAATGTGGGTGAGTAGTTGGTTTTTTTTTTGGGGGGGAAACGTTACGAGTTGTGATTCATTTTTCATAGAAAGTCGTGAATAGTGAAATATGCTACGACATGCAGAGGGGGCCTTTTCGACAGATTTGTAGGTACAAATTGAGGACGGGAACTGTATGGGAAAAGTCCACAAATAATATACAAGTGTTTAGATCTAGATCATGTATGAAAATTTCAGTCGAAATTGGCCAAGTCTAAAGTTGAGGGGTAAACCAGCGATTGCCAACTCTTGTGAACTCCAGTCCAAAGTCTCACTTACTTGGATTCATATGGTGGCAAAAATGAGACTAAAATGAGAGACTTGCGATGATATTGCGGCTGTTTTTTTTTAGGAACCCAAATTGAAGAAGGGACCTTTATTACCACTTCCCACCCCAATTGGGATAAAAATAAGTAAGCTTAGTATCCTTGACCGATCCACAAAAGATGAGACTCCCCTAAACTGCACCAAATGAGAAGGAATCCATTTCGATATCTACCATAATGATTGAATATCTATCGAAAGCCCTTCATAAAAAATCTGATTATGATTAGGATAGGCAGTCCTATGGCAGTCTCTTCTGGTAGCCGGCAACCAATAAAGCTACTTACCTAAAAGCGTTAACGAAGGTTTAAAAACTAGCGTCCACTAGCGCGATGAGGTCAATTCCAACGGCAGGACTTGAGGCTATCCTCAACCTGCTTTCATCTATATACATTCATAACGGGTCATTCGATGATCATACAGAATGACAGAATCAATACGCCTCTCCGACCATAGCAGCGTCTTTCAAGCAGAGGCCCTAGCAGTGACAACAGCAGCCCGTGAGTCTCTGGTAAGGGCAATACCATCTGGAGGTATTACCTTCTTTATCGACAGCCAGGCACCAGTAAAAGCTATAACTGCACACGAAATAAAATCGAAGCTTGTGAAGGCTCTTAATACACAGCACAAGGTATCGCTCTGCTGAGCTCCGGGACATATGAAGGCAATCCAGGCAATGAGAAAGCAGACGAATTAGCAAGACAAGGTTAGCTGTGAACATCCAGTCTTGTAATGTACATTCAAGCTTGAAGCAGGGATAAAATGCACAAAAGAGAGGCGAACGATAGATGGGCAACCTTAAAAATACTTGTAATACCACAAGAATGCTATGGCCGTCCTTCAACGAAATCAAAATCGAGAATATAATGCGGAAGGATAGGAAATCTCTGTCCACCATCCTCGTAGGTATCATGACGGGGCACAACATTCTGCGGTACGATATGAAAATGGGCCACCCTGAAATTACGCCAAAAAGTGTTTTGGAAAAAAGACCAAAATAATTGCGGCGTAATATTTTTGGCAAAAACGCCAAAAAATAAAAAATAAATTTACCAGAATGCCAGGAAATTACGCCATATTTTTGGAAAAAAAAGCCAAAAAGTTAAATGGAAATTGCGCTAAAAAAAAAAATGAAATAAGGCCCGAAATCTGACAGCAAACCCCAAGCAGGGGGGTTCGTTCTTCGTCTTATTTCGCGTTTTTTAGTGTTTTGGGCGTTTTCTCAATTTTCTGAAATGGAAAAAATGCCCGAAAGAGTTTTGGAAAAAATGGCAAAATTAGCGGCATTTGTGTCAAAATATTTGGGCGATTGTTCCTAGGAAAAAATGCCACAAATTTGTATGGAGGTTTTTGGGCTCTTTTTCCACTCTTTTTCTTTTGGCGTAATTTCAGGGAGCCTGAAAATGGGCTTAACGGTACAAAAACTCTGTAGAGGTGATGGGGTTGCTCTTGAGGATACAACCCACTTCCTATGTCACTTTCCAGGTCTCCCACACAACAGGTATACCTAAATTCCTAGGGAGTCACTTCTTCAACGACCTAGACGAGCTTTCCAGCACATCAATAGACAAGATAATGTCTACGTCTACGTGTCCGCCGAGGTAATAGTCAAAGATTTTCCGCGTCGAAGGTCTAGTGTCCATTTGCTCTACATGTCCTGGCCATCTTCAATGACTAGTTCTCAGTTTTTTTTACTATAGATCGATTTCGGTGTTAAATGTCCGCCATCAGCGCAAATGGGAGTGAAAATCACTCAAAGAATTTAGCATTCAAAAAGGTCGTCTTCATTCGTCTTCGCTAATGTCGATGCTTCTGCGAGCGGGACTGGGATAATAGATAATTCGTCGTGTGAGAATAACAAGGTCGCATGCGAAAAAACATGCTTTCGAGATACAGCGAAAACAAAATATCGCACTTTTTTTATTGCAGTTGTAGTTGATTTAGTTCTTAGACTAAATGCTAAACGTGTTCAGTTCATGCCATAAAATAGAGTATAAATAAAATAACAATTTATATTAAATATTGCCCACAAACTCAGAAAACGACTTTAAAAAATCGACATACGACTTTGTTGCTAAAATTTTTTTCGAAAATCTGAATTTCTAGTGTAATATCGAACATACGACTTTGAATTAAAAGTAAAAACCTATAAACAGCCACATACATTTAGTATGAACAGAACATACGACTTCGATCTAAAGAATTGGTGAATTTACTTTTGGTTTTATGGCTTTTTTCCCTCTATCATATGTGCTGCTCTCTTGTAGAAAGTAGGAAATGCTTCTAAAAGAAAATTTGAAGAATTTTGCATTAAAATGTAAAATTTGAATTTTTTCGACATACGACCTTGTTATTCTCGTACGACGAATTGTTCTCTGTACCTACTTACTACTCCATTGCTCAAGTAGCAGCAATTTGCTTGATTTCTGATATGATGTACATTTTAGGGCGTTATAGGCAATAAAGCTCAAATCAATTTGGAAATAACGCCCTTAAAAAAACTCTTACAGGGTTCGTTTTTATGACAAGCAGTAAAGCCTAAAATAGTAGCTGGAAATGCATAAACAGTGGAGTAAGTTTGGGTGAACTCTCGTCCACTCTGCATGCTAAGTCCTGACCCTAACGACGAGCAAGTGTTAACCCGAGGTCATTTTTTTAATGGAGTCCCATTGAACTCTATTCCAAAACCGTCAATCCAAGATGAATAGAGAAAAATAAATGGGTTGATACCTCTCTTTGAAGATCGACCGCCTAAGAGGAAACACGTGTCTAACGTTACTTCTGCCGGACAGGAAAATCGTCAAAAAATATTTGAAGTCCCAAAAACTATTGTGGACAGTCCTTTTCTGTCCTTAATGATCTCGGTGAGGCTGTTTTCGACCTGAATATAGGTCTGAGTGCTCTCCATCGTCATTCTGCAAAACCTGACGAGCCTGGCAGGGATTCCGAAATTTGGTTGTCATCGCCGTTTAACAGTCTGTATAAGTGGTTCTCAATATCCTTGTAGTAACAAGGCTTACTTGCTCAACTCAATAGATCTTGTCCCATTGCATTGTCTGTGGTTCTTATCACCTTTTGGTATAACACTACCGACATTTGATATTTCATTAATCGCTGAATGTATCTACTGGCAAATGTCGCCAATGCAGTTCTCAAAATGCACTCTGGAATCAACCCTTAAAATTATTTATAAATACAAAACACCACTACAAGTTGCATCTTTTCTTAGCTGTACTGAGTTTGCTATAAATATCTATCTCGCACTTTGAAGATACACATTCGTAGGACTTTCTTAGAACTAGCATCTTTCGATAGATAAAAATAGTTGTTATTAAAATAATAATAAAAAAACACACATCAGCACAAGCACATTATGTACACATATAGCACATAGTTCATATATTCCATCTAGAGCGCAATAGCAGTAAACAATTCGAAATTGTATTTAATGTGTCTAGGAGACGGTTCGCTGATTTAAGAACTCTTTAGAGCATGAAGCCACGAGCCACACGAGAAAATAGGAAGATTCAAACGATTTCTTGGCTTTTTTTTTTTCTGTTTTTCGTCGTTTCTCCTATGCTAACCCATTATACAGTACTCAGGTGCAGCTGTGGCCTGTAGTTAGGCATTAGGCTTGTGCGCACACTTTTTGAGCTACTTGAATCGGTATGGCTTTCATATATGTATGTACTAAATATTGTCGGTGCCGTTGCTTTGCTATACATCTTCTGGTTAAAACAAAAATTTAAAATGCATATCGAAGGGATTTGCTATAAGTGCATCAAATGAGGAATCAGTGGTAAAGATCTAAGATCGCTCTGGTATATAGTATGCCGGCCGAAGAGAAAGAGTGTTTCCTTTTCGCCGCAATTAGCCAAAGAATAGGTAGACTTAAAATGTTTGTAGGTATATACAAAAATGTTAGTACTTTGGTCGATATGATTGAACATGAATACAGAAGCCTTTGCATGAGATACGATGCATTTTCGATAAGACTTGAATTTCAGTAAGTAAAAAATATCCGAACCGTCGAAACGACAGCTTATACAAAGGGTGCTAAAAATTGTAATAACTAACCGTCCATATTTCAGTCTTGCAGGAATTCCCCACTCTCAGTTTAGTTTTTTTTTTTTTTTTTAGAACATTTTAAAGATTGCAAGAACAATTTGTTTTCGGATTTAGAAAGATTAAGGGGCTCTGGAACTGCGGACCTTGCGGATGGGGGGAGTGGCACCTACAATGTCTGCTCAGGCTGGAGTGGGGATACTCACAAGTCCCAGGCTGGCAGGCAGAGTAATGGAATGGATACCATTAGGAGTGAGAGTTGCGATCTTAAAGCTTCAGCTTGAAAGATCAACTCTAGCTCTAGTGGAGGTGTATGCTTAACCGAATCTGGAGTCGGGGTACGCAGCTTTCTTAGATGAAGTTGATGCAGCATTTGAAAAGGTTGCAGATTTGGATGCTTACATTCTGATGGGTGATTTTACGCTCACGTGGGTGTGGATTTCTCGACATGGGGCAGCGCGAACCCTTTCTTTCCAAGAAGAATTTGCAAATTCGCTGTCAAAGCAGCCAAAGAACAATCTTGGAAGGAGTTCGGCGAGTAATTAGACCGTGATCACAGATTTCAGACATCAGCCGTCTTTGAGGAAGGAAGTGGAACATTATTGAAATAGTCAAATCCAAAGATGGTACACTTCTTTCTAATGAGGACGACATCATGCGAAGATGGAGCGAGCATTTTTCTGAATTGCTCAATCCAATCCAGGGCATTGAGGATGACAGATCCATCGCCTTGAGCAGGGCGGAAAATAGTCCCACTTTTGCGATCAAATCGCTAAAAGCTGGCAAATCTGCCGGAGTGGATGAAATCCGGCCAGAAATGCTCAAGGCTTTAGGTGAAGAGGGAGTTAAATGGCTCTCTCGTGTCATTAAAGTGGCCTGGCAATTGGCAAATTGGGGTGATTGTGCCCCTTTTCAAGAAAGGGGTTAAAAGGGATTGCTCGAATTACAAGGGTGTTATCTCTTTTAAGTCTCCCCGGAAAAGTATTTGCCAAGGTGCTGGAAACGCGTTACAGAACTGTGGTCAAGACACGATTAGGAGATGAGCAGTGCGGTTTTCGTCCCGGCAGAAACACAACCGACCTCTCTCACAATGGTACTTGAGAAGGCTTGGGAGAAGAACGTTTCGAATTGGGAGATCTGAGGATAAGTCATTTGCTCTACGCTGATGACTTTGACATGCTTGGGTCCTCTTAGACTGAACTTCAACGCGCACTCGATCGGTTTATAGACATTGAAAATGAATGGAAGATACCAGTAAACTAGTAGCAAAGTCAAATGAAAGAAAAACTCTGTCTGCTAGCAGTAGACTACGAGTGGATTCACATTTGCCAACCAGGACACTCCACGTATACGTACTATAGGTACACTTTACAACTGCAGCAGCATTTCTTCATGCGGATAGGGCGCAATATTAGCACTGCCGCAATGCAATTGTGAGTAAACCACCGACATTAGTTCGCTTGAATAACCAAAACCAGGATGCCCACATTTAGTCATCCATTTTACCAAATCATATAAGAAGGGTCTAACTTCCAGAACACACAACTATAGTCTCCCTCTAATCCGGATGATTTCTAAATACAGGTGGACAACATACCTACCTATCCCATTCTTTTTGCAACCGAGAATAACACCACCAACATAAAATTATCCTGGGAATAGTGAATGTATTCCTCCGTTGTCCACTGTTGTCTGTATATTATACCCCAACAACCACATTAGTAGCGCCGCGCCTGCCGGCGACTACCTATACGACGATGACTACGACGACGACGATGATGATGATGATGATGATGAGGATGACGATAACGACAAAAGAGTTTACGGGGGAGTCCGAATTCTGTGAGCCGACCACGAATCCAGAAACAATGCTAGCCGTCGCGGCATCCGATGTTAGTGTGTGTAGTGTGTCCCTATAACTGTCATTCCCTGCAACTGACTGTGTCTGCCGGTACTCGGAGGTAATTTTCACGGTTTGACGATTTTTTATTCTTCCCATCTGTATACGTAGTTGATGGAAAATGTTTTTGCTTCCCCCCCCCCACGTACCTACCTACTGTCCATCTGAATTTTTTTCTTCCCTCAATTTGGTTCGTTTTTTCGTGTTCCATTTGCAGACCGAAAAGGATATTTATTGGGTTCGTAGAATGGATTTACTACTATGCACGAGTTAAATTCCATAGTTGTTGGTAAATTGCATTGGCTTGGCATTCCCCTGCAACAAGTGTCTGCGCGAGTTCCAAAAAGGGAAAATACACGCGACAGAGGGTGGGAGAGTCAAATTGAATGCACTTCCGATCTGCATTCAAAAAAAAAAAACGAAGAAAAAACCTCTGAAACGGTTAAAGGTTAAACGCATTCGTAACTTTGAGTAACAGGTGGGGAAATCAGACAAAAGGGTAGGTAAGTTGATGTCATTTTAAAAGATTAGGCGTAGCTACTAGCTAGACAAAAATACTTTACTTATTATTATTACACGTGATTTTTGTATCTTGGTACCCCTTCTGGTAGGGGTTAATTTTAAGACTACGACGAAAAACCTGCCAAAAAAAAAGTATGTCGGCTTCCTGAAATTACCCCCAAAGAAATTATGCCAAAAAGTGTTTTGGAAAAAAGACCAAAATAATTGCGGCGTAATATTTTTGGCAAAAACGCCAAAAAATAATAAAAGAAAATTCACCAGAATGCCAGGAAATTACGCCATACTTTTGGAAAAAAAGCCAAAAAGTTAAATGGAAATTACGCCAAAAAAAAAAAAATGAAATAAGGCCCGAAATCTGACAGCAAACCCAAGCAGGGGGATTGCATACGGTTTCGTTCTTCGTCTTATTTCACGTTTTTTGGTGTTTTTTCCAAAACACTTTTTTGGGCGTTTTCTCAATTTTATTAAATGGAAAAACTGCCCGAAAGAGTTTTGGAAAAAATGGCAAATTTAGCGGCATTTGCGTCAAAATATTTGGGCGATGGTTCCTAGCAAAAAATGTCACAAATTTGTATGGAGGTTTTTGGGCTCTTTTTCCACTTTAATTTTGTTGGCGTAATATCTTTTGGCGTAATTTCAGGGAGCCCGCTCACGATAGTTTCATTTTTAGGTTATAACAGAGAGCCGGACAAACGACGTCCCTGATGCAGCTGCAAAAAATGAGGTTTTTGGATGAAGCTAGAACAAACTTATCCTGGTACTTCTCTATTCTACAGGATGGGCAAAGTAGGAAGAAAGAAGAGAAAAAGAGGCTAAACTCAGGGGTAGAAGACTTCCCTACACTCAGAGAAAAAAATAGTTACTTTTGTAACTATTGACATAGTCACTCTATGAAATCCAATGAAATTTGTCGAATGACTATTTTTGCACAAAAATAAATTGAAAATAGTTACAAAATAGTTAAAAAATAGTTAAAAATCAATCATTTTATTTAGTGACTATACAAGATAGTTAATTGTGACTATTTTGATATTAAAGCATAGTTATTGAACAGTTTCTTCAAAATAAGAATTAACAATCAATTCTGACTATTCTATAATAACTTCCTACTATGAAATAGTAGTATTTATTTAATTTAATTTACAACGACTACCACATACATAGTTAAAAATGACTATGTGTAGTAACAACATTAGTTGCAAATGACTATGTCGAAGTAGTTTCGCTTGCGCGTGGATTTATTTGTTACATGACGATCATTCTGTGCGGAGTGTCCTTTTGGAAAAGTTGTTTGCAATAAAAAGTTCAAGTTCAATTTGTCGACAGTGAAGGACATGAAATACGTTTAAAAAACCAAAGTGAAAATATTTTCCAGACAAATGATAGGTACCTGTGAGACAATCGAGGACGGCAAGCTGTATTCTATTTTACAGAATTGGGATCTGGAAATTCTCTATTAACATTTTGTTGGTAAGTTTTTATCATAGATTTTGATATGATAACTAGATAGCTAACTCATACATTTTTGTGCGGGACAGAAGTAAAGCTTTGCCACCATTTTGTATAAGGCAAAACCGAAACATTTTTTTTGTTTTTGTCTATTACAAAATGGCCAATGAGCTTAACTCTTCAATGTGAAGCTAGCTTTTTTATGTTGTTCTAAAACAATATTTTTTTTAAAGATCTGGGCCTCGATTTTAATATTTTAAAATTTTTAGACAACGACAATCTAACAAAATTCGTCCGATTGCGGGGAAATTAGTTAATCTGGAAAAAATCTGAGGTAGGTAACTCTGTTAACTTAATTTATGTTACATTTGTTTTACTTTTAACGCAAAATAAAATCCAGGGATTTCTAGTGCTTTCGGCAGCTAGCGCTGCTACAGCGGAAGAAAGCATAAGTGGTTCTTACGCAACATAAGGCTATCATCGCCCTCAAGTTCCTGTAGTTCGAGCTCAACATGTGCCACAGATTATGTAAGTAACTCATTTGTGTTTATTAAATAATATAATATAAATAATATAAATATATATGTATTAAATAATATAAAATTAACTTGGGGCTGAATACAAAAGATTTTAATTTAATTTTTATACCCAATTCACAACGGCGCTTTGCCGCTTGCGTGCGTTGACAGGCGTTTTAGAAACTTTACCGTACTTTATGTCAACGCGCGCAAGCCGCACTTTTCCAAAACTAAATGGCGCTTCAGAGCGTTGGGGCGTTGAGAGATTAGAGTAGGAGAGATTGAAAGTTCTGTTTGGTTTATGTTGCGTACGTAAGTTATGTACGAATTCAGAGCAGAATGCAACTACTCCTTTTTTGCTTATAATTTTTATTTTAATGCACGAATTAAGAGGAAATTTGTTCAAAATAGTAAAAAATTCATAAATAAATATCAATAAAATGTATTTTCACTTTTATTGTCGTGGAATATTTTTGTGGAAGAATTGCCTGTGCATTCAATGTACACAGGTGCATGCCTTCACATGAAAGGCGTTTCAGGCGAGACAGGTAGATTTTTAGTTTAGTTGAGAAAATATGGGTAAATTACATCGAAAATCCCTTCCCTTAAAATTGTGAATTGATTACTTTGTGAAATACCTCCTGTAAAACGATTTAAGTGAGCAATATTACCAAATGGACAGCATTTATCTGAGCTGTGGAAAGAAGTTCAGTCACTTAAATAGAGAAGTGCAATTTTGTTAAAAACTTGGTTTGGCTATTTAAAAAAAACCCCTATTAATAAATTCACAAATATGGATACCGACGATTTACTTGATTTTTCAATTTATATTTATATTTTATATCAATTATATGTATACATCTGGTGGTATGCTGGTCATTCGGACGATTGCGATCGCAGGTACTGCTTCTCGTCGCTCGCTTGGGTTTTTACCACATCCGGTCACCCATCGGACAATACATATTGAAAGGATTTTATGACCTAATTAGGGTAATTTTTTTGCTATATTTCCGCGAAGATCTTCGCTGTCTTGTCCAGACATTTTTTTATGTTCTTATGTACGGACTTCAAACCCTACCAGCCGATTGAGTTCAAATTTACAGGGAATCTTCGATATCTATTGGCCAGAGAATTCCCGTGAAGTTGGGTCAAAGTCGGACTAAGGTGCGCATATTCATGTGCATTGTCCCGATGGACAATAAAAAATATATCTAAGCAATGCAATTCATTGGCACGAGCAAACCTGGGCGGGTAAACCAAGTAATAAAATAATACCTATCATTTGCACATCGCAGGAAATTAGATTTACCCTCAACTAGAAAAAGAAACTATAAATATTCTAAACAAAAATGTTTATCTCGTTAATAAATTGTATGAAGAATAGAGTAGTTTCAGACAAAATTGAAATATCAAAAGCGTGTACATTACATTTGAGCACATATTTTTTTTATCAACAATCTAAAGAAATCACTAGTAGCATTACAACAAAAATAATATTCGTCATTTCCACACAGTAAAATAATTAATTTGTATTGAAAATACCTCATAGGCTACTAAAAACGAGTAGATACGTATATACCTAAGTGAATCCATGCAACTCCAACAATGAACGGCATATGCTCTAACACTTTAAATATTATCAAATCGAACAAACCAAACCGAAAGAAAACGTCAAAGCCGCCCAACGCCACTGAAAGTAGAAAGTTGCTCTACTTGGGCGCCGCGTTGGACTTTACGATATTTACGATCACAACGCGACCCGAAGCCTGAAGCCGCATTCTGGCTTGCACCATATGAAAGCATTGGTTCTACTTTATCTGTCAACGCGCGCACGCCGCAAAGCGCCATTGTGGCTTGGGCATTAAGTTTAACGAAATTAATTCCCCACCACTTCATCCTCATTTTGTAACGAACAAAAAATTAATAAGACTTAAATATTTCTTATTGTTTGTTTATCATTTGGATTTTTTTTAATTCTTATATAAGATATAATAAAATGTCAATTGAAATTATTTGAGAAAAATGTTGTTGTTGATTTTTTGAAGAATTTTCAGGAAACTAATTATTCTTCTTGTATACGCGGCAAGTAAAAAACTACCAGGTAAGCATTTCCAAAACGCGAAACAGGTATTGAAGATGACCATATTAATAGTCATTCAACGACGATAAAGTCAAATTTAATTATGCACAATATATGTTGCTGCTTAAATAGTTATAGTGATTATTAAAAAGTTGATTCTGAAAAAAAAAAAACAATTGAAAATCAAAATAGTCACAAATTACTATTATTAATAACATTGACTATTGAATAGTTGATTTTACTATTGAATAGCTAAATTTGACTTTTGAATAGTTAGTTTTTAAAAAAACATCAACTGACAATAAAATAGTTAAAAATAACTGTTGTAACTAGTAATATTAACCATTAAGTAGTTGATTTTATGAAAATTATTAAATGACAATGAAAATAGTCATAAATAACTATTTTTTAACTATTAAAAATAGTGTTCCCGATTTTTACTATGAAAATAGTTAAAAAATAGTCAAAAATGACTATTTTTTTCTCTGAGTGTAGGAAACATCGTTAACATGATGACTTCGAATTTACTGTCATTATAGACTGGCGAAAGTCTATCCGGCAAAACGAATTCTCCAGAGAACAATAGACCCGCGAGAACCCTAAATTCCAGGCACATACATCTCAAGACACACAAGACTCACAAGACTGCGTTATCATACGGACTTAAAAACGATACTCCATCTTGATGTATGCAAATATGTAGCTGTTCCAGGGTGGATTCGGGGAAGTAAATTGGACGAGTTTAGTCCACGTTTAGTCGACTGTAAGCCTTGTCAGTTGGGTGCCAGTTGCTTTATTACATAGTCGAAGTGAAGCTTCAACGTCGTTATACCTAATTGACGGAGATAATCCTGTCTCTAGAAACAGCATGTAGTTCGGAGCGTTAGATGGCAGACGGAACAGTCTTTTCAAGAAAAATCTAAGTAACTTTTCAACTTCCTCATGCTGTTCACATCCCCAAACTTGCGTGGCATAAAACATCACAGATCTCGGTGTCGCTTCAAACAATTTAAACCTAGCACTTGAGCTGAGAGTTTTTCTGCTCATGCAGGTCCTCCATGTTGAATTTAGAGCAGTCTTGGCTACTTCTAGTTTCTTGGCCAAATGGCTCTTCAGGTTGAGGTTTGAAGCTATTTTCATGCCTAGGTAATCGTAGGTATTCCTTCACAATTTCGACCCTTCTTAAAATATCATAGCCTTCGACTTACATAAATGAACAGTCAAATTCCATTTCGCGCAATATTTTTCAAGGGCGAATATCATTTGCCTTAGTCCTTTGAGCGGAGTCTGGAATCATGACATAAGAACAAAACACACCAGAAAACACCTCCACAAAGCTCATCATGTAGATCATTCAAAAACAAGAGGAATAAAAGTGTACTGTCAAAAAACAGCCTTGCTTTGCACCCATTTTTGTTGGAAACCAATCAGAAAGGCATTCGCCATTCCATACTGCGGATTCTGTGTCCATATATTCAATATCTTTGATGACATCCCCATAACGGAGAGTTTGTAAAATAGTGATCTTCGGTCGATGGAGTCAAAGGCAGCTCTGAAATCCACAAAGAATGCATATAATTTCTTGCTCCTTTCCTGGTCATTCAGCAGGTTTTAGCACTGGCGCTACCTGTCAGCGTACACAAAAATAGGTAGGTAGGTAGGTACACAATAATAACACATATCTACCGTAATGTAACTTTGTTTCTAATCGAATTTTCAAGATCGTTCAAGATCGCTGGATCTGCCATAATTCATTCCCATTTCATTTCTAGGTAAGGTAGGCAATATCGCAGTATCTATATGGCTTGCAACAACTTATGTAAATATTTCAGTGTATACTTTCAAGCAAAAGTACGGCAGTAATGTCTAATGTTACCGTTATAACGACCGTAGGATACGAAGATCATCAACATACCTACAGCCAATAGCAACACGGTTATTGCACGTTCCAACGAAACCATAATTACATTAAAATAAACTTTATTCACATCAGCACAACAGAACATCAGTCCAACGACCAACAAGCGCGCATACATTTTAATTACCCCACCACTTAACAATAACAACCAACAAACAACAACAGAAATAATTATAAACAAAAAAAAAAAAGAAAGCGATGTAGGTATCTACCTATCTATCTGTATCTGTATGTAGGAATGGCATCGAAAAATATAACAGTTCAACAATAAACCCATAAATCACTACGTCTCTAAGGCCAGGCCAATTTACATGAAAGCCAAACAGCGAGCCAACTAGACATCTGCCTCGAGAAATCATCACTATGTACAGTATAGACCGCGAGGCAGTGGCATATTATTTCCTACTTTTCAGTGGATGCCCACTTCCCTCCCCGAAAAAAAGAGTCATTAACCACCAGCGGCAAGCAAAAGCCATTCGCCACAAAATAGATACAAAACAGCAGGCGAAAAATCACTGCTGAGAGGGAAGCAACCGCGTTTTCAAGACATGACATCAACCCAGAAGATATGGAGGCACCAACTGAAAATCCCCAAAAAAAAAAAAAATTCATTAAGTTGACAAAGTCCGCCACACATCCATATGGGAAGGCGCAACAACAAAGTAGAGATACTCATTTGAAATACATTTTTTGGGGTTTTTGTTCCCGAAAAGATACACACAAGATCGCTGCGGATTGATCCCGCCCATATTTCAAGTTGGCACAGCATACGTAACGATCCGATTGGATATTGTACCGATCTATGCTGGTGTGTGCGATTGCTGTTGTAGTGGTAGAGAAGAACGCATACTCTCGCATGAAAGTCGGATGATGAAGAGAGGCGACGACGACGACGGTGTCGAAGGCGAAGCGTTGTGCGCGGCGAATGAATGAATGAATCATCTTTGTGTGCCATGCCATGATGTGATGACCATTTGGCTGTCTCGCAGACGTTTTTCGACTTGATGAAGTCGAAGTGTTTGATTTGCCTTTTTTTTTATTTTTTTGCTGAATCGGAAAGTGAATGTGTGTGTAGGGAAATGATAGTAGCGCGCACTTTACTACAAATAATGGGACACACGATGTGGAACGATGCCACGCGCCGTCTGCTCACTCACTCAATTCAGATGGGTTGTGCGCGATGTGATTGCAATAGACGCAATTAGAATAGCGATAGATGATGCGGATGATTTGGTTTTAAATGTCGCATACTTGATAACAAACTTCGTAATGACCTAACCACAAAGGACCAATCTGCATGTATCTAACTGCTTAAAATATACCTTTAGATAATGGATTCAGCGGTGGCGTGAAATAAGGTCAAGCGACATAAGATTAAATCTCTAAATGTGGCCTTTATGTCGCTTTGTGAAGGTGATAAAGCGACAGGGCACAATCGAGGGAATAGAGACCTGCTACTCCAGGAGCAATGTTCGAAAGGCAAAAAGAACAGAGATCTGTAGAATCAGCGAGTCGACGGCGTTAAGGATATGGAAAAACCACTTCTGCAGAATGTTAAACGACGAAAAAGACCCAAAATCCACTGTCAGGAAGAACGAACCTTACAATTTGGACAAAGATCTATGCCCACCCGATCAAAATGAACTGAGGATAGCGATATATAAACTCGAGTCCAACAAGGCGAACTATTAAATGCAGCAGGAGACGACTCCATCTCCAAGATTTGCTCGGAAGAAGAAGGTATGTAATGTACCTTGTGTAAACAGCAACATCATAGTTTCCTTAACATTACATCATATAAGATCCTGTCTGTGAACACCTGAAACCAACTACCTATTTATCAATGAACTGATTGGCCCCTACAGGCATCAATTTTATACCCGGTGCCCAAAAAGTGTGCAAGGGATCCCAGGTTCGATCCCCGGAAAAACACAAACAAAACACATCTTAAGGTTTTTTCTACTGCGCCACCTCTCGCGAACGTCTGACAAATATCCGAGAGTATGACTGTCCTGAAAATCACAACAAAACGAGTGGTTGTGAGAAGCTAGGCCTAGGGTGTCTATGCGCCTAATCATTTATTTATTTTTTAAATCCACAAAGGGCCGACTATTGACACTTCTGCAGATTCTGGAGGAATACTTTTTAGAGAGGCGTTTGTATTGATCCAAGTCTAGTTTTGGAATCTCTGCCACGCTCATCAGGTAGTCCAGAGTGACGATGCGGGATAGCACTCGCTGCTCCATTAAGGTCGAAGACAATTTCACCGAGATCTTTGATGTCAGAAAAGGGTCTAAAAAGTGATGCGCTGTCATGTAACTTCCTCAACATCATACTTGAGAAAATTGAGCGAAACTCACAAGCCAACACTTCAACAGGGCTATACGATTGCAAGTACTGCATCCCTTGCCTTCCTGGGTTTCCTACCTCTTAATGATTTTATTGCTTTATTAGGGTCGTCGTCTAGCACTTATGTTCGCAGATATTTTTAATGCTGGATCTGCGCTGCCTAGACTAGTCTTGTTCTAGACATCCACCCCCAAATGAAGCTTAGTCTTCAATTGTTTGAACCTATATACTGATGGTTGGAGAGGATGCACAATTTCTGTTCGTCCTTGTCCAGATACTCGTCCCAAGAACCATACTGTAGGTGGCATGTTTTCATGCTTCACTCTCCTTTGCTGCCATTTGAAACGCTGCTGTAGCGTATGAATATACTCCACACTCCATCTTCGCCAAAAGAAAGTGCTGCTGCATTTGATGGATCCCGCTCCATAGCTTTAGTCGGTTTTGTGGGACTTCGCTGACATCTGCCACCAACGGGTGCACAATCTGTTCTCCGATTAATAAATGTCCTGGCGTTAAGGCACGTAAATCGCCCGGATTGTCTGATATTGCGCTCAGTGGCCTTGAATTAAGGCACGCCTCGATGAGCACTAGATTGTAGTAGACAGCATCTCGAAAGTGAAGCTCGCCCATTAGGTGCTCTGCGCAAGTGGTTTCCACTCCGTGCCCATCGCGCTGATCTGCTCAATTGGAAGTTAGTTCCTGTAATCGCCTGCCATTCTTTGAAGTTCTCTGTCTGCACGCACAAAGATCGTGGCGTTGTTGCTCCAAAGTACTGAGCTTGCATAAATAAGGTATGTAAAATGTCGGCTAACCGATTTTCTGGAAAACCGAGTTTTTTCAGTATGATGCATATTTGCAAATTTATACATTAATGTATGTAATTTACGATAGTATAAATGTTGGAGGTGCCACACCCCTTTGTCCAACTTTGAATAAATTTCACAAAAACACTCGCAGGCCAATACGGAAGATTGACTGAAAATTTGAACTGAGTTTGGAGGTTTTTGAGAATAAGACGAATCCAACGAATTTTCAATAAGACCGAAATCATACTCTAAGCGATTATGTTTTATGGGGGGTGGGGTCTGGTGTGCAATTAGCCAGATAAGGAAATTACAAACATCGCACAGTAGATCGATCAAAATGATCTTGGTTCTATTTTCTACAGAACTGATAGAATTGATTTCGGGTTTGATATAACAAATTTTGAGTTGTAAATGCTTTATTTATTATTTTTATATATATTTTTTTATATTTATTTAATGTTTGTTTATTTCTTAAAAGATTTTTTTTATTTAATATCTACCTACCTTTTTGTCTATTTATTTATTTATTTTGTGTTGTTATTTAATTTATTAAATCTTTATTTATTTAGATCATATTTATTAATTGTAAACTATGTACATATAATTAACCTGAAATCAAGTATGTAGTTTTTTTCTACAAGCATGGATTTTTTTTTGTTTTTATGAAAGTTTTTACTAGTAGGTGTCCCATAAATCACGTGAAATTTAAATTTTGCGCCATTTAATAGTACAGTTATGCCAACCGAAAAAAGATAACAATGTGACAGCTGACAGTTCGGTGTTAGTAAAAATGGAGCGTTATACGAAAGAGCAACACTTTTACATTGTTGAGCAATATTTAAAAAAACAATGAAGGTTTGTCAGCTACAGTCCGAAATTTCCGAACAAAATATGTCCGTCCGAGAATAATTGAAAAATGTTTGTAGACTGGATCAATTATTGATCTTATACATGATCGTTCAATAGAAAACATCGAAGCATTTCGCGAGAGTATTGCTGACAGTCCAGAAACATCGATTCGGCACCGTAGTCAAGAATTGGGCATTTCGAGAAGCTGTCTACAGCAAATTCAGAGGCTTTAAACTTCATGTTTACAAAGTTCAATTGTCTCAAGGACTGAAGACTACTGACCATGCCATGCCGGTCTATGAATGGGATTTGGAACAACAACATATGGATGAAAAAATAACTCCGCAATTACAGAGAGACCTCAACCCACTGGGAGTAGCTATAGCTAGGGAGCGTCTTCTTATTGAGGCCACCATGGTGCCCTCTAAAGAAAATTATATAAGTTTTACGGCATTTTAAACTGTATCCCACAGATAAATAATTTCGAACCGAAAATAAAGACATTTTGTTTTTAGTATGCACTTTTTATGATCTAATTATTATTGCTAGCTTGACAGACGGCAACTCTTTTTCATTGTTTATATTAATGATGTGTAGATGGCGGTCGCGATGATAGCTCTTCTCCGATATTGACAATTGATTGTTCTGGTTTTGCTTTATAGATATGATTCGTCTTATTGAAGATCGCCAAATAGTTCCTCTAAAACTTTTAAACCATCACAATTGTCACAAGAAAAGTATAAAATCTGTCAAATATTTAAACGTTTTTTTAAATTTCATAAGTTGCTTACTTTACCTCAACCAATGTCTTAGTTGAAATTTGAATTTTTTTATCAGCAGATAAAAAATTCTCCCAACTATCAAGCAATGGATGTCCTCTCATGAAATAACCCCTAACTACTAAACTAGCAGATGTTCCCAATTTTAATGTACGTACGCACATGTATCTATTCATCTATTCAATTCAACCTGCTGCCTTCGCATCTCATAATCGAAGTCATGAATAATCCTATAGACCCGATTGCGCTGTTTAATGTGTGTTGTCTAATAATGAAAATTAAGAAAAGAAAATAGAAAAACAGGTGTAAATGACGACAGGTTGCTCGAGCTCGGTGAATTGGATAACAGACGGAAGGGATTGGCCAAAACGGAACTGAAAAAAAATTAGGAAATTATTTTTGTAGTTACACAAAATAAATGCCTTACCAAATGTCGCTTTCGTTTTTCTTGTGGGTCTAAGAAGGATGTTTGGTTTTTTACTCTGGACGTGTGGAGTGGAGATGTCTGAATTTAAGTTTTGTTTCCTTGTTCCTTGTTGAAAGAAATTGTTTCGAAGGATTGCAGGCAGTCCCTATGTACAGATTTCTAGTAGTTTCTTGGTAAAACCCTATCCTAAGTTGTCTCGTCCTTGAAATAACGCAGTTCGTCAGATTTATTCACCTAGTCTATGCTTTTGAGGTAAGATCTTGGAGCAGGATAGACTTGCTTCGGAGATAATACATATGTATACAAATTGGCTAATTCGTGGACTCTTGCATTTCCTTCTGTTTAAAAGAAGCTCATAGGTACTTGGATAACAGGGCGTCAACGATGGACTGTTTTTGAGCATGCTAGAATCGCCATGTTTTGAAATCTGAGGCTTTTCAAAAGACTCTCAGAAGCTATCCTCATACGAGCCCTAAGTATCATAGGGATATCCGATATATGCATGAACCAATATGGCTAGTCCGTTCACTTGATCACCTGTTACCCACAATTTACAAGGATTTTAGAGTCAACACAAGGATATCCCTGATTTTCGAAGTACGTTTTCCACAATAATTTCAAAATAGCTTGGCTTCAATGCTGTCTCATCAGTGATTTCCCATTTTTAGGGCGGTTTCTCGCCACTACTGTGTATATTGGCTCTGCTTGCATGTCAAGATGTGGCATGATAGGACTCATCTTAAGACGTATACCCTTCCACGCTCTCTTTTGTGGTTGTTTTTGCTTGACAAGGTGACTGGCGTAATCGTCTACGACCGCCTAATATTTTTTTTTGTAGTTTTGCTTCCCCTCTAGAATCGTACCGCATTCGTCTTAATCTTTCACCCGAAGCCAAATACCTGGGTACCGTGTTCAACTCCAAATTAAAAATGGAAACGGAATACGGAGGAAAGAATGAAGAAAGGAGTAAATGCTTTTTACGCCTGCACCTGACCTATGGCTCGGTTGTGTGGTGGGAGGCTGTTAAAACTAAATCCTACCTCAAGAACCTGAACAAGGTACAAAGAAATGCTTGCATCGTAATAACGGGTTCACTAAAACTACACCACAACTGGGTCTAGAAACGTTGTTGAACCTACAACGCGTCGATCTATACACTAACAACTTGGCAGCCAAAGGTGCTCTCAGACTACGAGAGAACAAAATTTGAAAGCCCACTCGAGGCCTCATGCCACTCACAGACTACAAGAAACCGAGATATGACTTTGACAAAAAATTTACAGTCTGTATACTGGACAGGAAGGACTGGCTCTCCCCGAGTATACTGTCGTAAAAGGTATCTTCACAGATGGCTCAAAGACGGAGAATGGAACGGGAGCAGGAGTCTTCTCAGAAGAATTAAACATCAGCCATTCATACCGACTGGCAGATCAGTGCAGCGTTTTCAAGCAGAGATCCACGCGGTTAAGAAAACAGCTCAGATTGTGCTAGCGAGGGAACTACCTAGACTATCTATCTAGATAACCAGGTCAAAGGAGTTGTGGTTACAAAATGACACATAGTTGTTCAGCCTACCAACCTTGCCTAAGCTTTAAAAATGTCCATACTTTGTCAAAATTTATTTAAGGAAGATACCTGTTCAAGTTTACAACAAACTGACGGCAATCCAAAATCCTGATATACCTACCTATACCTAGAGCTCATCCACGACCTATAGATCCCGTTTCGATGTGCGAATCAACAAATTTGCCCCAATATCAAAGCACAATAATATTTTCACAGATCTACTATCCATTTTTTTTATGTACTTTTCCATATAGTACCTACACGCATCCATTCTTCCGCATCACGCATACGAATAGGAAACCCAAAACAAGATCAACCAAAATATAAACATCACACAACTATTCCAATACGAATCCAAATCCAAAGTCAAACAAAAACAAACGAAAAGAAGATCTCATCAAAAACTAAAACGAAAAAAAAATCCTCTCTTTCTATCTGGCGAAAAAATCAGCCAACCAAAAATTTGCGTAAGCCAGCATTTCGAACCTCAAGCTGGCACTCTGCATCCAATAGAGAAGTAACTTAATAAAATGTCACCCCCACCCCCTGCGAGACAATACACCAATCTACACACATTGTGCCTGTATCCGAACACAAAATTCAAATACAAATTAAAAACGTACAATTCACCCAACAGGTTGATGTATCTAGTATCCTGTTCGTATACGTGCATTCACAAATAACTCCGCAACTCAACAGGTAGGGGCAGGTCAACATAGATACGATACACAATAGCACAAACCTCATACATCGACAATCACTTTGCACACAAAGCAACGAAAAGAATATAAACCTAGCTCAATGTGTTAGTATAGCGACTGACGACGACGGCTCACCTGGGTTGGCCAAGCGTATCGGCTTTGGTTGAGATACTTTGTACGTTCCTATATGCAGTTTTGCTCGAGATCTCTTCGTCTTCGGACAGGTAGTCGCAAAGAAATTTACACGTAAAAGAAAATAACAAAAAACAAAAAACCGTCAATAACAACAAAACAGTCAAGTGGAGAATTTTTTTTTATTGTGTAGATCGCGACAACAAAATATTTTTAAATAATAATAAATTTTTTAAACAAAAATTTATGAGATGAAAAAAGAAAAAGATCGGCTATCTAGTCTAGTATGATGTATCGCGAGTGAATCTAGTTTCAAAATCATGTTAATGTATATAGAAAAAATCAAATAAAAAAAAAAAATCTATTAAAAGGATCTGATCAGTGAGGATGCAAATTTTCTAACAAGTGCAGTGTCTGTGAAGTTGAATTTGAAATTAAATTGAAAATAAAATAAATCCTTGCAAACATCGATTCAGTGGATTACTTTAGCTGTGCGTCATAAACGATCTTGACAGAGGATCACTTAACGGATTTCTACCCTATTCGAGTGGTGAGTACTATAGTATATACACCATTCTATAAAAATATTCTACTGCATCTTATTATAATGATACAACATTTTTTTTTATATCAGGATAGGGGCTTTTGGCGCGATCGCAGACTGACGATCAGTGTTTTTTCATAATTGAATTGTTTCTTATGCTTGTACAGCATTTAAATTGTCATTGCCGGTTAATATGTAACATCATGATCGGTGATTAGTAGAACAAATATTTCCTTTAGAACAACTTTCCAATAACTCGTATCTTTAGTATCCGTTGTCACTGGGTCAAACTTATTCATGCCAATTTCATTTGAGAGCAACAACTGTGAAGCAATTTAATTAGTTCTTATCAGCATTTTGTAAACATTCGCCATAATTCCAATTGCTGATGAATCATATTGGGATCTATGCAGAAACAGATTTTTCAATATTTTCCATTTAATGTGAAGCATCAAATTTCTGTCGCGACATCTGTTAATTAATTTAGTTCCAGACAGAGAACCTATATCTGGCCTTGGAATATGTATTTTTATTGCGTACTTCCAGATAAAAAGTTGGACCTTCTTATTGAACAATCAAGATCATTGTTCAAGTTCAAGTAGATATATCGATTGATGTGATTTATATGAATCCGTCGGTAGAGTGATGTGATCCTCGATGATCATTTATTGCTCATAGTATGAAAAGATTCAACAGTAATAGATACATCCATAAAAAATAAATAAATAATTTACGCAGCAGCTGCATTTGCAGCGATTTAAAAATTATTTCACTATAAGGAAGCTACACTATATAACTGGGTTATTAAATGTCTTATTGTTTTGTAGGCTAAATATACTTAAATAAATAATATTTAAATATTAATATGAAACAAGCGCCTAAATTACGTACGGAAACACTATGAAGAAGATGCATACATTCATTTTGGTGTAAGGAACATTCGCCGCCGGAGGAGCCGAGATGGCACAGCTAATATATTATACCGAATTCTTAGTTTATCTTTCTGTTTGTTAATTTTTAGTCAAGTTCCAATGATACAAAACATACCTTTTTGTGGGTCTAGATATATATCTTGTAGCTAGGTTTTCAAAAAATGTTAATGTAATGCAACTTTGACATCAAAATTTTGCTTAGACAGCCCTGCAAATAATGGTCTAAGGGATTTACAAACAAAATACACCTTTTATAGTAAAAATCCATCCATGATTCAGAAGAGCTATAAGTAATCATTCTGCTTCATCTAGAAGATGAGCTGCATTAAATGCAAAAAAAAAAAACGATCATATTTCAGCAAATATTGAGAAAATTCCATTTAAATGTGAGAGCGTTGTGGATCGAATGCAATTACTCAGAAATACTGTGTGTTGGTCATTCTGTTGGGAGCTAGCGAAATAAAATATTATTTTGGGACTTACAGTTTTATGCCGAGTTCAATTGAGAAACTGTATCCAGGATCACGTAAAAGGAAAAGGATCTGACGACATAGTTTTTGCCACAGCCATCTTATCAAATATTTTCGAATCTTCATGAGTCATGACTATAGGTCTGTACATGTAGCCTGTGCAGTCCTTGATAGCACAATTTGCCTCCGCAGTATGGAAATTCTGCTTTATTTTTTTGTCAAGACTGATAAAAAAACTTGTGCATTCGACTTTAACGGTCCTTCGAGCCGGATGATGATTTAATTTTAACAATTGCGGTTGCCAATAAGATTTGGGTAGCGGTGTTCGAAAAGGTAGAAAATGGCGCTTGAAGTCGAGGGTTCTCTTCCAAACGCCCGAAGTCAAGGCAGCGAACAAACAGCTTTGTCTATGTTCATTAACTTTGAGCTCCTGGGATTAGTTGGATCTTGTACGGGCGTAAGCCCAAGTCTCGATGCAAAATTCCCCAACGGAAGGCCGATTTCTTATGCACGGCGAGGAATTGACTGCCTCGGGTTCTCCTGTATGCATGGACCGAGGCAATGCTCCCGACGAATCTGGCCGACAACGATCCGTACCAATTGAAAAACCCTTATTTAATTTTGAGTGCCAGGCAAATATACGAGTGCCAGCCACGAAGCAAGTCTGACTGGAAATGCGGGAAACAAACGCGCTTAATCTTCGACTATTGGATTTCGCTTCGACCTTTCTCCTGGTATTCGTAAAGAGAAACTCCTTTGTTCGGAGTCTTACAGAAGTGAACAAATAAAACTTGCGACGCCCTTAGAATAGGGCCGCAACGCCCTAGGGCATAAGGGAACCCCTGCTATAGTCTAAAATATCAGTGAGGATGAGGATTCGTGTCTACAGAGCTGCAAAGACAAGCTTAGATGTACAGGTATCAGTTAAACAGAAATCTTGAACTGTATCTTGTGGAGACAAATCTCCTAGCTTCTCTTTTCATTTGATTATACCCACTATTGTCTTCAAATTGTAGTCTTCTGAAAATATATCCCCAGGCAGCGAGTTCCAAAGTTTGCTCATTTTCCTTTGACATTTATTCTGACATTTTCTCGAAAATTAGTCGAAAATTAGACAGCCGCATGCCCGAAATTATGACATCATCAAGCGGTAGTAATGTCATAAAGTGACCTCTAAACGGATTAATGCTATGACAGTTCTATATATTCAAAATATTTCAATTGTCAATACACTATTTCGCTTAATAATACTTCAATGTCCAAAAAAGTATTCAGTTTAAAATGTTCATAAAGTCATGTAATCAAGAGGAATTCGTCAAACTGTTATATCGCTACATCACAGTTGCCAGTTGGGCAGGAAAATGTAAAGAAAAGCTGTCATTGTGATGCGATGATTGACGATTATATTATGTTTTGCTTTCTCTATTTGTTTTAAATTTAATTGAATAAACAATAAAGTACTTGCAAGATTGCAACCAGAATTTAGAGAGCGTGAAAATGATTGATCCTCTTTTTGTTGTTGTTTGTCAACGTGCGTCAGTCGTCGTCGGTTATGTATAAAACCGAGTAGTAGTTCGTGTTTTTATTTTTGGCCTAGTTTCTAAGACATAATTTTTTTTTTTAATTTTATTATAAATAAGATGCAGTATTGATTTTAATTTAAAACCTAGCCAAATTGTGAGACTACAAATTAAATTGGACACATTGGCTGGATAGATTTATATAATATTTTTTTTAATTATTTATTTTCTATATTAAATTTATCAATCAAATTAAATGATTAAAAAAAAAGTATTTCTAATTGAAATGCCAATAAGCGACAACATTCTCATAGGTAGAACCAAGTATCACATAAAAGCGCTGATATAGTGAACGCGGTCACTCTTAAACACAGACCAGTGGCTTTCGTTTTGGACATGGAACCAATCACCCCTATTCCCGTTGGCGTTTGTCGTATACGAAACATATTTCGTGTCGTTGTAAAACAATGTTTAGATTTTTTTGTTAACAATTTTATTTCCTCTTCTATGTGTTCACCAACATTTCAATTCATTTGACTCAAAAAGTTAAAAACACCGATTAAAAAACGAAGTGTAATACGAGTCGTTTACGACAAACGCCAACGGGTGAATATCTTCCTTTTATTGACAGCATTATTATTGTAAACCATAGTTTAAAAAATTGTGAATTAAAAATCGTTATTACGCCCGTTATTACGCCACCATCGGTTATAGTATCCCTCTCAATGAAGTCATGAAGCTTTGATATCTCAAAATTTGCGCTGCGGTTGCGACTGGCCTTGATTTTAGGGTGCTTAGGCGTCATCATTACAAATGGGATGTTGAATTGACTACAACTCTTCCTCATCTAGCGTAGCATCTGGATAAGTTCTTTTAGTCCATTATCTGTTTACAGAGTATGGACCCAAATGAGTGAAGATGCGGATAGAGGATCTTTTAAGCGGCAAAAGGCAAAAGGTATGGTAGAGAGGTAGCACAATCCTTCCTAGATAATCGGGATGCGCTAGCCTCTTTCTCCAATTTGCTTCACTGATGTCCATTTTCTATTTTACCCAAGTATCCGCGCGATACTTTCTTCCCGCCTCTGATCTGGCGCTGGTGTCTTCATTGAAACTGACAGTAGTAGATTTTGCTACTGTCGATATAATTATATGCGACGCCTATATTTTTTTTTTTTTGAAAAGTGGCGGTCTGGAGTACCTTTATGCGTCTCTGCTGTGCTTAAGGCTTTTCTGAACCCAGTTCAAATATCATGCGGAGATGCAAGAACTCTTTGATTTTGGCCGGTCATAAGGCTGGTGGATGTTGTAATTCGGCGCCATGTTGCGATTAACTGTGTTTGGTTCCCATCTACTGTTCATAAATCAATCTACATGTTGCTATGCGTATAGGTTAGGTGCTGATACACAGACACACAGGACGCATATTAGTCGCCTTCAGTCAAGAAAGACAAAGAATGACGCGATCTTCTGCCAAACATTTTTGGCTCTTCTGTCCCCAAGATTTTGAAACGCGTACGTGACGGCCGGCGGCGGCGGGAAATAAGGCCCCAAGAAATAATCACCCCAAAAATAAATGAATTAAGGCCCCATAATATTGGGATACATTTTTATGAAATGTAGCTCCAACATTTTTGTGTGACAATACAAAAATTGGCCTTTTTCCACGATGCGTAAAATGGTATAGGATTTTGCTCGTCCTATGATATTCCGAAATTAGTCCAAACTGACTCCAATTGGTGTTGATTTATGATGCTCAAGCATTTTTAAGCGAATTTTGAAAAAAAAAAAAAATTAAATAAGCCCCACTTTTTTAAATAATAATGAAATTAGCCCAAAAAAAGTTTTCACAAATAGAAATTAAATTTAGGTCAAAAATAATGTTGAGGTATTATTTCATTGCGGCTTTATTTCATTATGAAATTAAACCCCAATTGAAAAAATTAAATAATATACTCCAAAAAGTGAAATTAACCCAAATTTAGTTGGGCCTTATTTCATTTATTTTTGGGCCTTATTTCATTTCATTGGGGGTAGTTTCCATTTTAGAAATGGAATGGATCGTAATTTCGCAGAGCCGAAAATTTACCCTAATTGTGGGGCTTTATTTCATTTTTACTTTTGGGGCCTTATTTGCTGAGGCCTTATTTCGCGGAGCCATACG
The DNA here is from genome assembly GCA_955612985.1 of Cheilosia scutellata. Classification (NCBI taxonomy): domain Eukaryota; kingdom Metazoa; phylum Arthropoda; class Insecta; order Diptera; family Syrphidae; genus Cheilosia; species Cheilosia scutellata. Next base: position 8,508,181 of record OY015315.1, on the reverse strand, counting down.
TGACAGCTCATATACGCAAGTACATTATTGTAAATGACTTGTCAAAAGTTTTCCGTCTTGTGTTGTCTTTTGAGTTTGGTACAAATTTTTTCAAGACATCCAGTTTGCCGGTTCATACTTCTGCCCAACCAAACAATCTTTCTGTGGCAAAAATGCACCTATAACTGGTAATCAAATTTTAAGATGGATATCATATATCTAATATAACAACAAGCACACTAATTGTGACGTAAGATATACAATAACCAAACGCGCCAAGGTCACAAGCTCAGCTCAGAGTGTCTTCAATTTTGTATCCTCACATTATTCTTCGCTGGCACTTTCATTGCATATCGCTGATCGAAAATGAATTTATTTACCATAGACACACGCGCCATCTAGATCTAAAAAGGAATGTGCGCATAAGTATATTCCCGGCACCCACGCTCGCACTATCCTATTCCAAATGGGAACAACTGCTTGATTTATGGCATTCAATTGATTTCCTTGACAAGACTCGATAAATCTATCTCCTGTTCCTCCTCCTTTGCGCGCAATACAGGCGCACAGCACAGTCACAGGACACACCGCACATCTGATGATGAATTACAATCGCACAATAATTTGCAACTGTAATTGCTGTCTGATAGAAATATCAGTGTCATGTCAAACTGTTCAGATTCAATTTCATTGAGACAAAGAGAAAGACTGGATACAAATTCCCACCAAAGTTGACCATGAATTCATCTGTTTACCATGGTCTTGGTCTTGGTGTGCTCTAGACCTGCCACCAAGCTAAAAGGGAATCTATTCTCTCACACGCATTTTAAGACAATAACCCCCTCGCGTGGCTGTGGCTGTTTTTCTGTTGCTGTGGCAGTGGCACTCACCCACAATTGCCGGTGGGTTATATAAAAAAAAAAAAAAAAAAAACACTAACTAAATTTAATAGCAAAAGTATGGAGGAAAAAACAATGTTACATAGAGATGCCATGAGCTCAAGGTCAGTAGCGTGGGTAATTTTTACTTGCGATTGTTTTCCCCTGCGATATGTGTCTAATCGTAGTTCAAAGAGCCAGGTAGTCCCTCTTGTGCTTCCCTTTTCTTATGTGGCTTTGGGAAGAATGAAAATTTATTGCATAATCCATCTGGATGGACTGATGCGATGGAGAGAAACGTGGTCGAGAAGAAGATACACCTGTTTTAAGGGTTTCATTGAAATACTGACCCTATGATCAGTTGATTAGAATAATTAGTTTTTAATAAATGTGCGCCTATAACTGGGCCTGCATTTGTGCGGCTTAGGTACCCACGCTTGGCGATGGGTTTCCGTGTCACTCTCATTAAAAATTATCGGAAGCGTTTGTAGAATGTGTGAAAGGTGCAACAGGTGGATGTATCTATATAGGGAAGAGTCGCATTTTTATCTCTACAAGTCTTCTACTCATATAGTCACTCTAATGACTCGTTTCTCACACGCATCCAACTCTTGATTAGTTGATTGGAGACGAATGTTACATAATGACACGTATATTGTCATTTTCACAGAGGAGTTGATGTAGTCGGCTTTCGGCTCTTGTGGTCTACGGATAATTAGAATTATGACGAATTGAAGAATGAATCGAATAAATTTGCTGTCAAATTTGGTTCCAGCACCAGCACTATACTAATGAGTCATTATTCTGACCTTTTAAAAATAGGTGATATTAAAGCGCACTTTGGTATCAGTGCCAATCTCTCCTAATCCCATGACACCATCAAGAGCTACGAATATAGCTTCCGGTTGGAAGAACTGCCCGAGAGGCTCGAAAAGCTTCCTTCAGTGGCACACCTTCAAAAGGAACTACAGTCAAACTTCTATAACTCGAACTTCTTTAAGTCGAATTTCTCTATTACTCGAAGTTTTATTGAGAACTCTGCGTTTCTATAACTCGAATTTATTTTCTTTCATTTTGAGAGTTTGACTTATGGAAATTAAACTGTATATCGACTGCGATTGCTAGGCAAAGCAACTTGGACTAATCTTTGGCTTCGCTAGCATAGACGATTTTCCATTTCACTCGCACCAATCAGATATCGTTTGTAGATCAAAACTGATCGTCTTCAATCATACCAAGGTGACAACTTCGATACAGCCGCACAGCTTTGGGATATCCTACTTACTTACTTAGATGGCGCTACAGTCCGGGGTGGCCTTGGCCTCAACCAACACGCCTCTCCAGTTAGCACGATCTGTGGCTAACTGCCTCCAGTTTTGGGATATCGTTTACCATATAAATGGAAAAAGACCCACAATAGAACCTTGTGGAACCCCACGATTGGTGAAAAGGAAGTCGGAAGAGTAATGTCCCACTAAAGCTGCTTATTTCCTTAACCTTAGATATTCCGAAATTAATGAAACAGCTGATGGTGAAAAACCATCAACTTCGTAGAGAGTTTTCTGTATAAATTAATGTGATCGACAGTATCAAAGGTCAAACATTTTAAAAAAAGGTCACTTTGTTCTCGTCCAAAGATAGTTACTGCCTATAAGCTTTTCAATGACAGTTAATTTGCTTTGGTATTATCCTTTCAATGAAAATCTCCGGAGAGCAATGAAATAGCAGAACCAAATCGTTTCGAATAACTTCGTAAATCCTTCATAGTTCGGTCAACTGCCTCCACAGCTCGATTATGCGCCATCGTGCATTCATGCTGTCGCCGAATTCTTGGAGGTAAGAATTGTTGAGGAGTAAAGGGGTCTTGGGGAGTAGGGGGGTCTCTCGAACCGTTAGCTCTATGAACTTGAAAGTTTGTATGTTGATAGATAAGTCAAAATTATTACATGCCTCATTCATAGTTTTCCAAAATTCTTCCTCTAAGGGTTGAAAGAAGGGGGTGAAAACTATTTCTATTTCGACCTAACTATGCTCAATTTGTCATTATACTCATAAATGTATGCCGGTGCGGTGAGTGGAGCCGCGGGCATGGCTAGTTGTAGGTATAACTGTTTATGCTCTCTAATAAAGAAGTATAGATTATCCTTGGATCAAAGCGAAGTCGAAAGATAATAAAACTATGTCAGGGCTGACTTCAGTATGTATATCAGTGACATCCTTTCAACCCTACTGTGGTTTTTGGTTAGAAAATTTGACCTACAAACTCACATTTACAGAGCACTGCGAGTCAGATTTATCAAAAAAAAGCTCACACAAGAGAAGATAACAATTTTGCGCCGCACAAATGCTGACAGTTTGGGGTAATTTAAAATCCAGTGCTTCACTCTGATGGCAAAGAGCTCGACAGTACCATTGCTATCTAGAAGTTTTTGGAATGTCATAGTCGTCTTAGACTAGGTCAAGGTATACAACAAATATAGGCAAATAGGAACAAAAATCATTTAAAGAATTTTCCTAATGTGCATGCTTCTGATAAAGTCTTGACTTTACTACTTTAGTGCCTCTTTTTAGGCCAAAGAAATTGCATATGACAAGCAAAAGTTTTGGCTTCATTTCTATGTGGTTCACATTTTAAGTGGGCCCAGGGAAACCAACTTCAAAGTTTACCTGTACATTATGAAGATCTGTTCCATTCGTTAATGCTGTGTGGTTATTCTTGTTGATTTTATTCTTATAAACCCCAACTCATGATACAACTCATGTGACAACTCATGTTAATGTCATCCGCATAACGATTTGTGAAAAATTCTACCTCTTTTGTTGTAAGTTTCGTACAATTTTCTCAAGTATGGTGTCGAAGAAGCCACTTGACAGCGCATCACCTTTTCCAAGTCCAAGCTCCATCTCCATCGTCATTCTATACAATCTGACAAGCTTGGCAGGTGTGCCAAAACTGGACATGGCTCCAAATATCTTATCTGTTCATATGCGACCTTAAAATCGATAAACAGATAGGGGTTTCGATTGGACTTCTTTGGGTTTCTCCAGGTTGTGAATTTTTGGTCCGTTACGGACTTATATCGAACTTATAATCGACATTAGGTAGATATTTCTAAAAAAAAAAACCGTCACCGTCATCCGGTAAAACGGTCAATTTGAACTGTGTTGCCCTCCCAGTCAACTATTTTTCTCACACCCATTAACGAACACTTGTTGTTCTGGAATACATTCCAAAAATGAATGCACTCTCCGTATAAGGGTGGAAATGATGCGATTAATGCGTTCCCTATGCCATATACATTTACATGCTGTCATTCCTTTACAGAGCAGCGCGCCAGCAATTTTCAGTTAAAAAAAAAACCGCCATTCACCCCTCTATCCCAACATGACATGTGGTGCAGTTTAATGCACTCTTCTTACGGGTTTCCTTCCTTCCTTCCTTCCATCACTTAGGTGTGTGTTGAAAGTACAAATGGGGAAAATTACAAGCTAGGACGACATCAAAATGAAATAAAATTCAAATGCGGGAAAATTTTCCTCATACACAATTCGTCCCATTTTTTTTTTTTAGATACTTCTTGTTGTACAGTACAAAAGGTAACACATGTGGACGGAGACGAAGAGTAGGAGTTCTAGTATTTTTACCTCCTGTGCTACTGTCTATGCACACATTTCCCCCATTTGCAGCGCACTCACAGGTGTCAGCCGCGATATCGTCATCGCGTATAGCTAACGCGACACGTATTCAGTCGTATAATGTGCGCACCAGCAGGTAGCCAAAAACCTAAAACAAGTGAATTCAAGAAAATGGATATTTTATGCAAAGTAGCAAGTTTTGCGCGCCCGCTCTCACGCTTGCTTTGCTGGTGGAGAGCGCAGTTTTTCCCAGACACATGAAAATTTATTTTATAATTCCTGGAGAGAGAGAGGAAGGAATAAAATAATAAATACTGATTATTACGCGTACGCCCAAGGGAGGCGGAAGGACACCATTGAGGGGGAGATGGATTAAAAAGGCCCACAAGACTGATAAGCGAGACCATGAAAGCCGATGAATTATTTGAATGTTGCCCATAAGGCGGTGGTTGCAGTTGCATTACTAAAGAGAGAAAACCTAAAGTTTGGAATTCGTTTCAACTCTGGGTCTGGGTTTGGGTTTGGGTTTAGGCTTGGAGGTTGTGGCGCAATAGTCACGCCAGCTGTTGCATGCTATGATTGCTGGTCTTAGTGGCGATAGCTTCAGACAGATAATGTATAGGCGAATACGTATATCGATGCGGACGTGTTGAGGTAGTGCGGCGTCTTCAGATTAATAGTGACCTAAAAAAAATATGAGCCAATATGAGGCTCAGCCAAAGGCTAGTTTCCAATTCACTATCCAGTCAGGAGTTTAGATGTAGCGCGGGTCCATTTCCATTATCATACAGCATCCAGCAGGTTGAAGCTGGTTCTATGAATCGCCAGATACATTGCTGAAGAATTTTGTTTTTCTATCCAAATGTGCTGAGGGTCCCAATTCGATTTAATATAGTGGGAGACAGCGTCTAGGGATACGTACGCATTTTATGTGAAATATATCAAACCTCTAAGCTCCTAAGTATCCGGACCTCAGTCAATCCAAATCTCCAGTTAGCGCGGTCTGTGCCTCTAGTTGCGCACTTGTTTAAGGTCATTTACTACTAGTTACCAGTGTGCGATACCTAAGGCGAGGTGTGCTGGAGTCGAAGTCATTCGTTCTACAAGTCCTAACCATTTTAGGCGACAAATGGACATATTTCTGACAAGGTCCATGTCCCTGTACAAGTGTACACCTCCTACAGTTCGCTGATAAGACTCATCCTTCTAGTCCCGAGACCAAATCACTCAAAGAAATGGGTTCAAAACGTCCCAGCCGTCTTCGCGGTAATGTCCATGCTTCAGCTTCAGTTTATAAGAGTTTTGTGATGATGAAGGTCCTATATAGAGCTTTGCTAGGCTTAGATACACTCATTTGCCTAATTAGACCAAGAAACAGCGATTGGCGCTGGGCTAAAGCCCAAGTCTTTTGGTAAAGTCTGCCTTTTGATCGTTGTAGCATAGATTTTAATACCGCTCTTTTCAAATCCATTCCATACCGTACGAGGTCTATTAAGGGTCCTCACGTCATTGTCCTTATGTCGTTTACATAAGCTTATGTCGGCTGGTTTTGCTTCCATGTCAATAGAATCATCTCTTTCTAATATACACTTGTGAGTTACTTATTGTTTACGGAATGCCAGTTATTTTGTCCGTCGTGCTTCTTCTTAATGACATTTGAGACGCATTAGAGTCAACAGGATTTGTTGTCTTTCTGCGTTGAGTTGTTTGAATATAATAAAAGAACCTTTATTCTCATTGGAAGTTATGTGCTATGGAGAGGAGTGAGAACAGAGCCATCTGTTGTTGAGATTTTCATAATATTGGATCTAATTGGAATCATTATAGTAACTCCCATGGGGGAACTAGAACAGAATCATATAATGAGCTGGGTAGTTGTGTGTTTACCAGAGGTACACCACAGCAGCGGGGAGTGCTCTATTTTTGAGTTTAGTACTAAAATAGGTACTGACATAAGCCACTCTTCTAAATGATAAGTGGAAGGCTATAGACTTTACGGATGTTATTGCCATTGGAAAAAAAAAGAAATTGAATAGTTGGCGTAGCAGGTCATAGGAACCCTAGGCCCGGACTTGGTGTCAAACCCTACAAGACAGAGCTTGCACTGTTCACAAAAAGATTTAAAGTTCACAACACGGCTGTACCTATGCTTGAAAACAATGAGCTAAACGTTCCAAGACGCGTTAAAAATCCAAATCTTTAGAGTTGCCCAATAAAGGCCGCAGTTGCCATTGACCTGCAAGTGGGCGCAGTGGCTCAGTGGTTGGACTACTGTTCGAGGACACAAATTACATCTTAAGGTTTTTTCCACTGCGCCACCTCTCGCGATCGTCTGACAAACATCCGCGAGTATAACTATCTTGAAAAAGCTTCTCAATTCAGCCGTTCGGACTCGGCATAAAATTGTAGGTCTCTTCCATTCGTCCCAAAAATAAAACCCACACAAACGAATGGTTGTGGGAAGCTAGGCCTAGGGTGTCTACACGCCTGTTGCGCCAACTCTTTTATTTATTTATTTTTTTACGTCCTAAAGGAATAAACCGGCTCTATAGTCACTAGCGGTAGTCAGGCGAAGATCGCAGAGCCTTTAGACCCTACACGGCCACTTTAAACACAATGCCAACCTTCACATCTTCGGGAAATAAATTGCGTCTAAAACAGCTTTAAGGGTCAGAGAGTCTGAAAAATGGACTAATTCTCGGGTCGGCCAAATGAGCCTTGTACAATTATAAACAAAAAATACTTTCGAAGCCGTCAGCATAATGTACAAGACAGAGTTCAGAAACCGATTCGAATGGGAGAAGGGCATTATATGTAACGACCCAGCACTTGAAATGACGGAAGGTATGGGTGCGGAGGGGAGTTTTCTCTCAGCTCAACTCAACCTCGTCTAAAGTCCACTGTAGTAAGTTTCAGGCAGAAATGATAGCACGATAGATGGAAAAGCTATATCGTCTTATATATTAGTAAGGCAGTTATAAAGTCTAGACCAATTTGATTTTAAAATATAGTTTTAAGGGACAAAAAAAGGCATATAGATGCTCTTAAAAATATTGCGAATAGATGTTCAGATCCGAGCAACTTAAGGCAGACTTAAGGCAAATAACTCACATCCGTGACTCACATCTCGAAAAAAGGCATCAAAAGTCGCTAACAATAGGTGGACTGTAATTAACGCCGAAATTGGCCGAAACTAGATGTTAAAAGGAGAAGCTGACTAGAAATAGGCGCAAAATTAGTTCCGTTGTGGAGGCTTTGACAGGTCATTGACAGTGTTTAATGGGCAGGCGCATAAATGTGCTGTGCGTTTAATTGGAGCTGTATTGGGATGAAGAAACCCTTGTTTATCTCCCTTGCACCTGGTCCAGCTTATGACTAGCTTAGGGGATGTCGTCCTAGAAGAACAGAACGACCTGTCTCAAACTGATGATTGCTGTATCAGCCCCAGGGGTTATCAACTTTACAACCGGCCGACGACTTTTCAGAGACTTTAGGCCTATACTACACTATTTTAGTCGCCCTAGTGACCTTCATTTTGACCATCCTACTGATCCAAATCCGGACTAATATTATAAATTCGAAAGCAACTATGTCTGTCTGTCTGTCTGGTTGTCTGCCCGTCTGTCTGTCTATCCATTTGTTATCATTAAATGACTAAACCTCTGACGCAATCGTAATTGGCAAATAGTTAGTCTGGGAGCTGAAGAAGGATATAGACGACTTTTTATATTGAATATTTACGAGGAAAGAGAGTGATGAAAAGGTTTTTGTCAAAGAAGTCGAAAAAACACTGTAAAATGCTATTTTTTTTTTGACAATTTTGGGAGCCAAGGATGTACAATTTGGAACATTGATGAGCATTCCCCTGAAGCGCATATTCCCCGAAGAACAAAAGAGGTGCTACCAAAGGAAGTGTGTATGAACAAATCTACCACAATCGGCTTTCAAATCTGGTCCAAGACATCCACTTAACATAAGCATATTTTTCCGCCTTTATTCCTTGAGATTCGGTGAGCTTCGACGTTTGCATTATGTCAAAAAGGTTACCTACTTCAAGCTACTAGCAATTCATTTTGCTGTTGTTCGACATCTTATATCGCAGAGAGTCAGTAAAATTGCCGATCTGTTGTGAAGCTCTTCGGGAGCCAAGGTTTAAATACCATTTCTATATTCCATCTACAAACACATTCTGATTGAAGAACTTTTCACCTTTTCAGATCTCTGTGATATGCTCAGCATGGAACTGCAGTCGTCAGTGCATATTCAGCACTTAAATCATGGATTACCAACGCTACAGTCACACCAGCATCACCATCACAGCGGCTTCATGCAGTCCCATCATCACCAACATCAACTGGGCATGCACGATGAGAAACCACCAAAGCGTAAGTATTATTTTTTTTTTTTTAATTTAAAATAGTAACCTTGAGGTTATCCCATCAATCATCACCTTAGACTTGAAGCTCTTCCGGATTTCTACAACTGATCTAAAATCAAAGTCCTATCGCTTAAAGCTTTAAATGCTTACTACACACTACAGACATCATATATGCATTACCCCCATATCCATTGGATTTCCTCTGCAGATGCGAGGATTATATCCCCTCCCAAAACCATAGATACAAAATTCCAAATGCGACGTCAGGGTGAATTTACCTACATTTACTGCTGCCGCTGCATCAAACGACTTAAATGGAGTCGTCATTGTTTTGTATATCCTCCACTCCAGTCCTGCACATACATATGTTCATCTGTGGCTGGTGCATAATCCCCGGCAACGCTGATGTATATGTATGTGCGCAACCAAGCGTTCACTTTCGACTTTTATAACGTTGTTGTCCCGAAAGTCGTCTCTATGGGTCTCTTTTGCTTTTATCTAAACTAACTCGGGTCTAATGATGCCACAAATGCAAATTGGTCGGTTTTCCAAAAAAAAAATCGTTTCCTCTGTTGTGTCCTCTGATGGTGTTGTTCTCCAAATAAAGCACAACCTGTACCGCACCACCACCACATATAATATTGTCAAGGAACAGACAATTGTCCTTGTTTTTTTTGTATGTTGGTCTCGATTTTGCGGTACAATTGTACACATTCAGGTGGAGCAGCAATTTTCGGAAAAGTGTACTTTTAGTGGTGGTGAATGTAGTTTACCCTCTATATCCCAGTTTTTAGTGAAGACGTGTGTAGATATATTTAAATCGCTGTGTGTGTACTTTTTTTTTTTTAGCTCCCAAATTGGAACCCTATTGTGGAAGCGGCGGTTCTAATTTTATGCCAACTACAGCTGTAGAATGGATTTCTATAAATGAGCAGCAGAATAATGCAGGTCAGTGTGTTGTCTTAGGTGTGTCTTAACGAATATTAGTATAAATTAAAAAAAATATATAATATTATCGTTTAAAGGATGTAAAATGCTAATGAAATTAAATCGTGTTTGTATTTCTTTTCAGAAGATTCTCACAGTTCTCAGGGTAGCATTTCTGGTGATGGTAAGTCGGTTTTTTTTTTATATTTTTTGTGATCCTATATCCTATAACCGATATCGCACAATTTGCAGAAATAATAGCCGTTTTTTATTATCAGCGTGATCTGATCCGGATCAGATCATGAAAATAAAACAAACTGGATCATTGATTGAGTTGTGGCAACACAAATATAAAATCCAATACCAATTATGACAAATTTCGTATTGCTACCAGCCATCTTGCAGCCACACGGTACAATGTGTCGTCACAATGCGATGATTTCTCCATTGCACTTGCTCATATTTGAGTTTGACATTTCGCTTGTTGTGTCGGGGTGTTACCATATGGATACTAATCTGCGTACATTTAGCATTCAATATTTTTTTGGGGGAAACTATGTTCAAATGTTATGTTAAAATATGCATCATAATTAACCGTATTGTACTGCTAATATTTCCATTTATATTTCTGTGCTATATAGCGAAACAAAACATCTCGAAAGTCGGAGTAGTAACTTATTCGAATTTGAAAAAATGCTAATTGATTTTTTGTGTTGTTAATTGTGGTTCACATTTTGGTCTGGCAACATTACTGTGTGGCTATAATTTACAGGGACACCAACCTTTAGTGAATGAAATAAACAACGCCACGAATCAACAACGAGAAATAGTTGAATTAATTTTCAGATCATATTTCGTGATCTCGATGAAAAGCAGGATCACATGTTGTTGTTGTAAGTGCATGTAAATCGATGATCTATATGGATCATAGCTGATAATAAAAAACGGCTAATAATTAAAAATGATAAATGAAAATCTACCTTCATAGTATTTTAATGGCCGGGTTAATAATGACTCCCTCAAATGCCGATTTCCGTTTCATATTTAAAAAACTATAGTCCAATATTGAAGATTTAATTATTACCTACTCTGACAGGTGGCGGGCTTTCTACACAGCTGTCATCTGTCAATGATTTGACAAGTTCATGAGTTCAATCTGTACATATATAATAAAACTGTAGGAATTTTTTTTGGCTCTTAAAAACTCGAAAACTACTCGACAGATTTCCATGTAACTTCTTTTGACATATTTCTTAAGATTCCGAGAAGGCTTTAAGCTTATGTCAATCGTTGCCACGCCTACTTTTTGGGGGCGGTATTGACCAAAATGTTATTTCTCAAATAATTCTTAATAAATACAAAAAAGAAGAATACTTAAGGCAACTGATGAAGGAACTAAAGTAGGAGAATCGGGACCTAGAACTAAGTATTCTCTATATCCATTGGTTTCAGTATCTTCCAACCTGAAATTCATGCCATAGAAAGCCAAGCAGCTATATCATACTTCGTGATTCGTACATCCACTAAATCTACCTAAGCTTGTGTGGTAATGTATAAGCAACGAGGTGGCCCGGCCATGTGGGGATAGACTTAGTAAGACCCTGAACCATTCTGCGAAACAAGTTTAAATAGATCAGAAAACTAGGGAAGCAAAAGAGGATTAGAACCTGTGGAGCAATACTCAGGCCAACCTGTTGATTGACTGCGGTTCGAGTATTAAATATGCTCAAATGGGTTCATGTATACGTCTGACCGATTGAAGGCTTACTAGGTAGATATGAGCGCGACAAAAATTCTTTCCCTACTCTGATTACACAACAAAGTGTTCAACAAACTTGTCGAATAAGCTTCATAAATAAAAAATTTCCTTCGAGGTGATTATAACATATGTATTAGGCAACGTCACTAAGTTATCGCGCTACACTTTAAGGAACGGTTTCACTTCCGCCCACTGGACTCCGTCCGCCAGTTCTGTGTTATGTTTTGGCAGAAAAAATAGCTTATTACTCTCGTAGTCCTACCTGATGGCTGATGCTGGTTGCCGGGCTATGTTGTTGTCTCCCAAAGAACAAAATCTAATGACATACCATGTGCTATGAAAGCACAACACCCAAAATCCGAATTACAAAAAAAAAAAAAAAATACCAAACCTCTAGCGATACACTTTTTCTTCATCCGAAACAATTTAATCGTGGGCTCACATTCGCCTTTCAGATACTTTATACTCTTGGTGGCACAGTCAAGTCTTGGTCGTCGTCGGCTGTAGGTTGCTGTTGTTGTTGTTGTCGTCGTCGTATAGATGGTGTGTGTTGGATTCGTAATGGGTGGGCACATCTGACTTAGGGGTCTTTCTACACTGAGATACTTCAGCAACACCGCGTACGCCAGCACCGACAGCACGTCTCTCGATGGATGTTTAATTGTTCATACGTCTCGTTTGCTATGTAGCAATACTTGCACTCAACATGTCACGATTATGTTGCCGGTAGTCTCTGTCCTGCAGCCTAGTTTTTCTGTTTGTATCTGCAACCGCTACCGGTCTTGCATGCTTGCATCTATACCTATACTCTGGGAGGATGCAAACAATTTTGCCCCTAAAAAGTGGCCTACCCTTGGTTTCGGAAAAATTATGTCTTAGCCTAAAGGAAAAACCTCTGTCGACATACCACACTACAGAGGACAACGCAAATATAATCACAAAAGAAAAACCGGGCCAAATGTCCGTCTGTTCAAGCAGAAAAATGCGAGAGGATTTATGAGTCTGTCATTTAATCTGCAATTGGAATCGAGGAGACCCTAAAAACATATAGTGTCCAGCTCCAACCGAGGAGTGTATATCTATACAGAATTCGCGTCGGACGTCGCGTCGGTCGCGTCGTGGTCCGTACAAGTGACCTTAAGCAAGGCAGAAGGCAATTTTATTTTCGCTTTCTGTCAGTCGAAAGGGAAACTCTATTGCTTTGAGAGTGGCACTCACGAGTGTGACTGTGACGGTGGAAAACAGGCTGAAAATGCGAATGCGCATTTTTTGCTCTTCTCTAAATGACATTGTGCCGTGCGCCAGATGTTCTTTTCCAAAAAAGTGCGACTGCTCGCTGGACTTTAATATGGTGATGCAATAATATATCTAGGTATCTTCATTTATTCTGAGTTGCGTAGAAAAGAACAACTTTTGGGATTCTAGGGAAGATATTTTGTCTGAAACTGTGCACACCATTTTTAACACTTATTTTCTGAAACATACCAAAATCTGGAATTTTTTTCGACAGAGATTCACAGAGAATAATTGAAAAGCATAAAGTTTTTTGCGTTGAATGAGGAAAAGAGCTGTTTTCTGGAACTACTTCACGTGGTTTACGCGTCCGTGCCAAGCTGTTCAGCACACCATTCTGCCTGCACCCAATTCTAAAGCAAAACAGGTCAGAATCAACAGTCAGTAGGTACTGAGATTAGTGTCTGCCTGTCGCAGATTTTCCATTCTTTCTAGCATACACTCAGATGGTAGGTATCTAAGATCTAAGGTTTATATCTTGAATATCAAAAATACATTTTATTTTATTTTTAAGCTTACTAAAAACCTCTAAAGAAGATTTTTTGGTCTTGCTTTAAGAATTTTCGAGCTTAATTTAAGTTGACAATGGTCCAAAACTTAGTCTTTGTATTCTTAAAATAATCCCGAAATAGGATTCAAGTAAGATTTTTAAGCTTACTAAAAATCTAAAAAAAAAAAAAGATTTTTTAATCTTGAAAAAAACGAGCTCAAAATAAGATTTTTTTACTTGGAATAAAATGTTCCGAGATTACTATACTTTCGTCAATGAACAGGCTTGAAATGACACTGATATTCTTGATTTTAGCTCGTTTTTTTCTGAGTGTATAAGTAGAGCTCTGTCAGCTTTGAAAAACTGGACAATTTTCGATGTCAGGTTTCCAATCTGTATCCAGGGGTAACCACTTAATGAACGTTTGAATATTGGAAATTCGGAATGTTCGAATTTTTTTTTTTAATGTTTTCAGCTATGTGGAAAGTGTATCGAAGGTCGGCTCATGGTGAAACGGCAAACCAAAGTGAACACAAATCAGCTGTCAACTGTCAAATTGGTTATCACTGGAAAAAGTGTTGCCAATGTGAAAAATAAACCGTAAAGACCAACCTACAAATTTGTATTTATTATTTTTTTTTACAAAATCTGTAGAAAAATTAAAAAATTAAAAATATAAATTTATAACCTAGTGAAATGGGTCACAGTTTGAGGCATGCTAAGTTCCACCCAAAGAGACCTATATATCGTCGATTTTTTAAGGCTTAAATATAAATCGGAAATTTGTAAGTTGGTGAAATAGGCCACAGGTTGAGGTTGAGTTTGAGCTAAGTTCAACTCAAAGAGGCCTAGATATCACATCGTCGATTTTGGAAGGCTCAAAAATATGTGAATCCGAAGTCACCAAATCAACCAAAATGGTTCATTATTTTATAGGTTGGAAAAATATAGTGGGGAACACTCCTTTCCACAATACCTTACTTACGGATAGATGTCCTCGCCCGGCTTCAAACGTGCTCAGAAATGTTATTGCTTCAATTTGTTTCAAACGTTTAAAATTTTGATATCCTTAGCTTCGATAATCGTCAAAAAAAGCATTTTAAATTATAAAAAAAACGTTCTCCACTCTCTAATCCCGTAAATCTCCTGGTTTCAGACTATCTCTTTTCCAAATTTCTTATTTAAATCCCTCAGCATTCTCGAATGCCGAATTTAAATAACAGCCAAGGCCTGCTGCCAGCCCAAAACACTCGAATGGAAAAATGCACAACAATTCTGTTAAACACTGGAAACAAGAAAAACAACACCAAAACCAGATCGTTCACAAATCCGCTCCATCTACACCAACAACGACATGAAAAATTTGTCACTGATCGTGTTGTGATCGTATCAGTTTTCCATTTCCCAAACATACTCGTACGGATACCATATAGACGACTGACTTGAAGCTATAGATACATAACCCGTGGTCCGTGGCTAAGGCAAAAATGCCTTATTTGCCAACGAATCAGCATCAGCAACGATACCTATTCGCGGTGCGGTTGTACGGTACGCACTGCGTATGAAGTACATATCACAGGCGTCAGCACACACCTGACATGGGCAACATTTAACCACCTATCGGCGCGATTGAATCGGGTAGATAAGTGGGAATAGTTATAGAAGCTGCGTAGATAAACCGTACCGTGTGCGTGCGCGCAGATACAACGCGTCTCATTGGATTGCCGGACAAATGGGAGGTGATAGGATAGCAAAACGTCGCGTCGCTTCGCACACGCATTTTTTCACGTTTGCCATCTGGCTTGGAGCTCTCTTTCGCGGGGGCACCCAAAACGTTTCTACAGTCAAAACGAAAAGTATCGTAGGTGGTTTTTATCTCCCATAGATCCTTGTACGTTTCGTTTTCTCCACTCACATGTGGGTGGATTGTGTGCGCGCCTTTCGTTTGTTGTCTGCAGCCAAAACGAAAAATCACTTTACTGACCTTTTTCGATTTTTGGACAAGTCTTGCATTTTTTTTTTCCTTTAAATTCCCCCGCCTCCACACACTCGATTTGGAGCAGGTGTTGGATTGCATTATTTTCTCTACATAGATACACCTAGCAGCAGCGCGAAGAAAATTGCAAATTCGAAATTCGTTTTCTCCCTGAGATAGATCTATCCATAGGATCAGTAGCAGTCCACCTAGGTTATGTGTGTTAGCCTCTGGCTATATCGGCCACCACCGATAATTTCACACAAAACAATATATACCTACTAGCCCCTGTGGCTTGTCTAGAGATGAAAAACTCCCTTTATACGAAAGGAGCCCACCGATCCTCAATTTCCCGGTGAAAGAGTCTATAGGTATGTGCTCGTATAACGTTGTAAGAAAAGTCATGATCTTATCATCATTAGAGAGCGCGAGCGACTTCTCGCGCCGCGCAGAATATATAGACGACTTAACAAAAGCAAAGAACACCAGGAACACAGTGGCTTCTTAGCTGTCAACAGTTTGAAATCCTCTTTCACCGTTTCGCGCGATCATGAGGAAGCCCAGGGTATAGGGCGTGAAAAATGTTGATAAGTAAGTAAACACATTGCACACTGCCGACATTGTGATCCTTGTTATAACAGGTTATACGATGATGGTCTTTTTCATAACGACAACAAAAAAAAAACCCAATCCCCAACCAACTTCGATCTATTGCCTCTTAAGCTGTGTTGTTGTTGGAATTTTTTCCCCGAGTACCTGGCACGCGTTTGACTACCGATTATGATATAGTAGCTCGCAATTTTTTATTTTTTTTTTTTTGCTTTTTTTTTAGCACTTGGCTAATCCTGAAGGTTGTGCCGTATAGCTGCCGTTGTTGCTGCGGTGGTAATCACCTCGTGATCATATCTCATTTTGATTTTTTTTTTCTGCCCAAGCCACAGCAGCAGTTTGAGAACTCGCGCGCGCCCGTTTGGAAGCGCGATCGCATATTACTCCTTTAAAGTGGCGTGGCATGGTGCAGATGTGTGTCGAATATTGATCTTGACTTCCTTGTGGCATGAACGAGATGAGGGAGTGAATTGGACTTAATGAGACCACTTTCTGGCTGCCCGACTGATTGTTGGATGCTGTGTTATTCGCATCAACTTTTTTTTTTTTGATTATATCGCGTGTGTATCACTCGTCAAAGAATTAGCAAAAGGAAGGTTACGACTCAAACTGTACAGTATCATTTGTCATGTTGGTGCGATATTGTGTGATTGACACTAGAAATTCATGTGAGAGATACGAAGAGTTGGCGGTTGTTGTAAGTTATAAAGTGGTAGAAGCTTTTGATACCGGAAACCGATGAATACCTGCTTTATGTTAGCCCTCTCCTCCGGCTACCAACTTTTCGTGCCTTATCCGATAGGATTGATGGAGACGTTATTATGGAAATAAATTCGCACAATTTTGAAAATGTAACGTGGTGTAACAATCCGCACCAAACTGTCACTCTCTGTGGATACATTGTTTGGGCTACACAGCACTCACTTTGGAAATAAGTGTTCAATATTTTCCAACGTTGTCCTAGCGTAAAGCGGCTCATTTCGTGGAGGTATGATACCGACTTTCTGTCAAGATTTCGAGCGGGAAACATATTCTTTTGGGGGTCAACTTTTGCTCCGTAGATATCTCGATACCATTTGTATTCCATTCTAGAATTGTATAAGACTATCCATCATTCACAGTCTTATTCTTATTGCCGTTTTGCCCCTCATTGATTCGCCTATTATTTTTGGGGGTCAAACCGGGTAACTTTTGCTCCGTAGTCCAATAAACCAGTGCGCAGAAATATGCAAAATAGCAGAAGCAGATTTTTTATAATGCTAAACAATGAATTTTCTCCCCAAAAAATATTCTTGAATCATCCCCGACATATATCTACGAACAAACTGTCTGCTCCTATTGGAATGTTTGAACCTCGCCTGGCCATCTTGTCAGTCTGTTCATTTCTATAAACGCTAATATGGCCTGGAACGCAGATCAGGGTAATCTTGAACTGATCGAGCGAGGCCAACTCCTCTCGACATTTTAATACCAATTTTAAGGTTGTATTGACTGAGGCGATAGCCTTGACTGTCAATGAATATGTCTATCTTTTGCCTCAGAACTATGTCCGTGTGTATTTTGATTTGGCGACAGGCTTCACGGATAGCAAGTATTTCCGCCTGAAACACTCTGGCTGCGTGTCCGGGAGCCTGAAAGATTTTGAGATGCTCAGAGACTCCACATTCCAATTTTGAACCGTCCGTGTTGATTGTTAAGTTCGAGTCCCTGTTCACCCGTCCGTCCTGCCAGTCTAATCTTGAAGGCAATTCCAGTACCATTAGCCTCCATATTGACTTGTTCTTCTTCATCACACAAAACCGTAGTGTGTGTGTGTGGCGCACTTTCATTTTACATTTCCATTATACAAAGATTGCAAAATTGTTTCAATAAGCCTCCGCTTCTCAATTAAAAATAGCCTCAACCCATAATAAATCATAAAAAGCGAAAATTAAACCATTCCGTACTCTGTGCAGTGCACCCTGTTATTTAAAAAAAAATACGGTAAGGAAAACATACAAACAGCCACTCTGCGCGCAACAGTAGAAATCGAAAAATTGTTAAAAAAAAAACCAAATTCTCCTCGTAGTATAGGTAACTATTATTAATAACGCAGATATGTACTCCCAGCCAAAAGTGATCCCCAACTATACTTTAATAATAATCTACCTCAACTGCAACACTTCCTCGCTCTTGCGCTCGCTCTACCTAACGTCTCTTACAATGCCGATGCCGAACACTGCGATCTACGAGTATACAGTTATTTATTATGATTATTATTATTATGTATGATATTTTGTTAAAAAAAAAAAAAAAAAATAGCTTCATGTACAAGCACCATTCATCTATCTACCTCTATGTTGCGCCAGAGACCCATATGCGATTTGAAATTGTTTGAATATTGCGGTCTCGTTTGTATCTATTTGCCATTTTGTTTACACTTCTCAAACGAACGTTACGAATGTCATGTAATCTGGTAACCAATCGATATTGTATGGAATTACGCACATTTCTTATTGGCTCATGGGCGCACGCACATGCTGTTTACGCAGATACGCACTGCGTGGGGAGTATCTGGAGGAGAATTGGTTGTATCTATCGATGGTGGGACTCGGAGTTGGAGTGTGTCTGGCTGAAGCTGGCTTATATAGAGTAGTCAGGGTATAATGATTTGATTTTTATCGCAGCTAGCAACGTCAGGTAATGATGGAGATAGTCAAGTGATTAGTATATATAACGTCACAGTACGAGTATCTGCATGGAAATAAATTATTTTTTCTTTTTTGTTTGATGACAAAACAAATTTAACAGTAGTTTAAAATGGCCAACTTTAGGATTGTTGAATAAAAGTGAATTTAGCTGAGAGATGTATCTAAGAGACTTATTGCAGTACGTACTAAATCTCATGATGCCAGATAACTTAGCCTTGACACCAAGTTAGGTCCAACTTAGAACAAATTGGACTAACTGTCTTAAAATAAAATTATTATTTGAAAGATCCATTGTTAAGCTTGGAAAGACTATTTTCAAATGTAACAGGAAAAACATAAGGCGGCCCTTTTTTCTCATCTAAATGTTCATAGTCATGAAAAAAATGGTCGCCCACCTAGAATTCGTAAGCAGAACGTAGTTAAATGTAGTCTATAACCGTGTCCTTGACTCAAACTAACTTTATGCGTAGTTTCACAAAGATCGCTTGGGGCTTTGAGGTGTGGAAGTAGGACAAACAAACTTATTCACTTCCGCAATTAAGTAAATATATTCCGAGCTGTGAAATGGGTGGATTACTCGATCGAAATCAACGACAGGACATTGTACGCTAATCTGACACGCGTTATGGCTCATTGGGCAGTGATTCCTAACTCCTATGAAATGAGGGAGTGAAGGTTTAAATGAATTTCATATCAAACTTCGAAAAAGCGACAGGTTGAAATGAAACTTCTTATGGCTTGGTGGGCAGTAATTCCGCACGATCCGATGTAACGAAGAAAGGACAGGTTGTAGTGAAATTTCTAATGGCTAGTTTGGTTGTAATTCCGAACTTCGATGAAACGAAAAAGCGACAGGAAACGCGTTATGATGGAGACTTGTACTTAATAATCCCTATCCTATTCCTAGGGCTCATTTAGATGACCGTCTTCAATACCGGGCATTTACTGTAATTGTGCCAGTGAACCAGAAAATTATGAGCGCAGATCCTGACAATGTGATCTGAAGCCCCAAAAGATGCCAATGCGCAATGGGTGTTCTATTTAGGCTTTTAAATTGCCAGCACTATTTCTATTGACAGTCAATTTGACAGCTGACAGATGAATTTCAAAAAAAAATTAACTTAAGCCTGAATAACACTGTAAAAAAAAAAAATTAAGGTTCAGTTCGCCAAACTTACCGTGCGACCCCATCCGACGCGACACATTCGACTTCACGCGGACCTGATACTGTCAATGTCAAACATTCCAGCGAGGTGAACCAAGAAGATGTCAAGCACCACAAACTTTAAGCCCAAGTCCATTTCGAAATATTAACAATTTAACAAGAGTCATAAAAGCCTTCAAATCCACAGCGGGTAACCTAACGAACCAAAGTCTCCCATTATGAGCTTGTGCTACACATCGATCTCGATGAATTAGAGTGTCATTTGTGTGTTAAATAATATCAATGAAATTAATCACAAATTAACACACCAAATCACCGTGGCACCAGAGCGCAGAGTTCGCAATGAATGTATCTATAGTGCCGCATGTGCGCTAGAGATACACGAGTGCTTCGATTCGCATACAGCCAGCGATACTAACGGGCTATTGCCACTGCTGCTGCTGCTGCACTGCAGCATGGAATTTTATCTTAATTCAGTTTTTCTCTCCTTTTGCGCGAGTGGTCAATATACAACAAGTACTTCTTGTACGTATCTATAAACATTTCTATGCATTGTCCAAGAGTACCTTAGCTAATTCAAAAAGATATTGAGCGCCCCAATATACACATGGCATGGCCCCATTTGTGAGCTCTAATGTTGTTGCAGTTGCTAAAGAATGCGCGCAGGCGCACATACACGCTGTGTATAGTCGTATTCGTATCTTTATAGATTGTTCTTTTCACCTAAGACGAATGAATAAGTCGGATGAATGAACTATCCGACAGACGACGACGACGACGACGACGACGAACGGACAAAACGGACAAACGGACTGACGGACTATCGGATTCCTATCTTTCGTGGAAATGAATGCTCGAGCGGCATGCTTTTTTGTAGCTTTTTCATTATAAGAACAGCAGAAAAATGAACAAAACAATTTTGCTCAAAATGCTGCGCTTAAAAAGAAAAGTCAAATGTATCTCTGTAGTAGGTATTATAGTATCTATGTGGAGTATATTTACTTTCCATTCACCGCCTTTTGTTGTAGGTATATTTGTGTATGTATCTATGGTGGCTAGATCATATTGTTTTTGCCCATTTGACCATCAAGTGGTGTGCCCCACAACGCAACCCCGGAACAAAAATATAAACTTTAAGAAAATGCAGAAAATCAAGATTTCCCATTTATTTCTTGCAGTCTAGTGCTTGTTTTGTATCTACCTCTTTGTCACTTATTGAATTTGATCTAAAGTTATCACAAACAAGTCAACAATTTAAGTATCTACAATGTACCACAAAATCGAACTTTTGCACTACCTACAGTTACATACGTGCTTTAGTAGCAAAATGTTGAGTTAGTTAAAATTTAAATGATGTTCAACTATTGTGGACGAAACACAACAATTTTGCAAAGCAGAAACCTTTTTCTATTTCTGGTTTCCAGAATTCGTCAGAATTTTTTTTCAAATGTAAAATTAAAAATTAAAATTATGTAAAATTAGACCGCGAGGCAATGGTCGGCTGCTTAAAAATTGAAGCATAAACAATTTCAAACTAAGCGGAACTCCATTTTTATTAGTACTAAGCCATTATTAAGAAGGTCCAAATTGTTGAGTAATTCAGGTAAAAAAGTTACCCATATTTACCTATATGTATGCCATGTAATCAGTGTTAACAAATAAAGCTCTGAGCTTTTTAGAGGATTGTCAATTTTGACTCACTTAAGGCCGCAACAGTGAGCAGTTCACAAAGTACCAAAAATATATCTAGACACATTTTGAAGACCACAAAATTGGGCAAATAGCAAGCTATCAATGTCGTGTCAAAAATGATGTTCTGATCATTGACATTTTTGACTTATTTAGGGCCGCATCAGTAGCTACCAAATACGTTTCAGATCAATATTTAAGCGGTCATACCAAATAGTTTGATGTACTAAAGAGTTCACAGTATTACGTAAGGCACAGACTGATCTGATTTGATTTGATTGGATTGGAGTCTTTGCGTCTAGGTCCATTCTGCCATCAGATGTTACAGGACTACCGAAATAGTTAAACTTATGTTCGACCTCTGCTTCTCATAATCGTTGGCGTTGATCCCTTTCAACCCCCTAAATATGACATCATACTTAAGTACTTGGTACTATATAGGTCCATGCACTGGCTTATAGCGTGTTTTCAATACAGTGGCAACCCTATTAACAATTTGCCCCGTGTCGCTTTAGTACGTGGTTGCAATCTGGCCAAAACCAACAGATTCGTGTGTACAGCTATTAGGCACACACAAAATAAAAAGTATCTTATATGTAGGCAGTAGCGTTATCCCTAGCGAAACGATCTCGTGTAATTAATCAGACATGTGTTTTTTTTAATGAAAACTACATAAAGCGTACACAAGTTTTGGCTAACGATTTTTTTTTTATTTACTTTGAGCAATTGCGGATATTTATTTGGATTTTGTGAAGGGCTTGGACGTTGGTCATAGAAATCCAGAGAGAGAGAGAGAGAGAGAGAGAGAGAGAGAATGAGCATGCAATTTTAGTTAGGAGGTAAAATTCGAAAGTGTCCGCGAAAGAAGATGGACAGATAGTTAAAGCTTTGTTGGTTTTAGTCGTTGTCTGGATCTTGAAGGGAGGTTATTTACCTACTCTCGTTACTATTCTGGGCCAATTTCATCAACTTTCCGCTGTATTAAGCGACGTCTTATGGGTATCTAACGTGCGAGTAGTGCCTCAAATAAAGAGATTGCCTCAAAAAAAAAAAAAAAGATAGAGGGCGTAACAAGTCCGTGTATAGTATAGTCCTGGTCCTCACAAACATTAGTTTGTTTGTGTATCCAATAGGCTGAAACTACTAGTTGGGCAGCAAAAATTGCTTTGAACTTTGATGAAACGAAAAAGCGACAGGAAACTAAAGGTGACGGAGCTCGTTAAAAACAAGATAAAGTGAAACTTTTTATGGCTCGTTGGGCAATAATTTCGAACCACGATGGAATGAAAAAGCGACGGGCAACTGGAATCAAATCGGGATGAATTAGATAAAGTGAAACTTCTTTTGGCTCAGTACTTCGATGAAACGAAATAGCGACAGAAGCGTGTGAAATATAGCTTCTTGAATCCCATTTTTCGATGAAGAAACGAGAAAGCAACAGGTTAAAGCGAAAGATTTTGTTTTGCCAATTATTTTAAACTCAAATGAAACGAAAAAGAGACAGGATACGTTTAGTGAGGCACTCTAGGCAGAATGAGACATGGGAGAGCAACGAAAAGGCGACAGACGCAGATAAGAAAACAGAAAGAAAGGGGGTAGCACTCATGGTGAGCCACAAACTAGAGGACAGAACAAACCGTGAGCGGTAAATTGGAGCGTCGTGCGTGAGTATCAAGGGTACTTCTGATCTAGGGTAAACATTTTCTTTTTAACTATTTATCGTGCTTCATGAAGTTTCACATCTATCGCCTAAATTCTATATATAGGCTGACCGACCATGCTTCTTTTCTTTTTAAAGAATATTTGTCAGACGTTTGCGAGAGGTACAGCATTTTGAATGCCCAGCAGTCCCACCACTGAGAAGAACCGTGCCAATAAAATTCAACATTCGATGTCCTATACCACACATACCGCGAAGTAACCGTTAGTATATTTGTCACAAACAAAGTAAAGAAATATTGTTGTGTACATGCCGTTTGACTCGTATTAACACACCTGCCAACATTTAATATATGTAACCCAAATAAAGGCTCAGAGGTACTTGCGTGTCACGCGGCCACGAGTTACAATTAGGGACTCACCCCATATATTCCTTGCAAGACATTGTATCATCGAAGTCTTCATTTCGGGTCATTAAGAGAATTTTGAATCTTCAGTAAGACTTTTCTTACTTTAATGGAAAACATCAGTTAACAAATTTACAAATTGTAAAAAAAAACCCCAATACCATTCTTCGTCACTGTATCTAAGTATTAACGCCAAAGACTATACATAAAATGACACCAATAATGACCACTTATCCGCCAACAAAACTGACAAAACGTGAAACGATATCCATATCACACCCGTACTTACTACTTTTTGCCACATTTTACTATTTTACTATTAAAAGCCGCACACATCTCACCCGTCAGCATCCGCATATCCTTCGTCGGCCACTCGCTCCGCCAAACTCCGATCATTGTGTGTCAACTCTGCGGTATTTCTCATTATAAATACCTTAACTCCAACGATCTCTAGCCGCTGGACACTTATATTGGAAATCTTTCAAGATATCTATCTCTTTGCATACATATAGCTAGAGTGCTAGTGCAACAACAAGGCCAGAGAGTAAGTGAGGTAATAATGAAACGTAACACTGCACAAGAAGACTACCATCTACCAATATCCATGGCAACTATAACAGAAATTGCAATAAGGAAAAGATACAGCATAGACAAGGAGAGAGATTTTTTTTTTTTCAGTTCCTCGTCGTCGTCATCGACGGTGTGTTGCCTTCTTTTGATGCAAGTAACAGCTTGGGGCGATAGATTTTGAAATGCACGCGCGCGGTAACCTAAAAACAACGCGCAATGGGAGGAGACGCCCAAAATAGAGAGAAAACTAAAGTACTAGTAGCTAGGAAGCAAGGTGTTGTTTAAGACTATTTCCAAGCGCGAAATAATTGTCATATGGAAGCGCGGGCAACAGCGGGCCAGTACCATTATAGGTTGTGTTATATCGAGTTAGGTTAGACGGCGAATTGATGGCAATTTGTCGATCGAGGTCTTACAATCGATGTCACATCGGGGAATTCCTCTTGAAACTTGAATTGATCTTTGATATGTGGAAACACTGATTTCCATTACAAAAATGTAGATCAACGTAAACAGGGATAGTAGTAAGGCCGACAAATATTTGGGCAGTAATACAGAACTACGATGGAACGAAGTCCAATGAAACGACAGGTTGAAGTGAAAAACCTTATGGCTCATTGGGCAGAAAAGCCGAGCTACAGTGAAACGAGACAGCGACAGTTTGGAATTAAACTTCTTATAGATAATTGGGCAGTAATAGAGAACAACGATGAAACGAAAAAGCGGCAGGAGAAGTGGTGTGAAGTGAAACTTCTTACATCTCGTACAATAAAACAAGATCTGATGAAACGAGAAAGCGACATATTTGAGCTGTGAGAACTACAATGGAACGAAGTCAGATGAAACGACAGCTTGAAGTGAAACTCCTTATGGCTCATTGCCCAGTAATTCCGAAACGAAAAAGCGACATAAAACGGGATTGGCTAGCAAACGGGTAATGTGGCAGTTCAGGCTAAATGGAAGGGGAACGAAAGGAATCGGAGTAGGGAACATAAGGGGTGAATTGCGCGTCTTTGGTGCGTGTCTTAAAATACTTGAAATCTAATCATCGATATTGATGGAGTCGCACTTCTATGGAGCCTAGGCTCTAGGCTGACAATGTTTTGTTTTTAATTGCGACTATTGTGCTCCCCTTTGGAATCACTTTGAACTTTGACTAGTTATGGATTTATGGTCATGTCATGCGTGAAATCAAGGTTCTGAAGGTATCTTAGGGCTGTCTTTGCTGATGAGTTTTTTTTATGTCTTGATGATCTTGTGAAGCTGACAAAGAGCAGTAGGGTACGTCTCATATTGGCAAATCTGATAAGCTTTTTGGCCTATATGGAGTATCCAAATGTCTATAGCTTTGCCTTGATGTTATTGGCTAGCAATCCGCAAAAAGGCAGGAGCAAATAATAATCGCCCTCTTTCCCTACATTAGCATTGAAATTCCCAGGGAGCATGTCATGGATTTGGTGACACAATTACACGCGAATGACCACGCAATTGACACTGTATGATCGGGTGTCAAGCGGTGTTGACATACACTCACGAATGACAAGTACATCAGTCAATTTTTGCGACACCAGCAACCTTTCGTGACATGTGTAGTGTAGTCGTAGCTTAAGTTATATCCCTCCTATATACAAAGCTGCGCCACTCCTTTGGAAGCTACCTACAAATTATATCACCAATTTACAACCTGCTATACATTAAATGATTTTTCAGTGCTATTGACCAACCTTCCATTTTCTTTTCTTTTTCTTTTTTTTTTTGTTGGCGTTTGGTGACTTGATAAAAAAATAGAAAAGCGCATAAAAAATGATAATAACAACGACGATAATAATAAGAATAATAAGAAACGAAAATGTATCTTTTCTGGCCCCTTATATGTGAGATTGTGTCTTATGGGTGTGGGGACATATCTTATTTTCTATAATTTTTTTTTGTCGTTCCTTCATTTTTCTTGCTCTCTCTTCTGGCTGGGTGACTTCGAAATTAGCTTTGAAACCACAATACCGTGAAATATGACTTCATCTCTTAACGTTAGATAGATGTGTATCTATTTCTTCTGTACCATCACTGTGCGTGCTCTATTGTGGTTTGTCTCCCTCACTCTCTAGAGGAAACTTTTCTCTATAGTATAAACTCTCGAAAAGTATCGGGGGAGCACAAAGCACATGGCGGTATGTGGGGGTGAATGCACGTTGAACAAAACACAGAAAAAAAACCCCCATCACCCTCAAGAGGTATTAATTTTTCGGTGACACATATACTTCCCTTAATCCGCAGAACAAATTTACATTTTTTACATTCAGCTACCCCCCCCCCCCCCCACCAAACACGAAATGGCTGACAAGGACAACGATGATTGCTGAGAGTGCTCCAGCAAATGTTATTACGCCATCTTTCATGTACTCAAAGACGAAGGCAAGAATTAAATTCCCGCAAATTAGAAATCAGGTTATGTTAATGGAGTCTCGTTCGGCGGTTCCTTTTCTCCATTCAAAGAGACAATTACCTATGATGGCACGCATATTCTACACGGCACCAGCCTCTTCCCAATGATGATTGTGTTGGTGGTGGTGGTGGTGGTATGGTGGAAAATTTTGAATGCGAAGGGTGCTTGATACATTGCCGTAGGAAGCAAGAAAAATATTGAATAGATAAATCACAGATGCTTGTTGGTTGCGTTTGAGTCCTTAATTTGTGCCATCGTGGTATCATAACACAATTTCGCTGGCTCATCCAATCGCCAAGTGCGTAAAGGCCATCACCATCCCCTATAAAGTTGTGCCAACAACAAAATTATATTTTGTTATAATTTGAAAGCAAGTCCCGTGAGAGTTTAAAATGCAAAGCAGCAGGATGCAAATAGGCTGACCTTTGCTATAGGGTGAAGGATAATTTCAATTTGTATCAAGCATATGGTGTGACTTTTCAAATCATGATATAGTGAATAAGAATACCACGACCCCTGACGAACCGTAGAATGCAGCCAACAAAATTTACTTGTGGCTATACTTATTGATAAAGAAGCCACCAAGAATAGCCAGGCGAAGAGAAAAAGTGGTAAGAATGTCGTATATCAGCAACATTCCAGAGGATGGATATGGGCCTTGAGCAGTTCGCCTCTACAGTTTGACCAAGTGCTTTCAATTATGCACTCCAAGTTGCTTGAAGCCTCCTTTCACTTGTGCGCTCCACCTAAGGCGAGGTATTTCTATACCCGGGCTGTCCCATTGGATTGAAGTCGAAACGCAAGTATCAGCCATCTAAGACGACGAATTTGCGATTTTTTTACCAGGTCGATGGCGCTTTACAGATCGAAGAGTTCGCTATTAAAATGTATTCTCAGAAGCCCGTCAATTCATGCGGAACCGTCCATTTTACAAAAAAAAAAAAACTTCCTTCGAAGCGACCACGAAAAACAGAGTTCAAGCTTCAGTGGATGATCGAGGTCGGGCTGCAGGAAATAAGGCCCTGAAATTTGGGGTAAAAATAAACCCCAATTTTCATTAGGAAATAAGGACAGGAAATAACACCCCAAACCTTCATCTGACAGTACACCCAAACAGGAGGCAGCATTTGTGGTCTTATTTAATAAAGAAATAAGACCGCAAATTACATTAGGAAATAAGGCTCCTGAATAATGCTTTGGGGCCTTATTTAATTTTTTTTTTTTACCTTATTTCGAAGAGCAATCGAGGACTTCTACAGAATCTCGGTATAGTTGTTCTGGATAGGGTCTGGATAGGGATAGGCCTAAGAAACAGCGATTGGCAAGATTTGTTCTTCGTTTAATTTCTGCTGAGAAATCAGAGTTTATAACAGAGCCTAAGGTGATCAAGCTATAGTTGGGTATTATGACATTTCGACCAATTCGTCGTCCCTTCATTACAGTAGATATTTGGATTTTGCCTCGCGAACCGCTAAAACCATTTTTGCTGTAACTGTGAAAATATTTACAAACCCGCCAGTGACAGCTCGCTGAGTTCTACCAGATGATGTCAGTCTGATCAACGTATGCAAGTAATTTGACAGATTTTTTAAGGATCGTGCCTGTCATGTTGACTTGTACGTTTCGAACAATCCATGTCAGCGAATCACTTTGTTTAAGCCTTATTTTAACATCAAAGGACTGTTGTCGACCCTAATGGAGCCGCGAGTATTCTTCATCGTTATTTTACATAACATGCGATGAGTTTGACGAGTTAGCCAAAACTAGACATGGCTCTATATAGCTCTATAAATGTCAAATGCAGCCTTAAAATCGATAAACAGATGGTGGGTATTGGTCTGGTTTTTTTTTTTACAAGATTCGGCAGCAAATGCTAGAGACAGAATCTAGTATGTGATGTTAAGAAGACTGCGATGGCTCTATAGTTGGCGCAGTATGAGGGTATCTTTTCTTGTGGACCTGTCAAACGATGCTGACCAATTCTTGGAGATCAGTTTCTGTATGGTTGTCATCAAGTCTTCTGTCTTAAATAGGTCGTCTGATCCAACAGCCTTGTTCGACTTAAGACGAGGTATTTCTATCCTAAAATAATTTTGGTCCGATGGATGGAGATCTCGCGACTTTCAAATTTCCAGATTGAATGAATTTCGGTCGCCTTCGCCGTTTAGTAGTCACCAGAAGTGGTGTCCTCCATGTCCTCAGTACCGACTGGGACAAGGTTTCCTAGTACTTTTTTCGGGCCTTGACATTTAGGACAATGGTTGGAGGAGCTAGTAGAAACAATCTTTAGAAGCATCATATTTTCCTCTGTGATTATTGAGCGGTGCTCAGTCTAAAAAGCAGCGATAGAGCTGCTGCTAGTCGATTTAGATAGATGTTCACTGCAAACATTTTACATGTAAACACAGTCTTGTATCAATAACTATTGTCGTTTTCATACATTTGATCCCTGTCACTTTCAGGGCTTCGTCCATTATCTAGGTTCAGTCGCAGAGAAGTAACCTGTTCAATCCTTCTTGCGATTTCTATGTGTCAATATAGTTCCCGCATTTTGCATGAAATTACATCCCCCCACCCCTTGACAAGCTCACACAATAATTGTGTGAAAAAAAAAATGCCTCTCGATGAAAGAACAACACAAAGGAAAGAGTGGCAGTAGGCAAAAAAAAACAAAAAAAAAACTATATTGTGAATGAAACATTCTTGTATTTGTTTCCGTTGAAGCCTTGTTCTGTTGCGGTTTTCCTCATTTTGGTTTCCTATCCAGAGCTCAGTGCGGTGATGTAAGCTGACCATTCCCTCCTCATACCATGAGAACAGGTTGTGTACAAATTTCTGTGTGTGATACAATTTGATTGAGAAATCTCACATAAAAAATAAAAATAAAAAATAAATAAAAGAAATGAGAAAAGAAAATATGTGTGTACCTGGGACGAGGTGAGACGCCACGGACAGACTAAAAGGCAACAGTCAGGCGGAGGATCTTATTCATGATCTGCACACCTATTGTCTGGATTGAAGCAGTCATGACTACGATGACGATGACGCGATGGCTTGGTGTGGTCATGTGAAATTTGATTCTCGGACACCGGACACTACACTATAGACCCTAGTGTCGGTCGGTTGGTCGGTCGGTTGGACGGTCCCGTCTGTCAGGTGAAGTTGTGTTTTTCTTTTTTTCTTAATAATTATAGTATTGAGAAGAGACCACAGAAATTTAATCAGAATTTAATGGGTGATTATCGCAATGGGAACATTTTGTTTTACGCTTGTAGATCGATTCGCTACTTGAAGGAGAGCATATATAAAATTGTTGCTCCCTTTCCCTTCTTCAAGGTGATCCTATGGAATTGAGCTTTATAAATACTAGGCTAGGCACTATATAAAACGAGAGAGAAAAGTTGCAAGCAAGCTGCCGATATCTGCACGATATCCACAAACTTAAATGAGGAGAGTATCGGATCAGCGTAGTGGGCGCAGTATCGCAGTGGTTAGTGTGCTGGAGTACTGTGCGAGGGATCACAGGTTCGATCCCCGGAAAAACACAAATTACATCTTAAGGTATTTTCTACTGCGCCACCTCTCGCGAACGTCTGACAAACATCCGAAAGTATATGACTGTTCTGAAAAAGCTTCTCAATTCAGCCGTTCGGGCTCGGCATATAAATGTAGGCCCTTTCTATTCGTCCCAAAAATAAAAACTCGCACAACAGAATGGTTGTGAGAAGCTAGGCCTAGGGTGTCTACCCGCCTGTTGCGCCACCTATTTACTTAATTTTTTTTTAACTTAAAATTCCATTAAGCTATCCAATTGGGACGACTTCTTATCAGCCACTGTTAGGATCGCATTCAACTCCAATCAGAGTCCCAATAGGCCTCTGTCCCTATCTCTATCTAATTAGACTCCTATATCCACGTTCAGTTTTCACTTTTACAAATTCCCAAGGAATAAACAAATTCGTCTTCCCCAACCTCGCCAACTTGACTTAAATATATGTAAATTGTGCGAATTACTCAACCAAGACGAGCGCTTCTAGAGCTAGACCCCAATGTTCAAGGCCAACGAGGATCATTATTCCACCACCACCAGTTTTTCTGGGAGAATATTCTCAGACGTCGCAACGACCACGACAACGGCGACGAATATTACAAAAGAAAGCAAAAGTTGGAGCACATAGACACACACACACAAATTTTCCTGTTCGCTTTTCATCTTTCGTCGACCGAATAGCGTAGCGTAGTAGGTGGGTGCACTTTCCTTCCTATCAACCTAAGCCTGGGAAATGAAACTGAAACGATGGCGCGCTGCCCGATTGGGACAAGATTCTCAATTCTGGATTCTAATTTTAACTCCAGTTGGAATGGAATTGCACTTGCAGAAGGAAGAGAGAGAGAACAAAGTAAATTCCTCCGAAGGAAGTCGTCAAAGTGTCTGCCAACAAAATCGTTGGGTGGTCGTAAACAAACCCACATATAATAAAACCGAGCGACAAGATTAAGTATCTAATTTGATTATCTGTTAATGAGTATTCAACACGGTTCTCTGACGAAAACTGCAACTAAGTGTTGATGGTGGCTCATTTGTGTCTCACATTCGTCAACACACAGATCCCGCACTGTCATGCAAGTTGATAATTTGTATCCTAAGTGCAATTATTTCCTCATAAGCCAGAGGAAGTCTCACGACAGTTTTTCGTTAACCATTTGTATCCGGACCGGCCGGCGGCGGCGGAGAGGTGGTATTTAAAACGGTCTTTGATTTTGTTTTTTATGTTTAGTTTCATTCGCTGGTCGTAAACATTATTTTATTGCCAACAAGCAATTCGCAACAAATTGTATAAAGAATATCAGAGAGAGAGAGAAAGAAAGAGAAGAATTCCTTTGGTGTAATCAGAGCATTAAGTTTCGACTCTTATAATTGTTTTTTTTTTTTATTTATTTTTTGCTTCTCTCAATTGAGTCGAATCCAAACAGTAAATTGAAGTTATAGGGAAAAACAGAAAATTAAAACTGCAAACCGCACGGCACAAGTAAAACGAACAAAAGCGTGCGAGCTTACAGGAAGTGCAAAAAAAAACAAAAAACCTCATTAAACGCAAAAGTAAAAACTAAAAAAAAAAAAAAAAAATCAATTCCGTGGTGAATTGCTTCAAATGTGGTGTAAATCAGAAAATAAAAAAACAAAAAACGAGCCGGACACAGGTAGTTTGAAGATCGTTGCGCAGTTGTCTACCCATTCTGAAACTTGAACACTGTTACCGGCCACCGCCGCACCTTAGCCATTGAATTGGGTCACAATAGCCCAAATATTTTCGCCAATATCACAAATTCATTTATAAAGGGTGTGTTCACAATTCACACCGTGCTGTCAGTTTGGAAATACTGAAACAGAGGCGGGGAGTATGCGGCTAGGTGCTAATGAAGACAAAGGGAGGTCTAACCGTCACGATAAATGTCAGACATAATTTTTAGATAGTGAGAGTCGTTTCCGGCAGTAGCTCATTGGTTAGTGTGCTGGGGTCTCTGAGGTTCGGTCCGCGAAAAAAAAAATAGAAATTCTCTACGTCGAAGATGTGACAAATATCCGAGAGTATAACTGTCCTGAGAATGTTTTTCAAAAGCATTCGGCATAAAATTGTAGGTTCCTTTGGTTCGAACCAGAAATGAAAATAACTATAATAATGGCTGTGAGAAGCTAGGTCTAGCGTGACAAGAATAGCTTGCCCCAAGTCAAACAAGGCGCTGGACCAGAGGGACTGCTGGGCGAGCTATTTAAGAGGGAACTGACTTATTGGTGGAGGGCATACAGCAACTCATCTCCAAGATTTGGTCAACAGAAAGTGACCCTAGTGAACCTCAGCATCGGTTGCCAGGTTCACAAGGAAGGAGGCCCCCAAAAATGAGATAAGTCGATTAGTCGATCTAGCGATGTCCGTCTGTCTGTCCGTCTACCTGTCCGCACGATTACGGCCGTAATTTAAGAGCTATCTATATAGCTATTTGATGTTAAAAATTAAATTTAAATAGCTACAGTAAAGATAGCAAGTTTAAACTTTGTACATATTGTTTTAATAATATTTAAAATTTTTTGACAAAAAATGAGCTTTGTCGAATAAAAAATACCCATACATCCCATACAAATATATAACTTTTTAATACTAAAATATTTTTTTTTATTTTTACAATAATATAGTACCGGGTATTTGAGCTTCGGCTTAGTCGAAGATAATTGTCTTACTGGTTTCCCATCGCTTTAACTGAGTCCTTTAAAAATATTTCAGACACAGACTTTATAACATTTCAGGAATCCATCATTCCGACACCGATCGTGTTGAGAATTGTGTGCCACAAGGTGTCAATCCATTCACACCGAAAATGCAATAATTCCTCTGTAATTTTTCAAATATTTTTCTTTTAACATTTTCACAGGTTTCAACATCACCATTACAAAAAAAAGTACAATTCCTCGTCCTTATCTTTTAAGTGTGAATTTTACAAATTAATCTAATGACTCACAGCCAACCACTCGCTACAACTTTATATTGTTGCTTGATTGACTGTTTTTTTTTTTATTATTACGCGACCGAAACGACAAATTAATTCCATGCGCACACAGTCACAAATATATCTACTCGTCGTCGGTTACGTTAATCAAACGAAACTAACTTCTTTTGAAAACAAAAAAAAAAAAAAATAAACTAATTACCATCCATTTTTACAATTTCTGTTTTTTTTTTTGTCGGAATTTTCAAGGTCTCAAGGTAAGGGTCTTGACAATGACATGACCCACCAAGGGTACGCAAATTATCAACAAACAGCTCAAAAACACCAGAAAATGCGAAAAAAAGTCTCCAACTAACAATGGATACATTTCCCAGGGTTTGTATATAGATACATATATATCAACAAAAACAACGTTGACTATACGAATTTTAAACAACAGATAGCAATGACTCCCATAGGCTTGTATTGAGGGCGTAAGCCAAAGATACCAGTAGAAATTATGTATAGCTTGTGAATTCCTATACATGATGGTGTCAAGTTGAACGGAAAACTGTTGCAGGTTGCTCTTACGAAGACAATTAGTGGCTTCGGAACAATTCTCGGACATGATATAGGTTTGAATTGAACTACTGTAGAAAAGCTCTCAAATTGGGCTGCCATTGAGGTGGTTCAACTTTTTATTATAGGATCGGTGCAATATCCACCAGAAATAAAAATCAATGCGCTGTATCTCCAAACAAATATGGCCAAATTTCGGTCCAAATGTGGTCGAGTGAATTTGCGCCATTGACCAACATGCTAGTTTATACCTTAGGTTGGTGTTTTGACAAAGGCCTATCACACTAACACCATTTATATAAGGTTTCATGTGATATATGAAGTTTACACCTTACTTACGACTTCTGTAGAATCTGTTGTATGATGTAGACGATGATTCGACTATTCTCCACTATTTCTGTAAATGATCTGCCGTAGGTATTGCAAGAATGAATGCTAATTTTCGACAATCCTGGTTTTGGTTTTGGTGGCATCACAAAAGATCAACCTATTATCTAAGTGCGTCACCGGTTCGTGGATATCCATCTGTTCTGGATATAGAGACAAATAGATTTTCGCTGCCAAAGTTGTATCTATAGATATACTTGATTTTCGTCATTTTTATTTCGTTTCGTCTTGACGAATATTTAATAAAATAAAGAAGATAAATGCTTAAGAAAACAATTAAAAAGTCCATCTCGTTTCAGATCAGCCTGCAGGTATGCAAGTACTTTTTAAACTCACAAAATAGGTTATGAGTTCTTGTTTTTAATAGATGAACAAAAGATTATACAAACTTATTTACAGTCAGAGTCAAAATTGTGTGAACACCAATGATCCTTTTAACTCAATCGATTCTGTGGTTTTCGAGATATATGATTTTGAATATTTGGTTTTTAATTGGAGGTGCCACGCCCCTTTGTCCAATTTTGACCAATCTTTACAGAAGTACCTACTCCTGGGCCAATATATAAGATTATCTGTAAATTTGAACTCAATCGATTCGGTGGTTTTCGAGATATAAGATTTTGAATGTATATTTTTTTCTATGGGCGGTGTCACGCCCCTATAACTCCTGACACATACAAAGACCGTATATACTTATAAACCATGTTAATGGTTGCGAATATGAAAGGTTAATTAATTTAGAGATGATAATTTTTATTTGAAAGTTGCAGAAAGTCAGTGTCTTGATAATAATTATTGCACATTTGAAGTTCCACAAGGTGGTCATCTCGGACCACTCCTCTATCAATATTCAGTATCAATAGTCCTACACTTTTGTCCATGTTTCCAGTTAATGCTACTGAGAGGGTTCTACGAATATACCTATCTTGGTACATATGGTGTGAAATTTAGCGAGAATATAGGTGTGAAAATATAGAATATCTATCTATATTGACAGTTTAATTATCAACTTTCATTGAGCCTTGTTGAATTGTGACAAATTATAGAAAAAGTAGAGAGAAATTCTTCAAGGAAGTGTGTTTCACAAATTCCACAACGCAATTGCTAAGGCGACACACATCTTGCCCACAACACAATATCGGCAGGCACTATAGCTGAACTGCATTCTTGGGTTATTTATGAGTTTATGACACTCGTTCATTTTTTACCACTAGCCAGTGTTCTGTGATTTTATGACCGCAACCCTTTTCAGCTTCGGAAACGCGACTAGGGACCTAAAGAAACAATCGCTGCTGTGGCGCATCCAAATCCGCATAACGCATACCTAACATCCCTAATTACCTATATCCTTAAACTGATGCCGTTGCGCATGGTGCCACAAATAGACACTTTCACAAAAAAAAAAAACAATTTCAGTGAACGGACTTTCCATTTGTATGCTCATATATTTGAACATCTGTGCGCGACGCACACGGCACACTCCGTGAAGGATTACACACTTGACCCAACGGAATGTTGTTTACTCATTTCATTTAACAGGCTCCTGAGATACTGAAATTTTTACTTTCTCTAAATTATACTAATTCTTATGGCGGGCGGTTTTTGTGACACCAATCCAGACCAAAGGGAAGATTTACTTTTTTTTGTTGTATTGCCAAAAATGAATTATTGTCACAATGATAAGAGGCTCGTGTGTTTAAATTACACTTATGGACGAAATTAAAGGAGATCAAGTACGTCAGTATAGGTCTAATGACGGATACATAAAGCCAATGATTCGAGCCTGAAGTCCCCATTTGCTACCAATAGCTCATGGCAAATTTCTGCCAAATTTATTAAGAACATTTGGGTCACAAAATATACAGAAAAAACAAGATTTTTCACTTTTAGCTTCCGTTGTTTTAATCTTGTCCAGCGTACCTGTATCTGGTGTACGCATTCTGCGCAAATTTGTATGGTAAAGAGTTGCCAACGAAAAAAAAAGACAGCGTGACGTTATATCTGACAGTTCAGCATTTTTAAAGCGTTTTGATTGTTGAACAATATTTTAAAAATAATTATCTTAGGTTTGACAGCTATAGAGTCGAAATCCTTTTTGTAATCCACAAATGCCGTGTTTAGAAATTTCGCGTAGGTACTGCTACTGAGTCCCCTAAAATCTGGGGCCGGATTCTGTAAAATCTCTATCATATCTGTGGCAATAGACAGAGACTGCTATTGTCGAAACGATATCGTTCGATCTCCTTGTGATTCTTTAGCTCAACTTCGACCTTTGCACACGGCCAAACTTCTCCTATTGCAAGCTTATAGGGGCATCATGATCTCTTATCATAACAGGTGGTAAGTTTCATAATATTATGCCCATTATGTTGGTCCAGGGTTATTCCTCATGTTGCCATTATTTTCAAAATTTTGTCGTTAAGAACGTTTCTGAAAGACATTTAAGATGTGACGTGGTTCAACTATTGAGAGGTGCTGGCGATATGCACCTTATAGGTCTTTTGGGTGCCGACATGGTTTCCTTCAACTATGATCTGATGTGATGCTTTGACACAAAGTCAAAAAAATAAATAAATAGTTGGCGCAACAGGCGTGTAGGCCTAGCTTCTAACAACCATTCGTTTGTGTGAGTTTTTATTTTTTTGGGACGAATGGAAGGAACCTACAATTCTGAAAATTGAGAAGCTTTTTTCAGTTATACCATCGGATGTTTGTCAGACGTTCGCTTGAGGTGGCGCAGTGGAAAAAACCTCAAGATGCAGATAATTTGTGTTTTTCTGGGACCCCTCGCAGAGTAGTCCAACACACCAACTACTGGTATCCACAACAATGGATACTTCTTTAAAAATTTGTTAGCCTCTTCAGGTTACCTTGGTTTCAGCAAATACTAAATACTTTTAGAATGGGCTACATGAAATTTGGCCCCAATGAAAAATGACCGCAAACTGAAAATGAAAAATAGCCCCAATTAATGAAATAATACCCCAATTTCAAATATGAAATAAGGCCCCACTGCGATGAAATAAGGCCCAAAAAAAAATCAAATAAGGTCCCAAATCTAACAGTAAACCCAAGCAGGGAGGTTGCAGGGGGCAGCATGCTCCACCCATACGTTTTCGTTTTTCGTTTGGGGTCTTATTTCATTTGGGGTCTTATTTCATAATGAAATTTTACCCCAAACTGAAAAATGAAAAAAGACCCCAAAATATGAATTGTCACCCCAATTCGCAGAATTTTACGCAATTTTCTGTTGTTGTTGCCTTTCATGTACATTTTTGGGGTGATTTTTCATTTTCAGTTTGGGGCCATTTTTCATTGGGGCCAAATTTAATGTAGCCTTTAGAATGCGCGTATTGCACAGCGACATGTTTTGTGTAAATTACCGTCGAGATGGCGCCTCACTACCGCACTAAAAGACGCTCCTGTGAGGGCTATTTAGGTATATGCTTGAGCGAATTTACATTCTTGGAGCAGTAGCAGTAGGTAGTTTACCCATATAATGTAAACACACAATTCCATCAATGCTATGATGTCCACTACCTTCTTTTCACAATCTTCCCATACTTCCCACTTTTGCAGGAGCTTATACAAGTTGTCAACAAAGTCGCGGTAGGTACTACCACTACCCCTGTCCAGTTGTAATGGAGCACTCTTCCTTGAGGACACTCTACTGACCATTTCTTTGAGGCTATATCGCCAAACTGAAAGTGCCGCCTTGTCAAGCCTTCCTCAGAACAAATCAAAGAATCAAACATGAAAATTTATCCACCGATTGGCCACCCTCGTCCGGTTCACTCATGAGACAAACTTTGAACGTTACGTACCTATTTCTTCTCGACTTGTGCACTTCTCGGAGTAGCTGTATCTCCATCCCCAGCTTCTAGTTGATGTATTGAAAAAGGGGTTACTCATCACATATAAAAATCACAATTTTGTCGCCACCCCCTCTACTTCCTAACCACCCTCTGAGGAAAATAAATAAAAGTGTAGAACATTTTCCACATATTTTCGATTCAGTTATGCATCAGTAAATTTTCTCATATTTTTCTTCAGTTTTTCCGTCCTCTCAGGTGACACACAAACCTTTCGATAGAAAAAAAAGAAAAATTATATCCAACAAATAGGTGTATACGTGTCCTCTTTAGGTATAAGGAGAGCAAAACATCCTCAAAACGAAAGGTTTTTAATAACAACAACTCACCATCACCACACCACGAACAAGAGACAGAAACAAAAAAAAAACATCCGAAAATTCTTCATAATACCGCCCTTCTAAGCAATTGTCTAGCTATTGGCTCAAAAATATTCAAAGAATCCCTTGCAAGGATACGGCCAAGGATCCACCCCTAAAACCAACACATTCACAAACTTTGTACGCTGTATTAATGCGATGTTGCAAGAGCGAACAAGAGAGACCACCCCTACACAAACACTCCACCGACCGACTGCACACATAAATGAGATGGCGTAGCCAACCAAACGTTGAGTATGAGATACAGCGCGCAACCATTCATCCCCCATCTAGTGCGCAAAACGAAAATGTTGCTTCTTCTTAATAGTATCTGTTGGGTTTTTTTCCCCTCTCTACTGATTCTGGTCAGAGTCAGAGATACATTTGCCATCCGATGCGACTTCACACTTATCCACCCCCATCGTTGGTATATCGGAAATCTCGTAAGACCACTCACTATAGTGTGTGTGAGTGTACGTGTTGATTTGTTGTTAAATGTTGCTGCAACTCGCTAGCATCACACATCTGTGTCTCGTGTGCGTATCGTATCGTTTATCCCCTGTGCATTTTTTGTTTTGTCGCAACCGCCGCAACAGCCTCTCTGGCAATAGATACAACATTTTTATCTTCTTCGTAGTCGCTGCCGTTGTGCCGTGTCGTTTGTTGTCATTGTTGTCATCCAATCACATACCATTGTTGTTTGGTTATGAGGTGGTTGTGCGAAACCGCTTTTGTGCTTGTTATATCCATCCATCCATCCATTCGTTCGTTCGTCGTAATTCTGTGCATCGTCTCGTCGTAATCATCAACATCATCATTACACACACCAAAAGTATCTAATGCCGTCGCGCGTATTTCCATTGCATAAACCCCGGATTTGCTTGCCGTGAACTGTCTTTCCTACGTTCGCGCGAGTGTTCAAAGTGTTGTGACGGCAAAAAAAAAAATTTATAAATTTAAACCAAAACTAGCTAAAAAAAAATGTGCTAAATTTTTATACACATAACAAATGAAGAAAATTATTAATAATGCCATCCTCGCACAGGGATATTGTGAGAAATTGTCTATAGCAAAGTGTTGTTAAAATAAAACGTCAGTTTTAATACATACCCCTACCAATCAACCCCCCAGCTCCCCTTCGACACGATAATACGAAAAAAATCTTATTCTAGTCTTTAAAAGTGTGTTCCAGCACTTGTTACTTTTGTGATCATGGATTTATCCACTGCATATCGATACAATCAAAATATGATGGAATATTACACATGTAAGGATACCTACTCATCATTATTATGATAAACCTCTAGTTTGAATTTGTGTTTAACATATCTAACGCAGCAAATAGATAAATGATGTGTACAAGTACTAAACATTGTTGAAAGGATATGAAAGTTATATAGACCTAGCGACAAATAATTTTTTGTATATTTGTAATTTTTTTAAATTTTCTGCTTATGTATCTACTTGTTTTCTTGTAGACCTTTAGTTGATTTTAAGCGTATCTACAGTGTAAAAACTGTTGTTAGCAATTGCCATCTTTTATGCCGTATCCCTAGCCCACTCAGCCGCCAATGGATATCAGAAGGACTTTGTTAAAGGCTCAGATCTGCAAGGAATTTTACTAATTGCTCCATTCTATTGGATTGAGAAATTTCTTGAGCAATTTTGTATTTTTTTTTTTATGATTATCTAGGCGACATCCTTTTTAGTTCATGGTTAACAACAGCCATTGTGAAGTTACTATACGTTGTACCATCATATAATATGTGACTATACAAACCCTAAAAACAGCGTCTGTGTTGAAAATCCTGGCCTAAAACCCAATTGGAGGTTTGAGAAGAAATTATCTAAGTAATTTTTCGTTACATTCCGCCTCAATCACAATGTTTGTGGCAATAGTTACTGTCATGCCATCGGACTAGGTTAAGATGGTTTTCGTTTTCTTGTAACGCTTGGTGTCAACCCCTTGATTACATTTTTTTTTTTATCTTTTATTGGAGCCTTTTCCACTCTATCCCTGCCAGGCAGGCAGTTTAAATTTTGACTATAAAGCGATTTGAGCAGCGGGAAATAAAGTAAAGTAGTTGTCTATGTAGACAGGAGTTCACGCAGAGCTTCAAGGCTTGCTTCTTGTTTTCATTTCTGCAGCTCCAATGTATTGACTAAAATTTCCGAAAATATCCTGTTTAATTGTTGACGTACCATAACTTAAAACCTTAAGTTCTTGAATCATTTCTTGATTGTTGACATAACATCGGTCCTTCACGGTTCGGCACAAAAAAAAAACTCCAAAGGGGTCAAATCGCAGCTCCGATACCGATACAATTGATATCGCCAAGACGGTTGATAACACGATTTGGGAATTTGGTGTGCAAAAAATCGATTGTGGCATGGCGCGCCATCCTGAATAAACCAGAGGTCGTACAAACCCATGTCTTCAATTTCAGTAAAAAAACAAAGTGAATATACCCTCACCACAGTGTGGTACCGGGTATAAAAAAAATCGGTTAA
Source organism: Cheilosia scutellata (assembly GCA_955612985.1). Classification (NCBI taxonomy): domain Eukaryota; kingdom Metazoa; phylum Arthropoda; class Insecta; order Diptera; family Syrphidae; genus Cheilosia; species Cheilosia scutellata. The sequence continues at coordinate 8,467,443 of OY015315.1, read as the reverse complement.
CATGCCCATCCCGTTGACCGAAACGTTGTTCCCAGCCTCATTTTCAAAGAAAAATGGTCCAATGATGCCACCACTCCACAATCCGCACCAAACTGTTACTCTTTGTGGATGCATTGGTTTCCCAACAATAACGTGTGGATTTTCCGAGCCCCAGATGCGGGAAATTTGCTTGTTAACGTAGCCGAGGAGATGAAAATGCGCCTCGTCGGTGGGTGCTTCATTTCGGCCAAAACTTACTTTTCTTTCCGAAAACACACTGTTTGGGCTACACAGCACTCACTTTGGAAATAAGTTTTCAATATTTCCCAACGCGACTCATTTCGTTCCGCGGAGGTATGATACAGCCTTTCTGCCAAGATTTCGAGAGCGGGAAACAGCTGGTCAGTGTCAAAATAATCTATGATTTAAAAATAAACCTCTAAATGGCCCACCCGTTATATTGACTTCTGTTCGAAGCAAAAGCGTCGTAAATGGAGGTAGCTTCCTTTCCTGAATATTTTTGCCGTCGGCGTCAATTTCAATTTCAGAATTGTACAATTGACTCCAAATGTCAAAGTTTAACTTTTTCTAGCAAATGTTCTCCGATAAAATAAAAAATAGAATAAAATAAAAATTAAAATAAAAATTTTACTAGGGTGTCTACCGCGCAACAGGCGGTAGACACCCTAGGCCTAGCTTCTCCCAACCATTCGTTTGTGTGAGGTTTTTTTATTTTTGGGACGAATGGAAGGGACCTACAATTTTATGCCGAGTCCGAACAGCTGAATTGAGAAGGACAGTTATACTCTCGGATGTTTGTCAGACGTTCGCGAGAGGTGGCGCAGTAGGAAAAACCTTAAGATGTGTTGTTTGTGTTTTTCCGGGGATCGAACCTGGGATCCCTCCCGATTAACTTTAGGTGACAAATTAACTACAAGGTATTCTCAATAATGACCTTTGAAAAGAGGATCTTGGGGTAATTTTTTAGCAAAAGCTTAACTTTTAAAAACTATGGTACTAGTAGATTTTGTAGTTACTAAAAGCTATTCAATGCTTCAATTGCTTTCGATGCATCCAAAAACGCATTTATCGGCTTTTCAATGTGACGGACTTTGGTCGGGATCATGACGTAATCTCGAATGACAAAAATCTTGAAGGCTAAAAATCTCAAAAAGTTTTTTTTTTTAATTTCGAATGCAAAAATTTCGAATGTACAAAAATCTCGAAAGACTATATCTCGAAAAAATCTCGAAAATAAAAAGTAAAGTCGAGATTTTTTTTTTTTCACCCACCCCATATCCGAAACAGTAGGTAAACCCAAGTGGGGGGTTGCATACGTATCTCACTTTTTAACACCATTTTTAATATTATTTCGAGATTATGCTTTCTAGATTTTTTTTTTCGAGATTTTTTAAATTCGAAATTTTTTTTCGAGATTTTTTTTTTTTCGAGATATCGGGGTAGACCCACTTTGGTCATTCAATGGCTATAATAGCCAGGGGAGATAGTCGATATAGCAAACGTTTTTTGAAGCGTTATACTGTTTTTACTTGGACTTTTCCAATACGAGATACTATAAGCCGATGTGGTGCATTAGCAATTTTATCAATTTCCTGAGAAGGTACACCAGTATTACGTCATCTGTCCTATCGTACCAATGAGTCCGAATTTTGATTTTGTAGTTTAAATTTATTTGAAATTCGGTATCATCACTAATTTTGGTTTTTATACCTCAAGTTTTTTTTTTAAGATTTTCCTTTAGATTGTTGCCATGGCAATGATTATGGTCTCGTAATTTCATTTTGTTCTCCGTTTTTAATCGTAGCTAACAGTTTCGCAGGTGTTTTAAAAAAAAAAAATTCCAGACATCATAATTATACAGCCTTTCATATTCTTCCCATATTCTCTAAAATATTGTTCATATTTTATAGCAAATTGACTCACAAAATTGGTAAAATGGAGACATTAAATACATGTAAAATTGACAGGGGAATATTATGAACCCCTTCAAATTCGTTATCTTGAGATGGAGTTATATTTTTTAAACCCTTATTTAAAATTGAGTTTGGGTTCCTACCTACCGCATTTTTCCATGGTCATCTCTTTTATGTGAACCCATCTTCGCGAGAATTAGTATATCCAAGCAACAACGGCTTTATTGGTAGTAACTGTTCTTCCAAAAACTCTCAGTTTGTAAATTTTTTGTTTAATTTTGAACTTTCGATATTAAGTTTTTTTAATTCTCAAATTTTGAAAAGACCAGCATTCATCCATTCTGATTTAGAAAATGCATACATTTTTTTAAATTTTGATTTTGGAATCATTTCTTGGATAGGGCAGTTACAAGAAAATCTTCCGTGACTGACAAATTCTTTCTTCGAAAATAAAAAGGACCTCTTTAGCATTTGAATAGGATAGTTGAATATACTGCTTCTAACAACCCCATCATCAATTGGTCCTTTTCCTATATCTAGGGAGATAGAAAGTAAGGTAGTAGATATGTATGTTCAACTAATTCCAAGTTAAAGTGAGCCTCTTAATTGGTGTGCCTCAGGGATCAGCACTTAGTTCTGTACTTTTTATTCTATTCATAAATTCAATCTTAACTCTGAGAGACACGATTTTGCATTGGCTGATGACCATTTCCTAAAAATGGCACACAAAAATCCGTTCAGTGGTTCTCCAGATTAGCTGAATCATACAGGTTGACGTCCTTCACTGCTGGTAGTGTAAAATAAACAACAGGACCACCTGTCGGATTTTATTGAAACTACTTGCCGGCAGTAATAAGTACAAACGGTTTAATTTTCAGCGAAATCGGTCGAAATTATGCAGGCTCGTTGTAAATAATATTAAAGGTCCTTAATTTTTCGGTTTCGAAAGTAAAGCTTAATAAAACACACACAGCGATAAATCTTTGATGAACAGTTTATTTCATTATAAATTTTGGATTTTGCCATTAAGTGTGAAAAACAATATCATTCAAATGGTCGCCTCGGGATTCGCAGTGTGTGATTCTTTTGAAGTAATTTTTAACCAATTTTTTGGACATTTCGGGCGGTATCTCGGCCATAACTTGAGTAATGTTCGTTTTTAATCTGTCTAGAGTTCGAGGATTATTCACGTAAGTAAGGACTTTTGCTTAGCCACACAGAAAAAAATCTAACGGCGTCAAATCGCATGATCTTGGTGGCCAGTTGACGTCGCCAAAACGTGAAATTACGCGATCAGGAAACTTCTCACCCAATAAAGCCATAATTGGTCTTATTGTGTAGCTGGTTACCCAGTCTTGTTGGAACAACATATCGTCCAAGTCATGATGTTCAATCGCTGGCCAAAAAAATTCGGTTATCATTCGACCATATCGCTCCGAATTGACTGTAATCGTCTGCTGATTGGCATCTTTGAAGAAATACGGACCAATGACACCTTTCGACCATAGAGCCACTTTGTCTGGATGCAAACGGCAGCTCTTCGGTCGATTATGACGACCATAATCATCATAAAGTGGCTACGTTTGAATAACCACTTTTGTTGTAAGTTTTAATAATTGTTATCGATAGCGATCCATTATCTTAAATGGCAAACATTCAGCAAACATTATTATGACACTTCAAATGACAGCTGAGTTGGACAGGTGTCAAATGCCAGCGCTACCAATTTGAAACCACGAAATGAATGAGTGTAAATCACATTTCGATTCACCAAATATATGAACTGTCTTATGGAGTTTCTGATAAATGATGATGATGATGGACAAGCTCTCAGTGCACCCTCCTAGGTCAAACTAAAACAGCGATTGGCAACTGGAAATCTTCGCTTAATTTGTGATAAGATGTCGTCATTAGGATTTATAGCTGATCCGAGGTAGAAAAACTTCATCCTCTGACGTACGATTTTTCTAAACCCCATCCACAACTGACCAAATTTTTGATATTGAAAAAATATGCCTATGGTCATTGGCGGCACAACCTTTTGTAGAATATCCATCAGGCAGATACTTTACTAAATACCATTTATAATTGCTTAAGTGTAACCCGTTCCAATCCGACGACCACATATCATCGCACATTTTTGAGCAAGTGTTCATGTCATAAAACCTGCAAATCAAACCATCTGCCCAAAGTCCGAACTAACTCTTTCCACCGATTCAGTCAAAATCACAGTTGATGATCAATTTTCCGCACTCATCTCCATCATTTCCCAATAAAAAAAAAGGAACAACCTTACATCGTAATGACCGTAATAATGCAGTAATCACCACAATTCTCTCTCAATTGCTCTATATATATCTCAAGGATTATCTAACAATTTTTTTTTTTTTTATCAAACAACCCTCAGGATGGGAAAAAATATCGAATATCTTCTTTTTGTAAAAGTGCAACAGCAGTTATCGAAGATGTGTGCCCTTTTTTTTTATCAGATTCCTACCATATGGGTAATTTTCGTCTGCACAAGGGGTGACAGTCGGATTGTTAATCGAATCTTTTGCAATCAAACAATCAAAATATTTCCCCTCATTGGCAGTTCAAAAAAAAAAAAAACATTTTTATTGCACGACTCCCAAGAGGGAACTTCAAGTACCCAATGTAACGCATATTGTATAGATTGGGATTCAATGAACTTCTTGATTTTTTTTTTCTTCCGCTAGAAGGACACTGGATTTAGATAATTCAATTAGAGTTGACATCTTTTTTTTTTTGTGTCATTCGTTTCTTTTCATGAATTGTATTTTTATTTTTCAAATCGCTGGTTGTAACTGAGATGGCAATCAGAGTATAAGCCAATTATCCGGATACAGGTAATGCTGGCATTTTGTTTGTTTGACTAGAGACCATTATTGAATTTACATAGATTTGCATGGAAAAGATATGTCATGATGATGATAGAGATACACTACCGTGGACTGGAGTACTATATGTAACCAACATTGTAGCGAATAAGAAAAAAATGTTCGTTTTTTTTTTGGATATTATTACAAACTAGCATCGCCCGCTGCCCTAGCATAGATTTATGAGCATAATGACAAGTTTAGCATAATAAGGTCGAAATAGTAATGTTTTCACTCCATTTTTTCAACCCTTATAGGACGAATTTTGGAAAACAATGAATGAGACATGTAATAATTTTGACTTATCTATCAACATACAAACTTTCAAGTTCATAGGGCTAACGGTTCGTGAGACCCCTCTACTCCCCAAGGCTCCTTTACTCCTCAACAATTCATATCCACCATATGGCCTAAGTTGGCCACACATCTATAAATCAGTAAAAATACATGAACATCGGACTAATGGTTCTCGACTTATAGAGGGACGAACAGACGGACGTTGCATTTTATATAGTATATCGACCAATTTACACCAACTATCTTAAAGGTGCAGTTTTTGTGTATCTTCGATGTGGCTTTTTGGATAGTGCCTTCCGTCTTCAAATGTTTGAAATAGTTCAAAGCATGTTATCCAGCGGCACAGCTAGATCAGTTTTGCTGGGATCCCAAATTCGGCCATTCGCCATATTGAGAGTGTAACTCATGTCATGAATCAACCGTCAATTTGACATTTTTTGCGCAAGTTCTCGACTCGAACGCTCCTCGTATACAAAAATCTCCTTTCGAATTTAAAACTATACTTCTTTACACGCAGGAATGCATATTGCTATAATAATAAAAAATCTATATAAAAACAAAACGCGATAGAGAGAAAAACTATCTAACTGGTAAATCCATACAAATGACATTCCCCAGAGCAGATCAAATCTCCTTTTCTTGTCATATTATGTAGATATATTAAAAAAACTATTTTTTTCTGCTACTCTACTCCACCTTATACAAACACATGACATTTTCAATCTAGATACATGTGATACATAGAAAATAAAATATTTTTTAAATAAAAATAGAAACCAGCATTTGTTACTTAAACATCATCAACGTGATATCATTCTGCGTATCGCATTCACATCTATGTATCTTTCCTTCAACTGACTCTATATAGTATACACACACAGCAGCAATTTTGCTACTAATATTTTCTTTTGATATTTGATATCCAAGTTAACTTAATCTAGGCTTAAGCTATCTAGGTAAAGACATGTATATACTGTACTCGTATCTTCTATACTTTGCATTTAGGTAATTAAATATTCTTGAAACCAGTGTTGAGAAAAAAAAAATTAAATAAGATTGACATGCTTAAGAAGAAGATACATATATTTTTCTATTCAACGCGAACATGTGCGCGATCAAATGAAATTCTTTTCTGATGCCTACTATGGGTGGGTGTAGTTACGAAGGGGAGGGGAAAAAAAGTTAGTTACTTTTTACAAGTTCCAAAATGCAGCTCTGAAAACGGTTGTCATTTCAAGGACGACTTTGTTTGCCTTGTACACCTCAACGCCTTAACTGATGTACGTGAGATTTGACAACGGATTAGTTTGTGCCACAGAGATGGACATTGACAAGTTTTACGCGATCGAAGCTTATTTTCCTTGTACTGATATTATCCGCAGAAGAAATGAAGGACGCTGAAGAAAATCTTGCTCGAAAATTAGGATGACTTTGGCAGTTGATTATTCAAGTGGTTTATATATCTAGATACTTCCTCATCATCAAATTCCAAGCGAGCTTTTGGTCCACACAAATGCAGTGACAGCCACCATTTATATCTGGCAAATGGGTTGGAGTATTCCATATTGGGTAGCGGAAATAACCGACTCTGCTTGTAGTACCACAATGGACCTTACTTGGTCTAAGTGAATTACTCCGTATTAACGGATAATTGCCACCTAACCTAACCTAACCTATTCCATTCCAGAAGTGAATACGTTTTCATCCGACACTGTCGACTCATTTGATAGTGTCTCGGACTGCAAAGGCAGAGGCTTCATGCAACTGCGATACTTATAGCAAGACGGAAATGAAATTAGGGTCTTATATGCAACTTCTGATTTGTTTAGCGCGTGGAATCAGCGACTGACCTTTCCTGACTTCAAATGGTTCTTCTATGGTGTACTGGCCGATCCTGGCACAAGTCAACGAATTTGTAAATGATGGCAACAATGGAAAACCTCTTGTAAAAATTTTAGACATTTTTGAAGTGAAATGTCTTATACCTCTTTGGGCGCAGTTATTTCGAACTCCGATGAAACGAAAAGCGACAGAATTCAAGTGAAATTGCTTATGTCCTTATTGAAAGGTTTTTCCACTCGGTCAGAATGAGACGAAGTGAAATTTATTATGGCTTGTTAGGCAGAGATTTCAAACTCCGATGAAACGATAAATCGACTGGGCAGTCATTCCAAAACTACAATGAAACAACATCCGATGAATCGAGAAAGCGACTTTTTAGTCAGTAGTTGAAGTGAAACTTCTTATGGCTTATTAGGAAGTTTTATTGAATTCGCTGAAACGAAAATACGACAGAAAACGGCAGCGGGTACGGACGAACGGCAATTTTTGGGCTATCTGGTTAAATCGTTTCTTTCATCTATTCACGCGAGTCCTTATGCTGTGCCCTCTGCATGGAACTTCTATATCTCTTGATCATTGACCACTGAGAATGTGGAACTCAAAACCTACAGAAAAGTGATCATCTGTCTATAAACAGCCTCCGGGAATTTCACTAAATATGCACATCTAACAAACCATGGTGATGGAGGAAAGCTGCCAAAAGGCAACAACCCGACTATAGCGACGACACTTCTTCACATCAGTACGTCTATCTCTCCACATGGTTAGATGCCTAAAAGTACAGAAAAATTGCGGATTCGCTTGGCCGCTACACCCAACAACTGTCGCACCTAATTTCCTCTCATTAATTGCTCAATCTTTTCTTTGCTCGCCTATATAGAGATACACTGTGAAAAATATTTCACTAATTAATGTGTCCTTAGAATTTCGCTAAAAACCTGCAAAAATAAAAAATAAACAAAATTTTATTTCTAAATGAAGCGGAACACTTTAAGTGCTGCGCTCTCTTATGTGTCATGTCGTCTCTGGTGTGAGATATAATTTACAAACAAAGTATCTTTCTCTCTTATAGATACGAGTAGATCAAAATGCGAATATTATTCAACAAAACAAAAAATAAATGCCATGAGATAAAAATCAAATCATTTGACACTTGGCACTAATTAGTGGTGATAGCGCGTTTGTGTGCCCGCTGTCAACACACATTTTTGTGTCGAAAATATTACGAATGCTTAATTATTTTGCAAGCCCCACCAGCCCTTTGTGGCCGATGGCAGTGGGTAGGTACGTATATATGCGCGGGAATTAAAAATGAAAAGGCGCGGTCGACACGTGGTTGAACATCAAAGAGATAGGTGGGTGGTTTGGGTGGATGATTGTGAGCCGCAACATGTCGACAATGTTGTGGTTTTTTATAAAATTTTTTATTTCGCGCACATTTGTGGTAAACTACAAATTTTCACTTAGCAAAAAAAAATTAATTAAAAAGAATTATTACGATATATTTATTTTTATTTTTTTTTTGCAGGTCACGGTGGTGTCAATCAATTGGGTGGCGTTTTTGTTAACGGTCGTCCATTACCTGATGTTGTACGACAGCGAATTGTTGAATTGGCCCATAATGGTGTCCGTCCATGTGATATATCTAGACAGTTACGCGTTAGTCATGGCTGTGTATCGAAAATACTATCGAGGTGAGTATTGAAAAAAAAAAATTATAATCAAATCCTTACATAATTGTGTAACTTTTAAAGGATGAATTAGAAGTGAAGTTCTACGGGACAAAATCGAACTCTGACGAAGGAAACAATGCCCGGAAAGGCGCACTTTGTTCCGACGGATCCTTGGAGATCGGTGTGGATTCGATTGGGCATCTGGAACAGCAGCCTTTATAATACTTGAGCTCAGACATTGCTATCCTAACTTCACTTTGGTCGAAGTGGACGAAGATATCGCCTTATCGCGAGTTTATTGTTCACCAAGAAGACAGTGAGCTATTAGGGAGCTCTCTCGTCTCAACCACGGCTGGTTATATTATTTTGCCAAAAATGGTACCCAACGCCTATAACCTGGAGCTAAGAATTCTTGTAGAAAATCTGAGTACAGAGCTCTGAAGTGCCAGAATTTTTAGAAGAGTTCTTAAACGGAATGCGAATGATATGCCTTGCAGAATGAAAATGATTTTACAACTCTCACGCCCTAAAGACCGACGGTGTTTATGAGTCATTATAATTCTTGTTGAAGCCAAAATCATTAAATAGCTTCTACCAGATCGCTGTCTTTTAAGCACTGGTTTATCTGGATAAGCTTATGAGAGAGAGAAAATACGCATATCTATCCGAGTGCCCCTAGCAAATGGTGTCTATTACTAAAATAACCAGTTCTCAGAAATTTATCACAAATGCATGCATACCTGCAGGCGCAAATATATTTTTTATCTGGCCATTTATCTTTTTGTTTAAGTACCTATTGTGTCACTGTTAAAATCACTGCAAGTTATCTCGTCAAATCATATCGTCTAGGAACCAACTCAACCCACGATCTTCTGTCCGTCTAATTGAAAATTATTCACATTATCTGGTTTGTGCCCTTGAGTAACATGTCACTGCAAATCTGTAGGAAAATTTCATCGCAATTCGTGAAAACCCATTCAGTGTGGCATACAGAGTTATTTACGAGATCCGCACAAGCAATTACTCTTTTTCGTGCTTAGCGCCCCCTGAAAAATATCCAGGAAGCCAGCACACACAAGCACGAAACCATATATAGAACGAACAAAAAAGGATGCCAAAATGAAAGTTCCTCTCGAGTGCAAACATCACGGAAACGTTCTCCATTCATTTTCATTTCGATTTTCCTCTGTTGTACCTATAAGGATATCAAGTGGCTTGTAGTAGACCACAAGCATTTTTGAGGCAACAGCACACGAGTCCTTACTTATCGCTTATACACAAAAGCAATTAAAGCCAATTTCCTAGGAGAAAAAGATACATTATTCCATCCGATTGTGTCTGTGTGTATATGTTGTGAAATATGGTGATCCACACAACGACGACGACGACGAAGCGTTATATTATCCTTGTTGCCGGAGAAAAACATTCCCATTCACCATATGGTTATCGAAATTCATTTGTTTCTTTGTCTTTGCTTTCAGATATTATGAGACTGGAAGTTTCAAGGCCGGCGTTATAGGTGGTTCGAAACCAAAAGTTGCCACACCACCTGTGGTCGATGCGATAGCAAATTACAAACGTGAGAATCCAACAATGTTCGCATGGGAGATACGCGATAGATTGCTAGCCGAAGGGATCTGTTCGCAGGATAATGTGCCTAGTGTTTCCTCAATAAATCGGTAAGTTCTCTATAGATACATTCGTTGTTTTTTTTCTTAGATTTTTCATTGAAAACATAGCAATCGACGAAATTATGAATTCAAAATCCACTTTATTATGTGACAACAAAGTTTCACTTCCGTCGGTTTATTTTTTTTTTTTTTGTTTAGAGCGCGTATATAATTGTGACGCGTGTTGGACACGTGTCTGGTGATATTTCCTGTCGATCCGAGTACGAGTGGCTTTTTGGGGGGTAACACAAAAATATTTACAATCTAACTTTTCATTGATGACGGCGATGATGACATTGCATATTTCATTGTGGTAAAGTCGGAAAGCCAGTGAGTGTTCGTGTGTGTGTGTGTCCTGTCCATGGAGAAAGGGTAATAAATTAAAGTCGATCGAAAATAAAGGACATGCCGACGATGACGCGAAGTGGCACGCGTTCAACAAATCAATTTGATATGCATTAGGCTACAATTAAGTGCGGTAGCGCTTTGGTGAGAATTTTAAATTGGATTTGGAATATACAGTTAAACGAGCTGATAATGTAGTGCGATGAGGGTAGGGTGGTGGTTTGAGACGAAGTTCTCCAATTTATGACCTCATTGAGGATGTGGTAACTTTTTTGATTGCAATCGATTCGATTTGGAGAGCAAGTAAGGCGAATGCTATTGGTTATCCTTCAAGCATACATTAAATTACTTCGATTGGGAACGCGTGTTGACACAATTATTACGCAGGGTCCCTTAAGGTGAGTCAAGGAATATCCTTGCCTTGGGGAAACTGTAGGATATGTGTGCATTTTTATGGACAATTTTGGATACAAATCGGTACAATCTTATATTTATAAAGAGGGCGGGATGAGCCAGAAGTTGCCCAAAGAAAGAGGTTGGAATCGAAGACGAAGCGAGGTCCTTTTCGCTTGGTTGGTAGCGAAGACTCTACGGGCCGAAGTTTTTGTAACCATTCCCAGCCATCTTAAACGACTGATCTGCGATTTTTTTGACTAGCTCGTTGTTGCTGTAGAGCTCGTATGTATAGTTCGTCGTTGAATCTCTTCATCCAGATCCAGAGGCAAACGGAATCGATACAACTGATGAGAAAGGCGAGAATATCTTTATCGGCTTTAGGTAGGGTCGAAGCTTCGGTGTGGCAGATCAATCAAACCGCTTGATTTCTGATGTTAAAAGAACATCATAACTATCTCAAAGTTATAGCTGTCGTTATATATGACGTTCCGCGTTCTTGTTGACAGAAAATTTCAATTTGCACTGGGCATTCAAGCATTTGGTCAGATTTTTCGTCTGGTCCAGCAAACTTTTTGGGCTTGAGTTTAGATATTGCTGGCCTCACTATTGCTGCCGTCCGGAATAGCATAGCATGTCTCTCTTTCCTTCTTTTCCCCCCAACGATCCGATGTTATTCCCTCCTCGTTTGCTAGAGCCTACAAGACACTCTCGCCATTCTTTGCAACGCCCCTTTGTAGGCGAGTTGCTTTGCCGCTTGCCCTTGACGACGCTTTCACCATTGATTTCTAAGGAGTGCCTTATGTCAATCACAAAGTGTTAAATTTGGCTGGCGGTTTTTTGAGCTAGTGAAGGCAATAATTCCTTAGGTTCAGAGTCCGGCATATCTCGCTGCACTTAAGGATTCAGATATTCCGGTGTCAGTATAACCCACTTCGGGGATGTGAATAGCGCCCTGGCTGGTGCTGAAAAATCTACTTCGAAATATGACCTCGAGATGTGAAATACGTTGTTTCCGGAAAATGTCTTCTTTCGCTAAAGTGGTTTTCAAATTAGCTCAGAGAGGCCCTCAAAGGACGAACAAAAACAAATGCACAGCCTTAATAAGATTATATCGCGCACAATAATTATTCGTATTAACAAATAATTGAATTATCAGATTTGATAACAATCAAACATACGACAACATTTCAAGCCCAGCGACCCTTTCGCCCTCATTCAAAGCGCTCTAAGTTGCTACTTTATACATTTAAGAGGGTGGTGGTGTTTTCTATGCTCCTTAATGCGCACGCATTAAATCCCTAAATCTACCCTTAATATGATGTCTTTTTTAAGTGGTTTTCTCCCTGCTTACAAGTGCAACAACATCGAGGGTGGGTGGTATAGTGAATTTTTCCAATCCTTTATATCTACCACTTTTTTTTTTTTTTTTTTTTTGCTGGTGATGTTGATGCTCTGTTGCTGCTCTGACTGTGTGTATGGCAATCGTAATAATAACGTCAATAAAAATAATGTACACTCTTCTTCAGTTCATATAATCACGTGAGTTGTCGGTCGTGTCGTTCCCTAGGGGTGAATACGTGTTTGGATGTGTGTGTATACAAGTGTTTCGCGCGTTTGTTTCATTTGGATTAAGTTGTTTTTGGGGTTGGGTGGCGATGGGTGGATTTCTGATAAAGTGTGGTAAATTATTGTTATTATATTCACAAAGAAATAATTTCCATAAGGTTTGTCTTAAAGTCAAGTATTGTGTGGGTTGTGTTAATAAATTCAGCTAAAGTCGTGGGTCTAGAGGGTGCGACAGAGCGAACATCTAAATGGGTTAGGTGGGTAATTTGTTATGATGTTAGGTAGGGGTGAGTGCTGCTATGTAATGATTGAAGGTGGTTATTAAGAGATTTTAAAGAGATTTTCGTCTTTAGGGTGTTTTAGAAGTTAATATGCTCCAATTGGAAGGGTAAAATACCTGACAGTTAAAGGTTGACGCCTCTATTTGGATTTTTAATGCAAAATGAGGTCATTTTCTTTCGAACTTTTAAATTTATTTGTTCTACTACCATAGAGAGAAAGGTATATCTACAGAATAAAACTTCTCCAATCGCTACCCGCAAAGAAGTGGGCTTCTCTTTGGTGGTAAATTTTTGAATGGACACTGGCCTAAAATGAAATCCACTCTCTTGATATAAACAAATGCAGGTGTTTATGAATCTAAATTCAAGGGTTGCGATTTCACTCTCACCTCCAGCAATTATTTGTAAATTGACAGAGAGGTGTTGGACATGACTCGACCTTCTTTTTCTTGATGATGCAATGACAGCCAACAATATGAATATGCGCGAAAACATTTTTTTTTGGATATGCGTCCATACCATTTTTATATTCAGTTTTATAAATTTAGAGGGTGTTTCTAAAAGCGAAGGACCAATTCTGAGCACCACTGGCATAAACATTCCACAGAAACTTATATTATGTTTTTTACTTCTACATAATAATAAAACTGTGGAGAATTTTATATTTGTCTGGGGTTGAGGTGGAAACTAGTGGACACATTTCGATGAAGCTATTTCTGAAGTGTTAATTAAGACAGCGGGAAGGCTATAGGATATTTCGTTCATTATTACATCTACTTTTTGGGCCAATTTGTTACCAATATGTGTTTTTTTTTGGCTTTAACTTGCTTTTATTCAAATAAATCTTAATTGGCACAAAAAATTAGAATCCTCAAAGGAGCAATACTTGCTTAAATATTTCAACAAATTAATCAGCTTTCTAATGGCCCTGCTCTTTGATAGTGTACCCATATCCAGTGTTGTTAGGTCGTAGGATATTTAACATTTAGTGGGAATTTCGATAATAAAAAATTGGAAAGCGTTAAACAAGTAGTAGTTTTTACGAAGAGCATGCTTTCAGCTCAATTTTTTGCCATTCGAGGAAACTAGGAACAAAAAAGAGAACTTACAATTAACAAAATGTTCGCCGAAATATCGCACTTCTTCTTTTTGAAAATTGAAAGCAAAGTTCGGTTAAGAAATTTCGGTGGACTGCCATATTTTTGCATATACCTAAACGGCTTCTTTTTAAATCATTGTACTAAGTTGACACTGATAGCTCATATTTTTGGCGGTGGAAAATGAATTGATTTACGACACTTGAGGAACGTTGGGAAATATTGCGTAGTTACTTTGCAGAAAAAACTTCGTCCGACTAGTGCTTCGCACAACGGAGAATATATCTCAGCAACTGCACATCAGTCGCACTAGCTTGAGCAGTATTTTGCATAAAGATCTTAGATTATTCTCTGTAAATTCGCTTATAGATACATATCACAAAACTGTAGATGGTCTTATGTGTTACCTAATGACGCCAAAACTACTCGACAGATTTTAACGAAACTATTTTTAAAATATGTCTTAAGGCTGTGAGAAGGTTTAAAATATGCCTTTCATTGCCACGCCAACTTTGTGGGCCAGTTTTTAACCAACCAATGTATTTTCTTTTTACTTCACTGCCTAAAGTACCTAAAGGAACCAAAGGACAAACAACTGACATAAAGACACTATGATTGGAACGACTTAATATTAAAAGGTTTTTTAACTGAACGATTTCAGTCTTAGTGGCACTCATCACAAAATTTGTAGTCATATGCAAAACACCATCGTATCTCGAACAACCTCTTATCGCATTTCATTCCTGTGATTACACAAACGAAACATAACTCTATCCATTTCCAGGTGTGCGTTCTTAGATCCCTCCCATTCCGAGTTCACAAAAATCCTAGTAAAATCTAGAACCACATTATGGAAATTCAAAAGGAGAAAAAAAACACAACCCCTTCTGTATATGACATTCTCTCTAAATTGCACTTCGTTCACCCAAAAGTGTAAGTAAGAAAATGCTCAAAAATAACACACAGAGACAGGACTTACAATATCAGAAAGACCGGAAAATTTCTATCCTTCTAAAGGAAAATGAAAAAAAAAAGTGGACAACCAACAAAAACTTTCTCAACAGAAGAGGGTTAAGAAAACTGCACATAGAACTTTTCGCGCAGAGACGACGACAACATAAAATCAAAGAGAAAGAAAAACAGAAAAAAAACTTTCCAAAGTACCATTTAAATTCAAGTGTTCCTTGGGGATGAATAAATTGCCCGTACTCTTCTCTGTCATTTTGGTCCTTTCAATTTTACTTAGAATTTTAAGAACGTCTTCAGGAAAAAAAATACCACTCCCCCAAACTATATATGTATCTCACAAAGGTAATCCTATTTTCTGTGGGCGAAAGTATGTGTCCCTGGATAAAGCAGAAGGGTAGATATAGATACACCAACAAACTTCGACAGTGACGATAATGATGACATTAAAATCTCATTCCGTGTGAACGGGCTTTTTTTTTTTTGTTATCTGCTTGAGGTGGCCACTCTCCTTAAGTGACACAAAGCAGCTTTCGGATCAGATTACACCACTACCAGTCAGAATTACAAGGACTCTGAATCTTTTGGCAGGTTAATTGAGTGAAGGGATTTTCAAACATATGCCTTCCGTACACCAGAAAACAACTGAACTGACAACTCGCGAATTATTTCCAAGCGAATGGAGAAAACCCCTTTTTCCTGTCGAGTGTTATAAAATCAGTTTAACATCCCTATATCCAAAAAGCGGGCACGCGCGCCCCCGAACAATTATTACAGAACAACACTTTACAGTCCAAAAAAGGAGAGTCACACAAAATCCTTTATCTTTAGACCGACTGTTGGCTGCCCCGCCGATTGTTCGTTCAATTGAATTTAATCGAAAACGAAAAGTGAACAGAATTGAGACATATGCAACAATTTCGATTGCATTGATGCACCCCAGACAATCCGACTACAACCGACGAATCTAGTCAGGCCGGGCTCTATTATTTTGTTCCCCCATCAATAAATACAAAAAAAAAAAAAAAAAATAGAAATAGATGTCCTCAGAATTGAGAATGGCAGTCAATCAAATACACAAATACACATGCCGCCGGTTGTCTGGCTGTGATGTTTAGGAGAAATCCTAAACCGACAGCCAGACTGGTGTGTGCATTGTCTAGTTTGGCACAAAAAGGTCCACAGAGACAGACAGGACGGGAGACGGCCAATTGGTGAAGAATGTTACACATATCGATTAATTTCGACTGAAGTTCGAACTATATACGTGTACTACGCAAGAGGAGGACACCAGTGCGACGATTACCGTGGTGATGGCATTCAGGAAACCCATCATGACGATGATGAATCAATTCGATCCTGACAGCATAATCAAATAAGTAATGAATGTGATTTGTAAGGTTGCGCAACGTTATATTAGGTACCTATACGAGTATGTACGGTTCAGTTTAGTTGAAGGATGTTTTCTTAATTTTTTTTTGTATCAAACCTCACTTGAGAGGTATGCATTTTTATGGGAAGCATCCATTTTGATCGAAGGAGTGTAGACTTAGCCCAAAGACCGCTCGGCGTTCATATTGAAGAAGCGTATTGGCCAGGTCTAAAGCGCCCTGTAAGTACGAGTAGGTAATATTTAATAGCGCGGTCTATCTTTCGCCAGTGCAAGCGGATTTTTGGATAAACATGGGGCTTAATATCAAAACAGAGCACTCAACTCGTCCGTCTGCATAGGTTGTTTGATGAAATAGACGCGCATACAAATATGTTTTTAAGTCTTTTAAAATAACTCTGCAGCTCAGCTTCTTAGAGGACTTCCCTATAGTATGGCTGATGAATTTCCCTTCCCTTGAGGACAATATTAAGACAACCTCTCGATTAAGAAGAGGTATCTTTTGATACCTATACTTGCATTGGAGCTTAGATTTTACAAGAACAAATTAAGTCACCTAGTACTGGTTCAAAGATTGGCTAATTCACCTCAAAACTGGACATTGAAAATGCTAAGGACGCTATTTTGGGTGCAGGGAAATAAGTCCCCGGGAATTAAGTCCACTGAGGGACCTAGTTCCCACCTAGTGGGAAATAAAACCACTTTCGTAAAATGAACTTAGTTCCCATGTGAGGTGGGAACTAAGCACACTTTCTTATGGGAACTTAGTACACATTCAACAGTTAAATACGTATGGGGGGGCATGCTGCCCCCCTGCAACCCCCCTGCTTGGGTTTACTGTCAGACTTGCTGTATATGTGCGAAATTGGGTATATTGAAAGGGAACTAAAACCACTCATAGTTTTCGGAATTTATTTCCCACCTTACATGGGAACTAAGTCCACTTCACGAAAGTGGTTTTATTTCCCACGAGGTGGGAACTAGGTCCCTCAGTGGACTTAGTTCCCGGGGACTTATTTCCCTGCACCGCTATTTTGTTCCTTCACGGACGAGGTAACTCGATCCATTAATATTGTTAAGACCTTCGAAAGACTACATTGCGGATCCAAAAAACTAAATGTCAAAAGTAACCAAGAAAAACTTTTAACTTTGTAACTTGTCTTAAATTCTGTCCCATCAGTAGGGTATAGAAAAGTCCGTGTTTCGACGGCCCGAAACATAAAATAAGGCACTTCGAAAGCAGAAGGCTCAGAGAAAGGTTTTAATGAGTTTCTTCAGTCTGACAAAATGTCATGGTTTTCTTTCTTTGATATTATCATTGCCAATTTAAAGAAAGGCACCGCCGTACAACAAGAGGCAAGAATTCGACAGGTCTTACGAATGCAAGTTGTCTACAATTATGGTAATACATTCAATTAAATTGGGAAGTCACGGAGTTCTTATAGCCCATTTTTTGCGTAGATATCTCTGTAGCTGCCTGACCTTGATTGAAGCCGTTGAGTCCTTCAAGTGCCTGGATAAAATAGTCCTGCTACATGTATGCAAAAATATATCCAACACCTCCGATTGCAGATGCGTTCCGTTGAATTCGCCATATTGGGTTCGTTTGTATATATAACACTCGACACCTCGTGTGAATTACAGCTTCAGAAAAAGATTATTTTCAGGCCAGCAAGTCAGAAGAGCTCTTTGGATTCAGATTTTTGCTAGCTTTATCTACTGTGTAAGGACAGTAAAGTATACGTATGTTGTACAGGTCTTCATTTAACTCCAGAGGTGCCTAGTCTAGCTGGTTCGAGTTTCTTGAAGAGCATAGCGACCGTTGACCCCAAGTGCGAGGTTCTACTGTCTATATCTTTATCGCCAGAGCAGTCTTCCATCGCTTCGGTTGATCGTTTAGAGAGGTGCCTGGATTGCTGACTGGCTAAATATGGTTAAGGACGACTTGTTAAGCGGCAGTTTGAGAATTATTCACCGGACTTGTGATGCCAAATTTGGAATTTAAACAAGTTACTCGCACTCCCAGTAAGTCAAATGACACAATCTCGCCTCTCAATGCCTTAACTACCCCATCTCACTATAGATACGTAAACTACAAACAATCAAGGATAGCAATTGATTTGGGACTATGGGAGTTGGTATCTGGCGAATAACGAGCACACTCGACTGTGTGCTGAAATCTATTACTTCATATCATATACCGTCAGCTATTGCCCACTGAGCAATTTGCTAAGTAATTAATGGTCATTGCGAAAGTATTAAATTTAACAACACATACTCCATCCTCGAGAGAACCTCCTCAAATGTGTCCTTACTCGTCCTTCCCATATGACCACAATACAAATTAATCTCATGGATTTGGATTCAGCATCAACAGCGGAACATAACACACATGGCGTTGGCAAATTGATTTGCAATTTAGCCGCCCAACTACGAAGGATGGCAAAATAAATTTTACCAGCTCTCACATACAAATACATAAGCAGGACCAACAACCAAACGCAAAAATTTGCATTCGAAAAATGTCATACACAGTACGTTGAGGAGTATAGGTGTACTCGTATCGCAATCTGTATTTTATATTCCATAGCCGTATCTGTGCCTGACGAAACATTGAAAATGAAACAAACGACACGTTAAATGCGATTCATTTTTATTCAACAGCAAAAGCGATGGTGGTGGTAGTGGTGGTGGTGGCGGTGGCACCTATAATTTGCAAATGTATCTACTATACCGTCTCTAACGAACAACAGATATAGTATAGCAAATATTTTTGGCTTTTTTCGACATCATCCGGACTGTGTTTCACTCTGTATCTTTGTGTGTGTGTGTGTATTTTTGCTAATTTTTAATCAACACAAAAACCAGGATTTCCTTCGATTTTCTCGCCGCATAACGTTTTTCTGTTTTCGGATTTTGGTTTTTGGATGTCGATGTCGGTCGGTCGATCTATCTGTACCTATATATATGGTTCGTGGTTCGAGAACGGATGCAGCGGATTTCACTAATGTTTTGCGGACAATTTGATGACATCTGGTGTGTGTTTGGTCTATTAATTGCTTTATTTAAAAAAATATATTTTATTGCTTGTGCAGGTGAACCAGTCAGTGGGTGGGGTATTTCGCTGACAGAGGCTTAGAGCCATGAAATTACCTTTTTCTGCGATGATTTTCGATGAAGGGTGGTATGGGTGGTAAATGTATATACCCGATGACGTGCGGCAGGATAGGCCTCTATAGTGGTTGCATTTTTGTTTAAATTATTGTCACGGTTTTGCGTTATCCTGTATAAAAGTTTTCTCATTTGTTTGATGTCTTGACGATATTTTGAAAAATGTAAACTTTTGATGCACGACTCCAGTCGATGTCTTCTACAAAGTACAAGAGACTTTTGGCACTAAACATATCCATAACAGCTGATATGAGTAATCACGAGACCCTGTGTCCTAGGAGTCATGCTCCCGAGGAAAGAGTCCAACGATTTTTGTCGAAATTGCGGAGATGGAGTTAATCTAAAAAACGAACACCAATGTACCCTAAGATTCAGATACTTTGCACAAGCATCGCTGTGCTAAAAGGGCTTGCAGACACTTTATTTAGCGCTCCTACTGCTTGCCATTGCCAGTAACTTGTTGGGTTTTTGGAGCTTTGAGGTCTCCGAGTGATTGAGTTTTCTTCCATTACATTTTTTTTAAAGGTTCACAACTTCAAAATGAAATAAAACACAGAAACTTCAATGAGCACGGCACTGCCTTTACTGAAAAGACGATTTTATGCCTTTAGTGTTCAAACATACGGCTCTGCGAAATAAGGTAAAAAAAAAATGAAATAAGGCCCCAAAAAAAGTCAGCTGACATGGCTCCATTGACTGCAACACTCTAGTCGGCGTTGAAGAAACATTTGCCAATAATTTGCACTTGGCCATAAAGCACAGCAAACTGTGACTTTTGGCGGATTGACATTCTCAACAACAAATTCGGCGATTTTTGAGCCGAATTACCGCATTTGTGAACAAGTACTTTATTATGATGTCACGTCTTGCTCGCTCACGGATGTGGGTTTAAACGACGCCTAAGGGTCACAGAGCTTTATATCTTCTACTGGATCTAGCCTCAAAATTCTCAATAAAATAGAATGACAGAGCTTTAAATTCGGCACAGCTTTCAAATTTGGACACAGCTACAATTTGGACAGAGTTCCAATTTGTACAGATTTCCAATTTGTACAGAGTTCCAATTTGAACACAGTTCCAATTTGAGTAGTTGTCGGAACTTTTATGCGCACATGGGATTGACAGATAAAGGGTATGAACTGTGAAAGGGTCACACACACTTCATAGTGTTCTCAAATGCGCTATAGCGGCGCGGCGCATCTCTAATGCGAACAGCTAGAATCCGTGTGATGCGAAAACGGGCCAAGTCTTTGAGGATAATTCACTCGAATAGACGATTGTGTCGAAACCTAGAGCAGAGTAGGTTTGCGGAATTGAATCACGATTTTCGAATTAAATTTTAGCAATTTGCAAACATTGCAAAATGCATACTGAATGCAAATCCTCTGTCAGCTGCCAAATCGACTGTCACTTGAAACAGTGTGATCAATTTAAAAAAACAAACACGCTTAGCTTTGTATCCAACAAATAAAATTCGAATCCAATGAACTAATCTGAGAGAAGTTTTCGGCAAAAGGCACAGAAAGCTTTCAAATGATGAATTTTTAGGTATATTATGAATCAACATTTTTAAAAAAGAAGCATTTTGTTATTTAATTTAAATTAAGTAGGCAGTAGCTTCACCTAAGTAAGCTGTGTCGGCGACATACCTACCCTTCCAACGATCCATGAGATTGCCGTATTTTTTTTTTTTTGCAGATGACAAATGTCCTTCTGCCCGGTTGTCATTGTTTTGACTTCAACTTCTATGCAATCCTCATGTATACACACATTTAACTATGAAATAATATTTACATTAAATCCATATTAAATCAAAAGTGTTACCAAGGAGGGGACCAATTCCGTTCGATGCCATAAACGATCATCGCCGACAGACACGCTATATTGGATTAGGGTGTGCAATACAACAAAATCAAAATCAAAAAAGAAACAAAACCGTTGTTGCTGTCACTCTCGGCAACAATTGAATGAATTATTACCTAATAAATATCCTAACACACATACAATCGTGCGCTCACCTATAATAGCGAGAAAGGGAATTTCCATCCTTGTGCCAAATATCGACAGGGAGGCGCGCAAACCTATGCAACCAGCAAAACTATCTACAAATGCAATAGCAATTCATGTCAGTTTTTGTTTCTATTTCTACGACGAGTGTCTCCTCGAACACACACAATCAGGACACTCGAGTAGGGTAATAATAATAATGACAATCGTATTGTACAATTTTCTATTTGATAGGTTTTGCACTGGGGTTAGGGCATAGGCAGGTACGACTGGTATATATACAAAAGCCTCTTGGTGTTAATAATTAATGTTTGTTTACATCAAAGTGCACATCTTCAAAAGTCGAGTGGTATAGCTATGGGAAGAGGGAACCCTATACACAAAAAAAAAAAAAATTACAATAATCAAAGGATACTATTGTTCCCCGGTTGCATGTTGCACAATAGGACAAAACCAGATGTTACATGAGACGATTGTGACACCGTTTTCATAGTAGATTAAAGATTTAATGAGAAGTGTGTGCGTGTATTTCAATTTTATAAAAACTCGGGCAATCAGCTGTCAGCGACACGGTGCGGTGTATAGTGTAGTGGCTGACAAAAGTGACACAAATTCCTGTAAATCCGTGGCTTGTTGTTGATTTGTTAAGTTCTGCTAATCTTGTGCAAGAACAATGCATGAATGACAGTTGGGAAGATTAGTCATTTAGTAAATTTTTTATGAAATTATTTTGCGCTGTCAGAGAAGCTGAGGCGGATTCCCTTTAATTTACGTGGATCGATTTGAGGAATTTGGTGCTTCTTCGTGAATAGCACTAGCTCTGGTTTACCCGGGTTTATACACAGGCCGAATTTGGTTAGCCCATTTGACCAGCGTTGCGAGGGCCGATTCCATAAAGTCCCATAATGTTGAGAGGTATTTCCCGGTAAATAAAATGGCGGTATCGTCTGCGTAGGCTATAACTTTATTACCGTTTTTCTCCAGGGTTACAAGTATTTCATTTACTGTTAGCAACAGGTGAAAGTATTCCTCCCTGCCGCGTTGCAGTGACTTTCTCAGCTTGCAGCAGCTATGTTCTGAAGTTATAACCCTGCTTAGCAGCAGGGAACTAAGTCTCTATGATAATTTCTCTAAAAAAATGGTCCAATGACTCCTCATTTTTAATGTCCAGGATCCAGGTTAACTTTTACGAGGTCACAATGGCGAACATTTCCATATAAAATTAATATCCATTGTGACTGTCCAAATATCTAAGTTGAAGATTAAAAATGATTATTGGTAAGGCCCAATTTTAAAATTTTATTAGCTCACGCATCTTGTCACTTGTCTATAGTTTTGACGCGTATATTCGCTCACTTTGTTGTTGAGATATAGGAGGGCGTTAGCGTAGATGCTGTTCATAGTCAATACCCATCAGCGGATGGACTGTCCGCACTTTGTAAGGAAACATCTTCAAGTCTTTCATTTTCATCAAAATGCATCGCAGAGACTTTCGTGGAATGACCAATTGGTAATTATCCAAGTCGATGTCGACAGAGCATCTAAAACGTCGTAGCTTCGGCAACGATGAGAGGTACGAGTCTTTTCAATCCCTTGTTGTTCTAGTCTCTAAAAGTCGTCGAACAGTGGAACCCGGATCAGGCTGCGCCAAATTCACTAAGGCCTACTGCCCACGTAGCTGGACACGCACACTTTCGTCATTTGCAGCTTTTTGTACGCTTACTTGCAGGTTGCTTGTAGCTTGCTCGAATTATGGAATATTCGAGCTGAATTATGCTGATTTTACTTGACAACTTCCTTCAAGTAGTACTCGATCAAGGATGCGGCCCAAACTTAAATCAAAACTTATGTCATTGCTGCATCTATTCAGTCAATGGTAGCTCTTAGGACTCTGTCAAATGAATGCGATGAGTGTTTAACTGAGCATTTGCATTGGCCTTGTTTTGGTGGATAGGCTATTGATAGTTGGATCACCGCCGAGGGACAGTCACTGACCGTAAACAGAAAGCTTCTCCGCCGAAAAAGGGAGATTGATTGAAATTCGATAAGGAGTTTTGAATCCAACAACAACAACACAAAGAACATCATAAAAACAACGCCGTCGCCATGAAATAAATCTTCTACCGTCGGGCTACAGAGCACAACCAACAAATTTCCGGCATACAATACTCGTATCCTTCGAATAATATTATGAAAAAAACTTCTTTTGTCT
The DNA here is from genome assembly GCA_955612985.1 of Cheilosia scutellata. Lineage (NCBI taxonomy): Eukaryota > Metazoa > Arthropoda > Insecta > Diptera > Syrphidae > Cheilosia > Cheilosia scutellata. Next base: position 8,443,720 of record OY015315.1, on the reverse strand, counting down.
CACTGGAGGCTTTCTTTATTTTTGTTAAACTAAAAATCTGCCCTTTCATGATATCGGAAGTCAAAACTTGCAGTAACAGTTTACAGATCAATAAAATTCTGATTCTCTCAATACATAGAAATTGCCTATAGCCAAAAATTAGCTACTGATTTTCGAAACATCAAAAACACTTTAAAATTAACTATTTTAGATAGCTTGAGTATAAATATCCTTGAATTGCTATTCAAGACTCAAGCGTCTAAATATCCTTCCTTGAATTGCTATCTAAAATATTTTGTGTTAAAATAAAATCCCGTCGGGATTTTCCAACTCTTTTCAAATTGGTCCTTCGAGCCGGAATTTGGCTTGAACTAGAGCATGAGAGAGTCCCCATGTTATATTTAAAAATTTGTTGTCTCCCAATTTCATTTCCAAATCGAATGGTAGGCAATTTCTCATCGAAATGAAATCAATCCATAGAAAATTTATCAAAACAATAACCTTTTCACAAGGAGTCTGGGATATTTTCCGCGTGAAAGACTGTATCCCATTAAACCGTGTAATGGCAAACAATAATTTTTTTTTGTTGTTTAAATATCCTTGCGCTGAAAAATACTTCAAGGTACATTTGGTTTGTCTGTGTCAGTGCTCCGAGTGTGTACTTATTTGTGTGTGTGAACATTTCAAAAGATAAAAAGTGGGTGGTCGTTATTTGGGGGCTACGCGATGTGCGCTTGTGCATAATACCATCACCATTTTGTTGTCTGTTCTTTGGTTTGTATGCGGTAAATGTGTACGTATACACACGTAATCATTTTGTGGGATATACCGCTTCCATTTAAAAAGCATGAAATTTTCGCCTTGCCTTATAACTATGCTGGGTCTTTATCTTTTCCTGCGTGTTCTTTGACTATACCCATCTTGTGGTTACCCCGTGAGGGGGTGGTTTGATGCTCGAAATTGAAGCGCGCACACCCCAAGGATATCATAACTATCGGTGGTGAAAAAGCCACTGAAAATAGGATACCATAAAACGGTACAGCAGCGGCGGCGATATGGAAATGGTGGAGACGCCCAATTGGGGGAAATGGAAAAAAAATTCAAACCCTCCGCAAAATGTCATAATCAAGGCACTCACTCAACCACCCCTTATTTGGGGTTGATTTTATTTGTTCATACCATCGTTATCCTTGGTGAATGAGATTGGCTCCTCTTGTTGCATGAGCAAGATGGAAAACAACGCTCTTGTGTTGTTATTTGCGGTGGCGGGCGTTAACCACCTTTCGCAGCGGTTATGTGTGTTTGTTGTCCTTAAAGACGAGCAAGGCAAGTGAAAATGTTTTAAGATTTTTTCCCTTTTCTGTATACGACGCGTAGATAACTTGAACTTGTATATGGTGGCATCAAAAATGGGTTCTTAGTAGCGGACCACTTAACCGCATATAATGAAAATTATGTTCTATATAAATATATACTTTGCACGGCACTTTAATCAACATTAGCAGTGTCTCCTTTGAAGTTGGGAATTATTTATTTTTTTTCTTTTGTTCTTATGAGGGGTAATTTATTAAGCACATGTTTTAAGGAATTGCCTTTTGGGAGGAATTTATGAAAGACATTACACGGCAAGGTTTAGCTCTTGATTTAAATAAATTAATTTGTTGCCGTTGTCCTTCAGAGGCGTAAAATATCCTTCGAAATGAATTTATCATCATCAGAATTCAGAAGCATGCACAAGCAGATTATTATTATTTCACTGAATGAAGAGAGTTTTCCGACGGTACTTACATTCGCAAAATTAATTTTTCCCGGAATGGTCCTTCGAGCCGGATCGAGTTGGATAAAATAGCAGAGTGAATTCAAATTTCATCGTAAGACAAGAACTAAGGAAATAGTTTTCAATCGATGATGACTGATATGTCCTTTATAAATGTTTTCTCAACGAATAGCCGGCACACTGCTCTCAGAGGAGCAGTCACTGGATGTGTCCTTTTATGTGACAAATTCTTGTCGCTTTTTATTACAGACACCAGCTGGAGACATCAAATCAATTAGAACACTAACACCTATCTGCGATTGTCATTTGACAACTTGTATCTCTATGTTACAGAAATGCGTTAACGTTTTGCGTCGTTGTTAGGTATAGCTTGGAGTGTCTATTGACAGCTATTTTGTCTCAGGCTCTTATTTTGACAAATTCAATCACCGTCCGACTAAATTTCTTCCCAAAGTTCACTACATATCCTATATTCTGCTGATGGGTAGACGTTTACTTAAATTTTTAAATTTTTAAAGCTGAATCAGGGTTCCAACTTCCAAATGCAAGAATACACTGCACCAGTTGAAGGATTGTGTAAACTGGTTTGGTCTCAGTAACAAAAATGTTATAGATTAATTTCTTCTGACATTTAAAAATCAAAATGTATCCTTACCCACAACACATACACATGATGGTGTCCTTCCACGTCGAAGAATATTATGTACCTACTTATCATAGCTCCTGCCACTCGAGTTGTGACATTTAAGTCCCAGTGCACACATTACTGTACACATTCGTATTTCCAAGTGTTTGCACACGTGAACACCTCTTCCAGAGGGGTTGTTTTGTTTGTGTCGAGGAAAGCCATTTGTATAATGATCGAAGACACTCACTCACCGATTATGCAAATAAATTTGTTAAATGCACCGTTTAGTTAGATATTATAATATGAAACTTACCGTTGTAACCCTTTGTTTCGATGGTAAAAGCCGCAAAAAAATAAACCTAACCTGCATTTACGTAATTAAATTTTTTGATGTCGTACTTTTTTTTTTTTGTAGAATTGTTCGCAACAAGGCTGCGGAAAAGGCTAAACACGTTCATCACCAGCAACAGCAGCAAACTCAGCAGCAATCGAGCTCATCGACAGCAGGAGCGGGATCAGGTGCAGCAGCCAGTGCCGGAACGGCAGGAGTTAATGGCAATAGCGGCGGTGGTGGTAGCGGTGGCGGCAGTGGTGGTGGTAATGCTGGTGCAACCGGTACTAATTCTAGTTCGGTTCAAAATGTTTCTGTTATAGCTCATGCACCGGCCATGCAACAAAGTCAACAGCAGCAGCAGCAACCCACACAAACACTTCTAAATCCAGGTAATGGATCGAATCCTGGCGGTGGCGGTGGTACTAATGTGGGCAATGGCAATGATGGCCAAGGCGAACATAGGACAGCTGGTTATAGTATAAACGGTATTTTAGGGATCCACCATACCACAGATCCAAATGGCAACAATATCAAACGAAAGCGGATCGATGATCATGGTAAGTTTTATTTTTTTTATATTCCCCCATTGAAATTTGTCATCTACCTACATATTATATAGAGAGAGATCATGTGTGTGTGTATGTGTGTCCAGGACATGCATCATATCCGGTCAAATGGGAGAATATCCGTTTAGTATTTCCGACCAACAAAAACACGACGTCCGTCCAAAGAGAAAAAAAAAACCGTTTGCATCTTTTCGTATGTTCACTTCCTATACAGCTAGCCACCACCCCAAACCCCCAATTCCATGTGGAACCCCACATGTTAAGTTGGGTTGGGGTTGGGGGAGAGATAAAACTTTACGACGATATGATGTTGTAACCATTGTTGCTCTTATCCAGGCAGAACGGATATTTTTTTTCGGACTTTCCTGGGAGCTGCTCTTCCCCCCACCATCACCACCCTGTCCAGTCGTCCTTCTATGGTTATAAATCCTTCTTTTGTTTTTATTTTAACCCGTGTTTCCTTGGTTTTGCTTCTCTCTCTGTGTATATGTGTATATGTTGTACGAGTACCCTGCAACATAAAAGCGAACAAAAACGCGCATCAAAATTATGGTTAAGGCTAAATTTTGGGAATTTTTTTGTACATATATATTTTTTTTTCGTCCTTACTCCTTTTAGCAGTTAGAGCATACTACTTAAATTGTGGCGGCAATTTTTTTTTATGAATTGTCATAAATTCTTGTATAGTGGTGAGGTTTATTTGTGCGTTTGTATTACAATGGTCCATTTAAATGAATGGACAGTTTTTATCCTTCTTCGAGCGGATATTTATTACAAATGTCCTTTTGGCTTAATTCTATTTGAATTTGTGCTGTAGCTGTATATACATATATATGGTTGGCGTATACCTTCCGCCTTTGTTGGGGCTGAAGGTACAGGCTTGCGGAATTTGAAATTAATTATTTTCCTGTTCGGCGAGAGATGTCAAGTGGATGGTGAATTTTATGTCATTTGGCAGCGGATTTTGTGCTGTTTCGGATGAGGGCCACTTATGATTTAGAGTTGGTTCGCAAGTTGTAAGACAATATTTAGTTGGTGTATAGCAAGTGGTCATTAATTGGATGTGTTTGTGGAATGGGAGTCTCTTGATCGCCCATTACCCAGACGTGGATGAATCAGATTCAAAAGGGATTGATGGAAGAGCTTCTGAAAAAATCCAAAGACTAGTGTGATTCAGCTGGCGAGCTACACTCCGGGGTGGACCTAGTTAGCAATCAATATGCCTTTTCACTTTGCTTGGTCTTTGGCCATAAGTGCTTCCAGTTGTGGAAAATAAGTTAGAAGACGTTCGTCCACTTGTGCGCGACACCTATAATGCGAGGTCTTTCTCTCCTGCATTGCCCCTTTTGATTGGGGTCGAAGACTTCAAGTTTGCTCGGTCTTTGACCATAACTGCCTCCAGTTGTGCATTCCAGGTTAGAAGACGTTCGTCCACTTGTGCGCGACACCTATAATGCGAGGTCTTTCTCTCCTGCATTGTCCCTTTTGATTGGAGACTCGTCACTAGTGTCGCCTCTATATCAGACAGACATCTCAAACGGTGGATGCTCAACTTTTTGATAAGGTCGATGTCGCTGTTTAGATTTCGTCTTTGAATTTCCAAGGCAACGCAAACGTGATCGAACATTTTAGGAAAAAAGCAGCCGAGGATGTCTTTGTCCGAGTCTAAGCTTCAGTTGGGATGATTTCGGTCTTATACAGAAATTTCAAAGCTCTTCAGAATGGGGCTCTACTACTCAATCGCCTTCTCAGCTCAACCAAACAGCAATAGTTTAGTTATTCATCGTTTCTGTTGAGATGTCATTTTATTGAATTTATAGTGCAGCCGAGGCGAACTTCACAGGCTCTTTCTTTTTCCTCCTGATACGTCGATGTACCTACTTCCTTCCTCTTTTGCTCGTCGAGATTACGAGCTGTTCTCCTCCTTCTTTGCAGTGCCGCCTTGTTTTCGAGTTCCTAACTCAACCGAGGGTTGAGTTGTTGCCGAGTTGCTCCGTCTCCGATGGCCTGTTAGCATCGATACCATTGACCTTCGGCACTTGATGATGTCATGCTGGCTGCGGAGATATGTCGCTTTAAAATGTCATAACTTCGCGCGGACTTATGTCACTACCGCTAAAACGTCTCAAATATTCTGCAAACGGTTGCTTCGAGAATGAGCTAGTTCCTTCGGCCTTAATTTTAGGGACACACAATTTCTTATATCTATTGCGTTTTTTTTTTTAATTTTATGGTACCTTTAAATGCTTGGATTCAGTTTAGATGCAGGATAACTCAGTTTATATCTCTCTCAATATCCCTACATCTAGATGTATTGCTTGCAAAATAAAAGTAATAGAAAAAAAAAATAACTAAATACATCAACATATCCAACATCCTTCCTGGAGCGGCACAACAACGCTCCTGCACGTGATCGCAATGAAAACAACACACTTATATTTTTTTTCTGGTAAATAAAAAGTCCTTGACACCAAATGTATAGTATTGCAAGTTGATTGCTTTAATCCCACAAATGAAGTGCGTCGCGAAATCGCATCCTTGTTTCCCCTTTTTTTTCTTATTGTTAAAGGACCAAACATCGTGGCAACAATTCGCCAACATTATCCCGGTCACGTGTCGCAAAGTGACTTTTTGCGTTCATCTGTAATTGATGCGCAACGAGGAGGCTGCAGAGTTCAACGTTAACTAAGGGTGGGGGTGGTCGTCATAAAGTCCTCCAAAGGATATGCGCTGAGAAATTAAATTCTAATATTTTTTTTTTTTTCATAACTAACGCAATTTAAACATTTTTCGTAGAATAGGGTGACCACATTATGATGATAATTCTCATCATGGGGTCGGACAGGGACATTTCGCTCATAATTCATTTGAATGTACAAAAGGGGTAGGGGGAGGAAAAAGCGCTTATTACATAATAATATATATATATATTTTTCTGTTTTGCTGGTAGCAGAATTTTGTGGCATACCACAGAATGGCACCGCATGGGGTTTGGTTGAATACGAATTGCGTACTGCGTGTACTGTGTCTGTGTCCCTGGGTGTGCAGATAATATCACAAAACAGATGCTTTATTATTTTATTGCTCTTATATTGGCCAGCACAAGGACCACAGGACCACTCTAGGATGGTGATGGGATTTTAATTTACAAAATGCAGCCCGACAAGTCCCAGAGGGGGTGGAAAGAGAACATGAAATCACATGAGCTGATGCCCGGAATACGCGTCCATTTCGTTGAAGAGTTTTGCTAATTAGGGGAGTGATGATGTACAGTGGCATCATCATCATCTACACATCATCGCAGATTAAACGTGATAGACCATAAGTGCTGAAATAATAATCTGCCTTATCAGGAGAGTTCCATCTTTTTTTTGGTTTTTGAGGGTGGTGCGGTTTTTTTTTTGACGAATTGAATTCCAAAATCAATTAATATGAAAGTCTCATTTGGCTGGTTGAGTTTTTACTGATTAATGGATGAGATATAGAGATAGAGCGATGATTACATGTTGACATGTGTGGTTTTTTTCAATGGGGCAATTTTTATAGATTTAAAGATAAAGTGTCGAATTGCTCCGATTTTACATGTGCAAGTAGAGTAAATCTGTCAAATAATAGTCGTGCGTAACGATTTGCATCAGTAGGTTTTGATTTCGATCAGAATCTCGTTTTGAAACCGTTATAGATGCAGAGACAAGTTGAAGATACTTTTGAAATGACTAGGCCACGTTTCTAGTGTATACTTTTATGGCTGTAATTCGGATTCGTTAGAATGGCGACACTTATTTATGGAATTTTCGGAATTGTATCATCAGCTTGTCGTCACTTTGTGCGTTGGAAATATTCCGTGCCAAGTGTCGGAATTTTATATGTAAAACTACGACACTGAAGTGATTCACTTGTCCGTCATTTGATTTATGATTTACTTAATTTTTTTTTTCTTTTAGAGGTTTTTTCAATCTAGACTTATACGATTCACGGATCGAACTGCTCGAAAACTAGTTGAAAATTAGAAGTATCCGACAGTATCACTGTCAGAATTCGGCTATTCGAATACGGCATCTAACTACAAGTCCTTCGCCTTAACGTGTGTCGTGACTCGTGATTAGACTAAAAGAATCTCGGTTTTGCTCATCGAAACCCTATATTTTTATAGTAAAATTATTGTAATTACTCGAACCGACCGAATGACCTGATACCAGTGACCTAATGATTGAAAGGTTCTCGGTTCCACCCCCAAAAAGAACAAATCACACCTTAATGTGAACCAGTGCACTTAATGCATTTTTTCCACTATTCAATATCCCGCGATTTGTCTAAGAAGAAGAAGAATTCGAGAGCATGAATAACACTACTGATTGAAAGGTTCTCGGTTCCACCCCCAAAAAGCACAAATCACACTTTAATGTGAACCAGTGCACTGATTGAGGGATTCTCGGTTCCACCCCCAAAAAGAACAAACCACACTTTAATGTACATTTTTTTTTCTCCACTGACAAACATCCGAGAATATAACTGACTTAAGACTTGTTATCTATTGATGGAGAAATCCTCGATTCTACCCGCAAAAATCACAAATTTGGTCCAAATCGCTGCGAATCATCCAGCTACCACCCTGCACTAGTTTTCTCTTCTTGTTGCCCGATTTGTGAATCCTTCAATAGGTTACACAAATTATTAAAATGTCCTAGGGCGTCATGGATGGAACCCAACCTTAATCCTCCCCTGTCAGCCCTCTGACTGACCGTTTCGCTTACAGCATCGCACGTATACACCCACTTAAACCTTAGCTGTCATAGCAAATACACAAATATATCCCGGAGAGTGACCCTTTTTCCCTAAAGGAAAATAAAAAAAAAATAAAAACATCAATAACCCCCCCTTGTTATGTCCGTCCAGACTTTGCCTAGTTGACACCGCAACGCACATGATTTCGATTTAGTTATCCCTTTATTCATAGTCCAGATTTCAGGGATATGATGACTCACTTGTGTGTCCGTGTCCATTCTGACCTTTTTATTTCTCTCATAAAAAAAGGGATACCAACACTCCCATCTTTGAATAAAATTTACAGTGATTTTGATTTCAGACGATGAAAATCGTGACATCAACATTCATCCCGAGGAGGAGATCAAACGTCAGAGATTAGCATATAGTGGTGATCAATTATACTCAAATGTAAGTGTTTATGGCTGTAGCATTTAAATGTTGACAAAATTATTTGGTTTCTCTTAAAGCAGATTTGGTCCGGTAAATGGTGCATCAAGGACGAACACAAGCTGCTGTCTGACTTGGGGAGTGTGGCAACCAATGGCGGCGCTACCTACTATGATACACACAATGGCTTTCCAACGTCATCTGGCACCGACTCGATACTCTACGATAGCATAACGACAATTTCTCAATCGCAGAGTTCGCTATACACACCACCAATTGGAACATCTATTGGTAAGTTTCGTGGACTGCTTTTAGACAGAATGATGCCACCTATAGGGCGGGGGTGTTCTCCATTTTTTTTTTTTTTTTCTTTTGTTAATTTTTTTTTTATATATTTTTTTTTACTTCCCTTGGCTTTGTTTTGTGGGAAACTGTATAGGCGGTGGTTCATTGACACCATTAGCACCGATTAGCATGCAGGACATGAAACTTGGTACAGGAATCCTTGATCAATCCCTTTCACCATATCATACAGGTAAGTTGAGTTACATTGGTTGATGGGGGCACCATCTTGAAAACCGCATTTTTTTTTATAAAAAAAAAAAACAAACTGCACCAACAAAAATAAGACTGCACCCAATAAAAATATCTGTAAGTCCGACTAATGGAAAACAACCTTCTGTCAAATACAAAATAGTTGTCGAAAATGGCCATTACGCGACAATCACAAATCTCGGAAATGTTGTTTCACCTCATACGGAGACGGTAGCCTCGTCACCTGGCCTGCCAATCTCAATAATACAATCATCTGACAGTGTACCAACGATGCAACAAAATGGTGGACTTACATCAAATCGAAACAATTCAACGACAAACAACAACAACAATCGGTCGGATCAAAATGGCGGCAATGACACAACGACAGGAAACAACGTCAGTGGCGATAACGGAACAACGAATCCAAATAACAATAGTAACAGTTTAAGTGTCAATACGAACGAGGGGGGAGCGTCAAATGTCTCGCCAAGTCAACAGGATAACTCTTCGCTAATTTTACTGCAACCAAGCAGTCATAGCGGTGGTGGTTATTCCTCGATGTTGCCAAGTTTTAGTCATTATTCGACAGGCAAGTTTGTTTTTCCCTTTGGAGCTTTGTTTTGTTGTTTTCATATTTTGGGGTTTATTTTTTAGTTCACATGCTCTTCACGTACCTTCATATAAATTTAGTTTATGTTTTTTTTTTTTCATAAGATGGTGATGGTGGCACATAACAGCACATAGATATCTACATGTATTTTTAAAACAGATCATTATACAGCTGACGCAAAGTGAATTGTGGCTGACACGAAAAATGTGTTTATTTTTACAGGTTGTGGATCTGTGGTACCCACTTCAGATTATGCGTACAGTCCAGCATATCCACAGTATGGTAGCGCTTATGGATCCTATGGATATAGCACAACTGGAGGACTCCTCAGTAAGTAAACAGTGAGTATTTGACATTAATACTTGCTGTGAATTGTTTTATTTGTTTATTAGTTTTAGTTTGTTTTGTGATTTAATTTGGCTTAAATTATGCTTGAATGGAATTTGTTAAAATATTAAAAATGGTTATAGAAAGGTGGAGCAGACTTTGACAGATGACTTTTGTCAAAAATGTTGGTGGATACTTTGGAAAAATCGAGATGGCAAGGATTTAAAGTTATTGCGTGTAAATAAGTTGATATCAAGTACCAGAAACGGATAGACTAACACATGTTGGTAAAAATGAGTCGGAAATCGAAATAATTGACTTTAGTTGACTTGCGTGACCCCAGTGTAGGTACTTGGGCGACTAGATTTGTATTTAAGGCTCCAAATCTGTGATGTCTTCAAGATAATGGATCGAATCGAAAATCCGGATATGTATTTGACTTCAGTTGACTCCAGTGGACTTGATTGTCCGCAGTTGACTTGGGCGACTAGAATTGTATTTAAGGCTCCAAATGTGTGATGTCTTCAAGATAATGGATCGAATCGAAATTCCGAATCCACTATGACTTCTGTTGACTTTAGTTGACTCCAGTGGATTTGGTCATTGAAATGTTGGATAATAACTGCAGTTCAAGGAGAATAGGTATGACGGGGTGAGGTAACTCTTTCGGACACCTAAAAAATTGAAAAACTAGCACAAGAAATTCGCCAGCAACGATATTTTTGGACTTTTACTTCGATCGTTCCCATAGTGGACTTAACTCGCCTTGGCATCTTCATTGAATGGCTTCTGACCAAGCTATTTCCAGGCTGTACCATTTTGATCTGTCGTTGCTGACAAAGGACATCCATGATAATGTCAGCTTAAACTGAGCCGCATATTTTCTAAGCTACACCCGTCACTGCTAGATATTTCGTCTTTACTGACATTTTTTGCCTTTTGATCCATATTACAGAAGGATATGCCATATAATTCTGGGGCATTTGAAGCTGCCTATAATTGGGGATATACTATCCATTAAAAGGCCTGCGGGTGTAGGTTAGGTATACGTTCCATAGCTCTCGATCTTTCACCACCGACTCTATATCGTCAAGGGCAATCACCGCAAGGATAGAGAGGAGATTATGCACGTGATCTAGGACGCCAACGATGAAACGAAACTGCCACAAGAAAAGGGAGGGAAATAGCGCGCGTGGTGAGGCATGAGACAAAGTAAAACTTCTTTGGCAGCAATTCTAAAGACTCTAAACTCCGATGAAACAAAAAAGCAACAGGAAACGGAAGGGGCTAGTGAACGGGCATCGGGCATATAAGTATTGAGATAGCAGTGAAATACCGACAGATTCGAAGTAGGGAACAAACCTCTTTATAAAAGAATACTTAATGAAACCTTTCTATAACCATACCTTTTTGTGTAATGTTCATAATGTTCCTTAACATAATTCAATAAATTTCCTCCATTTTCTAACATCAAAAATTATTTCCAATTCGTTTTGGCTTTTCTCTATAGATACATCATATTATTACGAAGGTGGACAAAATCAAACAACCGCCCTAAATCAGGATATGCGCTCACCTTTAGCTGCAACACGTGCCAATTCCTTGGCAAGTGCAGCCTCGCCAACAGGTAGTGCATGCACAAAATCAGAACCAGCTGATATATTTCTAGTTTAGTATTCGCGACATCAACTGAATATAGTATGTAAAATTAATTAACTACCAAGTTTAATTATTATTATAAAAAAAATTAATATTGAAACACATAAAAGAAAACATATTAAGTGTAAAATATTTAAAATCAAAGATGAATTAGATGTAAGAATTTTTTTTTTTTTAAATACGAAATTAAGTTAGCTTCACCAGAAACTCAATTTAACTTAAAACAACAACAAAAATCATATATTATATATATTTATTAAGACAATCTAAAATGACACGAAACTCGAGAACAAAAAAAAAATTCACCAAAATGAGATTAAAAAAAAAGCGGAAGGAACCATTTTTTTAAGTCGACCAGTTTTTATCTGCACCTTTTCCAAGCTTAAGATGCTTTCTCTTATTTTTTTTTAATTCTAAATTATTATGTTTATTTTTCTGTATAAATTAAATTTAAATTTCTTTTGGTATGGTTTTTTTTTATTCTAAATTATTTAACTTATTATTTATCTAACAAAAAACAACAAAATCAGTTTGTTTTTTTCAATGGCAAATAGATTTGCAGATATTTTTTAAATTATTTCTTTCATTTCCTTATTTCTAAATTATTTAACTTATTATTTATTAAAAAAAAACGAAAGCACAAGGAACTATTTTTGAAATCAATCATCAGTTCCTTTCAGCACCCTCCCGGTATTATTTGATTATAATTTCTAAATTATTTATCTCGTCCCCTGTTTAACATTTCCACTCATATTTAACTTATTAATTATGTACAAAGAAAAAATACCAGGAAGAACTAGTTTTTTAAAAACCAGTTTTTCTTATAGTTTTTTTTTTTTGCAAATCACGCTGCTATTTTATTTAAAATTTTAAACTGTAGTATTTTACTTTCAAAATTATTTTAAATTCCCTTGGAAGGTTTCCTTTATTCTAAATTATTTAACCTATTATTTATTTATTAACAAAAAAAAAATCCCAAAGAAAAATGTTTGAAGTCAACCAGTTCTTTATAAACCTTTGCTAATCAAGCTATTTTTTATTTAAACTCAATTTTTTTTTATTGCTCGATAGGATTCTTTTCTAATATATTATTTAACTTATTATTTATGTAAAAACAAAAATCGGCCGGAACTATTTTAAATCAGTTTTTTCTCACTATTCTATTTTGTTATACGTTATTATTTAAATTATCCAAAACCTTATTGAAAATGTAAATGGCTTCATTCGGCTCAAAAATCTCCTGTTGCGTTAAGCATTTTTTCTTAACTGGTTAGGTACACTTCTAAGACCAAATATTTCCAAGGACCGTGCCTATATTTTTTCTGGTAAAATTATATACATTTATTTCACTTAAAATTTTATTTATTTATTTTTATTTTGTTTCAAATCATAAATAAATTCAAGAAACGAATAGTTTTTGTACAAAGTCGTACAACATTTTCATGAAAATTAATTTTAAATTTTGCCCGCCAGTGGTGAAATTTTGTATATTTGCTTATTCTCTTTTTTTAAAGAGAAAATCTGACACATTCCCAGTAACTACCCTCGAAAACAATTGAATTTTTTCCTTTGATGGATCAAATTAATTTCACATTGATTTTCAAGATGTAAATATTTCATGACTTGTAGCTTCAGTCTTTTACAAATTTTGTTGACAATTTTTTTTCTGATTCTCGTATTTTCTGCTACATATTTATTCTAAATTTTAAGTTAAATCTGCAAACCAAAAATGGACTGGAAATTTAATTTCTCCAACAAATTTGAATTTTTTTTATTATTATTATTTATTAATTTATTTATATGCGGACAGAATATATACATCACTAAATTGATTTATATAAAAAATACACTGCGTTGGTGAATTTAATTGTGGTAGAAGTTACCTTATAATTCTAGTACGGAGACATAGGTGGAGATTGAACCACAAGTTGTCATAGAACCAGGCACAATGAGAAAGTGAAATTCTTCATATTTCCAATGAGTCCGTAGAGAAAAAGATCCTTAATCTATGTTAAAAAACGTATTTTCCGCAAGTGGTGTTCAAATAATCCTTCATCCTTCACTGCGTTACAAAAAATCGTTACACTTGAACAAATTCTCTTGTTATACAAGCTTTTCAAGCTTGCAATTCGGAGGGCCCCTAATTGGCGATTTTTTTCCTTCTATTTTTTTAAGACCGCTTTGGTTTTAAGCTACATCAGTGTTTGCCGGCTGTGTTTGGCTTCCCCCCAACATTTCACAATTCATCGAAGTATACTGTCGCTAAAGAGCAGTGGACCAACGACGGAACCCTGAGGTACGTCGGCGGTGATATTAGGTACAGATGTTACTCGCCGATAGGATTTGACTCCAGTTTGTTGGGGGTAATCTTTGATACCGCCTCTCCATCTCTATCTCTCTCTCTCTCTCTTTTTGTATGACCGTTTTAATAACCATTCTAATAGCGTCAGATTTCTTTTCGAAACTGGTGTTTTAAAGTCCCCCGGTTTTATTGTTCAACATGGTCTAGGATCTTGCTAGTAATATCCAGCAGACAGATTGGGGATATAATGGGACGTAATATCACATAATTTTATTTTTTGTTATCTCTCCTAAATTTATTACAACCCTTATTTATTTGACTTCACATACACATCCTTTTACATCCTTTTCATTTCGTCCATCTCTCAACTAATTCAATTTTTTACACATTTAAGCACAAAAAATTCATTCGGCTTGTCTTTCAATGATAATAAAAGAAGATAAATATTTAATAAAGGTTTCTATGCTAAAGTAACTTATAATAAACTTCAAAATAAAATAAAAATCTAAACAAAAACAACGATTCTTTAAAAAAGAAAAGTTTCACAATCACAAAAAATAACGAAACAAAAAAAAATTAATACGCACGAAATGGGTTTTCATTTCTTTATATAGTTTTTTTATATATATAATTTGCTTTTGTTAAGGATTAAACAAAAATATAAAAATAAATACTCAATTTTAACCGAAAATACTAACCGCTACTACCTTGTAATTTCCATTTTTATTGTGTTATTTGGAAACAATAAGTAAATTCCTTAAACTGTTTAGTTTTCTTAAGACTGATTGTGCATGCAAAATGAAGACTCTTAATTGCTCTTGTTAAATAAAAATGTTTTCGTATTTGATTATCCTTTCGTGCGTTAATAAAAAAAATTTAAATAATAAGAAGTTTATTAAAAAAGAAAAATATGTTACGACCAAAGAAATTAAATTTTATTTCTATATAATTACCATAAGAATAATAATAATACACAAAAAATTTTACTATTATTTTTGTTTGTTTTATGTTTCACATACTATTTTTATATATATTTTTTTGGTATAAAAAAATCAAAGAATCAAATCAGGAGGAAGACATAGTAAAAAATAAAATACAATGTACTCTAATTTGTAAGCTTAAAATAGACAAAATCAAACAAAAATTAAAATTATTATATAAATAACTGATTATCACAAGACATATCAATAAGTTTAATTTTAGTTGGAAAAAACATATAAAGAATGTTTTTGTCATTTCATTTTTTTTCTCTCTATATTTTTCATATATGCAATTTATTATTATTTAATTTGTTTTATAATTATCACCAAAGACAAAGCAATATATACATACAATATATATTATATTTTATTTAATAGCTTTTTGTTAAACTTTTATTTTTTTTTTGTTTTCTTTAAAAAAAAAATGCATAAACTGCTCTTAGATTTGTTTTACTCATTTCTTCCTTTCGCAGTTGGAAACTTTTTAAATACAATTTTAACACTTGAACGATAAAACTCTAATGAAATGAAAATTTAAATAATTAATTAAATTCATTGTATATGTAAAGACTTAAAAAACAAAACGAAAAAATACTTCATTAATATAAATTTTAAATACAAATAAAATAAAATTTATATTATGCACATTTTAACTATAATTATTAATTATTATTATTACTGAGAAAAAAACTAAAAACAAAAAAAAAAAAAACAAACGATAAAGAAAATTACATAAACTAGTTTCTGTATAGTAATGCATTATTATAGCATTAATAATAAACAAAAAAGTTATTTTTTATTTAAGTTATTTATAAATAAATCTAAATTATATAAACAAAAAGAAAAAAAAGATATATGAAAATAAAAAGATAAACAAACTATAAATAAAATAGAGAAAGTTTAAAATAAAATTAAAGAAAAAAAAAAAGAAGTCGGCCCTTTAATTCCAACCTATATTGGCTGGTCAGTTTATAAGTTTAGTGTCGGACACTAGCCATTTTGAATTTTTATTACCGTCTTTCTTTCCTACCTAGGGGGTCCTACTGTTAACAAGCTTCTCTAGATAGCCCCATCCTTATTAACTGCCTCCAGTTGTGCACTCCAAGTTCGTTGAATACTCATTCTTTCTTTACATTTTATTTCCCTGGATGCTGGCAGATTGTTGGCTATCGATCTATTTGATGATGTTCCTTTTTGATATCGCATTAATCGACAGCCACAATGAAGGCACTGTAATGTTTCGGCAGGTAGAAGGAGAAGCCCAGATTTATTTCTTCTGAGAAGACCCCGAGGCGAGCTCTCTTCGAGGTTTTATAACCGTCCGTGAATAATGACAGTGGTTCTTCGGGTAGGACATTTCGTGAATTCCATTGGTTTCTGTTTCATGCCTTTTTAATCAGTAGTATTTCCTTATTCTAATTGCTACGTTTTGTTTATAGAGGTAGAAGGTTATTCTCAGCAAGCCCGTGAAGCACAAGCATGAAAAGCTTTTAGTCTTCTCTAGGGCCTTTAGATTGAAGCTCTTGTTCAAGGATGGGCACCACAAAACCGTGCCGTTTTGAATCATTCGTCTTATTACAGCGGTTAAAGCCAGTACATTAAATTGGATTTAGAGTCGACAAGCATCGATGCATTAGGCATTCCCGAGCGAGTTCGGCAATATTTTCTCTCCAGAAAAGCTGGCTGTCTAGTATCAGTCTCAAATATTTGACGCTTTTAACGAACTTGAGTGGAGTTCCATTGAACATGGGGGAGTTCATCTTTTCTTTCTGGTGAATAAGACTAAGTAAAAAGCTGTCGGTCCTGGAGACTAGTTTTCGTAAAGCGAATTGCAAGATGTCAGAATGTGTTTGAAGATACTTTGCCTTACTTGCCTTTCTCAACTTTTCACTCGAAGTCCTTCATCGAAATCAGAAGTTGTTTGAGAACTAGATTCCACATAAGAATGGAGATGGGACTCCAACTTGGAGCTGCCTCGGTGCACGAATTTTTTGATAGGTAGCCTTAAGCTTTCTACGTGTAAGAACGTGGCTGATAATAGTGCAGATTGGATCGCCAATTGAAGGCCCCTCTTGAAGGTTTCCTTGGGTGAAATGGGCCTTTCGATCGATCCAACAATCGAGAGGAGAGCAGTTGGCAGATGGCATCCTAGACGTCTACACCCACAGTTGGCGGTATTGTCGTTTAGGGCGGTGGGAAAATTGCTATAAATGTTTGGGTCACAATAATGCTCCAGCTAAGATAGGATCCTCGAATCCCATCCCCAGGTTCGAGTATACAAGGAAAACCAAACCTCTGTTTCAAACCCAAGTCATCGCGGATGCCAGAGAGCTTGGTCTCGACAACTGGAAGCAGCGCGCCCAGGATCGTAGAGGATGGAGAGAGAGAGAGAGACAGAGAGAGGTAGAGACTCTTCACAGGTCGGAAGCTCGATAAGTAAGTAAGTAAGTATTTGGGTCACTAAGAGCGGTCGTCTGTTGGTCTGCTTGCTGCAGGTAATACGTGTCATAGTTTTTTATTAGCTTTTTGCTTTTCGCACTTTCTAAATGGGAGTGACTTCAGTTTTTAGGCCCCCACCAATATAAAACCAAAAAACATTTCCAAAATCGCCTTAAAATGTACCCAAAAATATATCTCAAAAATTTCCACGCAGAAATGACGCAGAAAAACATCAGAAAATTCTACAAAAACTGAAAATGTCCCATAAACGTAATAAATATACACCTAAAACATCCGAAAGCTGCTGAAAGCTACTCGGAAAAATACCTCAAAAACTTCACAAAAAATACTCCAAAACCGAACTGAAAATGCACCAGTAATGCCCTAAAAAATGCTTCAAAAACGTACTGAAAAACGCCCCATAGAGTATCCGAAAAATGCAACAACGTCAAAAAAGTACCAAAAAAAGGCTATAAGTCCTAAAAATGCTTTAAAAAATACTCCAAAAATCTGCTCAAAATTAGCTCACAAAAGCAAAAACCTCCCATTAATACGTTCCACGAACGCACATCTAGAAAAACGCGAAAAAATTATAAAAATGCACAAAAAAAAACAAAATACAAATAAAATCCAGTAAGACAATTATCTTCGACTATGCCAAAGCTCAAATACCCGGTCTCCTAAAAGACCGCACATGGCTTCAAGTTGTTGTCTTCAGTCTCGGATCCGCGCTCTCAATCCAGATCAAGTTTTTGAACATGCGAAGCAGTTTTTGTCAGTAGTTTCCTGTGTTTGTTGACTCAGTTCGTCAATTCGCAAACAAGTCACACTTCAGAAAGTTAAGGAAATGCCCAATTGACGACCATGTATGGGAATGTACGAAGGTCCCCAGGTTTTTATGGCTATGAAACGTCCTTACATACTATATATATAAACATTTCTTACGCATAATCAGGAATATATCAAATTTACTCTAACTACATCGCACTTTCATGCGCTGGTAGCAGGTCAACAGAAAAAGTAGCTAGCAAATATCCTAACTTGTTAAAGGACCTCGTATTGATTTTCCAATCGGCAGCAGTATTTCGGGCTACAAAAAAAATTCATGTGACTTTCACTGAATATCAATACCCTTCGTTTAGTATCAGAAGAGCAGACATTGTAGTAGCCTCTTCGGATGCCAGTTTCTATTGAAACGGAGGCAAAATGTTGTTTTTTTTTTATGAATTTTTCAATACCTACAGCTCGTGGGATATTTCTCATGCCGTCATGCGTCATAAGTTCAAATGAATGGCTCGTCATCAAATCACTCATCATCGTCATTCATGCTCATCCCCCTGGGTATCCAAACTAGGAGAACAGATTTTTTAGCAGGTATCCTTATTTATAAACAATCCTTTAACAATTTGTTATATCCATCTCCATCACTCATTGGCAAGAAACTTACATATAAACTACCATCGGCATCGGTTTCCTCGTTGCAGTTACAGGGCGCTAGCTTTTTTAGTGACTCCTTGCTGCCATTCTGCGCCAAAAATCAGAAGCAAAGCACATTCCAATATTACACGCATTTCCCCTCCCCTCCACCCCTTTCAATTTGTGCCGATTTCACCACAAAACATTTTGTTCTGATAGAACTGTTGTTGCGGGTTATGGTATTGGCTTATAGTACAGAATCTTGACGCTTTGTATAATTGCGGCAGATTGTTGTGGTTGCGATCTTAACTTGTAATTCTTAAATGTAACACTTGGGGCTAATAGTCTGTTCAGTACAGGGTGCCATCGACAGAGAAATGTTTAGCTGTTGCAAGTAAAGCAAATACCTAGGAACTCACACTTCGTTCATCCAGGGACAGTAGAGCGATGATGGGTCACTGTCCTAATGCATATCCAGCTCTTTGAAATTTTTACCCTGGCGTGCAATACATCCAGTAGATATACTGCAAGTAGGCCATCACCAAGTTAAAGATGACCAGTTTCTTCCCTTAAAAGTCCGAAAAATGTACATCAAAAATTAAGAAAATCGAGATGTACCTATAGAAATTATTTGCTTCCAAAAGTATGTATACGTGCATATTATCCAGGAGACCTTTTGTTTGAACAAGCCACATGACATAGGTACTACCGAAGAAATCATATCAAGTTATAGCAGTTAGCAGCAAAGGTTCGATAACAAAATTCAGAAATGGACCTGTGGCTGGACTTTTTTCTGTGGGGGTATTTGAAGTCGATGGTTTATGCAAACAAGACAAAACAGATTCCAGCCTTGTAAAGTTAGCATTAAGATACGGTTCTCAAATGATCGAAAAAAGTTGTCGAAAATTGGATGCAGCTCCTAAAGCGCTTCCCTTCTGGCAATGAGCAAAATCAATACGGAATATTTGAAAATCAATAAATGAATGAGTGAGGTAATAAAACATTGAAAATCGTTCTCAAAAAATGTCCATCAAATGTAAGCTGAAACTATTTTGCATTGCATTCCTTCAACGCAAAAAAGATGAAAAAGGGCAACACACAAGGTACCAGCTACTTATTTTTTTTATTTTGATTTATTTGCACTTGAAGAGAATTTGTGTCGTTGAATTATCTCTTAGAGCCGGTGCGCACTTGCGTTTTTTTACCGCGCGAGCCCGCAGCGGGTCCATGCGGTTATGGTAAACGCTGCTCTGATTAATGGTCTAAGTGTGATGGCTTTTTGCCGAGAACCAATTTAATTTAACTGAATCAATTTTTATACATTTTCCTCTTTGTTGTTTACTTTTAAGTATTTTTCAGCTTTTGTGATAGTTTTTTTTTTTTATTTGCTAAAAAAAATGTTAACTGCGAAACTTTGGTCTGCGTTGTGGTAAGAAAAGAAATTCTACTCAAAGTTGAATTTTAAATCGCACCAGGTTTGGTTAAGGGATATAGTTTTGGGTTTATTTGTTTGGTTGGAGTAAAATATTGTCGAATTTAATCTACCAGAAAAAAACATAGAATACAGTAGGAATGATTTCGGTTCGTGTCTGGGATTTATGTCCCAAATACCGACAGTAGATGTCACTATTATATTCTCAAGTTTTAAAATGAGTGCTTCACGCTTTATCGTGGTGAATTTGTGTTTTGAATATTTGTAATTTATAATGGAAAGTATTTCTGTTGAAGCTGTTGAAGCTGTCTGACATTTCTGGATGTTCCTTTCAAATTAAAAAAAAAATAGACTTTAAGTTATATAAGTTTGATAAGGGTCTAGTCCATGCAGCTGCTTCCTTCTTAGTGCGATAAATATCTATTCCAAGTTTTAATTAACCTAAAGAAGGATTCAGTTTAACTATTAGCATAGCAGTTTAAATGTTCAGTTAGTTACCACATGACCACTAAGCAGGACATAAGAGAGAAAACATCTGGAGCCGTGGAGTTAAAAAAGAAAATTAAAAACAATTTATGGGCATGGCATCCCCCAATCACCAAATGTCGACTCGTGCACATTAGTTGCCTCTTTCGACCTCTGAAATATAACAACCCCAATCCCCTAGGGTGTGCCCCATTGTGATACTTAAAAGGTTTTTTTTTTCTTCTGGAAGCTTAAAACATTTTTCGAACAACAGAAATGCAGGACAACGTACTGTGCCGAATCATAGCAGAAACGCAGCTTTTACCACAAAAGCTACATGATGACACAAAAAACAACTTTCACTTTCACTTCTCTATTACACAGGTGGTATGAGTTTAACAAGTGCCCTTCGGAATTGTTGTTGGATGTGGGAATTTGCAGTCAAAGGACTGCGCATGATAGAGAAAAGGCGGCACATTTTATGACATTCATTTCAAGACACTGTCTAAATTATCTGCTTTCCTGGTAATGGATTTTTGTTAGCAGAATTTTCCCCAGTGGTCTCAATTAAAAGAAGACGAAAGAGGCGTCCACCACAATAAGGAAAAAAAACTATAGTGCGAGTATCTACTTTTTAAGAAAAAAACCAATATCGTTGGGACAAAAAAGGTCTATACGGATAAGCCAGCAACTATTGCCGCCTTGGAAGACAACATAACAGTCGATATGTTGGAATAAGTATACCAAAACTGGACATTCCGGATGGACCACTTGAAGCTTAGTCGCAGTCAACATTTATACAAAATAATATTCGAAAAGTAAATGGCAAGAATTGAATTACCGTCCCTAATAAAAATTTCACTCAATTATGCAAATTTTCGTTGTTTTTTTTTTTTTTTATTTTAAAAACCAAACGCTTGAAAAATCACAGATTAGAGCTCGTTGTCAGCATTGCAACCTAAGCCACGCTGAATTGCGGGCAAATAATTTTTATCTAAAACAAATTTCTGTGAAAAATTCTGTTTACCTAGTCATAGACACAATAATATTGTAAGCAAAGGTTTTCAAAGTCAGCGTCCTACATAAATATTTTTAATTTAAATTGAATAAAAATTTAGCTTACCGCATTTTTACTAGACAAAGCCATCCAATTTGTTATGATTTGATTACTCACATCGAAGCGATTTCTCTTGAAGTTTTAAATATCCAAGCGGATACGGAAGGGCAATCTATTCTGAACCACTAAACTGATTTTTTTCTTCGAAGTGTCTATTCGCACGTTCATTTTGACAGATTTTGTACTGAACTGACGTAGCGAGCCACACACCCCAACTTGACGCAGTCGTGTCCCGAAGCCGTGCCCCGAAGCACAACGTGCGAATAGCAACAGCCTTTTTTCTTAACGCACAACACTTTTCGTAACGACCCGCACTCGTTTAGATTCAGAAAAATGGGAATTTAATTCTCAAAATAAAAACACGATTCACATATTTTGCAAAACAGAAAATTACGAGACGAATTTTTTTACACCGACAATTCGAAATTTAATTCTTATTACAATATTTGCACGATTTTAAACCGATTAACACAAATTTTCAATTTGAATCAAATTATAACAACAGGTTACAAGTTCCGACTTGCTATTCTTTCCGGCATACACCAAAATGGCGGCTATGAACTTAATTTTTTCATTTCACAAATAAAGCCTTTGCAACGACTCTCAGTGGATTATTTTCACTACTATAAAACGCGCTATATGTTAATACAACCGATTTTTGTATTTCCAAAACTGAATTTAAACATTTTGTACACTTTTTCTTTATTTTAATTTTCTACCGCACACGATTTGAACGAAACTTTAAATTCTACACCGATACTGACAGGCAGCCAGTACGGCCATTACTTAGTACATAAAAAGTGTGAAAGCATGCTCGTTGTTTCATTGGGTGCATTTCGTCGATGTGATGTGACGTCACTACGCACGACTTTGTCTTATTTTTGCATTTTCCGTTAGTTTTAATAGATATTTTAACTGTTTTGAAAGAGAAAATGTTTAAATATAAGTGATTGAATGTATTTTTGCAAACCTCACTTGTAAAATATAGAATTTTTAAAATTTTATTTATGGCTTTGAAATCGAGCAAAAAATGTAGTAGAATCAGTAATGAATCGAGAGCACTTTTTCTGATTTACGTGATTTTTCCCAAACAAAATTGTGAAAATTTGTGTTATTTGTCAAATTGAAATGCTTAGTAAAGCTACAAGTGTACAAAAATCGTGGAGGGAAGTTATAAAAAGTGCTAGAAACTGTCAACTGGGGGCAAAATACATAACTTTTAAGATGGTCTAGGAGTCATTCGAGACGATTTATCTCTTTTCAATGAAAATTCTTCGGGTTTTAGGCAATTTATGGTCAAATTGACACACATAAAAATCTGTAAATTGTGAGTATAGTTATTCACTTTTCTGAAGTTTTACTGATCAACGTTGTTAAGGCGATGACAGTCGGCAGACGTCAGAAAATGTATTATACGAAGCTGTATTAATTCAAAGTTTATCATAGACCCGTTTTACACGCACCGATTTTTCACTTTAGTGTCGAGAATGTGTGGTAAAGGGGATAGACGAACACGGATGGGCCGCGAATTCCCATCCAAATCTTGTGTTCTCTTTCGCTCTCTTTCGTTATTTTCGCGATAGACGTCTGCATTTGCTATATTTTTGAACTGTGTGCGGTCTGCACAAATGAGAAAAAAAGGAAACAGAGACAATTTGACAACCAAGACAATCACCCCTATCGCGAATACTATTTCCCCCGGAATGTTTCCCATTCAGCAATCTGATTTACATTGCTGACAAGGGAAATATTTCCATCGGAATTTATTCACGATACCCCTAAATAAAGTGAAAACACTGAACGTATAAATGCACCATAAGTGCCCAAAAGAAAATTAAGAAGTGTCGTAAGTGAAAATTCGGTGCGTGTAAAACGGGTCATACCTAACAACCATACTGGGATCAATTTAAGCCGTGTGTCAATTGGACTGAATAAATATCCTCGGATAATTTTCTGACACGTTCACAGCATTGCAAAATTATTATCACGCAGTAATTTGATCGCTTGACTGAATCAGTCGTATAACAAACAGTCGTTTGACGTAAGGTAAAAATAGAACCAGTCCCCACCTGGTTCTTGCGTTTCTATGATTGGAGTGGATTGCTAGGCGACTTAATTTATTAAAGTATTATGGATATAAAATGCGCAGATTGCTCAAATCAAAAGGTGAAAAAAACAGTAGAAGCAAATTTCGAGCGAATGAATGAAATATTGTGATTTAGGCAAAATAGGGCGATGCGATATTTGTTGCGTATGTGGTGGGCTGTTTTTCAGACGACAGTGGACAAACCAAATTTCTAGAAAACTCATTCTGGTGCTGTTTTGTAGCGTATCGCAGACTTTCCCTTTTTCCTGGCTGTCTTTGTTTCTGCGACTTAATTATTCCGCTCCGCTTTACATTAATAAGTTAATGTCAAAATGATCAGCCGTAGCAGATGCCCAATATATTTACTTTAATGTGTGTGGTGTGATTTTAGTAAACTCCGACATTAAGGCCGTGTGTCGATTGGGTTAAATAATTATCCTCGGATCATTTTTTGACACGTAACGAAAGAAAGAAGTTTACCAAACTCCAATCTTCAAACAGAGATTTAATCAATTTTATACTATTAATTGATTGAAATTCTGTGTTTTATTTCCTCTTCAACATTCTAGCAAAACTCAAGCAAAAGAAAACGTCAAAAAATTAGCCTATAGGATAATTTACTATCTTGCTCTCGGAGCAGGATAATTTTTTGACAGCTGAAAATTCGTTTTCCACCACACAATAGTGTCAGAAAATTATACGAGAATGATTATCATCGCCATTAAATCTCTAAGTTATGATAAATTTTGAATTAATACAGCTTCGGATAATACATTTTAAAAAGTCTGCCAGCTGCTATCGTCTTAATCACGTTGATAAGTAAAATTCCAGACGGTTAAATACTCACAATAGATTTTTATTTGTGTCAAATTGACCGCATAAACTGCCTAAAACCCGAATTTGCATTGAAAAGAGATCTATCGTCCCGTTTTAAACGTTTTTCTAGCACTTTTTATAACTTCCCTCCACGATTTTTGTACACTTGTAGCTTTACTAAGCATTTCAATTTGACAAATAACACAAATTTTCACAATTTTGTTTGGGAAAAATCACGTAAATCAGAAAAAGTGCTCTCGATTCATTACTGATTCTACTACATTTTTTGCTCGATTTCAAAGCCATAAATAAAATTTTAAAAATTCCATATTTTACAAGTGAGGTTTGCAAAAATACATTCAATCACTTATATTTAAACATTTTCTCTTTCAAAACAGTTAAAATATCTATTAAAACTAACGGAAAATGCAAAAATAAGACAAAGTCGTGCGTAGTGACGTCACATCACATCGACGAAATGCACCCAATGAAACAACGAGCATGCTTTCACACTTTTTATGTACTAAGTAATGGCCGTACTGGCTGCCTGTCAGTATCGGTGTAGAATTTAAAGTTTCGTTCAAATCGTGTGCGGTAGAAAATTAAAATAAAGAAAAAGTGTACAAAATGTTTAAATTCAGTTTTGGAAATACAAAAATCGGTTGTATTAACATATAGCGCGTTTTATAGTAGTGAAAATAATCCACTGAGAGTCGTTGCAAAGGCTTTATTTGTGAAATGAAAAAATTAAGTTCATAGCCGCCATTTTGGTGTATGCCGGAAAGAATAGCAAGTCGGAACTTGCAACCTGTTGTTATAATTTGATTCAAATTGAAAATTTGTGTTAATCGGTTTAAAATCGTGCAAATATTCTAATAAGAATTAAATTTCGAATTGTCGGTGTAAAAATATTCGTCTCGTAATTCTCTCTTTTGCAAAATATATGAATCGTGATTTTATTGTGAATTAAATTCTGAATTTTTTTTTTTTCATTTTCTAAACGAGTGCGGTGTATGCCGGTAAAAATAGCAAGTCGGAAATTGCAACCTGTGGTTATAATTTGATTCAAGTTGGAAATTTGTGTTAATCGGTTTAAAATCGTGCAAATGTTTTGAAAAAATATTCGTGCGGTCATTTTCTGTTTTGCAAAATATGTGAGTCGTGTTTTTATTTTGGGAATTAAATTCCCATTTTTCTGAATCTAAACGAGTGCGGGTCGTTACGAAAAGTGTTGTGCGTTAAGAAAAAAATCAGTTTAGTGGTTCAGAATAGATTGCCCTTCCGTATCCGCTTGGATATTTAAAACTTCAAGAGAAATCGCTTCGATGTGAGTAATCAAATCATAACAAATTGGATGGCTTTGTCTAGTGAAAATGCGGTAAGCTAATTTTTTATTCAATTTAAATTAAAAATATTTATGTTGGACGCTGACTTTGAAAACCTTTGCTTACAATATTATTGTGTCTATGACTAGGTAAACAGAATTTTTCACAGAAATTTGTTTTAGTTAAAAATTATTTGCCCGCAATTCAGCGTGGCTTAGGTTGCAATGCTGACAACTATCTCTAATGGGTTGGTAATGATTCCATAGCACGTGTTGGGATCCTGGTTGGGGACGTGACTTTGGTCAAAAGTTCTAGGTGGCTATTGTCGGAAATGTTCTTGCAGATTCGATCCACTTCTTTGATGACATATAGGTGTCTGATTCTGAGTCTTGGTTTATCGATGTACAGCTGACAAAGTAGCGGTGGTTATTTGTGAAGAGCTGTTCTGTGAAAGGTTATATTACGTCTTTTTTAATGTCTGCTTCTTTGATGCCCTTTAGAACACTTTAGAACAGCAAAAGACTCAGCTGTGAAGTTTGATCTGAAGGCTGGAAGGAGGCACTTTTCGTCGACAACGGCAAAAGATTTCCGTCTTCTGTTTTTGAGGGAACTGTATCCGCGTTTTTTGTAATTAAAAGCAATTTCTGAGAACATGACTATACATGGTCGTCCCATGGTGAGGATTTGGGGTACTGGTTTAATTCGATGTTGATGGCATTTATGATACCTTCCTCCTTTTGAAGTTTGAACTTGTAAAAATTAATTACGTACTCCTGGCGTAACACCTCTTAATTTCTTCTATCGAATGCTTCTAGCGATCTTCCAGTTTCTGCCTGAGAGGTGATGTTCCCTCAGTCTCTCTTGCTTGTAGAGCTCGCTAGAAACTCCTGTGCAGCGCCGCTTTATAGGTCTCTTATTTTGCCGCGTTGTTCATCAAACCAGAGGGTGGTTAACTGAAAGCCAGCCTATCCCTCGCGGCATTAACAATGGCTTTCGCAGAGTGTTGCCAACGGTCTTCTGCTCTTCTGGAGGCATCGAATTCCGTGACGAAGATTCTAGTAGCCATTTGCCCAAAATCGGCTATTCGTCGTCAAATTTCTTCCTTGAAGTGTGTTGGCTATCCGCATTCTCACCTTGGCTGTGTCAAGGTACCGATCCAAGTCAATGCTATGGCGACGAAGGTCCAGACTACTGGAGGTGTGCCTTACGTCAATGGCTGATCATATGATTGCGATTGACGTAAGTTTCTTGATCTGCGGA
This sequence comes from Cheilosia scutellata, assembly GCA_955612985.1. Taxonomy (NCBI): domain Eukaryota; kingdom Metazoa; phylum Arthropoda; class Insecta; order Diptera; family Syrphidae; genus Cheilosia; species Cheilosia scutellata. The sequence goes on along the minus strand of OY015315.1, from coordinate 8,416,511 downwards.
CAGTATAAATATTGAGGCATCATAGAAACTTAATGGTTGCTACATTGCGTTACATTTCGCCCCACAGCAAATTCGATCAGTCTGTGGGGGCTGTACTTACCTGCTGTCACACCAACGTTATTGTCCTTGCCTATTCAGGCGTTCAAATCGCCTACATTGTACACTCGTACATTGTTCGTAGGTCGAATCGAGAAGCTCATAGAAACTGTCTCTACTCATCCTTTCTTCTGGTCAGGCATGAGCGCACATGTGTCTATGTAGCCAAACTTAGCATTGATGCGGGTTGTTATAAAACGTTCACTTGCCTGCTAATAGCTCAAGATTTCCTGCCTAAGTCTACCTCATATTTGATAAATCCACAAAAGAGTTACTTACCCAATCTCCAGTCTAGCTACCTGACACCCGGCAACCACCAACTTGGAGGTAAGATTAGGAATTGATGCGGGAGAACTCTTGTGGTTGTCATCAAATCGCATCAGTTAGGGTATCTTTCGACGTCTTGAAAACCTATATTAGGTGAACTATGAATAAATACCCACATAAGTAAGAAGCGACAACCTCATTTGGGTGTCCCTACATTTCGCAATGCACGACGTCGTGCGTCCTCCAGGTCCTCAAAGAAAGTCTCTATCTGTTGAGTGAAACAAACAACTTTTCATTCTGATTCAAAACAGACGTTTATTTCAATTTGTAATTTTCCTCGAGCATAAATATTATTTTTATTTGATTTTTTATTATAGTTTAATTGTTTATTTCAATTTATTTAATTTTTAAATGTGTATTTAAAATATAGGAATGTATACATATATATATTTATTTAAGGGTGTATATAATTATCTTATATAGACATTTTAGTTATTTATTATTTTTTAAATTAGTTAGCCTCAAAAGTTCCCGAAACATTAAAAATTAAAATAAAAGCAGTAATTGATCAATTTCCCATATATATAGGTATCCTATATATAATATTAGTATTTTTTTATATAATTATATTAATACATTTAATATCCTCTGTGACAAAAATACACGTTGAAGCGAAAATAGCCTTATGCTCTATGTTCACAAATATACATAATGGTATGTGCTGTACCGTCGAAATATTAATTATAAATATATTTCGTTAGATAAATAATTTTTTTTTTATGGAGTTATCAGCTTTCGTACATTAAATGTCTTCTTAGAATATTTTGGATTTTGAAGCAATTTCTATTATTATTAGTATTTATTTAATTTAATGAAGGGTATGGCTTAGTTTAAAAATTATTATAACTTTTAGGTTATAGTATTTGTGATATATGAATCAAAGAATTATATAATGTTTTTTTTTTTTTATTAACTGCAAACTGTTGGCGATAATTTGTGTTGTCATGCGTGGAAATTTATTCTTGAAGACTACGTTTGCCCCAAGCCGATTGCAACTTTTTCCAATCGCCTGCTGAACGCTTGCCCCACATACCCTTGAGGTTGTTCCAGCCAGGTTCTCGTTTGCCCCATGCTCCTGAAAGTGTAATTAATAGAATATTTTTGTTATGAAGATTAGATTTTAATTATTGTCTGATTAAAGTTTGTTATTTGAAGCATTAGTCGGACGGCAGCCAAAATCTGTAATGACAGCACTCAAAAAATAGGTATAAAAAATAACGACACCAACTCGGTTCAAGAGAACTTTAAAAGCGCTCATGTTCGCTCCAAAGATGTGTCACTTGCCACATCGAAGATGTCATCGATCAATTGTCAATCATATTGTGTATGGCTTATGACACATTGCACTAAATAATGACGACGGCAGTTCGAGTGGACGTTCTTTCCTTTGTCCTCAAGAATGCCAAATTATTCCATATTCAGGCGTTCAAGAATCTGGGTTAGTAAATCTGACAACTCTATATCTTCATGTTGCTGAGTTTTCAGTGGGCTAGACTCGTCACATGAACAGTTTTCTCAGTCTATGTCCGCAACACTGACAAATCAAGTCAAGAATTCTCGACTTACTTGTTTGACTAGCAGAAAGGGTGTCAAATTCGGACTCATTTGTGGACACTATTGGTGGAAACAGTGACTGATGTCCAAAGTCATAAAAAACCGTCCAACTATGGGCTATACCTACAACCAATAGCTATAACAAGGTCTAATCGATCCACACAGGAGAAAAATATGTTCAACTTGGACACACAAGTTTGACACATTCATCTCTTAGTCTTAACTTACCGCGGAATTTATTCCAAACAGCAGAACGACGCTTGCCCCATGCGACGTTCATGTTCTTCCAACTTCTCTTTTCATAGTTCGACGAAGTTTCGCCTTCGACTCCCTGCTGTCCATTTTGCGCCGATGCTGAAGCTGCAGCGGCCACAGCAGCTGCCAGGGCATTAGGGCTCGATGCGTATATCACTGAATATCTCATCAGATCTGGACGGTCGTTAAATTCATTCGAACCAGGTGAAGCTGGCTCGGCCATCTGTGTATCGTAGTCGTCTAGCAGAGCAGCTGCATCGCTTTGTCCGCGTTTGCCCCAAGAGCCTTGTAACGACTGCCATGAGCGTTTAACTTCATCCATAAGCTGTGATGTTGCATCGTCTGTTGACGGATCGCTGTTACCCTCAAGCATGGCGACTTCATCCAGCAACTCGTGGGAGTTTGCGGACACAGGCATACCCAACTGGCTAATTAATAGAGCCAAAGTACATATTTGGAATAGCCACAGTTGCACAGGTGGGATCGTTGTATATTTTGAAGTCGATTCCGATGGCTGTGGACGAATCTGGAAGAAAAATTTAAATTCCTTAATCATATAAACCGGCATTAAAGTCAAAGATAAATGGGCCACGTTTCCCACACCCATAGAAAATAGGTAGACCCAGTAGCGCGCAACAACAGTCAGTCGGTAAAGAAAGTTTTATTCTTGTCATCCGCAACGGCATACCAACCCCAACCGCAACATATTTTGCTTCTTAGCCGGCAGGGGGTTGATAATTTAAATGCCCGTCAACCACTTAACATTCGAGATGGCTTTAAATTGATTAGCAATTAATTATCTGTCTCTGCCAAGGCCATTAGGACATATACACTATAGAGCAGGCAATTGGACGATCAGTATAAGGAAACAGAAGTCTTGTCGTGATATATATCTACCTCTTGAGAGTAATGTCTCACCCCCCTTTTGTTTTTCGTTTTAATTAAGTTTACATAATCTAATGGGAAGTGGACTTAAATGCTGGTATGTCTACTGGCGTGCCTAAGAAGCATACCTGGAAGTATTTCCTCGCGTATAACTCGTATCCAAATCAACACGTCACACGATGTGAAAGGTATCTGTATGCGAGTGGCGTTTCTTGACTTTTGTGAGTTGTGGACCAGTATACTAGAAATGGATTTCTCAAAAAGTTCTCAGCTGATTGAGTGATGAAGGAGTACTAGTATTTGAAATGGAAAAGCATGTCTGGGGGTGGACTTCGAGGACAGACTAAAGAGGGAATTATGCGAATGGAATAATGTTTACCACGAAATCACAGGAGCTAGAGGAAAACGATCTTAGGCAATGCCGTATATTTGACTGGTTTCTGAAACATTTCGAAGCGGACGGGGGACCACAATTTCAGAAAAACAATAAAATAATCATCTTTAGCCTATTTTTAGATTAAAGGACACGTGAACAAACAAAATTGTCCGACTTGTACGATGTCAGCCCACACTTTTTCTTTTAGGGTTGCCTTAAGTTCACTCCAAAGTAGAACTGGCAATCTGTCAAAACAATCTATTCTCAATTTCTGATATTTGGGTAAATAAGTATTTTCAATTTATTAAAGCACAGACACACAGATTAAAGCACTTGAGTACACAACGAACCTCCGCTGAATTTAAATTTTATAAATCTAAATTTTATAGGTCCAAAAGTGTAAGCTGGACCGAGTTTTATAGATTTTTAGACTTCATTTTATATATCTACTCGTGGGAAGGGCCTTAAAACTGGCTATTGAGCTAAAATTAAAATCCCCTGAAATACGTGTCCAATTATTTTCTATTCCCTATCATTGTGTAAAATTCCATCATTCCTGTGGTAATTGGTTAGGAAGTTATAGCCAATAAGTAAAGTCATTTTGAAAAACTGCGAAATACTCGTTTTATAATTACTACTTCTCTATATCAAGGTGAACAAATTTCAAGTTAAAAAGCCTATCCTGAGTTATGAAAAATTGTAGGTACTTCGAACGTGCATCTGTAAGAAAGAACGTCAAGTCCACAAAAGACATTAGTTCCCCTCTCGCTCTCAGTTCTACATACATTCAGATTCCTCTAAGACATATATGGGTACATAGTACAAACACACCACGCACCAGCCATCCTGTAGAAGTTCTATAAACAAATATGTTCAAAAGGCTCATCGAAACAGAAACCTACCCAAGATACCCTTTTTAACCAAATTTAAATGGAAAAAGGATTACATTTGTATTTGATTAGGTCACAATTATTGTGTTTCGTCTTCCTTGGAGCAGCAGTAAAAGTCTTCACTGAAAGAATGATGTCCTTTAACCTAAACAAATAGTGAAAAAAAGGAAAAGGATGAAAGGATGTTATTCACACTCTATTAATAAAAACGGGATACATATCGATCAGAGCGCACCCACATCGAACACGCTAATTCATGTCATGAACTTTGTCTTGTCTGCTTCTTTTTTTTCGTTAGAAGGATATGCGAGGATATCCCTCTTAAGTTCATATTATGATGTATGCATACACCATTGCATTTGAGATGGACGACATTAATGATTTATTATTCGCAACGAATAGTCAAAGCGATTTCACGCAACACAAATTGTGAATTGCTTATAAGAGGACAGGACATTGTACCTACGTCCTAGTATGCAAGACTCTATTCGAAACAATGGCACAAACCTAATGCATGCTAATCGGAAATTTTCTTTTGGTCAATATTTGTCTTGGTTTCGATATTGACTTATTGGAAATTCTTTACTTTGCACTCAACAATGAGGTGGATTGTTGTTTGTGGTTATGACCTATCCTTGGGGTGTTTGTGTGTGTCCACATGTCCTATGTCGTGACTATGCATAGAAACTAGTGTTTGGGATAAAAAAAAGTCAGTGGAGGTGGTATACTTGGCCTTTTGGATGTAAGCAGTGGTTATAGTGTGCTCAACTCGAACACCCTAACCAGAACCCCCTTTGGAAGGTATTCATTGGCATAAGTGATGGCTTTTGTGAGATACTGGTAACAATAGTCTTGATGGAATTATTTAAATTGCTTGTAAGGTGCAACTTCCACAGAGGTAGCCCTTATTTGTACTTATAGACTATATGCGACGGCCTTAGTGACAATCCGCATCAAGGTTGAATTTGTCAACATCCGTCTCATATGCGATCATGCCCCCTAAAGGAAAAGGTGATGTTACTAAAGATTGCTTCTACGAGCTCCTTGACAAAACATATGGCCGCTATCATAAGTACCTACGACGTTAAACTTGTCCTCGATGATTTCAACCTTTGAATAGTTCGTCAAATATGCTGACAAATCATAAATATAAAGTATTTCAGAAAACTGACAAGCCCAAAAGGAACAAAGCTCAAAAGTACAATCACCATTACAGCATCAATTTTTAATAACAACAAATCAATATCCTTGTGGTGACGAAAAAGGATGCCACTACACTTCCCATAAGCATCATTATTGTCTATTCATAGAATGCTTGAACGATTTGCATTTGTTGTCATTCCGTTTGACATTGATTGCCACATCACATAGTGTGGTGGCTGTAGAACAAATCTTTGACAGACATGGCGCGGATTTAACTTGTTGCACAATTATGATTGTTATCATAACTCACCACTCCACGATGACCTACCGCCTTATCGGAGGCGATGGGTATTGAAAATGACGTCTGACTGAGGATGAGAATAATAAATTCACTAGCAAACTGAAATGACAGACCAAAGAGGAACTATATCTCACAAGATAGAGAGAAGGAACTATTATTTATTACCGTTATGATTGCAGTCAGATTGAGATTTATGTTTTCCACTCACCGTACCTGACAGCCAGCGAGATGTGCAAAGCGAAAACTGCAATAGCGACTTCTTGATTGGTTTTGTTTTTTTTTTATTTGTGTGATTTAATTTCACAGAGACTTGCACTTGTATCGAGGTCGGCTAAAAGGGGCATTTTGATAAATTGATGCAAGTTAAAGTGTAAAAGTTCAGCTGGCACCTGAGCGTTTTGTAAATATTTCCCCTATCAACATTTCGGTTGATGGATGACAGGCTATAAATGGTGTTTGTGTAGAGTTGATTAAACAAGTATAGGTACATATTTCTGACAGCACTTCTGGGCGATATCAAGATTCCGCATCAGCCACAAATATTGACAAGCAAATTATAGGCGATGTCAATGGTCTGTATAACTTATAACCCTGCCACTCGCGACTTGAAAAAAGGTTCTTTTGACGAACTTTGTGGTTAATCTTTGGAGTCGGTACTAAAGTGTGGTTTATCTGCCATAAAAGCTTCGCTGGTCCTCGCGACAGCTTCGATTTTATTTCCGGTGCAGCTACGGCTTTTAATGCTGCCTGGCTGTCGATAAAGAATGTAATACCTCCAGGTGGTATTGCTCTTACTACAGACTCACGGGCTGCTGTTGTCACTGCTAGGACCTCTGTTTGGAAGACGCTGCTATGGTCGGGGAGGCGTATCGATTTTGATATACCCAGCGATTCAGAGAAGACACCTGACCCTACCCCAGTGTCCATTTTAGATCTGTAAATACGGCTATGGTTTGTGTGCTATGTACGAGTCAGTCTCTCCATTCTCCCCTACTGGGATAGGCGCTAGATAAGGGTCTTGTAAACTCTAGGTAAGGCGTGATGTAGTGCGTGACAGGTACATGTCCAAAATATTTCTGTAGGATCATCGAATGACCCGTTTGACTAATTGCGGCTGATACGAAACTCTGTTGTATCTTATAAAGGCAGACCCAAGCTGAGTACACTAAGAAAATGTAGCATTAAAACAGAATCCAGATATGACTAAAGGCAGCGAAATCCAAGTAGCATTGGACCCATCATGTCTCTCTCCTCAGTGATAACTTATAGACAGGCTATTCGCAAGAGCTGAGAGGACGAAAACTGAACTCATCAATATTATCTAGAGTTGCAATAACTTACAACTTCTATGAAGTCGGAACTAACCCGTCCCTTATTATGCCAGGGAATTGGGCTCAATTGTGTGTAATTTGTAAGCTGTTATTTGGAGTTTTTGTCGGACTTTATTGCAAAGAATACCTTTGCTTTCTTTCTTTTTCCATATCAGCAATACAAGGCCCTTTGTAATTATGTAAACCACCTGCTAGGAGTTGAGAAAATGTCAACTCCTATAACACCTTCACCTGTGTTGGAAACGTTGGTGTCGATTTCTGGTCCGTTTCTTTGACTCTTCCTAGTTGACCCCGGGGATCCATATAGCAGTTGATGTGGTAGATAACACAGTTCTTAACTTTTTCGTGGGCTTTCCCCATTCCATCTCCAAGCCTTACCGTCTGGACCTCCTGATGGACGGAAGGTCTGGATAGTCTGGTGCCAGTAACCCACTTCGGGGATGTGAGATCTGCCGTGGGCCCATAAAGTGTTCATTCGCAGCAGTCTTTCCTTCAGCATCAGCATCCTGGGTGGTACTGAAAAATCCCCACTTATACCTCAGCTTCAAATCTTCTGAAGTGACCATATTTCAATCTAGTGCATTCATCCGCCATACGACCTCGTTCTGAGGGGATTATTGTGTCTCATTCAGTCATTCAATTCCGTCTGACACAGACCGCAGTCAGAAGGATAATGACACAGAACATTCCAACTGTCACTTGTAGATTACAACTCAAACTAGTGCGGCAATCATTATAGCCCCATTAAGGGAAAGTAAAGCCAATATCCTTTCACAGTTCCATAAAATCACTTATTGATCATGCAACATAATCAGGCCGTATACTGATACCCAAAACGATTAAACACAGTTAATCCTACCGATATTGGTAGTGAAAAAGGCGCATAAATTCTCTATGCCTTTGGGCGAAGTGGCTATAACTTCCTTCCAACCATCACACACACTATAATGTACCAACAAGAGTATCAATCGTAACGATGGGACCATCAGTTTCGTAAACAGCAGCGACCGCCAAAAACCACTTCGGAAATATTATAAGAATTATTCACGTTCTCCCCCCAGTAAAGGACCATTAAAAGCGATACTTAAGGACATTCTGCGTGAGTATTTGTATTATGTGCGTGTCTGCTTTCCCATCTATTTGCAGTCCTTTGCATCGAGGATGCTGCAAATTTACATAGGTATCTTTTTTTTGGGAACATTTCCACTATATTCGAGTTCGTCCTTGGAAAAGGATCAACATCAACAATCAACATCATTCCGGATGTATTTAGATGTGATGTGTGGATGGTAAAGCAATCGATTGAAAATTGTTTCCTTTTTTTTATTTGAAGAACCAATCGAACAGAGGTGGTGCGGTGGCGTTGATTGCGATTTAAAGAAACGCACCCATCGACGACGGACGACGACGACGACGACGCAAATCAAGAGAATCGAAAATAAATTTGAATCTTAAATTGCTTTACGATTCTTCATTTCTGGTCTATGTTTGTTCAGCTACAATGTGGGTGTCGTCTGGTGGAGAAGAGTCTATTTAAAGATTGCTTTGTGTAAACTTTGAGTCCTTTAACTTTTTTTTTTTCTATCTATCGGTTGAGTAAAAATTTAAATTTTCTTAAGACACAGTTGGGGGGAGTAAAGTAAAATCAGGTCTTTCCCATAGCTGCGTATACCTTCCGACCATAATTGCAATAGTAATTGCGAAAGGATATAGGATAAAATATTTCAACTCGAAGGGGACGAGTTAATTCGATGCAGCATGCTATGAGGGTGTTCCCAGAGCCTGAACAACAATATTTCTAATCTCTCAGTCTATTAACAAAAATGCAGAGGGAACGATTTCTGGTCGTGGTATGTCCTTGGGAAGCATCGTCAATATAAGAGGTGGATGAATATAGGTGAACGGGTGAAGTCATAGTAGGGATACAATAGTGCAGTAGAACGCAGTTGCCAGAACACTGTTGAAGTCTTAGAAAGGAACAATGTTGAACAATGCGAAGGTAGTCGCGGTATCGTTCTCGTGTGAAGAGAGAAGGATTTTTATATTGAACTGTTGAACAATGGTTTTAAACAATGGTGTTAAAAAATACTGCACCAAGGTCAGTAAGACAGCAAGAAAAAAAAAACACATTCCTCGGTATAGGTTGAAATGACCGGACTTTAAATCTGCCACTTCAACCATCCAGTCATTGAGATGGAATGGAGAAATCATAAGAAGGATGGAAAATGGTGGCATGGCTACTGCTATTTGACCAGAGTCAGTGGGGATTTGGTTGAGGATTTCTGAAGGTATAACGCAACCTCCTAGGGCCTACAAGTCGACAAGACGTACAAGTCCCTTTTGAATTATTTGTCCACTAGTGATGGTCAGCATTGGACTTGTACCTATTTATTATCTACAGAAATTTGTAAAACTACGATTACACAACACATGTCACGAAAAGTGTCAATTAGTGACACAATGACTATTGTATCCCAAAATTCATGACATGCCCGCTTTGTCATGCTGCAAAAATTCGGACGGACTCTACAATCTTTTTGAGGAAACATATAATAAGTGCCCAAAGTATGACTTGGAGATTGGCCTAGGGGGCTTTCTTAGCCACGGCAATATCCGAGAAAACCGACTTGAAATATCATCATACATAGCGCACTATTTCCACCCCTCATTTCGATATGCACGAGGGAACTTGGCGGTCTCTATATCAATGATCTGTCAAATGAATCGATCAGGATGCGGTTGACGTTTGTTCTGCGTCCATTATCTTAGACTTCAGGACACTACTTGGGGTAGCTAAAAGTACGAATACGCATGTGAATCATGTCACAGTGTTGTGACGGTTAGTGGTAAAAAGGTTTGATGTCGCAAAGTTCAGTTGTTGGGACTGCATCTACCTTAACCTGCTCATCGGCAGAAATAAGAAAAGACGGACAGTGCCATTACTTCCAAAAGTGCCACGCCCGATAAGTGGATCATAGTGTAACCCCTGGTTCGATGAAGAGTCCTAGATGCAGACCAAAACGAAAGTTACATATGGAGCTGCTGAAAAAGCTACACTGAGACTTTTCAGAAGGTTAGAGATAAATCACTAGAAGCACGTGCGTGTGGAGTGGTACCAGAGGCAATTTTGTTAATTCTGTGATACATCCGACATTATCTGTCGGAAACACTCCTGCCCTCTGTAGTTCCGATCACGTTGGTTCCAGTTAGCACTCTCGCTCTGGCATCAATCAAGGCATTGTCTTTGAAAGGGTTCTTTGGACTTACCGATGCTGGACTCTTGGCTGGGAGCATAATGGTCTATTCACTCGATTGAAGAATGCCGTCTGGTCCCAGTGTTTTACAAGTATCAAGGCTGGATTTTTTTGCAACATCCAACCGGACATGATATCTTAAAAGCTATATATGTAGATATTCAAAACATTTTCAAATGAAAATCTTATTACGGCCAGTTCTTCACCTGGGTCCTTTTTTAGCTTTCGGAAAACTTATAGAGTTTAGGACTTGCCGTCTATTCTCTTTTTGGATAACCTGCCTTGATTATAGGTTATATCTTTTATGCCCAACGTTCTCTAGACGTGTGAATTACATTAGCTTAGCTGATCAAAATCAATATTGGCTTGAAGGTCCCTTTTTAAGTCCCTCAAATTGATGCTTGTTCTAAGCAGTTTCGCAGTTATCTTCACGGCCGGCCTCTATAAATATGACCTCAATTTAGTTTGAGAAACCAACTTCCTCTGAATTGTCGAAGAAGTTAAAATATAAAAGCGATCATAATTCCCATGCTCATAGTTATGGTTTAATTAAAATGTTCACTCAACACAGGATTCACACAGATTAGCCAGTACTTTCCGTCTTCCCTTACAATTCAATCACAAATCAAATCTGAATTAAAGACAAACAGAAATAATTCAAAGAAACTTTTTAAGTGCTTTGTTATTCAGTTCGGATATTGGATGGAGTTTTAGCGTCATCCTGACCCAATTTATAGGTACCTAACGTAATGACAACAACAGACATCTGTGCGACGACTATTGTTGATGGTTGATTGCGCGATGTGGAGTACAAACGTCCAACAACGGACGAGTGGAATTAAATCACAAGGATAACGATTAGATAAATACTTGAATGCCAGGTTTCCAGTAGAGGACTTTGATGTATATACTTAGTAGTGATATGCCGCTATATAATTGAAGAAATCCCTCATCTTTTATCGTTGCCAATCGCCGGATGATTTTTCGCTTTCCCATGTCACTTTATTGACACGCGGGTACCCTGTAGCTCCCTCTTCACTTTGAGCATTTCTTCGGATTTCATCAAGGTTTAAGGCGATGGAACTGTCATCGTCAATGCCCTGTTCGGGATTGAGTAGCTTCAAAAAATGCTTTTTGAATTTGATTCCTCGAATGATATTTCACTCATTTCCTCTATGAGAGCGGCTAGACTGCCAGCAGGTCTGTTATCACCGGTCTAATTTTTCATCGAACTCCCTTTAAGACATTTTTTTTCGGCTGCTCTACAAGCGAATTTCTAAATTGTACAGGCTGAGTCCCCCAAATGATTTCATGCCCTTAAGGCGTTCTTCTTATATCTTTTGACTTGTTGAACAAGTACCTAGGTATCTGTTGCAGAGATTTGAAAACAACTGCCATTCTTCCTCTACATTCAATGGAGTACATGGAATCTGTTCAAATCTTTTAGATACCTTTCGTATATCATCGTTCTGTAACCCTTCATACCATTCCTGGTATTATTGGCATCTATTTGATCGTTGAGATATAATTTGCATGACACCAGGTGGGGAAAACAAAAAATATACATCCATCCCGTTTTAAGTTGGGCAAAAAAAAATAAAAGCTTGGCCAACATTCCCAGTCCTCACTGTAGTACCTACATTCTATTGGTCATTGTGTAACTATAAGCTACGTGCGTCACTTTGCGAAACCGTCCGCTCTGCTTACTACAGTTGCAGAATGTCCTTATTTATTCAGTTCTTCAAACTCATCTTCCTGTAACTATTGGTTAGATACAACTCCCACGTTTCCTGGAATGTTTTGCAAAATAAAAACGCATCTTGTTTATGGACGTCGATTGAATCTTAACTAATCCCACCGTAACCGTTGAAAATCACGTTCAGAGAATAGTTTGCAGGATTTTAATTAAACAATAAAATGTCCCTACACTAATAGATTTTTTTTTGTATTGAACAGGGGCCCACTCGAGGCTGTAATTCCTTGGACAATATACATAACTAAAATGTACGACAGACTCCTCGTCGTTGGTATTACTGTGATTGGAAAGACGTTCACCTGGTGAGTGTCGATAAAAAGGTTCGTCACTACCAAGAAATAGAAACCTACACTCTTTAAACAAACACAAGGAAATACAAACAAAGGATACTGAAACTAGGAACACTTTTCAATGAAATTCTAAGCCTACGATAATCTTTCAGAATCAGTGAAGATTGCAGTGTATCTAAGGCAGAGATTGCTGCTATAATCTAGGAATCTAGGCTGTAAAAGGTTTAAAGAGACGCTGAGATACTGTGACAGCCAAGCCTGTGAATAATCAGGCACTTGCACGAAATTGGTCAAAAATGTACTCATCTTTGACAATAAAGTCTAAGAACTCCGCTGAGTACACTTGCAAGGGAAAGTTATACTGTAGTTGGACCAATCTCAATACTTGCAGGCAGATAAAAAAAAACTATTGCCAGTGATGAGGGTAAAAAGATCTAAATTCAAGATCGTCCGAACTGACATCCGCATACATTGATTGTCCAGCCCTTAAAAACAACAGACTAAGGATTCCCAATATAGTTAGGTACTTCTTTGATGAGCTGGGAAAAATTGAACTGAAAAAAAGTTCCTTACTTGAGAGATTCAGACGAGGGGAGGATGAGGGTCTTAAGACAACCCCTGAGACTCACACAATCTAGATCTAGCTTCTAATAGGAAAAACATAATTTCTGTTCAGCAAAAACCGGGGAATATGTTTGTTTTGCAACATGTTTAAGCTGTCTCACAAGATCATCCACTTACCTACCTACCTACCCTATACCGAGACTCAAAAGCTACAATAGGTCCATAAAGTCTCAAATTACAGGGCAGTAGATTCAGTAGTTTTGACGGTACAGCTTCACATCGAGGCTTTGAAACTTAACAATGTTGGCCTTTTTGACGGTTGATCGGTTTAACTTAACACTCATAAGGTTGTGTTCAATTCGATTCGACGTTGGTGTTGATAAATATCGGCATGTTTTCAATAAACAGTAAAACCCGGAAATGTGCTTTACGCTTAAGTAGCCAAAAATATTCAGATTTCGATTTTTTTCCCGATATACAGTGAGCGTCAAAAGTGAGTGAACATCAATGCTGTTTTTATTTGTTTTTGGAGTTTGATTCACTCAAAATATGTACGAAGTTTCTTCACTTTCTTTTATTTAATTTGTTCCATTTGACAGATTTCTTGGGGAAACAAAATAGGTTTGTTTTCATTTAATTTTTTGAAAAGACGTGTGTCTATTGTGTTAAATTATTAACTTAGACTAATTTTTTAGTAAAAATATGTTGTGAGTGTTGAAAATAAGAGAAGTTCACCAAACTGAAATCTTAAATTTAGTGTTTTATTTCTTCCCAAAAACTTTAGAAAATCCTAAGGAAAAGAAATTGTCAAAATTTTAGCCAAGGCCTATTCCTATTAGCAGTTCGTTTGACTGCCTCACCCGCTTAAGGGCCTAGAAAAAAAAATAATAATTGTAGACAGGCAGTTGGGTTTTAAAGTAGTATTTTTCATCTTCGAAAAAGAGTTATAGCGATTCTTATGGAATTCTGCATTGACTCATGAATCAATTTTTTTTAAGACGAAAATTCAAAAATGTTATAATCAATACTATACGGTTATACTATACACCTTAAAAAATTCGCACCTGTTTTTGACTAGATAATAGGTCCAAAACGTTTCTTTTTTAAGTAATAAAGTTTCTAATTATTTCGATGGTGGATAAAAGTGAGTGCTCAGCAATTTTATAGAAAAGTTGTCATAGAGACATAGAAACTGGTAATAAAGTTGAATTTATGAAATCGAATTCTAATGAAGTACCCGCGGAAAAGAGAAATCGAAAAATAGTAGATTAAAATGCGCCTCTAAAGGGTTATCTATCTGATTTCAGCCTCAAAAAGAAAAAAAAAGTAAAATAAAAAATACACACAAAAGTTAAAAATTGGATAATTTTTTGGAGTTATACATATTATTGACTAGCCGTGCACGCGGCTCCGCCCGCCGGTTTTTGTTTCTTTTAAAGTACTTAAGTATTGTCTAACAATAAAAAGTATATCTGGAATTGACATACATAGATTTATGAGTATAAGACAAGTTCAGCGTAGTAAGGTCGAAATAGTAATGTTTTCACCCCCTTTTTTCAGCCCTTATAGGACGAATTTTGGAAAACGATGAATGAGGCATGTAATAATTTTGACTTATCTATCAACATACAAACTTTCAAGTTCATAGGGTTAACGGTTCGTGGGACCCCCCTACTCCACAAGACCCCTTTACTCCTCAATAATTCTTACCCACATTACGGCCTAATTTGGCCACCCATCTAAAAATTAGAAAAAATCGAGTTATGGAGGCACGAGCACGAACAGACGCACGTTGCATTTTATATAGTAGTATGGATATGGATAATTCCTTGACATTAGCCTCATTTAAATGTCCACCTCGTATTCAGTGACTTTTCAGCACATTTTCGTTGGCATGTAGGCAATGACTTGACGAATATTGCTTTTCGAGTGCTCAAGAGTTTAAGGATTGTTTGCCTAAAAGCAATTGTTAGCCAAAAAAAAAATGTCGAATAGCGAAAAATTTCATGATCTTGGTCAATTGACAAGCAAAAATTGGTCGTTTTGGGCGGTTTGTGACAGTGTCATTGTTGGAACCAAATATAGCTAAGATCGAAATTTTTAATGTCTGGTGTCTGGTCAAATCAATTCAAACAGAAAAAAATACACGTTGGACATTCAAGTTTGACAGCTTTTAGAGTTATATTTTCTGACCTACGAAATGGATTACCGAATATCTATAAAATTGTTGCAAAACTGTCAACACTGAGACAGGAAATTTATTTTAACTGCACTAGTTGGCTGACTTAAAGACTGAATGGTTGAAAACGATGATATTGAGAATTTGAATAAATTTTCAGAAGTGTCCGAATTTGGCATAATTACGACAACTATAGTTTCGAGAAATTAACTTCAGAAATTCTTGATTTTTCAAAAGTAAATTTATTTTAGCAGATTTCAAAACTGAAGGATGTAACATTGGAATATCCGAGAATTCGAAGTATTTATTATAATTTCAAGTAAACCGTGAACGACTATATTCTTATACTTTTGACAGCTAATTTCGAGATACCTATGAACTTCAGAAGTTCTTAATTTTTTTAAAGATAAAATATTGAATGCACATCTTTTGAACCGATTTCAAGTCGACGGTAAATATATTTCAACTACACTAGTGCACCATTTGAATGGTTTCAAAAATCAAGAATGTAGGATAAAATTGAGAGTCTGTATTATTTTTTCAGAATTTTCTGAATATATTTCCAGTTCCTGGCTTGCTTACAAACTTTTTTCACCCAAATTGATTTTGATTTTTTTATTGATTGATTTTCTTAACAATGTAGAACCACGCTTTTGAACGCATTCTAAATGGAATGCAAGTTTATTTTAATTAAGTTTAAGACTCATCTATCACTTTTTCTGTTTTTCAGAACAATTGTAAATTTTGCCTTACTTTAATTTATTTCCTTTTTCGGTTATAACTATCATAATTTTGAAACAAAAATGTTCACATATTTATTTGAAAATCACTGAAATTCAGAAAAGAAATATGCTAAGCAATGGCTTAAATCACTTTTGGTTAATTTTTGAAAATGTTTCACTTCAAAATTACACAATTAAGTTTTTTTTACGGAAATCTATCCATACGCTTCAGATAAACGTTTAAATTTTCTCTAAAAAAAAAAAAACTACTTAGCATATTTATTTTTTTTTAATTCCATCCTTATATAAAAATTAAATTTTTGAAATAATTATTCACATACCATTTTAATTACTATTACTTTTAGCACTAAATAAACACTTTTGAAAAAAAAAAACGCTAATTTACTTATAAATTTAATTAAAATTTTTCAACTTCAAATGCACAATAATTATTTCAGGGATTTTTAAAAATATAACAATATTAAAATCCCTTTCTCGACCGAACACTTAATAACAGCTCAAGACCTGTTGATCGACTGCGAACATTTGAAATGTGTTAGCTATCCTTATATAGGGAAAATATCTACTGGTAAAATACCAATACCACTACTACCAATAAGCAAATCAACCCCATCGCCGCCGCCGCCATCATCATCGTCAACATTCACATCGCATCAAAGAATGCGATGCGATACGATGTGATGGGCAAACGACGACGCGCCTGTGATAAGGGGAGCTCCGCCACGTCGGTCGTCGGTCGTCGGACGGTGGTGGGTGGGGGCTGTTGGTTGGTGGTTTATGGCAACAGTTGAAGACCGGGGGTAAAGAACAATTTTAGGAATACCAAGTACCAACGACTACGATATACCAATGGTGACGACTGAGAGCTCTTGTATCTTTGTTTAACAGCGGAAACAAATACACACACTTACTTTACGCATTAGAATATGGACTTGGACTGAAATGGGTGGTGATGGGCTTAAGATGATGACGGTCGCGGTGGTTTGCAAAAGAAAGTGGCAGATTGCAAGAGATTGCATGATAAGCAGCATCGGTCCGGCTACAGGGGGTATTGTGTAATTGCTCTTGGGCCAAATTGTGTGTGGAGGGTGGTAGCAGCAGAAAAAAAAAACTCTAGTTGTTGATATTGGTACTTAAAACTGGAAACTGTATGCATTCAGACGATTTAACTCTCAGATGGACACATATCCGCACTTATTCCACTCGTTTAATTGTTTCATCTTTATTTTTTATGGTTATGCGAGTGGGTACACATGTGTACTCGCATGTATTGGAGGGCAATTTAAATATTGATATTGTGTGAGGAATATACATCTCAGTTATTGGGTCCACTGTTGAATGAATGGCATTGTAAGAGGATGAAATGAAATTCGTTTCCTTTCCTTTACTTTTTGGATAAGTAAACTGTACGAGGGTTTCTGTATCCGATTTAAGAACTGTGACCTTAACTATAGGGACATGGTTGGAGGGATGATAGTTTTCTTGGTGGCTTATGAATATAGGGTAGCACATTTACTCTTACCCGTCGACTGAAGTGTATTTATGAATCGATGTGTTTGCATGTAAAAGAATGGTCCTCACTTTGGCAACATTTCTTTGCAAAAGGTTACCACACACACACAGAGGAATGTAAATTCTGAAACAAAGCATAGAACTCACCTGCAGATAGTGGTGAATGGAATGCAAAACTAGTATCTGTCCATCAAACCGGTCCGGATTTAGACAAAGGATGCAGGGATTGTTGCATAAGTCCGTAACTAACTAAATCGGACTATAATTTCCAGGAATATTAAGCAATGTGCATTACACAAGAAGTCTTTTGATTGGCAAAATGATGAGTTGTTACATCTTCTGTAGCTATGCCGGGGGGTGCTTAAAAGAGGAATGCATATTCTCGTTGTAATCAGCGAGAGGACTTTGTGGTATTCTGTTGACGTGCGACTGCAATTGTTGAATAGAAATGGACACATAATAATTTACATTATTTATTGTCATTAATAATGTAAATTAATTTCTTTGTTAATAAATAATAATAATCGTTTGTAAATTTTGTTCCCATTTGATAAAAAATAAAATCCGTTTTGAATTTATTGTAGCTCTTCCTCTGGACGGAGTAAAAAATTGATTGATAGCTTCTTAAACTACTCGGAAAAGTATTGGCTAAAAACATTTTCAAGCGTTTTTGTATTAATTTGGATTTATGAATATAATGACAATGTGGAATGATGTCTCAAGTACTTTAGTGACTGCCTCCAGTTGCGAACTTTGAGTCAGTTTGTGTTCCTTCTTCTACTACTGCGTATCTCTCCGAGGTCGGCTGAGAGGCTCTATGTGCCGGGAAATTTGCAATCATCCGCCTTACATGCCCGACCACAAACGACATAGAACTAGACCGCCAACTTCCGTGCACCTACCCGATTCTCCCCGGAATTATAATTCCCCTGTCTATGAATACGTGTGAAATGTCAAAATCATTGGCGGCCATGATAATTCCATGACAAGGGCTTAGGATTGTTCAGGTATGCGTGCGTTAACAGCGCTCCTTTGATTTTGTACAGCATCGATACATGAAAAAATCCTGGGCCCGCAGGCAGCTTGTAGGGAAAGTGTGATATGTGGGCGGAGTCGACAGTGTATTCTATGTTGTTTGTGTGCCCGACCCATCTAAGGCGACTTCTGCTAAGGTTTTCTTACCAAGTCGATGTCGCTGTATAGCTCTCGCTGTTCGTCGCAACTTCCTTCCTACGCACGATGATTTTTTTTTTCTAAAAAATGTGAGATCTATATTCGTTACATTCAATGCAACCTGTCATCATATAAGCTGTTTATTTTCAGATGTGTTGAGCATTGATTTTTTGCTCGCTGACTGTGTGATGCATTTGCATTTCACAAGCGCAATGTTCGAGATGAAAAATAAGAGTGCTGGCTGCCGTCAGTAGAGCTATATGCACTATACTATCTCTAAGGTAACACCCCTAGACGCACGGCGAATGAAGTCAGCACATCAAGTTGACAGTTAGCGTATGTAAGTTACTGGCATTTGGCATTTGGAAAGCTGCGTCAGTGATGACATTTCCTAGAGCCTTGACTATAGTCAGGATGCTGGAAAAAATTGTCTTACTATTATATTATTGGTAGTTATTGTTTAAGGGGCCAAAATGGACGAGGTGGTAATCTTTGAAAGACGAAACCGAGGCCGTACCCGTTAACAGTGTGGGACTTTCACCCACTAACCCCTTCTCCCTTCTTAACCATTTTCCCGTACAGTACCGCATTTATGGCATTTCATCGGTTTTCTAAATTAATTTTCATCTGAATTCGTGGTAGACTCTTTTAATGCCTAAGAAAAAGGGCTTCCAAGAATGGCCTATCTCGACTGCAGGGGAACTTTCCCTCAAATGCCTGTCTCTACTCAATGTACCTCCCCTTAATAGTTTATCACAGACAGTACTATCGAAGCAAATTACCATTGGGTGGCTTTTTGTATCAACTGATGGATTCTTGATGACCTTGCGTTGCGACCCTATTTCCGTGAATTTGCCGTCTGACACTGGAATTTCGGCTTCTGTGCAAATTTAGAGTATACAACTTTCTTGACTAGCTTCCGCCAGAGTTTGAGTATGGATTGCGATATATTCGAAACTGACAACACTATTCTATCCTATCCGTTTAGCAAGCATGCTTTTGTTTTTCAAGTGGATATAAATATGCTGTATCCTAATGGCTCCAGGCTGTGTCTAAGGCCTGCTGAACTCTGTACCTATAGTTTGGGTGCAAGGCTGGCTTTTGCCAGGGCCCTGAGGTCACACTGAAATTGCTAAAAATGTGATTTCCAATTAGTTAGCCGTTGAGATTTCAAACCAAGGCGCAGAGGATGATTCCTTGGGACCTGAATCTACGTTTGATCTCCCCGCGTTTTCGGTCAGCACCTCCATTTATGACTTTGTAACACTGGATTGACTTTCTAGTATTACACGTTGCGTTTGATAGCGATTGTAGAATGCTCTCACTAAGCACCTTTAATTCATCATCTCACTATTAAATGTTTTGCGCGCAATTCCCTACGAAAATAGGACGACCGAAAATCAATTAAGACTTCCACCCCTAACCACGGCGCCATTAACAAAAATCATCAATTACTATTAAATAGGTGTAATGCATGTTTCGATTATTATTAACTGTGCTTATCGCTGTACAGTGTGTTATTAACACGAAAACGATAATAAACTCAAAACTACCCACGTCGACTTGGGTCGATTGGTGAGCAACCATCCCCCAACCCCCATTTTGTGGTCTCCTGTGAGTGGCCCCGAATGAACTAATAAAAATACTTGAAAGTGCCAAAATTCAATTGAGTAATCATCATTGCTATCGAAAGGAGAGCGCAACAACAACATTGAACATGAATTCGAACAACCTACTTAGGGAATTGTTGGCATTATATATTGGGGAGGGGGATGTGGGGTGCTCCATGGGGGGGGGGTTAAAATACGTTGATGATGAAGAAGATTTATTACACTTGCGATAAATTCAATATATTGCTGTTTTAAATATACTCCTTCTGTGTGTACGAGCAGTGTAATCACACACACACACGCCAGAACCAGAAGCCAAGAGGCCGGAAGAATGAAACGCACTTTTCCAATGAAGTGCTTCCTGGGAATTGTAATCATGTAGGTTTCGGGTACAATGTACAAACCCCCTCTTTTTTTTGGGAAAAAAAAAATGCAATAGTTGATTTTAGCCATTCCGGACGGAGATGTACCTATACCTACACCCAACTCGCATAGTAGCGTCCATACAAACATTTCCGAAGGACGACAGCATACATTATATATGTATCTACAAACACAACCCTATGGCGGGATTTATTAATTCAAATGATATGCGCATATGGTAGCTATAGGCCAATAAATAACATGGCCATAAACAATTAAGGCAGTCATAAGTTATCTGACATGTGATAATCGGTTGCCACATGGTCAGTCATACAAAAAAATTATGGAGACAAACTAACGGCTACGAGGGTGGTTTCGAGCAATAACATTTTACCATTGTCTTGATGGGCTTGAGGCAATCGTATAAAAAAAGCCACCCCACATACAATTGAGAGGAGCACCTCCTAAATAGCATAATTGGCATAACAGAATCAGCCCAGTTAATGACACCTAAAAGAGACGAGATAAGCGCTACTGGTATATGCTTTCTAGATACGTTTTTATGGATTGATGTCACTCCAAATGGATAACAGAGCTAGAAATATTATTCGAAGTATATGATTGACCTTGGGCTGCAGTTGTTGGATACTTGTTGGCTCTTTGTTGAAAATCAGGACAATGGACTGCACATCAATGTTCATATTTCATTATTGTCAGAGATAGTTTATTTATTTACTTTAGACTCACGCCCGTGACACACATGTGGTTTCGATACCGTGGTATCAATAGGCTCCCTGAAATTACGCCAACAAATTAAAGTGGAAAAAGAGCCCAAAAACCTCCATACAAGTTTGTGGCATTTTTTCTTAGGAACAATCGCCCAAATATTTTGACACAAATGCCGCTAATTTTGCCATTTTTTCCAAAACTCTTTCGGGCATTTTTTCCATTTAAGAAAATTGAGAAAACGCCCAAAAAAGGGTTTTGGAAAAACCACCAAAAAACATGAAATAAGACGATGAACGAAACCGTATGCAACCCCCCTGCTTGGGTTTGCTGTCAGATTTCGGGCCTTATTTCATTTTTTTTTTGGGTGTAATTTCCATTTAACTTTTTGGCTTTTTTTTCCAAAAATATGGCGTCATTTCCTGGCATTCTGGTGAATTTTCTTTTTTATTTTTTGGCGTTTTTGCCAAAAATATTAAGCCGCAATTATTTTGGTCTTTTTTCCAAAACATTTTTTGGCGTAATTTAAGGGAGCCCTCTGATCAGTTCTGACCGAGTAGAGCATTTTGGAGAGTGGTACTTAGAGATAGCCATTATAGGGAAGATGAATCTCAATATTCTGGCTTATGGATTTTAATCTGTTTTAATACCTGCGATAATACAAACATTTTATGGAAAGAAAGAGATTATGGTAGACTGTTAAACAATAATTTTAAATTTCATTGAGAAATTTACCAAAATTGGGGCATTTATAAAATCCTATCGAATATGTCCTTATACAAATCTCTGACTATGAATTTGTCAAAGGTTTAGTCGTAAAAAAGTAACAAACCAGACAGAGTTACTTGCGCATTTAAAATTTTAGCTGCGTTTATAATTAAACTGTTTCCTCAAGAGTTGGGCACGTAGTTCATCATTGGCATTTATGCAGAAGGTGTCGGTCGGCGCGCTTGTAGAAGTGACAAAAGCGGGCCAAGAATCGTTTTTTGTTAAACATTATTTAAATTGGGATGGACGGCAGCGCTGCAACAAGTCCTGTAAGAGAAAATCGACCGCAAGGTTATTATCAATCCTCTATTACCTCATGTAAGCTGATCCAGGTAAATGTGACACAAGGAATTGATGCAACAGTTTATTGGAGACAATTTCAAATTGATTGCACTGCAGATACCATTCTCGCACATTGTAGTCACACATCATCTGCTGACATTGTCTGCGTTTATTTATCCAGCATCAGGATATAAAAGTGCATTTCATGGTAAAAGCATAGAAGGATAATAAACTCCAACAAATATCAGCCAATATTCAACAAAATCTATGTTACTGCAGGAAAGGATGTACCTACCTACCACCCATATGTATGACCAGAGACCCACCTCTGGTCTCATAATAGCGTAGACGGGATAATGAAATCATCTCCAATGGGGATGCGAGCCAGATACGAATATTCAAACATCAAGTCGGTACCATTGTCAACCCTATTTGTGCACTTCACAGAATAAATTGAATTAAAGGAACAAGTTGTGGAAAATTGTATCAATATGGTGTTGGTGTCCCGGTTTTACCCAAGGATCAAAAACGGGGCACAAGCTACTCAGAGAATGTGGCAAATAAAGGACGCACTTCAGACTTGACAAAATTTCATTTGGTGTGTTGTCCTGTATTTCAGCTTTTTCACCAATTTCTTCCTTTATGCATACCCCTATGGTTGATTGTGATCATTGTAAGCCATTATGAGTGCAATTTAAAAGGGAACACCTCTTCTAACGCTGTGTAGGTGTTTCAATAGCACCATGCGGTGCATCGCTCAGAACATCAATGAACTAAGCACTAAAGTACGAATGTGCAAACTATAAAATTGGATTAAACATCCTTGTAAACCAGAAATGAGACCGGACAAAATGTAGTAGTTGGATAGAGGTTGGTGGTGCTTCAGGACTTATCGATAGTTTCTTGCTGTCAGATTAACATTAAATGAGAATGCTGAAAAGACTCTCCAGTTAGACGGTCCTTAGTACAACCTTCAGTTGCGTGCACTCCAATTCGGTTGAAGTCGCTTTCTATACTTGTGCGCTTACTCACCACTCACGACTTGGTCTCCTTTTACTGCGAGGATTAGACTGGAAGACTCTGCGAGATGGAGCTTTTAGCCATACGTTCTACATGTCGAAGCCATCTTACACGACTGATGAGAAGTATTTTGACTAAGTCGAAGTCAGAGCCTGCCTCCATTTTTTTTTTTCATCTACTTTTGAAAGAAAACCAGTATCAGCTCCGTTAAGCAAAATTGGCATGATAAAAGGTCTTATAAAGAATTTCCTTAGTTGTACGGAGGAGCTGTAAGACTCAGCTCAAAGAAAAAGTGTAGCTCTTGCCTTGATTTCAAATGTGATGTCATTTTAAGCGTTAAAAGCGGAGCCGAAGTATACGAAGTCTCTTACTAGCGTACGATTGTGACGTTCTGGTCAATTTGTCAATGTTGGATGTCCCTTCTTGTTGACAGCATATACCTGGTTTTGCCCGCGTAACTATTTTTCGCCTTCTGTCTCAATACTTGCCAACTTTTTGACAGCTGTATGATGTCAGTATCATCAGCGAACGAAAGTAATTGAAGAGGGTTTTCAAGTATGTTGTTTAAGAAGTCGCATGGCGACGCGTCATCAAAGTAAGCTCATTACCGATCTGGATGCAGCAGCGAGTTTCCATTCATCTGGCATGCATTCAATATTTATATGACCAAATTCAAGAAATGAGTTACTCTCTGCCTCTCTTCTACTATAATGTTCCCTCGTTATCTTACGGGATTTGTTGCTTTCTCTACACCTTCTGGTAAGACTTCTGTTCATTGTTCCTGGAGTAGCATCTCACAATTTTCCATCGATCTTTCATTTTCTGCCATAGGAGGTGATGATGTTCCTTTCGTCTCTTTCGCTCGTAGAGTTCGCGAGCAGCTCTAGTCCGCTTTCGTAGAGCTGCTTTACTTCTCTTGTTACATTGTTCATCAAACCAGGCTTTTCGTTGGTGGTGATCCAGTAAAACAGTCGCGGAATTACTGATGGCTTTGTGGCAACGTGGTGAACGGTCTTCTGGATTTATAGAGTCATTGCAAAGCAGCTTTTCGACCTGTTCGACAAACATTCTCTAGAGATGGGCAGTTAAAATTGTGTTTTCCGGTAGTTGAACCAGTGACCCAGCATTCTAGACAAGTCACTTAGCCAATTCTCTAAGTTCCTCTTAAATTTGCTTTGCTACCGCCCAGCTTGGCAGGGGTTTTAGCATAGTGTTGAGGGTTGTTTTGGGTACATTATAAGGATCATTGTTCCTTGCTGTGACCATGGTGTTACCATGAAATTAAACTTAAAATTGGTTAAGGATAAGTAAACACGACTCCCACAAGAGGCTTCAACGTCGTGCTGTATGCTCCTTGGGACATTCAAATTACCAATTTCGCAGTATATGCACGAATCGATTCCGTCGTCGCCTCCGTGTGTTCTGAAAAATAAATAAGAGTCACCAACTCAAAGTTGCCCGATGCACACTGCCCCCTGGCATTTGATTATTTGTTGAACATTATAGTTTTTTTTTCCCTAATCTATGTGTGTAGGTGTGTTTGACTGTCTGAAATGTTTGCATTTGCCCGGGTGTCGGAAAAAAAAAATTCCTTCGTGGTTGTCAATTTGATTATTCTGGTACTCAAGTTGATTCTATTGACACATATGCTTCAAGGATATTGAGGATGGTTTTCTATTTAAATCGAATTTGTTCAGTAGACGCAAAAAGCAATAGCTGCGTGGGAATGTTTGAATTTAACGAAAGTTCTATACCACCATGCCGTACTACAGGAAGCTGCTATACAATGGATCTTTGTCCTTCTTTCCTATGGGAACAAAGCAAACCTTGTAGATACCTTAATTTGGAAAGGAGCATTTATAGGAAGAGGATTATCAAGGTCAGCAGAGTAGAAAAAAAGGAATTCATACTTATTACGTGTTTGTCAGAATGGAATAAGACCTCTGACAAGCTTAAAAATGTCTACAATTTGCTGCTTTAACCTCTGATTCGTAAAGCTAGCTTATCCGAGTTTAAAGCCGCATCGACAACCATCAACACTTTGCCAAATGTCCACTTCACTAAAAATTAAATCTTCATATCCCTCTGGATACCTTCTACCTACATAACTCAGTCGCCTCCGAAGTTGGATGCATATCTGTCTAACCAGGTCGATGTTGTTGTACAGCTCGTAATATTCTTGATTGAATGTTCACCGCCATGATGTCGTTTGATTTACGATGGAGCATCTGAGGTGTCCCGTCGCATCAACGTGTTGAATTTATGGGCGAATACGATTTGAATGAAAATGATGACTTTTATAGAAATTTAATCAGATGCTTGACAACAAAATTACGATGGTTTGGTTTTGTACGAATGGCACAAGCTCCGATTGGCGGCAACCTATAGCCAATGTCGTAACTGTCTCACATATATTGACGGGTACTGTAACTCTTGTCTGGCCAATTCCGGCACGATGATTGACCACAAAAGAAATAGGAACACCATAATGAGCTCTATCGGCAGGCTGAGTCTCTGAAGTCTAGCATGAGCCTCTCAGAAGTACAGCAGATGAAATCACGGGATTGAAACAACGGTGGTGTCCATATAGTCAAGATGGGGGCTACCTTACGTGAGCTACTGCCATATTTGGAGCTCAGGTCGGTGGGGGGTTTTTTTTTTTGTATTTCCGGCGCCTTTAAGGCGCTATTTTGGGAAAATTTGGCAAACTTTTGGAGCCTTTTTCGGAGCGATTTGGATTTTTTTTTTCGAAATTTTTGAGGCCTTTTAGTGGCGTTTTTGTTGGACTTTTGTGAGGCATAATTTTTGGTGCGGGTTTAAGGCGTTTTTTGTAACGTTCTTAAAACATTTTTTTAAGCGTTTTTTGTGAATTTTTTTGGTGCGTTTTTGAGCCCGTTTTCGGTACGATATTTTTGTTTGATTCTTCAATAGTTTTTGGTGGGTGTGAGGCGTTTTTTGTAACGTTCTTAAAACATTTCTCGTGCGTTTTTTTGTGAATTTTTTGGCGCGTTTTCGGCACGATTCCGATTCCTCATTCCGTCTACGTATGGAAGTAATCACCCCTATTGTGGAATCCGCCGGGGGGAATTATTCACGGAAAAGAATATTTTGGTATCGTCAAAATCGCAAAGTGAACAGTTCCCCGTGTAGGTAATGTGTAGGAGTTTCACTGTATCGCTAAAAACGTTCAAATCGAATTTTTCCCGAACGGGAAACTGTTCACTTTGCGATTTTGACGATACCAAAATATTCTTTTCCGTGAATAATTCCCCCCGGCGGATTCCACGATAGGGGTGAGTATTTATTTCACAGCCGTATTGCTTCTCTTTGGCAATGGAAAAAGGAGAAATGGCAAGAATGGCAACAATTTTTTCTGTTTTTTTGTTATGGAGAAGCATTAACGTAAGGCCTGACGTGATAACTTTTCGAACTCCGGTATGAAGTATCTACATGTAACATAAGAAATCACGTAAATCGGATAATTGGTTCATGAATTAAGCAGAAACAAAAAACAGACAGTATGGATATAGATATCCATATCCTTTGAATTATTTATACCCCCATCTAGACAGTCATAAATTTATAAAATTATCTTTGACATCTCTGATAACCCTTTGAGTGCTAGATATGTATATTTCCTCATAGCTCATATCGAATCCATATCTATTAATTGTCATGTGGATATTTTTTTGATAAGCTATTAAAAAATTTCTATTTGTTTTTTGAATTCCTCTAGATAAAGTGTTTAGGGGATTATTTTAGTGACCAACTCTTACTACTAAGCAATGTCCGTAGTCTTTTATAGATTTAGTTTAGACTTTAGGGGATATTCAGTTCTAGACTAGACTAGTTCGTATCGTTTCACTTTATTCAATCGAGTCAAAAGCCCTATTCCAGGTAAGACCAATATTGTGAATCTTTGTATTCCAAAAGCGACAGAAACGTTTTATGATTTCGGAACGTTGTTCTAGGAGCAATTTGACGTTAGAGGCGTTGGAAGGACAAAACTGGATGGGATCAAAATACTCCTTTGACTGTAAGAAAATCCTTCCCTGTAAGTTTTGGAGAATTACAAAAACCTCGATGGACAAGATCTTCGGCCGCTAGTTATCGGTTTTTACCATTTCTAACAATGTAACGGAAGCTGGAAGCTGTATCAGAAAGCTGGTGGGCTTTCTCACAGGTCATTTTGGCTTGAGATATCATCTAAACAACATCAATTTGTGACCGGGGACAGAATGTAGGTTCTGTTTTAAGGATGATTGTCCGACACTTCATTGGTTAAGAAAACTTGTCCTTAAAAAGGAGATACGTTTACCAGCGTAGCTAAAGATTTCCGCTTCTAAGGATTAATTGGCTTTAACTAGGGAGGGGGCGCAGTAGCGCAGTGGTTAGTGTGCTGGACTACTGTGCGAGGGATTCCAGGTTCGATCCCTGGAAAAACACAAATTACATCTCAAGGTTTTTTCTACTGCGCCACCTCTCGCGAACGTCTGACAAACATCCAAGAGTATGACTGACTGTCCTCAATTCAGCCGTTCGGACTCGGCATATAATTGTAGGTCCCTTCCATTCGTTCTAAAAATAGAAACTCACACAAAACGAATGGTTGCGAGAAGCTAGGCCTTGGGTGTCTACCGCCTGTTGCGCCGCCTATTTTTTTTTTGTTTACTAGGAAGGTCATCCGTCTAAGATTAACTCTATCCCTCTTCGATACAATAGATCTTCGTCGCAGTGTCGGCCAATGGGGCAGAGAACTTAAAAAAATCAACGGTTACGAAGCCGCTTATATGGACTTGATGCTACTGCGCAGCCTTGGCGAAGAACATTTCGAATGGGGAGATCTCGGAATAACAAGACAAAAATATCCAATATCCGGCTTCGGTGGTTAGGTCCCCAAAGCGGATTTCGTACCAGACGCCCCCTAGGTGGGATGAAATTGTAAGATCAAGTCCGAAATCTGTCCTGAACGAGGATAGGGAATACTTTTTTTTATTTTTTTAATAAAAGGGGATTCCAAATCCTAATGGAGCATTCAGACGACTCTCGGTCCATTGTATTACCAAGCAGAAAACCTTTTTTTGGTGCAGTGGTGGAGAAACTCTGGGCTCGAAGCAGCGACGCTCAGGTCACAAGCAATGACTCTAACCACTACACCATGGCCACCGCCTAAGGATTGCACTTGATGAGTTGTAGTCTTTGGCGTTAGACCGAGGGTTGTGGAAGCTCGACATTGTAATGGATAAGCGAGATAATATTATATTCCTTCCGCGAATTTAAAATAAATACACCTGCTTCCGTAATTTTTTTATACTTTTTATTATTCTTTCTTGTCAGAATTTTTTTCATCATTTTTTTCCCTTATAGTATATGCATGTATATAATAATAATTCAGTTTTTTTTTCGTATAGTTACGAGTATTATTTTTTTCCTCATGTTCTCTTAGCTTATTGTTTAATTTCATTAATTTTGTATCGTTATTTTCTTTATACGTTTAAACTATTACTCACTTTTTAGCTTGCTTGGTTTTTTTTTTGTTTTATAATTCTTGAAATAATTAGATTTCTTAATTTTAAATGTATTTTTCCATTTATTTTATTAAAGTTTTTTTTTCTCGTTACATAAAACGATTTATTTCTTGTTTTTTTTTTTTTATTTAACTTTCATTCTTTTTCTCGTGTGTGTATGTTGTGTTGTGTATATATACTATATATATATTTTATGTATGTATATAATTTAAAATTAAACAAAAAATAAGAAAATTATAATAAAAATCAAGGAGAGATATTGTGAGAGACATGTACATATTTTCTGAATTGTAAAAATATTTTGTATTTATCATTTAGTGTTGTAATTTGTTTCCTTTCGTTTTATGTGTTCTTTTTTTTGTTAAGAAGGTGAAGGAGGGATGCATGTTTTGTTTTCTTTAATAAGGAAACAAACACAATTGAGGCTAAAATAAAATTCATACATTCATTACTATAATCAAATTTACATACAATCAGATGTATGTAGTAAAAATTCAACAACGCAAAGGACCTTCTAGTTTAGTAAGTATAAATAAAAAACAATGTTGCTTTTGATGTTTAGTTCTATTTGAATTCTTACTACATAATCACATTTATTTTTTTTTTGTGAATATTATTTTATTTGCCTTTAGAGTGAGAAAGGTCATTCATGTTGGTATTTTTTTTAACATAATAAATTAAATTGTCGTTTTGTAGGTAAAATGACATACATCGCCAGAGAGATTGTGGCGAAATTGGGAATGTACATCTCTTTTGTCTATTTGTTTCTTCTATTCTTGGAAATAATTTTTTAAATCTCTATATTTAGACCTAATTAATATTATACTTAAATATTAGATTCTTTTTTCCATTTATATATAAATGTACTTTTTCTCATCTTCTCTTCTTTTTTTATTAATCATAATGTAATATTTGAAAAAGTTTTCTCTGCTAATAATCCGTATTGTTTTTATTTTTTATTTCAATTGGGATTTTTTTTTAAATGTTTTTCTTTTTTATATTTTCACTTAAGGTTTGCCATTTTCTTATATTAAATCAAAATTGTTGTTTTTATATATATTTACAATTTTCTCCTAAGTCTACAAATGAAACAAATTTACCAGGAAATTTCTAATAATAAAATAGGAAAAGTAATAACAATTTAAATTTAATTAAAAAATTTTGGTATGCATCATACCACCTGTGGGGGATTTTTTTTAGAGAATTTTTATATTTGTATATGTATTTTTTTTTTGTATAAAGAGAGATAAAACTATGGAAGAGAAGAAAGAATAAAAAAAAGATGTAAGAAGTAAGACTATATGATATTTTGTTGTATTTTTTTTTGTTTACTTATAATGTTTCGCTTATTTATGTCTATTGCAAACTATAATATGTTCCTGTTTAAGTTGAGTAAATATATTTAATTAACAATAAATCTGTTTGCGAGCTAATAACAAAAAAGTTTGAGATAAAAAAAGAAGAAAACTGATCAAAACTCTGAGTACGCAAACAGACGAAAAATTATTTTTAAATTATATGAAGATGAACTGTAAAAAGAAAATACGGTGTGATGAAAAATGAAACGAATTATTTGGGAATATTTGAGAAATAGAGGTGTGGCAGTGTTGTTTTATAGAATGGCTTAATATGCTAGATACAATCGTATACAAAATGTAGGAAATGGGAAAATGTCTAAAACCTACCTAGCTAAGTTGTAGTTTTTTTTTTTTTTTTTTGGGTGGGAGACATAAGGTTCTATATATCGAATGGGGAAGCATTATTGGTACATTAAGTGTTGTGGAGCCGTATACTGATAATGATTTTTCTGTATCTGGTATTGTAAGATTAGAAGGGACTGCTAATCCCATTCGTCCAACAGTGTGATTCATTTTGTTTTTGGTCACGGAAATGACCGTTAAAAGGTGATAGTGCGTTTTCATGAGTCTCTTAATATAGCTAAGATTGCACGTGACACGAATCGTGTCATTCCGTGACATGCTGATGTCACTATGACGTCCGACTTTATCTTAATGTGGTCATTATGTGTGATCGCCTGGTAAGCAACGGTCACTCACCTCTGTCATTTAGTTCTGCCACAGCAAGAGAAGATGAATGGGTTCCACTGAACGACACATCAAATGAATGTCAAACTCTGTAAACAAAATTAAATCTATTTATTTGAACTACAGTTCTAACCATTTGTGGTAGATATTAATATTTTTACACAGATTTTGACATTAATTTAACGGGCCGCTAGTCATCTGGGGGACGATTGACATTGAACGTAGATAAGGAGACGCATAAGAGCGCACGCGATTGACAGATATTGACACTCTGAAGGGATCAGTTGATTTTTGTTACGTCAGTATGTCAAGGATTGACAAGTTCAGTGTAATCGTAGCTTATGAGCACCTCATCTCACCTCCATGTTGGTGATAGCCGAGTGCGTAGTATCGTGTAGGAGGTGGGGTAAAAAACTTAAGGAAACTAAACTGGAATTTCCTTCAATTG
The DNA here is from genome assembly GCA_955612985.1 of Cheilosia scutellata. Lineage (NCBI taxonomy): Eukaryota > Metazoa > Arthropoda > Insecta > Diptera > Syrphidae > Cheilosia > Cheilosia scutellata. The sequence continues at coordinate 8,385,092 of OY015315.1, read as the reverse complement.
TCAAATTGCAAAATTATCTGATGCATATAAATATTAGGAGGGCTTCAGCTTAACATCTAAAACTAAAACACTCTATAGAGCGCATAACTTCAGCCATACTGCGAGGGGGAAAAAGGTTAATTTACCGCCAAGCCTTCGATCGCAAGCACACAAACTATTTTGCACAGCGAAACGTATTGGAGACTGGTAGAGTTACTGAATGGCACTTGCATCCTAGAACGGAGAAATAAGGAAAGCGAAGCGAGAAGGCTTTAGTAAGTTCTGTGAGACAATTGTGGATGACAGTTTCATTGAAAATTAGGAACAAATAATATGTTTTATATTTTTCTGGAAGGCATCCGACCGTCGATATAAGGAGCAGAAATAATATAATAAGCCCTCGGAAATACGACTGAAAAATAGCGACAGAAATCTGCTCCGTCTGAAAGGACAATTGGTTCTTTTCAGATTTTCAAGTTCTTTTAGACATTTTAAGGAAGCTGTCGCTTCTTTTGCCATCATTCTGCCGTGCCTAGAAGCTGTACGATTATCTGCCTAGAAAAGCTCTCAAGATTTCCTTTTAGATTGCCTGGTCAAGAATTTAGACTCTCGCCTGCTCTCTAATTATTCATTGAATGCGACAAAGCAGATTTGGCTGGATCTGAAAGATCAACATTTTGACGTGTCTCTTCAGACTGCATTAGGTGTTATCAATGAACACTGGCTTATAAACAAGCATGCAACAAGACTTGGCGTATACACGTAACGATCTGAACGATTTGAAAAATACCTTAGAAGCTGAAACAATACTGAGGAATGATCTTAATTCGGTGAACTGGTGATGCATTTAGAGATCCTTGACTAGAATGCTGATAATAGTTAAAATGTACGACAAATGATGGTCAACGTTTTCGAGAGAGTAACACTCAGTAATGCTCAGTTCTTGGATCTCTATCATGAGCATGACGCACCTATTCGCAATATCGCAATCTAAGCACTATTTAAGCCATCATCAGATGCTTCTTTAACTCCAATGTCAACTGCTGTTAAGACTGCGAATATGCCACATTCCGATGTGATGATTGTTGTCCTTATTTCGTGTTAATGATTCGTCAATAGAAGGATCTGTCAAAGGGCACCTGATGGCTATAGCATAAGACAATATCAGTAGAACGTGTAACGAAGACGAGGACAAAGGAGCATATAATTTACGACTGCAGTTGCTTAGCCAGAACATGTCAACATTAAACTAGGCAATCATGGCAGATCATCACAATCGGCCCACTTGTAGCTACTGTCTTCCACCGTCCATTGTCTAAAATCTGGTTACTTTTTCGCACGTCCATTGAATAATGTTTCATAATTCTCTACTGACGCGTCGTAGACAGAAAGAATACAGAGGAATACCTCCTCAAATCTTATGGCTTTCATAGCTCCCACCGTCTTTTTGAACGAGTAAGATTGATTTTCATTCCAAATTCGAGTAGACGCAGTCACGAAGCGCGAACGATGTCAATCCAATCAGCCGGACATTCTATGTACTGAAAACCCTGCTAGTACATAACCATCTGCGTGATATAATGAAAGTAGCAACCCTCTCCAAGTCACAGCACTCATTCCTCTCAATAAGATCAACAGCTGATTTTCACGAAGCAATGCAAACAACAAAAGGATACACCTTGGCCACCTTTCTAGAAAAGGGGCTTTCAACAACGTCCACACTGAAGAAGGTTGTATTTTCCGAGTGCCCAATAATCTCAAAATCCTACAGGCGTCCGGTTTTTTTTAAGGCGGAAATACTTTGAACTTTACACGAAGATTGACAACCTCGCTTGATCAGTTTAAGGTTATCCTGCATAAGTTCACATTCTGCTCGGGCAAGTCAAGGTAAAAATCTCCTCAGGCTGATGAAATTTCGTATCGAAAAGGATGTGATAAAACTACAGAGACACAACCTACCTTCTAAGCAAAGCTCGGAAAGATTTTGACAGAATAACCGCAAGTCACGGGCTTATAGGGGACCTTCAGCCCTTCAGACTTGGTATCTATAAACATTTTGCCTATAAACATTTTGAATTCCAGACGTTTAATCAAGACTCGCCTGTTCGATCTATCTCACCATTTTATTTGAATATATAATACACAGAATACACATCTTTAATCTTTGTCCGATCTTCTTGATAATTCAACCCTTAGAAACACTGCAGCCTCCACTACACACCTGCCTTGCCGGCGGTACCATATACATATTATAAGCTAAATAAATTACATACCTTGCTTCAACCACTACACACCGTCAAGTAAATAAAAAATTCAAACTTACGAAGAAAAAAATGTACAGCTGTGAAGTGATCTTCATGGCGGATATTATGTGTTGTCTGTTATTAATTATTATCCTTCTATCTGTGGAGGACACTTCATGCGTGTTTCCCATCATAACGCTCCACATTTCCTTTTCTTTTATTTTTTTTTTTATTCAATTTTATATTTCTCATTGTTTATGTGATTATAATTCTCTCTACAATAAATTCGGTTTAGGTGTGAGTGTGTCTGTATTGGTGTGTATGGGTGTGTGTTTGTAGTTAGGGAATAAGATAGTATACTCTGTAAAATGGGAACAAATAAAAAAAGGCAGCATTTAAAAAAAACAACAAAAAAAATAATGAAATAAATAATAATTTTAGTAAATTTGTTTAATATCTCCTTTAATGTTTATTTTTCTTTAATTGTAATTTAAGCTAAATAACTGTTTGTTTTTCAAATAAACGAAAAGCTATAAAAATAATTATTATAAACGATTTTTTTAATTAAATTAGGAAATTACAAAAAAAAAAAACGAACTTTAGATTCTCGATTAAAATTCATATACGTTTTTTTTGTATAAAAAAAAAAAAATAAAAATAAAAAATTAAATTAAATATTTATAACATAAAATCAATAAAAAAAATATATATATTTTTTTAGTGTATTTTTTTTAAGGATATAGGAAATTATCATAATTTTTTTAGGAAATAAAAAATTAAGACGATTTTGTTTTTAAGTTATCTAAATCTACATAGGCATTCGAATGCTTATATGACGTTGTTTTTTTTTTTTACAATAAACGAATCAATTTCCTTTCGTTATATAAATTAAAAAAAAATGTTCTTTTTGTTCTACAATAAGGTGTGAAAGTTTAAACAATAAGGAACACGTGATTTATAAACAATTTCGTTGCTTATGAGTGTAAAATTTCGTCTTTATCAAACCAAAGTCTAGTGGCCATGACGAGGAGGTGTAAATTCCATGAATGAGATGACATTGCTAAGGCTAAGGCCATGTTGTAGTCTCTTGAGGTGTACACTGTGTTGGCTGTGATTTATTATTTTCCAAGAAATCGAAACACTGAGTTCAGTTGTTGAGTTTAGACAACACATAAAACAACACAATAAAAGATTGCCTTAAAAGAGGGGACATCGCAGCTCAGCTACGGATAGTTTCATAACTAACCAACTCATTTAAGAGACAACTCATCCATGGACATTTTATACAAATTTTGAATACTGTAGAGGGATGGGTTTTTAGGAAAAATCTCGTGTCATAATCGTACGTGATGATGACCGAATATGACATACTTTAGTTTAAAGCCTTTACCGCGGGCGAAGCGAGCTACTCATCCCGAAAATGAATGTGAATGAAACGTCTGATAAAAGAGTTGACCAGAAGTTCAGTTGTCTGATAGACGAGTTGTATGGGAAAGTGATGGCCATTGATGAATTGCATGAATGTGATCTCTACGTGGCCCCACTAAAATAACTTTTAACGAAGAATTAGCTTCTGCTTGCGTTCGAATATTATAGTCCTGCTTAAGTGTCAACAAGTCAATGCGGTATCAAATACTTTTTTTTTTTTTTTGACTTAGTAGAGCAAGGTTGGATCCTATGCTCACAAGATGGTGCCTTGTGCCTATTGTGTAAGAAATAGTACATCATAACACCACTGATATGTGTCAGAGTGACTGAAAGGATCACTGAATTCCATTCAGAACTGTACACCAAATTGGGACCAACCAAGTCCAATTTCAATTGGTAATACACTAGATTTCATGGTCAAGCACTTTAGATCAAAGAAGAATCAAAGGACCATTGGATACCGTTCATGATGTCAACACAATCAAAACTTAGATGCCGTACTAGTTAATGTCCGAGCTAGATTTCCTGGTCAAGGGAGAGAAGAGATCTGTGGATTTCACTATTGTAGTCAAAGATCTGACACACGTGCTGTTGAACACGTGATTATCACCTTATTTTAGCTCACATCTTCCTTGATTGTGCAACTATAATACCACCCACCGTCGGATCGAAACAACAAATCCTTGTGGCAGACAGTAACAAATTGCGAAAAACTTTTCAAGACTCGTACATATGCGTATAACGAATAGCACATAGCATGGAGTCAGTTCGATTAACACATGGAAAAGAAAGAAGACAAGGTTTTGGGCAAGACCAACGCAACCAAATCAATGCACGAAGACGGGGCTCTGAAATCTGATCACAAGAACCTGGCTAAATTTGTTCAATATCTCTCTCTCTCTTTCCGGAAGATATTTAGAGGTCTTGATTTCGTACATTATCGTAATTTTACTAGGGTAGTAGTAACTAGGGATGGGAAAAACCGGCCGGTTTTAAAACTGCCATCGCTAGTAGTAACGACTACCAACAGGCGAACAAACCCAAAGAAAAACATGTTACATTCGTAAGTCAAATAGCGTTATAACACACAACTGTAGAGTGACGCACGCTTTTTGAGCAAATGATAAGTGCAGGGGCCAAGCAAACTGAATCGTGTCACGAGTCAAGTAACACCAAGATTTGGAAGAAGCGATTCGATTCAATTGAAGATTTACGACTACAACTACAGTTGTGTCTTGGTTGTAATTCAAAATTCGGTATTGTCATACACAACTTGATAAAAAAGTTATCTGTCACAGCGAAGATGGCGGTGGTTGACTATGAGTTGTTAGTTAGTTTGGTTGTGTGAAAGTTGAGTTGAACAATAGGAGCATAAGTTTACTAGAAAAACCTCCCTCTAATTTTTTTTCTAATCAACAATATATCAGACTTTAAGGCTGGTCATCGAAGGTTACTCAATAATGTCATTCTCAAAAATGTTTAGAGTTCCTTCGCGTATTATGATTGAGCATTCCAAATCACCGGCATCGAAGATATGTACATTTCGACTTTCGAAGATGAAATCATGACGTGTTGGCCTGTAGATCAGTTGTCTGAGTCTGAGATGGTTGCGTATGGATTGTACGTAGGTGAACTATACATTATTCGTTTGGTTGTGATTCAGTTGTACCCAGTACAAAATATGGTGTCCGAAACTGTTCCTATAATTTTTGCTTCATAAGGACACTTTAGAGTTGACGGAAATTACGGATGCAACACCAACACCATTCTATTCAAGTTGATGGCCACAATAGTAATGCGTCGGTCGGCTTGCGGCTCTAGATTTCGTTGTAGAAAATGTCTGCAGTGTATCAAAAAAAAAAAAAAAAACAAAGAACTATGCCCCTCGTACTACGGTTATCAGTTTAAAATATCCTTGACTTTGAACAGAAATATTATTCCATTGTTTGGCTCGTTTCATATAATGTAGATGGGAAGATATACTTTCTACTTCCAATTTATATTCGCCGCATTAAATATCGTGTAAACAAACAAAAGAGAACTAAAAAGGACTAATACTGAGTACAAGTGTTTAAGCTGTCATTATTACAAATATGTTTTCTTATGTTTCAATAGGTAGGTAGGAAAAGTAAAAACAAAAAAAAATAATAATAGTTTACTGTAACCTATTAAGTATTTAATGCGCTTTTTAAATTTACATAAATAATTATACTGTACTGATACTGAGTGAATGCATATTTGTCTTTTGTGTTCTTACTGTTAAAATAAACAAATAAAATAAATTAAACCCCAAAAAGTAAAAAAAAATTTAAAAATAAAAACTAAATATTGAAATTGATTCGTCCAGTGTTAGTTAATGCTTTTTGTTTCATTTTTTTTTATTCGATAAATCTAATGTATAATTTATTTTCTTTTGTGTCGGTTCTTTTTACAATTGATTTTGTTTAATTCTTCATGTGTGTTTTTTTTAAGTAAATTTACTTTAATAAACATCTTTTGCGACATAATACAGTATGTGTTTTGTTTAACTTACATTTTAAATTTTTTTTTTCATATAATACAAAGTTTAGTGTTTTTTTTTGTTGTTGTTGTTCAGTTTATAACTAAATAAAATTACAAAGAACACTATAAATACGGCTTGGAGTGGCGATTTTAATAATGTGTACGAGCGGAGAGAGAGAGATGATCACTTTTCTGTTGAGTGCGGATTTTAAGCAGGATGCATTTTTACGGAATGTTTGTTCGGAAAATTTGAGAAGCTCTGCCAAGTATGTGCCAATCACCCCTATCGTGGAATCCGCCGGGGGGAATTATTAACGGAAAAGAATATTTTGGTATCGTCAAAATCGCAAAGTGAACAGTTTCCCGTTCGGGAAAATTTGGATTTGAACGTTTTTTAACGATACAGTGAAACTTATTCACATTACCCGCACTGGGAACTGTTCACTTAGCGATTTTGACGATACCAAAATATTCTTTTCCGTGAATAATTCCCCCCGGCGGATTCCACGATAGGGGTGAATATTCTATATAAGAATGAGAAATGAGTGGCTACTTCCTCGAATGCTGATTAAATCTCGAAAATAAAAATATCTAATCCTCGAGGCCTGTTAATAACCCTTCACATGTTAACTGACTTTCCTAAAACGAAAATATTTATCGGATATAAAGACACCAAGTGACAAGGAACAGAAACTGAAACGGAACAGAAAGCTTTTTCATCCTGTACTAAATTCTGGTTCTGTTTACGTTGTTCGTTCATGTACACAAAACTCAAACAGAACCAGAAAAACATGGTTGCCGTCTATTCTGTGGAAAGAAAAAGACCTCCCTCTCACGATCTGTCGCTGGCAGCAACAGAAACAATCAATATAGACTTGTTTACTTCCTGTTGTCAAACAGCAATTTTGTGTCGCGAAAATAAAAATATTCTGTTCCTAATCCTGTTTCTGTTGCAAATGTATGGGATTCTGTTTCTGTTCTTTGTCACTTGGTGCCAAGCGCAGGTCCGCCCGGATCCTTACCCCATTAAAAGTCAAAAGAATCTAATACTTTGAATGCGAGCAAATGCCAATGTCATGGGTCAGTCTTAAACTGTTGGGGAATCACTATAGTGATGTTTGGTATCCACTTTTGTGATAGTCAAATACGACAGTCATAAGTCTGTCTTAAACTCGAGTGAAATGAAATGCGACAGTCAGGTCGTTCTTCTTCTACAAAATATGATCGTAAAATGGCTAGAAACGATTGTTAAGAAACAGCATACGCAGTGAATGAAGGACTTCCTTCTACAGCATACGTTATACTCTGGTACTGCAAATCACGTTACAAAATGCCACCCCAGATCAATCCACATATCGGTGTAATTGTTATCTAATCATTTATGCTGACTAAAAGATCAATTGATCTTAAAAGTGCACAAACAAAGTAAAATTAAATCGTCTGACATTGATCTTCGTACAAGTCGAAGGGTGGCTTGCAAAATCTGAAAGATCAGGGGATCCACAGAGCATACAGCCTGGAATGAGGGCGAGCGAAACAAATTAGTACTCTTGTCGATTTTGAATGGATATTATGGTTCGATCGTTTACAAAAACTAAATGATCAATTGATCTGAGAAACATTTTTAAAATGAAACGAAAAAAAGGCGACTCTAGTATAATTTACAGAAGGTCTATAGATTGATCAATAGAATTCGATGGTCAACAAAAATTAAATACATATACAGTGAGCGTGAAAAGTAAGTGAACACCAATGCAGTTTTCATTTGTCTTTGGAGTTTGGAAACTATTGTCAAAACACACAACTTCTTTAAGTTAAATTTCTCTATTACTCGAAGTTTTAGCCTCCATAACTAGAAGTTTCTATAACTCGAAACTATTTATTTTCATTAATTTTGAGAGTTCGACTTATTGAAGTTCGTTCCACTGTTTAAACCATTAAATTACATTAAATTATATATTATATAAAATATGTAATTCAAGGCTCGATATTTTATGAAAATTTAAAGATCAGTTTTTCGAAAATGTTCTTAGATGAAATGCTTGCAAGAACACATTGACTATAATGTAATGACTAATGATAAAAAGTTTACTTAAATTTAAGACTGATTGCGCGATCAAGGTCAATCTAATTAAAAGTCTGTTTCGTTAAATATCTGAAACCATGAGGCGTTGGAAACTTTTATGTGAACTATAAGATCAATTGGCTGTGATCGAGGGTGCTGGGGATGCTAATTCTCCTCTGCATCATTTTACATAGGTAGCTTTATGCAAGCAATAATATCAAACGAATAAAATGTCGTTCGCTGGAGTGATCAACGCGAGAAAGTTGGCTTAGGTGCTAGGCTCTTCTACATGTTCTCCAACATTTAGCACAAATTTATGTAAACTTAAGAGATCAACTGACCAGTAACGATCGTTTCTTTAGTGATAGATCGTTTGCTTTAGTGATAGAAATATTGTTTCCCTTTCCGATTTTATGCCACTTAGGGCCGTTTGTTGATACGACTCATAACGATTTAAATTACACATGAACTCTTATGTGATAGTTTATGCCATGCAAAAAGTACCCCATACGAATTTAAGTAGAACTTAAATCGTTATGAGTCGTACCAGCACGGACCTTAAACTATAGCGAGTTTATATGTGAAGCAAATGATCAACACTATAAAAAAAAGCAATTAAATTCATTCATCCGATCGCTCCACTCTTTAATAAACTGACGATTATAAATTCATAGTTTGTTTCAATAATGATTTGCGCACTCGCAATACTTTTTTCCTTTACAACTAATTGTAGATATATATAAATAAAAATAAAAAATAAAGTATTTAAGGCTTAAAAAATGTGATCATGGCTCTTTATGTTGTTTACGAATTAATACATGTTTCTTGTTTTTTTTATATATAAGAAAGAACACGAAACGAAAGTTACGAATTAAATTTGTTATTGTTCTTTCTCGGTTCGTTTTTTTTTTACTTTTCTTGTTCATTACATTTTTAGAGGAATACCATCGTTTGCTTATTTTTTTTTCTAACGTATGTTTTGTTTGCTTAAAAAGTAAATTAGTTTAACTTCGATCACGACACAACAATTTCTTTTTTTTTTTTTGTTTTAACACTTGTTTTTTTTTTGTAATATATATTTTATTTATGAATACATATATCATATATAAATGCATATGGTATATATATCGTAATTCATGTTTTGCAGTATGGTTTCATTTTTCATTGAGAATTTAAAGTTAATGTTAATTAAAATGGTTTTCTTTTTCTCATTGCAATAAAATACACTTGGTTTTTTCGATTTTTTGTTCTTATTCATTAAATTTATTTATATATAGATACCTTTTTTTTATATCAATCACTTTCTAGTTTCAGTCAAAAAACGGGTTTTCCTAGACCTTAAGTTAATTTAAAACAATTAAAAAATAAAAGTGTTTCCTTTTAAAATAAACCTCAATCGAAATAGTAGTGTTTATTTTGTGTTGTTGTTTTTTTTTTTTTAGTTTTCGTTTTGCTTTCATTTTTTATTTTCTTTCCTTATGTTGGTACGTATTATTAATCTATTTTACACAGACGCAAGGGAAACAAGTATACGTGCTTAAAACATAGGTTGATCGTGAGATGAGTTGAATTTTTTTTATATATATATTTTTTTTTCTTCGATTTCTTGCCTAGAAATTTTTTATTTTTATTTTTTTTCCACTTAATTGCAACGTTCTTACACATGTTTTAATTTTTTTGCTTCTTTTTAGTTTTTTTTTAATTAAATATATATTTATATGTGTGTATATATAAATTTTGTTCCTTAAATTAACGGCAATATTTATAATATTATTAATGATAATAAATTTTATAGTTCATAATAAAAATTTGTTCATGTCATCAAATGTTCTTAAAAAAAAAAGAAAATATATATATATATATATTTAATTTTCATGTTTTTTTTTTTTTTTCTTTATAAAATGTATGTGTTGTTATTTTTTTCGCTTGTGTGTGTGTGTGTGTTTGTTCTCTAAATTAGAATAATAAAAATCTAATTTAAAGTTCACCGTGTAGATGAGGAGGCTATGTTTAGTGTGTTAGATACGGGTGATGTTATTATGCAATCTACAGGTGATAATGGTGGTGGTGGTGGTGATATCGGCAAAGGCCTTAACACATACGACGATGATAACAACGACGCAAACGATGACGATGTCTTTCTCGCCGAAAACACTGGATCATCCTCAGACGACGACGCCGATGATAATGTTGATGTTGCTGCCGCTGCTGATGCTGATGATGATGATGATAATGATGCAGCTTTCTGTGAAATGCATCGTCGCAGACTCCACGATGATAATTTATATTGAAATAAGTTAGTTAAAGTAACTAGGACTGTTGTTGTTATAATAATAGGATTACAATTAGAAATAAAATTAATTAATGTATTAATTGTGTTAATACGATTACGATGATTGCTCGTGAATAGCAACAGTTGTAGTAATGATTTGAATTTCTGATAAATGCTCTTATATGCGGATTTGCTGTATCGCAGGGTTTTCCGAAGCGATACTGTTGTGGCGGTTCTTCGTCGTGTCATTTTGTAGAATGATAGGGATGATGCTGCACTGTTGTAGGTTAGCTCTTCGTTTTTCACCACTTCGTTAGGATGTTTGTCGTAATCATCTGTGCTCGGGTGTAGTTGAAAAAATAGAGAATTTGAGAATGGTATGAAAATTGGTAAATTTTTTATTCAAAATATAATATAGTTCATGTTTAGTGGCAAATATTAAATCAAAGTTGTGCATTTTTATTTTATTTTTTTATATAAATATATTTTGCAACATTTGCCTGAGCGAATAGTGGCACACACTTGTGATAAATTAAAAATAATAAGATATATTAATTTTTCAAGCTTACAATGATTGTATACAGTCGATCTACATACATACGAGTATATGCTCTAAAATTAATAGAAATATTAAGGGGAAATAAGGTAAATGTACTGCTAGCTAGAAATGAAAAAAATTATAAGCTTTAAGATGAACAAGGATCAGGAAAACGAATAATTTCTTCCCCCTCCCCCATATGGTGTTGTCGTCGGCCGTGATTTCAAATGAGTGCGTTAGCTGAGATGTAATATATACTTACCGAAGAGGTGTACAGCATGAGACCTTTTAGGGGGAATTTTTCTTATACAGGAGCTATCGCACATCACATCATTCATGCGATCATTTTGACTCACATTTGAGGCAACCACAAGGTTCTTTTAATACTGGATGAAATTCTGGAAAACCTTAGAGGAGCCCTAAAATGTTGAGTGTTTTTTTATTCTTAGATAAGATTCGAGTAGAGTCGACGGTTTCTGAGACTAGGTAATTGAAAAACAATACACTCAACGGGTTTTCCTTTTTTCCCTTGTCTATGGGTTTGATTTATCGGAATTGACTGGCTGAATGAGTCTCAGGAATCTAACATTAGCCACTCAGAAGGAAGACGTACAGCGGTTGAATTCATTAAATTGAATCAACGGTGTCATCAGTAGTCAAGATGACAGATACTGGTACCTTTTATGAGAAACCCTAAAATATTTGGAGGTTAGTTCAGTGAAGATTTTTCAGGACTAGTCAGGGTGCTGGGAAATTGGGGTATCGGAGAAACGCTTTATAGCTCTGATATCATTGAAGTAGGTTATTGGCACTGAAATGTCCGGCCAGCGGTCTTAATGTCAAAGATGAAGCTACCAAAGATCGTTTCTACGAGTTCCTATGACGGAAAAAACGTCAGTCTACACTTGCCTTAAGGGCTCAAGAAGTAAAGCGATAGTCTGTTAACTGAAGAAGGACATAGGCAGCTTATTAGCCGTTTTTTATTATCAGCTATGATCCATATAGATCATCGATTTACATGCACTTACAACAACAACAACATGTGATCCTGCTTTTCATCGAGATCACGAAATATGATCTGAAAATTAATTCAACTATATCTCGTTGTTGATTCGTGGCGTTGTTTATTTCATTCACTAAAGGTTGGTGTCCCTGTAAATTATAGCCACACAGTAATGTTGCCAGACCAAAATGTGAACCACAATTAACAACACAAAAAATCAATTAGCATTTTTTCAAATTCGAATAAGTTACTACTCCGACTTTCGAGATGTTTTGTTTCGCTATATAGCAGTGGATGAAGTGGCGGGAAAACTCAGCCATCTTCTATGACAGAAAAATGTCCCCTAAGCTGAAAGGAAGGCTCTACACCGCAGTTGTACGTCCGGCGCTCACAATGTTGGTCAGCGTGTAAAAAGTATGAGGGCAAATTAACGGCAACTGAGATGAAGATGCTTCGCATGACAGCAGGAGTAACAAAGCTCGATAGAATAAGAAGTTCAAAGATCCGAGGAAGCCTTCATGTCCTAGAACCCATCTCTGAGAAATTTAAGCACGACCGGCTCAGTTGGTACTGTCATGTTCAAAGGAGAGATCCTTCGAACCCCTGTTAAAAAGGCAATATTTATCAACGTTCCAACGCAAGCACGAAAGAGAGGCAGGCCTAAAAACTCCTTGATCAAACAAATGCAAAAACACTAGCATTTGATCGGCCTCAGTATGAACTGATCCGAGATAGGGAGGCCTCTCGATATTTCCTGAGGTCGAATCGGCGAACCCCACAGGCGGACCAGTAGGGATGAAGTAAAGTGGGAGGGTTATGATCCCCATAATTCAGATCATAACGTCGACGAAAAAGGTGAAGAAGAAGAAAAAAAAGAAGACGTCTTGCTTCGAGGAGCTCAGTGATGTCCTTCTGGTACATGTGACTTTGTGCATTCTTTGTGTAATAGCGGCCCACCTTTCAACAGACAATTGTTTTCCGTAATTGAATAAAAAAAATCATCTATTCAGAACCAGGACATACAGCTGAATAAAAAAAATAAATCTTATAATAAATCCTAATAATATAATAAATAATTTCTCTAACTTAAGATAAATACTTTCGCTTCTAAATTTCGTTTGCAGCTAATTAAATTTAAAGAAAAAAGAATAACTAATCTAAATACTAACTACGACTAGAAAAAAAAAAATTAATGCCACGCTTTTAGGTACTTTTAAAATTGCACACGCATACACAATACCTACTATAAGAACTAAAGTATAAATAAAAATACAAATATAATAATAAATAAATAAATAAGAATACAACTTAAATGCACTTTTAAAAGTGATTTATAATAATCGTTACTCCCCAATGCGAGCAATAATAGTAATAATAATGGCTCTCCTCAGTTTTTGTTTATTTATTTATTTAACAAAAAAAAACAAGTGTGCTTCTTCTTCTTATCGCACATTTATGTAGTATTGTTAGTTTATTTTTTTTAATGCTGAGATGGAAGACGGTAGTGATGCAGTTTGTATACAAGATCATTCAAATAACTTACCACATACGCTTTTTTATTTTTTTTTTTATTTTTTATTTATCAGAATGAGTATTGAATTGGTTTTTATTTTTTATTTTTTTTTTTGTGGAGGGCGGACGAACGTTAGAGATTTAAAAATCAAATTCAATGTCTACCGTTAAATCGCGGATTTGTTCAAGTATAACCAATGCAAATATTACCCATCCCATAGCACCCACTATCGAAAAAAGAGGAAAACAAAATTTCATTGTATATTTATGTATATGTAAGTAAGTACTTTTTTTTTTTTTTTGTTGCGATAGAAACAAAATTTGTATCGTTTGTCAAATCGAACAGAGCCAAAATAGGTATATTTTTGTTATTGGAAAAAACAAACCAAAAAGAACAAAGAAAAAAAAAATAAAGTTTGACAAAATGGTTTTTTTTTTTTGTATTTTTTGCGAAATCAAAACAGTAAATATGTAATGCATTCAAAATTCATAGCCACAAATGCTGTCCAAAAGCAATTTATATACCTGCACGGAGGAGTGTTAGAGAGGCGCATAAGTGAGAGAGGGAGAGATTTGTTCATACCCGTGAAATAAAATGAAAATAGTACAAGTGATTTATCATGAGAATTTTAAATTTTTTTTTTTATGATGAGTATATGAAAGGCTCGCTCTCTCGCCAGTGCCTCTTTACCACTCTCCTACATGCGTCAACAATTTGTTATTTGTTTTTGAACCAAAACGGGGGGGAGTTGGTGGAAAATTAAATAAAAAAAAAAAAAATTAAATATTAAACCCAAAAGGAGAGAGAAAATAAAAATTTCAGAAAACAATTTTTTTTTTATTTGGGATGGAATTTTTTTTTCTTTGTAGTTTTCTTTGGAAGAGTTTTTTTTTGTTTGTTTGTTTGTTTTTGGAATTTTCGTAACTACTACTTACTTGTTTTCTTAGTTGGCTTATGGGACGGTGAATAATTACTATTGTTATTAACAGCGCTATTTATATTAGGACGAGGCGATGTTATATGAGACGGATAGAAATGCGGGTGTATACCAATTGTTGAAACTGGCGTACTATGCTGTTGCACATTAATACCGCCTTCGCCACTTCCGCCACCATGGTCACCATTATGATTATTATGATTGCCCCATTCGGGCCAACTTATTGTGCTTTGCACAACGTTACTGCTATTTGTATTAATATTTGCCATTGGCGATATAAAACCCCCATGCATACCATTCTTTTGTGATGGATGTTGCTGCGATGATGGCACGTTATTGATTCGTATGCCAGTCTGATGTTGTCCACCAACACCGCCATTGCCGCTCATGCCACCCATTCCCATGCCGCCGCTGCCGCCACCGATGTTGTTTGGTTGTTGCATTGGTATTCGATTGAATTGGTCGATATTTGTGTTAATCGATGTACCACTGTTGCCATTTATCATCAGGCCGCCACCATTGTTTATACCACCACCCATGCCTGGTAATTTGGGTGATGGTAGTTGGCCGCCACCGCCACCGCCGCCATTAATATTGATATTATTATTGTGCTGTTGTTGAATGGCGGTATTACTGTTACTGCTGCCACTATTACCGCCACCGTTACCAATTCCTCCGCCACTGCCACTGCCGCCACCAATGTTATTGTTCGTTCGATTGTTTTTATCTTCTGGTGCGCAACAGACTTTGAATACTACTTTCATATTATTGGTTGAACAGCGACCTCCTATCCGACGATAAAGGTCGTCTTTAGATGATGTTGCTGTAATGAGTAAAGAAAAGGATCGGTTAATATTTGGATTTTAATTTAATAAAATAAAAGTTCACTCCAATTAGTTCAACATAAGACCGTATCCTGGACCTTCACATACGGATATGCCCATAAAGGTATCCCCTAAGTAAGTTCCGGTCCCGGCACGCACAGAGACTGGCCTATACTGCCAATATACCCATATCATCCATCTTCGCCCTTGAGGTGGGTAGCATGGCAAAAACTTGAAAGCATTCTCGGACATCATACTGTACGATTGGATGCAACTTTCTACTTCAAAACCTATGTATATCCAATAATATTGGATGAAACGTCCGTGGATGAGCTGTCCCAAGTATTATTTGGCTGTGGATGACTTGCAACTCAGCCAATAGAGGTTTTCAAAGTAAAAATCTTCGAACCGTATGCCAATTAAAAACTTTACTAAAAATATGCTGCGCCATTTCAGCGTCTGAAAGTTAGAATGAAATTATTTTAAAAGATCACCAAGTCTGTGCATACCAACAAAACCATCGCAATGAATGAATCTTGGCCTAGAAGAGCTTGATGGTAAATCTTCTTCGAGCAAATATTAGTAGCAAAGTCTGTATAAGACCTTTCTCAAATTTGTAAAGCTATACAGACCTAGTGTGATAGGGCCATATAATTATAGCGAGTGGTGTCAACAAATTTGGGAAGCAACGAAGTACAGGAAAACATAGGTGAAGGAGACCTCGACTTGGGCTTATTCCCAAATGCTCGGCGAATCGCTTTTCATGGCGGATTGGTATTTTTGTATTTTCAAAAACGGTTCGATCCATTCAAAAGTGATTAGGTGACGGATTTATTGCGGATAAAAAGTAAACTTAATTCTTGTGAATCAATACGATCCGCCGCGAATTTGGGCATATCCCCCCAGGCCACTAAAAGAAAAGAAGACGAGACGAAACGCAGTCTTGAGATAGTCCAAGACCCGTTTGTTATTAACAGGGGCTTCGGGTGTCATATGCTTAAGAGTAGCATCCATTTCTCCCGTCGTTCGTTCATCACGGATTCTAAATCATAATGGATAACACAAGGAGAAGAGGATGTCTACCCGATGGCACGGATGCACTGTTTCACCTCTGATCTCTTCTGCCAATCTAACAATCGAAACAAATGAGGTGTCAAATGAAAGAGAGTTTCTGCGGGCACGGAAGATACAAAAGGCTACCCCTGTGGTAGACATTATCTAATCGCAGTCGTCCTCCTGGACTCTATGTGTGTCGAATGGCTACTTTCTTTCGCTGCTCTTTCCCAAATATGTACGACATAGAACATTTGTGTCAAAAAAATAACATCAAATGTCAGACTAATGTAGCGAAAGCAATCGCTTGGCATATCCCATCTTAAGGTTCCACAAAAACTGCAATCAATTTCAGGCTAAACTGAGAATGTACCCCAAAATGAATGCCCCCCTACCAACATTGATACAAGACAATATAGAAAGATCGATACAATTATTTGTTCCAGGCTTGGCTAATTCTGTTTTCTGTTTTGTTTTGTGTGCCAAAATTGATAGGGAACTCCATTCATTCGTCTATCTCTCAATCAAAATGCCTATATATAAACTATTAAAACCATCCCAATAATTACGTAATCAATTCCAATCGATTCATCACCATCCATTCCCATTCACCCTTGGTCAGAGTTCCTTAATAAAATATTTACACGAATAAAATCCACCCCTTAGATTATATTCAACCAACAACAACAGAGAGCAGACAGCCAACCACCCACAAGATACCGTGACCTTTATACCATTCATCATGTCCAAAAAAAAAAAACATAAACAAGAACAAAGGACACACCAAATTTGTATACGAACATACAGCGCGCATATATAGAAAGCATACTTACAAATGAAATAGTAATCATTTCCAGGAAGGAACTCCAAACCACCTGGCTGCGGGGTAAATGGCCGGAACGTTATTGTAAAAAACATTAGTTTCTGTGGCTTATCACAAATGGCTATAACACGCGGATCCGCATTCGTTATCCGGCATGTTTCGTATTCGACTTTCGATACATTATAGATGATGTATTTCTCGGTTTCATTTTCAAATGTACCCGGCTCGTACACAGGACATATTATGTGGACTTGATCGAACTCGAAGGCTAAATTGCCTTTATTCACATCGATTATGTGGTCCGTGTTGTCTATACGAAATCTGCAAGCAAAAATAAAAAGGACATATTAATTAAGGTGCAGAAAAATTATAGATACTTCTGGCTAAATTTATTCAATTAGTTTTAGTGCACAAGAGGGCATAGAGGGCGCTTTTGCCAATACTCTACCCGACGCCATATTGGAATTCATTGCAACAGAGAAATTTAAATCAATCTACTATAAAATTGAGCAAAGCGACGCTTGAAAGAGAAATAACTGCTGCCTTAGGGATGACTTCTGTGTCTGTAAAAGTGACGCAAAGAGATGAGGAGCAGTACCGAGTACTGCCAGACCAACTGCTTCAAAAGTTTCTCAATTTAGGCTTCAAACTTTGTACTTAAAACCCTAGAGCGTGTCCTAGACATCCACATGCGAAGTTTTCTAGAAGAATCTTTCCTATCCATATCACAGCACGCCTACCTCAAGGTCAGATCCACGGAAACGGCTCTCCACGAGATAGTGCGAACAATCGAAATAACCCTACATTACAAAGAATACGCACTAGCCTCCTTCTTAGACATAGAGGGAGCATTCAACAATGTACACACTGCAGCTATTCTTGAATCTCTGATTGAGCTGGGCATAGAGGAATTTATCATTCAGTCTCTATGCTCAGGACAATAACTATTTAGGCAGCAACCACATAACCAAAATTTGCGCAAAGAGGAACGACATAGGGTGGTGTTAAATCGCCCCTACTATGGCTAATTTTTATAAATAACATTCTGGTGAAACTAGACAGGGAACGGGTCAAAGTTGTCGCGTACGCGGACTACACGTGGTAATACTAGTGTCAGGGAAATTTCCCTCCGTGATTAGTGAAATTATGGCACCAAAACAGAAATACCCGATTTTACCCTACCCCGTCTAAATGGTCAACCACTCACACTGTCGCCCAGCGCCAAGTATCTAGCTATCATGCTCGATCCAAAAGTTAACTGGAAACCCAACATCGACCACAGAGTAAGGAAGGCACGTCGCGGTCGGTCGCTTTCTATGGCTGTAGCAAAATCTTTGGAAAGATTTCTTCAACCAGAGATGACCTTAGCCGTGGTGCGTCCAATTCTCACGTATGGAGCATGGTGGCCCGCGTCTACAACCTCACAAAACTGAAAAAACTAAATAGAACAGCCAGTATAGGCACCACGGGGCAATGAGGTCAACCCCCACAGACGCCCTCACTTCTACCTCTTGACCTACACACTGCATTATGCAGTGCTATAAGACTCAGGAATCTGGATGCTGGACTGCAAGGCCGTATGGCCATAGTAACATCCTGGCATGGTCACGTCTCCAACTGACTACATCACACCCAAATTAAACTTCACGAAAGGCTTCCACGTAGGTTTCCCAACAAGGGCTCAATGGCGGAGGGACGAGAAGGAAATTTAACTCTACGAGTTGCACATCGACATCGATCTGGTACGAAAATGGAATATCAGTCGGCGATGACTCTTCGATTCCAACAAAGAGGAACAACGCTGCTTAGGTGGCACGCGCAACTGTAAGGGACCTCAACCATTTTGGATTTCGTAACTGAAGGCAGATAGCCAAAGGTCTAGGTCCACCCCGGACTGTAGCGCCACCTAAGTAAGTAACTATAAGTCCCATCTTCTCAAAGCCATTCATTTGTGTGAGGTTAAGGTTTTGCGGCAAATGAAAGGGGCCCGGAAGTTTTCCAGACAATTACAAGACTTGAGAGGACAACTGAAAACAACTTTTTACTTATGATTGGTGTGAATGTAGGGACTAACCAATGATCCCAGTAGTCAAAGAAACGTGTTAGGAGTGACTTTCTCGCGTATGACAAACAAAAACTATTTGCCACACATCGCACACCTCTCAATCACCACCACCTCAACGTGTAGTTTTCCATCCACTAGCCCTTCGTAAAAATTAACATTCAGTTCTAAAAAAAAACCTCATCATACTCGTTTACAAGTGAGTTAGCCCTCCTGAGGTACACGTACGACCCATAGACAAAATAATCCTATCTAACAGCTCTCCACCTAATGTCCTTCTCTTCCAAATAATATCAAAGCGAACCGATAAATCCTGCATATTGTAACTCTAAGTACATAATAGGCTTAAATACAACCCCCGCAGTACCGTTCCTCATAATTTCACACAAAATTTTACATTTTACATTTTACATCCTCTCGTCAAAAAAAAAAAAAAAAAAAATTTTCAACTTTTTCAGCAATAAAGTTCTTCAATCAATTAAAGAGAGTATCCAACAGATATACGTTGTGTGTACGTGTGTATATACATTTAGAAAGGTTACGTCAACCATCACAAAAAAAAGGAGAAGGATAATATATTTATAATGGTGAACCCAAGGGTTGGTCGTCCTATTGGATGGGACAGGAGCGAGAACTCGTGCGCAGTACCATATCCAGCCTAAACGAATAATAGGGAGCAACGAGCGGTGGTAGACGACGCGACAAAGTACGAATTTTGTGTGTGGGTTTGTGATAACCACGAGGTGTTTCTATAGTAACCAAATATTCTGTATATATACGGATTGGAGTTGAGGTGGAACTCTCTCTCTCTCTCTATCCCTCTCTCTCTCAGCAACTAATGTCTAATTAAACCAATTAAGCGGGTGTCTGTTTTTTTTTTTGCTCTCTCCCTTAGAAAGGTATAGGGAAAAAATAAATTGTTCCTGTTACCTGTTTGACGTATCCATATCCATGGTCGGACAGGAAAATATACATTTTAACCATCAAGCGTATCAGAGGGTTTTTCCGCAGCATGTATAAGCTTTTTAGTGTTATCACCTAGGTTACGAGTTGTCGAATTTTGAAGATGAAGCCAGCACTATACCGAATGCAAGTTGTGGAGGATTTTCCATTTGAAACCGGAGGATTTATAGAGGTAGAAAATTCCATATAGCATTATATTAAAATAAAATATTATTTTCGAAAATAATTTCTGCTGCAGGAACTTTTTGCTAATTAAATGGATCGGGTGGTGGTGGGTTGGCTTTGTTTTCCTATTAAAATGGCCGAAAGCATCATGTAGCTAGTTGCGAACGAATATTAAATTGCACCTGCAGCTATATGTAATTATGGCATCCAATTTTGTTACACATGCCAAATAAACCTGTTCGTATTTCATGGACTAAATTAAATTTGCTTTATGAACATCCTTCTGTATTTGAATTGTTATTATTCGCCAAAGGATTTGAACATTTTTTTTCTTTTTTTGGCAAGTCTGCAACTCATTGTTTTAATTGTGGCTTTAAACAGGACGAATTGTGTTTGACAATTTGGGAGAACCACAGAAAATACAAGGACTTATCAGTTGGGTAGACTGATATGATGCAGGTGGTAGACAGGGACCCATCCACCTGTCGATGTCGCCCGGTGAGATATCCCCACATCATGCTATAGGCTCCGTGAAGTAGTCTTGACTACGTTTCGGAGTTTGGCAAATGGGTGGCACACGGATGGGACAAAAAATCCATGATGCAACTTCCTGAGATAAAGAATTCCGGAGGTAAGCTAGTCTCCCATTCGGATCTCCGGGGGGACGTCTAATCACTTGCAAGACGACAGACAACAACGAACACAAGGACAAAAGAGACAAAACACGGACACTACAGAAGAAAGCTAGCAACAGATTTCGGAACAGATTTCTGCAACATTCGAGGTCTAGGATTCAACAATGTCAACGTGGATGGATTGGCTACGATATTTTAACCGAACGGACGAGGCAGGAAACAAGCTGAAGACTTCGCCATTTGCTGCAATCTCACTCAGCTCGTTGATGAGCCCACGCGAATTCCAGACAATCCATCAAATTACGGGAACACTCTCGATCTGTTTCTCACAACAGATCCAGATAATTATAAAATAGAACCTTCTGCTCCCTTAGGGAATTCGGATCATGCTCTAATATCTGCTATCCTCTCTGTACCGACACCAATAGGAGCGAACCAGGATCGCCATCGTTTACTTTGTAATTATAGGAAATCTAACTGGGATGAGCTGCGTAATTTCTTGGCTTCGTTGACATGAGCTGATATGTCCTTTAGAGATACGTATGTCAATATGTGCGCAAAAGCCGTAACCGAAATGATTTTACTCGGTATGGAACTTTTTATTCCACATTGCATAAAAAACTAGCTTCATAATGTAATGTTGATGATGCTTGTCAAAAAATTAAACTAGAGGAAGGACAGAGTTTTTTTTACATCGTCAGAGAGGAGTAGACAAAAAAACAAGGGGACCAGACAATTAGGAGAAGAACAAAAAAAAATATCACAAGTACATGTCATTGGCATCATTATCATGCCAAAGAGCAGGACATATTTAAAAGCTTAAAGAACGAAAGCAGCGAAGCGGATCTAAAGCAAGCTACAAAACGGGGACTTCTGGACTCTAAAATTAATTTCACCCTTGTCAGTTGAACATAGGAAACAGGTCCTCTGGGATTGGTGTTCATCCGCTCTATCCATTTTAGACGACTGATGTGCAGTTTTGTTGACCAGGTCGATTCTGATGTATACCTCGTTGAATATTCTCCTCCAAAACCTGTCAACGGGACTGAACATTTTGAACGGAAGCCTTGACTTTCTATGGAATTTCAGCAGTATTCCTTTAAAAGTATTTAGAGGTGGTATTTTCGTATCCTCAACACCGACTGTGTCAAGGCTTTCTTGATAATTTATTCAGGACCTTATTGACTTGAGACGCTCTTTTTACCTTTTCAAGTAAACCCTTGAAGATCCATTTTAACGTGATCTTATACCATCACCAGAATCCATTTGCTATATGATTTTGTTGTGTTATTTTTATACATTTCCTAAACTAAGCACAGTGGGTCCTGGCTCGGATGAGTTGATGTCTCGCCTAAACAAGACACACTTAGACCAAAATTATGGATATTACGGATGGAAATCCTCAAACCTTCCTCTCTATTAAGAAGTATGTTAATACTGCCGTAGTGAAAGGCTAGAAGGCTGACGGAGACAACAATCAAACCCAATAAGAAGTTCTGCATTGGGGATTGATGTGAGGGTAGTACGAAATGACTCTGATTTTTTGACGAAATTTTACATAAATTCGTTTCAATGTCGCCCTTGGGATATTTAGTTGGAACAAGTACCACTGAGTGCTCGTCAACAGGCTAAAGTTATCACGAAAACTATTCGACATTGACAAGGTGCCTCGTCTCAGTTTAAGTTACCTACTGATTGGACGCAGTTCCTTCTATTTGAACAGATTTTAAGCTTCCTGCCGCGCAATGTGTCAAGGTCGGTAAAGGATTGACTGAGGGATTTAGGAGAGAGTATAGTCCCATCTGTTGACAATTTTTGGGAAAAATCTGTCAAAATGTTATGTAGTGCCCTGTTGTAAGTAAATAGCTTTGAAAGATTTGGTGTTCCATGTTTAAAGAAGGGGTCCTAGATGTTTGCCTTGTGTTAAACCAGAAGAACCGAATCTGAAGCGAACATAGTCGTCGGCTTTTTAGGTAAGAAGTTTTCCATTTTCACAATATTAAGGGCCTGACTACAATCAGTCGGTTTTATTGCTACTTTGAAGACAAGGGATTCGAATTCAGGTTTGTGTTGTAGTTGATAGGTATACCGTATACCTTTTCGAAGCCACGTTAAGTTAGGTGAATCTAAGAGGCTATCAATCAAAACTTGGTTGGGCTATGGATCTTTTGTCTTCTCAAATCTGGATCATATAACGACGATCTTGGAAGCATAATTCGCATACAAACATTTCAAAGAGATGGATACAAAGGTTACAAATGGGTGTACCTACCTTTTTTCTTTAACCAATTTTTATGTATCGAGGGTTATGAAAGAGGTCTTCCAAACTGCTCCAAATTTTCAAAGATTTATCTGGACATTGGAACTACCCTCACTTGGTCGAATTACGCTACAGATCTATAGACTATAAATACTCAAAGGCTGACCATCAAGTTGTTGTTTTAAAACAACTACATATGTATTGTATGGCCGTCCTTCTTGCTCTGGCAATAACTCTTTGAGAAAGAAAATTTAATTGTATGAAACTGCCATCAACGTCATCATCATCATCATTATTCAGTGTAACTATGCACAGGAAGATGAGATGCGATTCTCAAGATTGCATCCTTTCGGCGTCAGAATAATACCCAGTGCGGGGAGCATTCACGCATCGCCATTGTGTTTGCGGGAGGATGGTTTTATTCACAGTCAAAGCGACACACACAACGCTTTCTTCTGATGAGGGCCGACGATTATGATGATGTTTTTCTTAGTTCTTCCTCAACTGCCGCCACCCCTTGGAAATCACTTTTTCCCTCTATTGTATATGAACTTACATGTGCGTATGACTTAGTTCATCATCGTCGTCGTCAAAAGGACGAAATTTGATGAGGATGACGACTATAAGTGTATGTACTGCTGCTGCTGCTGCTGCTGCTGCTCTACATGTGTAAACTGCAATCTTGTTTATATATTTATCTTTCCATACAACCATCCATCGCATCCACTCAATGGGCGACAATTTCGTAAAACTGCTGAAGGTGTACACAATTCTCTTCCTTGAATATCATTCATCTCTCTGTAGCGTGTTGTTTGTGTGTGTGCTGCGGTGGTATCGCTCTTTTTCGCGTGTACTCTTGCAATCAGCAACCAAGCAAGCAAAATTCAACCAACAACCCCAATGTGTGTTGACACCAACAATAAGCCAGAACCACCCCGTGTCGTCCTCGTCGTCACCATCATCGTCACCATGTGCGATCCACTCCCTATCACCGAAAGCACATAATCCTGCGCTTCAAAAGAAAATATCTTTTATGCTTAGCTCTACACCACATACTCGTACCCACTGCCACATGCGTTTCTGAATACTTTCTAGTCGCCTCTTCCTTAGAAACACACATCTTCTTCTGTGATTCAGATTCACCACCAGCACCAACAACAACAACCCGACTCACCTCATCTCATCACACTCCTGCATATGCACAAGTGGAATAGGAATAAAACAAAAAAAAAACACACATGCACCAGCCACTGCAACTGCACACACATTCAACCTTTGGACTTGTTCTGGTTCTCCTGCGATGCATTATAACACTCTCGGCTGTGTCGCGTGTGTCCTTCTGTGTACTCGTACTCGTATGCACTAGTTTTTATCTTAATGGTGTTCTAATGCATATGCACAGGCGGTCTTCCTTTAAAGAAAACCTCCAACACACGACTAAAAGTTAAGAGACACGACGAAACGTTTTTGTCGCATTTAAAGGACGCAGGATGGAGATGAATTGACCCCCAGGGGGATAGTCAGAGTCTTCACATGCTAATGCCTCTATTCTCATCTGTAAGGCAATAATTAAAATTGAGAAAATAAAGTTCCGTATTCGGAATGTCAAAAACTTTTAGTTGCAACTACTGTTATTGCGATTTAAATGTCTGCAAGGACATTCATCCATCATCAGCGGTACAAGTGTGATAATCACAGATTTATGTTTAGCGAGTTTTTGATTATTTTTTTTTCTATGGAACAGATTTGTAAAGCATTTAAGTGTAGAAATCTGTGTAGTACTGATGCGACGAAGAACAGAATCTTACCGTTTGGCAGAGCTCAAAATTGACAGCAGAGAGCATTAAACCAACTCATTTTCAAAATTTGGTCAAATGAATGTATGCCTGATGTATGGAATCTCAGCATCGTTTAGCCGGTCCTAAAGAAAGGAGAGACTTTTAGCTGCATAATCTTCAGAGGTATCAGTCTTCTATAGACATCACAAACAAGATTCTATCTGAAAAATTCTGTGAACGTCTAAAAACCTTTGTAAATAACCTGATTGACCGTGTTGTTTTAGACCGGCCAGAAAAGCATACGATGTCAATAAGAAGTCATACTCAACATTGACGAATCGGACTAAAAGTCACAATCAAAAGCTTGTAAGGGACTTTGTCGAGGCTCCTTACGCCAGATTTTTTTTTGGAAAATATGCCTGAGTTCTATACAAAGTCTGGCCTTTTTTCCTAGGAAGAAACGCCAGAATAACGAACCAACAACAAATTCGCCAGACTGGTGCTAATTGTTCGCCCAACGCGCCACCTGGGAAGAATTTTGCATAAAAAATCTATTCTATTCTATTCCTTTACAATTTCCAATTCACTATGCAATTTAAGGAAAATGACCACCCCCTAGTTTAGGCTATAAAGAAGCTATAAAGAAAATTCATTACTGAAGACATATGTAAAAAGAAAATTACGTGTACAGTGAAAAGAAGCAGTTGCAATATGGAATTCCTCAGGGGTCTAAACTGGGTCCGATTCTCTTAATTTTTTATACAAACTATAGCTGTTCCCGACCGGCTTTGAATTTGTCTGCTTAAATATGTTCTTTAAGTGGTCCAAATTTTACATCATTAGTCAAGAAAGAAAATTTTATATTTCCTTTCGCCAGTCTCTTTCTTCGTATATTTTTAGCCTATGTCCTTCTTCGAGTCCCAGACTATCTTTCTCAAATTAAAATTGGCTCAGAAGGTTGATCGTGAGAAGGTAACAGATAGACAGAGATACTTTCGCATTTATGGATTCGGGAGACTGACACAACAATTGTTGTTAACAAAAAATCTTCTTAAAACTATCTTCCACACTTGGTACGTGTTCAATTGAATTCCAATAAACCTATCGCCTAAAAATTAAAATCTAACACACTCCCCTATAATAAATCTACTAGCTCAGGAAAGGTTGTCCAGTAGTCTTTGCTATAAAATCAATTTTATTCCTTAATAATTTCTTCACGTGTTTGGTACACACACGCATATTATTTATGAAAAGGATACAATACTCGTACATGCACCTAAGAGTACGAGGTTGCACCACTACCATCGTCCTCCAGAACAAATGAACCGAGATGGTGGGCGATGGGTGGATGGACTAAGATATCATGAGGTGTGTAAATATCTTCTTGTTTTTTTTTTTTAACAAGATTTACTGTCACGTTGACGGGAGGTGAGAATAAAATGATGATGCACTCTCATTTGAATTTCTACTTTTTTAATTGTTTCCTGGAGAAAAATTTCAAATATATATGTAACGCAATGGGGGACGGTACTACTACTACATTTATGAGGATAGTCCCTGTTTTTTTTTACTCATTTTCCAAGTAAGATTTTTTTTCTTGTCAAAACAAACTTAGATACAGTTTGCTATAATTTGATGAGGCTCGTATATTTTTTGAGAAAATCTCGAAGCGAAAAGAGAACATTTTCAATTGAAAGTGGTTTTGGGAACTTTTATAAAATCATACAAAGAGCTAAACTTTATGCAAACTTTGTTTTCGAAAAAGAAACGAAGAAATACTTTTTAATGATTCAGATTCTGGAGCCCTATTTCACAAAAATTTACAGGTAATTGATGGCGCCAACTATAGCGGAATAAGTCTCCTGAATGTCGCATTTAAGAACTTATCGGCTGTATTGTGTGAACGTCTAAAACCTTTTGCAAACAACCTGACAGATACAACAGCGACGTTGACGTGGGCAAAAAGCTGAAGATACAACGGCTAAGATGGCTGGGGCACGTGGAGCGTATGGACAGCAACGCACCAACCCGACGAGTCTTTGAGAGCACCCCTGAGAGGGACAACGTAGCATAGGTGGCGCGCACAATTGGAGGGGGACCTCAACCAACCAACTTGGTGTGCGTAACTGGAGGCAGCTAGCTAGGGACCGAGATGCCTGGAGAGGCTTGTTGGTAGAGGCCGTGGTCCACCCCAGACTGTAAGCGCCCCCAAAAGTAGAAGTAAGTACAGGTCACAATTTGTAAACCGTACCAAAACCGCCCAATATAAACTTTTCCATTATGTGTCAAACGTAAACGTTTGAAAAAAAAACGTAAACGTTTGAAAAAAAAATGTGACTCCTATTTGCCAAACGTCAAAAAAAACACATAAAACTCTATTAAACTTAAGTCGTATGTAAATCTATTATAATATTAAAAGCCGACCCGATTTCTTGTGATAGTCATTTACCCTACTTAAAGAATACAAATTCCATTTTTCTTTTTACCAAATTGAAGCTTACCACTCATAGATGTGTTATGAAGAATAATTATTTGAAAAAAACATTTGTAAAATAGGTAAATTAATATTTTTAAATTGCATTGGTTACAACAACAACAAACAAAGAAAATTAATATTTTCCCTTCGCTCAGTCGAAATTCTACTTTTTGCGATCGTGCGACAGGACAAACAAAAACAAAACCACATCGTCATACGTGGGGGTGGTGTGTCTGTGTACCTCATTCGAAAAGGGTTGATTTGTTTTCTTAGTGAGTACTATGGTCAGCAGGAGCAGCTGTATGTACATAGTGATCGTATGTCCTATGCAGGATGGGGTGCGTGCTGCAGTATAGCATGGGGTAGGTATATTAATAATCTTCATAAGAAAAGAGACGTACAAACCAGGTAACAGGGTAAGGTTGGGTTGGGGTAGTTGTTTGGATTTCATATGAAGAGGGAAACAAAGGAAATGAGAAGCAGTATTGTATGAACAAGTACCATGGTCATGGAAAGGGAGGGCGGTGAAGAGGGTGCACATTATATTTGTTGTCTTCCATTCTCCATTGGCGTAGGTATATGGCGATCCGATACTTTTTAAGAAGTTTCACTTCTTTCACGCGTACCGACTTGCACGGTCCCTGGATGGTTTAACTTTAGATTCACAATTGGACCCGGTAGGTGGCGCTGCAATCGGGTTCCAGGAATTTAATTTATTTCTTTCTAAACGCCTGGACCGATTTTGCTGAAATTTGGTGTGTGTGTTTGAGGGGATTCCTGGATGGTTAAGGACCCTGTAGGTGGTGCAGCAATTTTATTTATTTCCTCTTTAAATGGATGGTTTATAGTGAGTCAAAACAATACAAACCAAAACAAAGCAAAGCAAAACAAAACACAGTTGTTGTGAAGTTTTACCTCAGTAGAGTTCTTATGTACATAATGAAGGTGAAGCACATACTCATTTTTTTTGTCGTTCTGCATGCATGTTGCGTTGCTTTGTGTTTAAATGTATGGTGGTCGAATTTCGACCACTGGGTGAGCCTAGTATCAATTAAATCTTAAGGGTCAATAATGATATGATTATGTGGGCTTAAGCTAGCGGTCAAAAATGTAGACAAAACGTCATTTGAATTGGGGAAAACGCTTGAAATTGACCACCAAACATTTTATTGTAATCGCTTATATTGGCTTAAGCTGGATTACAACCATAGACTGACATTTGGGTACAAAATTACTTATTTTTTTCTAAATTCATTTTTTTAAAGCTTCAAGATCCGGCAACTGTATAGACGATAACGACGGACTATACGGGGTCCCCATGTGTTTGAATCCCTTTGAATAAGGAACGCAATACATTTCAATAGCATCCACCGAGAGATGACAGCTATTGACTTGGCGGCAAGTTTTCGATATAAACTTGTTTTGTAGTAGACTCTGGAAGGATAGGATAGTCCTTCTACCCTTGGAAATGTTTGCAATCGAACGTTTCCATCTTTTTCCCCATTTATTTATTTTATTTGCAACTTTCAATCACTTTGATGTAGAGTTGTGTGTGTGTGTGTTTTTTTGTTAATTCGCTGCCTGTGCTTGTTTTTAGATCAATGGATTTTAAATTTGTTTTCCTCAAACAGTCAACAAAATTAAGAACAGACGAAAATACAAAACGAACAACAGTACGGTACGGTACGCTTTGCCTAATATAGGATATATATATACAAACAAAAAAAAAAACAAGAGAGGAGAGTACGAGAAAGAGCGGAAACCGAGAGTGCTTATGAGTGGGTATATACATATATGTTGTATGAGTGAGTTTGTATTATGTGACATTTGGGTGGGGTACTCGTATAGGGATGTTTGTGCTTGCGATGCATGGATGTGGGTTCTTTGCTACTCGCATCTCATTAACCCAATTTTCAATGAATTCCGTCGCTAAGTTTCCTTTTTTTTTTTTTAGATTTTCTATTCCTGTAGGTTGAAGGACGTGCCATGGGAGTAAGGGGTGAAAATGAGGAAATATTGTACAAAAAAAAAACGGGGGAGAAGAAAAACCAAAGTATACACGTAGACGGTTACTGTTTTGGTTCTTTTTTTTTTTGTTCTTCTGCCATAAAAGAGGGAAAAAGGTGTTATATAGATTCCTTTTTTTTGCACACCACTATCCGCCGCAAATGATGTGTGTGAGGTCGTGGTTGGAATTTGTTATTCAATGTTGGGTTGGCTGGTAGATTTAACGCAAGCTTGAGGTGCTTCAAACCGAAACAATATAAACAGAAATTACACACAATCAAAATCCTTGGACAAAGGGAAGTTGAAAAAGAGAATTCATAATCTGACAAGCTCTACACAATGGCTTCGGATATAATTAGGGGGCGGAAATTCAGAAATTCAACAAGGAAGAGCGGCTAAGACGACAGTATGTCGTGCGTCTAGCGGACTTGGGCAGCTGTTGGGGAAATTGCGGTATAAGTGCTGACGATAGCCTAAAGCTATAATGATGACAAATTTGTACATTTCACTTGGCCTCTATTCCAATAAATGCGTTTTTCGCCAAGATGTAGTGGGTGAGCTCATCAGTAGACGACCACCACATATGATCTAGACGCACTGTTTGTTCACTTCATAAATATGTTTAAGATTTGAAAAAAAATTGATTAAATAAATCTATAGTGGCTAAATTCGAACGACGCTACGTCAACACCAATTCATTTAGAGGGCCCATATGTTTGAATCCATTTTGATTGAACTTAGTAGCTCAGGCGGGCCCTGAGCTAAGCTGAGATAGCTTAGTACTCAATTATCGTCAAGCGTTTGCCCCATTTTTTTAGAACTACAGTCATCATACGACTTAATGAAAAAATCCTCTAAATGCACATGAGTTCGGTGAGGAAAGCCTGCGAGTGAAAAATAGAAGTAAGGGGCTGAATGAGTGCCTTCAACTAGGCTTCATTTTTAATTTTACCGAGCTTCGTGCGTCTGCTGTCTGAAAACGGGCACGATTGCTTCGCCGACTAGTGTGGTTCTTAAAAGACCTTTGATTAACATTTTCATTCCTCAGCTGCATATTCCAACAAACTAGGCAATTCGCAATTCGCTTTGAGTTCCACGTAAGACGATTTTGTTCGCCGGAGAACTCATTTCGAAATCCCCGGCGATAGAATGCATTGTCTGACAAAAGGTTGTGAAGCTCTCTATGGACGCGTTATGAATTTGTCTGCACAGTAATTCCGAACTTCGATGAAACGAATAAGCGACAGGAAACGGAAGAGAGTAACGTCGTGGGGAGTCAACTCGAACGGAATGGGCTGTAATTGTTAATCTGTAATTTCAAAATACTTATCCTCATTTTAACTACTTTTTTAGCTTTATCACTTCTATCACTTTGCATAAGTTAGGTTAGGTTTGGGAACCTTCACGGTCAAAACCTAAATCAAATCGCTCTTAATTTCCCTACAGAAATGCGGCTTAAATGTTGTTTGAGAAGCTAACCTCCTCTAAATTGTCGTGCCTCCTTCTATTCCAAGAAGATGACTAATATCCCCTGCGACATGTAATGTAGGTCCTCACAATACCTGAACGTATCCATAACTACTACTACTGTGCTTGGTTCGATCCCCGGAAAAACACAAATTACATCTTAAGGTTTTTTCTACTGCGCCACCTCTCGCGAACGTCTGACAAGCATCCGAGAGTATACCTGTCCTGAAAAAGCTTCTCAATTCAGCCGTACGGACTCGGCATAAAATTGTAGGTCCCTTCCATTCGTTTATAAGTTGGTTACTGAAATAAAGAGTACCTCTTAACCAAAGTATGATGGTGTTTCTTTGGCCAAATCCTGGATCGGACGAGCAAAACATCGGCCCCAGAAAAATCGCATCACAAACTTTCCCCCTATCAAATTGAAAGCAAGCCTCTAAATTAAGTGATAATCTATCACAGTTTCTTCCAATCCGTTGTGGT
Organism: Cheilosia scutellata; assembly: GCA_955612985.1. Taxonomy (NCBI): domain Eukaryota; kingdom Metazoa; phylum Arthropoda; class Insecta; order Diptera; family Syrphidae; genus Cheilosia; species Cheilosia scutellata. The sequence goes on along the minus strand of OY015315.1, from coordinate 8,353,616 downwards.
GTTCCACAAGGATCTATACTCGGGCCCGTACTGTTCTCTCTATTATTTTAATGAAATGCCTTGACAACAACAGATTCAGTCACTCAATACTCGTACATCTCATATGTATGCTGACGACGGACAGATGATGTACTTCAGCTTCTGATCCTGGTCTCATCGACTATATCTTGACAGAGTAGCATCTTGGGTTCAACTTAACCTATAAATCCATCTGACTTACTCACAAATTATTCGATGCAACAACTTCCAGTGAAGGTACTTACCTGAAAAGAGAAAGAAATAAATTTTTGGTCAGTAAAATGTTTAAATGTTAAAAATATGTCGATTAATTAAAATGTTGTCAAAAGCTTATATATGCACTCTAAATAGACTTAATTGTAAACTACTACATCTGATTGTCCTCACTCCACTTTATAGATGTCTCCAAAGTGCAGGTGGAAAATGACACAAGCTCAACCAACGCGACAGAAGTGCGCTAAACGAATGCCTCCCCCGAGGCAGATTTGACAACGAAAATGCTATAGTAACGAGATGTTTAAATTTAAGTTCTCCTTCCGAGCAAAAAAAAAATACGAACCTCTTTAATCTCTCAAATAAAACCATTTATCGTTACGAGACTTCCAGGTTTTCTTGTACTGGATCTTTGTAAAAAAAAATAAGAAAAAAAAAATAACTTTTCCGACCCCAACTCTAGTGCACAACAAGGAAAGCAAAAAAAAATATAAAAACCAAGAGGAAAATCCATCCGTATACTCATGTGAAAAACAGGACATCAAAAACAGAAGCGAAACGCACTTTTTCCTACCTCCCCCCACCCCATCCTAGGACCAATCATCTCCCCCAATGAATGAGTAGATCGAGTGGAGTGTGAAGAGGCGTATACACACTTCCAAATCGTGCTTCGTTTCTCCCTTCTAATTCCAGCATCCATACCTACCGTGTTTTTCACATCTAATGGCAACCATCAAAGAAAAACTCTTGATATATGGTATGCATGTTGGTTATCAGCGAAAGTCGACGTCTCTCTATTTGTGTGTGTGTGTGTGTTTGTGACAGAAGCAGCAACCACCATCAATCGACATCACAGAGGACAACAGAGCAGAGCACAGCGGTAAAAAGCAGAAGCAATATAAAATCATATACCAGTACCAGGACCAGAACGATGATTACGAGGACGAACACGATGATGATGATGATGATGATGATGATGACGATGAAGGCTATGACTGCGACTATACCGTACCGACTATGTCGATGGCAAAGAAGAGATGCTGATGCTGATGGTGGCTCTATACTGCTGGGATAAATATTAAAGAGGAATGGGAACGATTGCGATATGGTAGGAAAAAATATCGCCAACTTCGACGACGACAACGACTACGACCACAACGACTATAAAGAAAGGAAGCAAAAGCACACCCCCAGTAGTCCTAGTCTAGGAAAACACAACTGTGGCTGAGGAGTTTAAATTCTCGAAACAAAAAAAAATAGGAACACATCATCATCATCATCATCATCTGCCAGTCACAGAAGTATGGCAACACGATGACGTCGTCGGTCGATCGGGGGTGTTTAGTTGTGATACTGGCGGCGCGTTTGGTGGTGGTTCAAGAGAATTTTCCTCCACTACCATCCAGGGGGATGTTTCAGGTTTCAGCTAAAAACGATGAGAAGTACATACCATACCAACAAAAAAAAATGTAAAACCCCATAGGAGAAGCCCCTGATGGCTTCTTGATAGATGAAGGGAAGAAAAACGAGAATAACACATTCATATGTCACGCATTTTTATTTGTATTTTAAAACGGAAATCGAGTACGAACAATTTAAACGGGATTTAGGGTTCAAATTCCACACAAGATGACATGAGGGCAGCAGCAAATTGTTAGCCGGCAACATCAATGGTGGTGATTGGAATTTAAATTCGCATGCGTGCCTAGAGGCTGGCGTGTGCCTACGGTAGATAGTCATGTCCTAGGGGCTTCAACTATGACCACACTTACTCTGACCACTACCATCAGAAGGGGCGCTTTTAATGGCTGGGTATCCACCAAGAATACACGGAACGATAACTAATGCCGGCGAATTCATCTCGCAGAGCTGCAACGTCCGAGAGAAAAGCTGCATATAACATCTCAGTGTGGATTTAGGGCAGCAAAATCCTTCATTTTCACACTACGACGGCAGGTCGTGGAAAAGACCCAGGAATTTCAAAGCGACACTCGCCAGCTCTTCATTGTTTTAAAGCTGCCTTTAGTAGCGTGTATTCAGAGCCAAGTTTTGTTTTGGCATAACGGCTAAACAAAAAGTAAAAAACTAAAAGTTCGGTCTGAACACCACCGAACCTTTCGATGCCGGAAAAGGTCTTTTGCTAAGGTGATTTCGAATAGTAACTTAAATCTTACAAATGTAATCGAATAGCCTTTTTTTAGAAATTTCAATTTACTGGGCGTCTTAGAAAATCAACGTTTTGAACCTTTGACAAATGTAAATCTCTCAAAAACAGCCGCTTTCATTCCAGAAAGTCGAACAGCCTTTTTTTTTTTTTAGAAATGTCAATTTCCTGGGCGTCTTAGAAAATCAACGTTTTTAACCTTTGACAAATGCAAATCTTTCAAAAACAGCCGCTTTCATTCCAAAAAGTCGAACAGCCTTGTTTTTAGAAATGTCAATTTCCTGGACGTCTTAGAAAATCAATGTTTTGAGTCATGGACAAAAGGAAATCTCTTGAAAACAAAGGCAATGTAAATATTTCTAATTGTATTTTAACTGTTGTGTTAAGTACTCTCATAGACATCTTTGGCTAGCGCCATCTATTAGCATAGATTGCACTTTTACTCTATACACTATGAGTTCTTAATTTTTCGAATTCATAACAATTGCATTGTTCAATTTTATTTAATAAAACGTGTTCCCTCTTTTGCTTATCTTATCCTTTTTGCTGTCGAAAAATGAAGGATTATGTAAATATTGAAGAGAACTTTTCCTTATTTTTTTTTGTACTTGTATGCTTGGAGAATAACCTGTATCAACATTCAACATAAATCATAAAGTCATTGAGTTTGTGACAAGGGTCGCATTTGTGACATGTATTTCAATATGTCGCGCGAGTAATTTCCATGGCACAATGGGCATTAATTTCAATCCTCAGACCCAGAAGTCTCCTTCCATAGAATCTAAATCTCATTCCTAAGTGAGGTTCTGTATTGTTTGTGAGAGGACAGCAGCCCTACCCTGTGTGAGCTTTAGAAATGTTTTTTGTTAATTGAAAAATTGTGTTTTCATAGAGACTGTCAATGTTCATGCAAACCCACATGACGATGTTGGATTTGCAATTGCTTTGTTGTTCCGGCGCTTTTAGTTCGAAGGAGCAAAAACCCTTTTAAATTATATAAGTAGAGTGCTTCAACAGTGGCAAGTCGCAATTCCCGCGATCTTACCCTTTAAGAGCTTGAAAACACCGACAACATATTTTCAGCTCGGGAGGGGAGGGGCTTGATATATTAACCCTTGACGAATAGTTAACCTTGAACGCAATACAAAACACGAGGTTGCCTATTTTAGACACAGACTGCTGCTTTATACATAGCACCAACCGACAGACGGTAAACTAAAGGGGGTACCACAGGGATCTATACTGGGGCCACTTTTGTATAGAACTTAATGTATTATTTTTTTAATACTTCTCCCGGGAAAAGCGAACCTATATGCTTGCAGATGTATGTTAGTTCTGCACTTAAATTGACGCCCTTTGAAGACTACCCGTACCTGAAGAGTCTGCAAATTGGTATTGAAACTATAAAGATCATACGACTCCCATCAGCAGGCCTAACCCTAGCGGAGCACAAGACAGAAGTGGCGCTCATAATCAGCAGGAAAAGAATAGAAGCAATCACCTTTAATATTGGCGGTCATGAAATTGAATCCTTACCGTGTAGTAGTCAAAATATTCGATTCGAGGTAGGCGTTTAAAGGGTAGCTGACGCCTTAAAGCGGAAAATTCAATCAGCGGCGCTACCTACCATGACAAACATCGCAGGACAAATCGTTGTTGGTCACGGTAGCAAGCTCGAGTCGAACACCGGATCCTAAACTAAAGGCAAGGGCTGAACAGGCTCAAAGGAGGTGAGCAATAATTTCATCTACCATTTCGTGCCTACAGCTCTTAAAAAAAGAAGGTTGAAATGAGGATTTAGAAACCCATCGCTTTAAGTAGGACTTCGTTCCCAACAGCTCCTTAAAAAAAAGGGTTGAAATGAAGATATAGAAAATGGACTTTAGGGTCATAGTGGACCCCCAACCCACTCTTAAGTCTCATGTAGTCTATAGTTTGAGTAAGGCATTTAGAATGATATGTAAATTCGCTGCACTGAAGGCTCTCTACTCGCAGCAGAAAGGGTTCCAAAAATAGTTTAAGAAGTTTCGTTTTTAACGAGCTAAGGTGCCTACTTTTTAAGTCATACCTTTTAAAGATTGGTTTCGTTGAAAGCCAGTTTGACAAATTTGACAGACAATTGACATATCAAGTGCCTTTGTTAACCCTTGGCTGGCTATACTCGTTTTGTTACCACTACATGGCAGATTTGTAAAAAGCCACAGAAAACAAAGTAACAACGATTATTGTCCCTATAAATAAGAATAAATTCCTTTTTTATTTTTTTTTGTGGATAAAATTATGGCCCGGGCCACAAAAGCGCTGTAATATTTTTAATAACAAGAGATGGATCGAGGTTATAAATGGACAACAACGAAGTAAATAAATTTATACACACACATATATGTAGGGGAACAAAAAAAACCCAAACAACACCAACTAACCAGCCCCACAAGGGTACCACATTAAGAACAAGTTTCTTCTTACCTTCATGCATGCTCCTCTTACCAACACGATCAACTTTTTGTCTACTTTCAGGTTTTCCACTTTTGAAATGTATTCTTCTGTTTTTTTTTTTTTGTTATTTATTATTTTTTTTCTTCTGCTTTGTGTTCATCTTTGTTATAGGTTCCGCTTTTGTGCGGATCATTTGATTGAGTTAATGGGCGCGTTCAGAGGGGATATTCTAACATGTGGGCTCATTGAGTGGAAGTCTTGTTGCAAGATTGAAGAGAATGGGCACTGGGCAGCGTGGTTGACACTTTTCTAAATTGGTGATTGGGATGGGCACGAATAAGGGCGGTTCGGGCAATACGACTATTAACGATTTGAGTTCTACGTAGACTCTTTGTGTGGTGCTTAGCCGTCTCCATCATCAAATCTAGAAAATAATTCTCACTACTCTTTCGAAAAGGAAAATAATTCCCTCTCGAAAAGTATCCTGCCTTTTCTCTTTCAAGTTTTTGAACAGTGAATTGGGCGGCCGAAATTTTTGCGTCGACTTTTTTTTCATGCCAAGAAGTTGCCAAGTAGTACACAGTTCTGCCTCAAACTTACATATTTCGTGCTATGTAAGAGAAAGCTCTGGCCTGCGTCCTTTATAACTCTTGACCTATGATTCTAAATCATAAGGAGCTATTCCCATATCGGTAGAGGAGAGATTGCGGAACTTTTTCCAGAGTCCCTTGAACTAGGGTTCATTTAAGCATTAAAAAAAACGAAACGAAAACCTCTAAACGAATTGAAAAAAAATAACGAAAGAAATCATTGGAAAATAAAAACGTTTTCATTAATTTTCAATGGCCCGCTTATTCGGTAAGTGGGTCCTTCAGGAAATTAACATTTAAATATTAAAAAAAAAAACGAAACGAAAACCACTAAACGCATTGAAAAAAACGAAAGAAATCATGGGAAAATAAAAACTTTTTCATTCATTTTCAATGGCCCGCTTATCCATTAAGTGGGTCCTTCAGGTAATTAACATTTAAAAAGAAATCTAATTCTTAGGACAATTTTGACAGTTCGAGGCTTAGACAGCAGCTCCTGAATAATAACCATTCATCTGGCCTTTCTGGATTAATATTAAAATATGAGTTAAGTTAAGTTTCGATTTTTTTGTTGGGTGTAAAAGCCGCAGAAATGGGAAATGGCAGACTTTTGACACATTAACCAACAACATTCCCCACTCCATGGTTGAGATAGAGCTGAGGACATTGTAAAATATCTTTCCAAATATTAGAGTAATCACATCCACGATCTATTAGCGACCAAATGGTACAAAATTTGTGAAACATAGGTGGCGCTAAAGTCTGAGATGTACCTGTACCTCACCCAATATGCCTCCTTTTCTGTAAGTGCGATCTTTGGCTATCTACCTGAAGTTGTGTTCTCTAAGTTGTTAGAGGTGCTATTCCGCTTATGGGCTCTTAGGACTTCCTTTACAGCGATGTACCTCTTGGTTGGAGTCGAAGACTCGACTCTTCAGACATCTTAGGTTATGTTGGGTTAGGTAGGGCTAGATTAGGTTAGGTTAGGTTAGACAAGGGCCCTAAGGAACATTGGTGCTTCGTAAATTTGAGCAGATTCAATAATCTGAAAGGTTTTCAAAGAACATGAACCGTACCTGCTTCATTTGGTTTTCATAGCTCACCCTTATCTTGTTCATTCGCTTTCTCATTCGATTTGTATAGACAGATAGATTTGAATACAACACAGCTTGACATTTTAGTTGCTGATGCTTGGTCTTCAGCCACATTGAAAAATTGATTGGAAATTTATCAACTATATGTCGCTGTACAGATTCTCCTTCTCCAAGTCCCGTCAACGAAAACGGGACCGAAAATCCCTCGACGGGTTTTAGATCGGGTTGTATTCCATGGTTAAATGAAAGGAATGTGATTTTTTTCTAGAACTCCTTTGGCTTTAGGTTAACACACTTTTGGAACTCGCTTCCTTAAAACCTATCTGTCTGACGTTTTGTTTCCCTTTAATGAATAAACCTCTAAGCCTATCGTTCTGCAATTTGGCAAAGTGTTAAAGGACTATATCTGGACTTTTAGGAAATCTTTAGCCTTAAAATTTAATAAATGGCAGTAGATTGCCTCTTGAAAGATTTTTTATAAAATGTATGGGGGCCGGCCGTGGCACCCACCGTACAAAAAGAGAATATCTCTACATATAATAAAATCGTAGATTTTTTGTTTGTTCAACTATCACGTAAGAACTACTGACCCAATTGGTATTGTCTTCCATAACATTTGGAGTATAATACGTTTTATTTGGTCAAAATTTTAAAAAGGGGCGTGGCACCGCCCATACAAAAAAAACCTTTCAAAATCTTATATCTCGAAAACCGCCGAATCGAGACAATCCTAGGTATTGGCCCAGGAGTGTTGCTGTAAGATTGGTCAAAATTGGACAAAAGGGCGTGGCACCGCCCATACAAAAAACATCTTCTATGGGGTAAAAGTTGATGACGTTATAACTCGATAGCGGATGGGCCGATTTTCATTATTCTTTTTTTGTTTTGTTCGTATTTCTGTATTTCAGGTTTACGCAGAATTTAAATTCCAGAAAATCGATTTATTCGCATTTTTCGCATTTTACGAAAGAACATTATTATCTAAGATCTATAAGCAATACAATTTCTGTAAGCCGGGCGGGTACATCTAGTTTTCAATTTCAATTTTCAATTCAATTTATTATAATAATACTTTGTGGTACATTAAGATATAAATCTTTTATAGTACTAAGTTTAACAATGTCAGCAGTTTTACAATTAATATGCGCTAAAAAAAAAAATTATAAAAAATAAAAATTACTTTAATTTACAATAATCCAATATTTAGAAGTTGGTGTAGTACCAAGGTAGTGGAAAGTGGGTGGGAATCTTAAGGTAGGAGAGAGAAATAGAGAAGGACGGCACTCTTAAAGCGTGTGGCATTTGAAATGGCTCTAATATTTATTGGAAGAGAGTTCCATAATTTGATTGCGTGGATGAAAAATAAACGCGAAGAATTTAAATAACGATAACGAGATGGAATTATGGTAAGTGTTCTAAGCGAACGACCAAAATTAAGTTTTTCATACAAATACACAGGAGTCTTATTCATTACAATGCTATGTAGGAAGATACAATTTCTAGCGTCGACGTAGTGTTTGAGAGTAGTTCCCAAAAAGCATTTTGAATACTCTGACACATGGTCATAAATATATCTAACGGCATCATTGAAAGCAACTTGTAGCTTACGTTGAGATAGAGAATCAATATTACTGTAGACAACTTCAGCATATGTAATAAGGGGCAGAATTAAGGTTGTAACAAGTTTTCTTCTGGTATTAGTTGGAGTAAAATCAGCAGTTATCCAAAGCTTGCGAAGACATCCATATATTCGTCTTATAACAGAGTTCGTGTGGTCGTATCCTGATAATTTAGAATTAATGATAAATCCAAGACTGGTTGCAGTTTCAACAACTGCTAGTTTGTTAACAGAGATTACTATATCAGGTAAGGTGTTAAGGGATATGGATTTATTGCAAATTGGAATAACCTGCGACTTCTTGGGATTCAAAAGTAATCCATTGTTTACAGACCAAGAGTAAATTCTGGCAAGATCCTCATTTACATCATTAACTAGTTCATCAATATTATTAATTGGCTTTGCTGAGTACAGCTGAACATCGTCTGCATAAAGGTGCATTGTAGAATGTTTACAGACAGAAGGTAAGTCATTAATAAATAAGCAAAAAAGAATTGGACCAAGGATTGAGCCTTGTGGCACACCCAGCTTAACTGGTAGGAGGGCTGAAGAAGAATCGCAAGTGACAACTCTCTGATATCTATCACATAGAAAACTACTAATTAGCCTTACAGCACTGCTACCAAAACAAAACAGATTTTCAAGCTTCCAGCAAAGTATTCTGTGGTTTACCTTATCAAAAGCCTTTGAGAAATCAAGTAGGCAGAGTAGCGTGACAAATCCTCTATCAAATCCTTGCCTTATGTCTTCCAAAATATTTACCATAGCAGTGGAGCAACTGTGGTTAGACCTAAAGCCAGATTGTCCCGCATAAAGTAGGCTATTGAGAGATAGGTGTTTTTTTTTAAATATATTTCTCGACACTCAACAGAGTTAAAGTTGTATAACTTGGAACATTGATGTGCATTATCCTGATAGACAGATTTCAACAATACAATTATGTAGGTTAGGTAGCCAGGCGGCTACAGCTTTGGTTGTCGAATTTTCGTTACATTCGTCATAACTTGTCAATTATAACTTAACAGTAACAGTAACAGTTGTAATCATTCTAATGTAAGAAATGCGAATGTGTCAAACAAAAAATATTTTATATCTCCCGCACAAAGTTCGTCACTCTGTCAAATCAATAATTTCAAAATCAAGCCCTGAATGAACCCATTTTAGAGTCCCATTTCAAATCCAATTGCTGGTCTTCATAGTTGAGATACAATTTCCCATTCTTAGTTCACAGTCCATTCTTGTGATTAACTGTGTGCGCTGCTGTTGGTTTCTTTGGTAAATATGATGATGATGATGATGTGCCGAGCCGATTCCCTTAGATATTTCTTCTCACTGAAAATATTTGGAAACACAAAGCGAAGAAGAAGAACAAGATGAAGACGAAGTAAAAACAGCACACCTCCAAAAACGACGGGGGTGGAGTGGAGTGTGCAACCGAATGTAACCGATAACAAGTTCAAGGCATTTACAAGTTCAGTTCGATTATATATATTTTTCCACTCTTTGGATTCTTCTTCTTCTTCTTCGCCATACCTCTTCTGGCTGTTTTCAAATTGCCTTCTTTTTTTGGTGGTTGTGGTTGTCAGTTGTGCGGCTACATATATCTAGTGTAAAATTTCAAAAATAAAAGAAAGATCAATAGCAGCTACAACATTGCATACTGGAAGAGCAACTCTCATATAGCAGCGCACACGAAAGATACAGAACCAGAACAAGAACTAGAGAGAGAAGCGCGCAACCGAAAGTTATTCCTGCACACCTATAGGTCGCAAAAGTGTATCTTTTTGTTTTTGTTGTTGTTTTTTTTTGTGTATTTTTTTGGTGGTGGTACGAGTAGGTATCTCAACTTTACAAGATCTTTTATTTCAAGAGCTCCAGACGATGATGGGTTGTGTTGAGAATGTTGCAGGCGGGTGTAGCGGCGGGAAAGTACAAAAATGTGTTGCCTCTCAACCCAGAGGCTATTGGGATTTTTAGGAGTTTTAGATGAAAGATGGGAAGAGGTGAAGGATGTTAGGTATGCTCGTATAAATATATGTATTTTTTTTTTTGTTCTTATGGAGGACTAACTTTTGCATAAGTTTTGGAGAGTTGGTGTTGGCAGGGTTTTTTTTATTGCTTTCTTCTCATTGAATTCTGTTCTAAGAAGGTTTTTTTTTTTTTTGCTGGTGGTTACAGATTACTTAAAAGCAATCGTTTTAATTGTCAAATGAGTTAATTTCATTAAGACAGAGATTGTTAGATCGGGGTTTTTCAAAGTTTCGTGATTTGGCAACGTCGAGCCAGTTCCAAATAAAATGGAATGCATTCCAGAAGACACTGATTACATACTTGGAAACCTATATACCCATTATGTCTGACTGAGAGATTGATATAGGGTGGGTCTAAAATGGAAACAGGATCTAAAATGTAAGATCTCCTTCGGACTTCTTAATCACTGTAGCATATTTAGGGCGATACATTATCTCAGACTTTACGGTTGAGTTGGCCACAACCAGCAAATTGTGGTATTGAAGAGAGGTTACTTGCGCTACTCGAGTATACTCGTACGTACATAATATAAACGTGGCTCTTATGTGACAGTTTATGCCTTACAAAAAGTAGTCCATAAGGCTTTAAATAGAATTTAAATTGTTATGATTTTATGAGTCGTATCAGCAAACGTCCATAAGAAGACCGAGAGCCTAAGGGCCTACTTCTTCGACCTCGCTAAAGTAATTATCAGTCGCCTCCAATACCTTATTATACCCGGTACCACACTGTGGTGAGGGTATATTCACTTTGTCATTCCATTTGTAACGCCCATAAGGAGGCGTTGTAGGTATGACAAACTATATATATTATTGATCAGCATCACTTTCTTAGTCGATCTAGCGATGTCCGTCTGTCTGTCCGTCTGTCCGTCTGTCCGCACGATTACGGCCGTAATTTAAGAGCTATCGACTTGAAATTTGGTATGTAAGCTTTTATCCACCAAACTGAGGCTAAGTTCGAAGATGAGCAAGATCGGATGAAAACTACTACTACCTCCCATACAAAAATATCAGATTTATATAGCTTTTTATGTTAAAAATTAAATTTAAATAGCTACAGTAAAGATAGCAAGTTTAAACTTTGCACATATTGTTTTAATAATATTTAAAAAATTTTGACAAAAAATGAGCTTGGTCGAATAAAAAGTACCCACACCTCCCATACAAATAGGTATATAATTTTTTAATACTAAAATATTTTTTTATTTTACAATAATATAGTACCGGGTATTTGAGCTTCGGCATAGTCGAAGATAATTGTCTTACTGGTTTTTAGCTCCAATTGGTTCAATGGGTAATTTTGACATCATTAGATTCTTTGTCATCACAATGGGCCTAAAATATTATGATAAGCTACCAAGCAAACGAAACCGATTCACATTTCGTTCGTTTATAGTTCCCCAGGATGAAGAGATTTCCAAGCGTTGGTTGGCTGCAATTCGCGAAAATCCACGCGGAAGAACAAAATCCGATCATACACACAATGGCTCATAAAACAGTCTTTAGAGTCCTTCTTTTGAGTTGAGTACATTTGCCTCTATGGAAAAAATTATAGTTAAAAGGTATCCGTTGGAGAACAGTACCTACTATTTGATTTATGTGTTTTAGAACATTTGAAAGGGCAATCGGTCGCAAAATATGTACAGTTTGGTGCGGATTGTGGAGTAGTGGCATCATTGGACCATTTTTCTTCGAAAATGAGGATAGGAACAACGTTTCGGTCAACGGTGGAGCTATAGAGAAGGTTGTCAAAAACTAAATATAACATCCATTAGCGTCTATAAATTGATTGATTTTTGTTGGGAAAAAGCTCAACGTTTCTAAGGCAACTGTCACCTAGACCTTAAGGACTGTCTAACTAACAAGAGGGGATAACATTGGGTGTTTGTGTATTTCTTAAGCCCCTTGTGGTATGCAACGAAAAAGTGTTTATCTGCTTTCTGACTTAGAAATACGTCGTCACCTGATCCTGTAGGTGTTACATTGTAACAATGTTTAAAAAATGGTTTACACTATCGCCTGAATCCTAACATTATAAATGCGAAAGTAACTCAGTTTGTTACCATTTCACGACTAAACTTATAAACCAAAATCGTAATGTTGTATGGCAAAAAGGGAGTCTGTGACCTGAAGAAGGGCATCGTACTTCATATTTAGACAAAGAAAGGACATTTTGAGAACTTCGCTACATTTTCACCACTTACAATAGTAAAACCATAACATTAGGTCGGATCATATAAAAATCCCAGAATTGTAACAATCGTTTACAGCCCATTCGCGTATTCGCTTCAAGCTTGTCAACCCCAGATATTGTTGACTTGGTAAACCCTTCTCTGACTACCTCTGGGAAATAATCATAAATAAATTTTAACATGGATCTGCGCTCTTCAGTTGCACATAGACAGTAAAAATTGGGTCACGGTGTGGTAGATGTCATACCTCAAACCTATTCTGTCAAGTCAAAATCGGTGGGTATGATTGGATTATACCATTCAATTCAATCTTGCACTCTCTTGGTTAAAAGAGTTTTCAAACAACTCTTGGTTTTCAAAATGTCAGCATTCGCTCTTTTATATCTATTGGCAAGCTCAATTAAAGGGTGCATATGAAATGTATTTTACATTTTAATCAATGGACGAGCAGCAGGATAATGTTATGTACATACCGGAGATATAATATTTTCTGCATGCAATCCCTATGCGGGAGCAAAGTTAATCCAATTCCCTGTGTACCAAGTGACGTGTGCTGAAAAACGCTAAGGGATTACAGCGACCACCAGCCATGTAATCGACATTTAATTGAGTTCAAGCAATCAATTTTGAAATTGTGATGAAAATTATTTTAAAAGGTTGTTAGAGGAGAGCTGCATAATCAATTTGTCCTGTCACATATTCATATTATGTAGAGTTGGTGACGATGTCGAATTTACAATTTATACGAACTTTCAATATGTGTAGGTATCCTTGCTTATTATTATTTATTTATTTTTGATGTGTTGATGATACTGCTATAGTAAACTGCTTCTTCTATTGCGGCACTCTCGTTAACTTGTAAGTTCCTTCCATCCGTCACAAAAATATAAGCTCACACAAACGAATGGGTGAATATAAGGTTCTGTTGAATCATATTTTTATTTTTAAAGAGTTTCAGCGAACGTGTAGTGTAGTAGAAGAACGTCGAATCACTGAATCACTTTTATCTGCGCACAGAACTTCAGAATTGGTGATCCAATTGGTGATTGCAAACCAAAAAATAAAAAGTCGGTGGGAGTTGACGGTGTCCCAAAAGTCGTATTAAGACGCCTGCCCCTAGAATCGATTGAGATCTTCGCCACGCTATTTAACAATGCGCTGAATAATGCATATTATCCAGCGCAGTGGAAAATGGCGGTGGTACATCCTATCCCCAAAAGGGATAAAGAGTCCAACCCGGCTAATCTTCGGTCAATTAGTTTGCTCCCGAAGGTTGGCAAGACCAGTTTCTATATTTTGACAAACATATAGATGCCTGTCTTGCTGGGGCTTATGCTCTAACAAGGAGACTGTTTCGCAGCAGTCAACTTTTTTCCAGAGTAAAGGTCATATGCTACGTGGCCCTTAGAAGGCCGATCATCGCTTATGGCTGTCCCATTTGGTTCAATATAGCGCCTTCCTATATGGAAACGATTCGGGTGTTTCAGAGACAGTCATAATATCCCAACCTTATACTATGGGGCTCGATTGAATAGGATTGACAATTTCCCATCTAAGGTGATTCGATTCGAAGGTGATTCGAGTACGCTCCGGTCTGGCTTTGTCCCGCCTGAGGCATTTCTTCATGCAAACATGAAATGGTTAGTCTAGAATAAAGATGGTGTGCCGGTATTGTACCACAGCCGCCGCGCCGCGAGGAATAAGCGGCTCATCCACGACGGATACGCCGCCAATGCTCAGGAACTCCTCCGTTTTAATACCGCGATTGCGGATAGGGATAGTGTCGATACCGGAAAGCAGTTCACCGAGTTTTGGTGGCTTAATGAAGAAGTGAGGGCAGACATGCTCTCCCGGGCCGGTGCGTTACCTAGGTAACTTTCCTACTTAGTATTAAGCCAGTCTGTAAATTACTTAGGTGTATCTTAGGGCGGTTTTTGGGATGGGCCGGACTCGCTAACATGAATGAGTGCTACCGAGACTTGACCGATGCTTATGGCCTCGCTCGAGTCCCGGCGCGTCGCGTGTGCACCGTGTTGGTGAAGTCAAACAATCGACAATACAACGTGACACGTCGAAAAGTCTTACAGTTTGCTGTCGAGTTTCTCCAGAAGTGGTCATAAGACCAGCATTGAACTTGTAACTGTGTGTTACCGATTTTAGGAACTCACTTTTACTACAACTACTTGTCGTAGAGGTTTCAAACTCTGCTCTTCTGTCCTAAATAATACTCGCCCAGATCTTTCGTCAGAGAGTTTCTTCGGGCCTTCTGTGTTCACAAATCTTTGTAATCTTTCATGCTGGACTCAAATAAGATGTCCACTGCCATGCAAAAAATTTAAAAACACTTGTCAACTGTCAAAAGTCCGATTAAAAATCCATCTACTACATTGGTCGAAAAGAAACCCCACTGACCGACTTTCTAATGAACGATTATTTCCACTACGTACACACAAACAAGCAGAAATGGAAAAAATATAACATCCTCGCACCGCACCCAGTGTCCCTCACAAATTATCCCTTCTTAGATAATTATACTCTTAAGAATTTGACACAAATTGAAAGGTGTCCTAAAATGTCCCTAATCAGATCTAGGTCCAATTTTTTTTTTTTCTACAATTTCACTTATTCATTTCCGACGACTCTGTGTGCCATGTCCTGTTTTATTTCTTGTACACCTCATGATTTCTGTCTCTCTTTCTTCTCTTCCGTTTAAATATGCCTCTACACATTTTTATTCCCATTCATAGGATTTTCTTCTGTAGAGAGGGAACAGACAAATTTAAAAAAAAAACGTGTTAGCCGTCTCGAGGCAATTCACGTAGAATTCCGGAAAATAAGGGTGTTTATCAGATAGTGTTCGCAGCATATACCTACGCACACTCGTAAGCCCACACCATCAACAACAACAACAACCCGCAAACAACAACAACAGTAGTAGTAGCTAGGAAGGTGGATTTTCCATCTCTAACAGCGAACAGAAAACGAAACTGAAAAATACCCTTATGGAATTATTCTTTAATATCTACACATGTGTGTTATATTTTCCCATACCGACAACCAAACAGCTAAGACGACTGACTCTTCGTGTCATTACCAACCACCGCCATGCCATACAAAAAAAAAATCTGTTGTAGAAATAAAATATAAAAAATAAATAAATAAATGTCTAAGGGAAGAAAACCAGTCACACTGCGAAAGATGTGATAGTGGTGAGGGTGACGATGGTAATGGTGGTTATGATGATGATGATAATAATGATGATGATGACGGCAACGACAGGACACAAATAAAACATTTTCGTATCAAATGAGCGTAAGTCAATAACCTTAGACAACACGAGTTGAAAAAAAACAGAAACTATGTGCAGACAGCTGGTGGTAAAACGCTTCCACTCTAGCTCTCCGCATATATAGTTTCTAAGACTTGAGGTTCCAAGAACAACACACTGTCTGTTACCATAATATTTGTTGAGATAAGAAGGAAATCCGCTTGGGGAGCACATACAGTGTGAAAGTGATTGTGAAGGTGCAACTCTTGGGAAATATTCATACATCACAGCTGGCATTGTGAAAATGTATCTAAGGGCTGACAGGCAGTTTCCCAAATGACAACAACTGATATGACAGATACAACTTTCTTCAAGACTCCAATGTAACTCGACGCTTAGCAAGTTATACATTTTACGCAAGAAAATGAGTCAGTTTACAGGTTTCCGCTCATTGAGAACTCTCGTTGACTAAGTGGCATGGGACCAACAATTAGTTGTCCATTTGCGAGGATTGAATCCTCGACTGGAATCAGCTCCTGTAATGATATTTGTTCTGTACTATGAACGTGGCTAGCGACCGCTCAATTCTTTCAGAAGAGCTCACTAGTGAGCTGCACAAGGTGACTAAGAATCAGACGGCTTCGCTTCGCTTTCCAAGCTATCTGAGGGGAATCGATATTCCTAAGCCGATGGAAAAGGGTTGAACTCATGCAGTTAGGGACTCACATTGCCTAGAGGCGCATCGAACCCACTATTTCAAAACTTCGGCCGGTTAGGTACATTGAACCAAACTGTATGTCAGTCTATAGTTGCGGCGGTATGAAGAAACCAACCAGGGCTTCTCTGGACGAGAAAGGGACGATAATCTATAATAAACGGAAGCTCATAGGAAGTGTGTTGTTGTTCGCGCGCCCTTTTACAAAAATGCTGGCTGGCATAATAATTATGACAAGATGATTTCATGCATTCGATGGAAGTATTGGTGAAATCTGACCAGAAACCTCGCTCAAGACAGTAAATCGGGCTCAAATATTCCACAGATAGACGGCAAAGATCTGGATTACACTCGAACCCTGCTAAGTCTGGAGGTCTGGAAGCTCGAAGAGGCGATACCGAACCATATTTCTCTTTGATCCTTCCTATGGCCAGCATCGTCGAGCAAAAGAAAAGTGGTATAGGTTCAGAGTCAAGTTTCTCCAGTCTTGTCAACCCACTAACCTATAGCATAAAAGATCCACACTGGACTTCTCAAGACAACGAATGACAAACTATCGTGACAACCAGACACAGTGCCAGATTGGTAGGTTGGCTATTCCCTAGAACGAGGGGAGAAGGACACAATTGTGGACATTTTATGCACTTTGAGTGTACTTGCCTAATGTCTAAATCTGTGTCTTAACGATGACAGTATGGCGAGCATTTACAGCTTCATTAAAAAAAAAAATTGATTCCAAGAGGGAACAGTGTAACCTACTTGTCTTCCCAATGGACCTATTTTAGTCTAAGTGCACCTCATCGAGGGCCACTTTAAGCCAGCATACTCTTGCAGAATATACCACGCTTGGTGGGGCATTTTGCACCTCATAAAGGGGGTGGCTTCGAAAAGCAAACTTGCGCCAGGTCTTTCCATACTTTTTTAGCAAAAAGTCGTTTTGAGACGGATGGGTCGACATTTTTTGCCGCTTGGCCTCGAAGAGCAAACTTGCGCTGGATGGGCCGATATTTTTTGTTGACTTTGTAATAAAAAATGTTTTCACCAATTGACAGAGGTTCGGTTCCAAAGTCCGCAGTGAAAATCCGTTTCAAAGTAGAAAGTATTTCCTTTATACATTGTTCGAATATATTCCAATAGTACCAAGCGACTGATAGCTTCATCAGTTAGTTACCAGATTAAAAAATACGAAAAAAAACCATCGTGAGTTTTCTAGGGGGAGGGGACAAGTTACAAGTTCGTGAATGTCAAACCGATGTGTTCACAGAGAATCTTATTAAAAATGTTAGGTAAAGCATTTTGAAAGTTTTCAATTGAATTTTATTGAATTTTGACTTAATAAGGGGGACAAACAACATTTTGGTATGAAAAAAGGGGACGTATGGTAAACCTAGTTGTAACTAGCGATGTAATATAACTTTTTCTTGTCACCATCAGGTACAAAGTTGGTTTTCCAAAGGTATGAGCTTCCAGTAGGAACTCAAATGTTTCCGCTTTTAATGCAACCATCAATTCTTAAAAATCAGTATCTGGTTTCAGTGGTCCGCCCGTTTTGAAGGTGCTACCAAAAAAAGTTGTAAATGTTTTTACAAAGCTCTTTTTCACTTCCGACATCTTCGAGGACCTCTGATCCATTGATCTGTAAAGGCTCCAACATTTTACAAAATTTATTTAAAAGTTGCTAGGTATCTATAAAACTATATAAGACCCTAGGCCTATAGCTCCTTACAACTACTCGTTTGGTAGGGGACCCACTATTTTATAACGGCTGTATTGAGAAGCTTTCGGTTATAGTCAGTTATACTCTCGGCTGTTTCTCAGACGTTCGCAAAAGGTTGGAAAAATTGAAGTATTAAACCCGAGACCTCTCGCTTAATACCTACACAGATCTTGAAAGCTATCTTCAACTCGAAATCAATAACTTCCCTCTTCAATAATCAAAGAAAACAAAAAAACCTGCTACAACCCAACACGTGTTTATGTTTCAACACTCTTCGCCCTGTGTCACATATATTAATTTATTTTAGACTTTGGGATAGGTCTATATCTACACACTGCTGCCCAATTAAAAAACATGCGTGCATGCAGCAAGTAAAAGAAGCCTTTTTGGTATCCTTTTTCCCCGATGCACCACTGCTCCTTTAATTGGTGTCGTCGTCGACATCGAGTGGTTTATCCTTATTTCATCCCTGTTCTTGCTTTGCCTACTATACCATCATACAAACCCTTAGTTGCTGGTGAATTTTTTTTTTTCTATAAATTAACTTGCGTAGCCATTCTTTGTAGAGCATTCGTCATCGGGCTCCTCAAACTCCTGTTTGTTGTTGGGGATGATGATGATTTTTTATATATAGAAAAAAAAAAAAAAAAAACCATGGTGTTGGTGTTGGCAATAATAATATTGATAATAATCGCAAAGAACTGCAAAAAGGATGTGCATGCTCAAATTTCCTCCATAAGTTGCATTTTTCACAGTTCAGTCTTCAGTGTGGTGCAGGGTTTCTTTCGCCTTTTTGTCGTCGAACCTTCTTTCCTCTTTATTTTTTGTATTTTCTTTCGGTGCGTTCACTTTTGTTGTTTCACTTCATTTCAAGTTTTATCAACTAACATACACACAGCTATACATACAGAACCAGTGATGTGTGTATTGTGCGATAATTTCTGACAGCAAAAAAAAAAAAAGTTAAAAAGGGGGCGTAAATGTTTGGTTGTCGTTTCGTTTCGTATTTTTTTTTTCACGCCTGAAATTATATGCTTCATTGATTTATTTATTTATTATTTCTTATGAGCTCTCTTGCCCCGAAGGAGAGAACTATGAGTGGGTTGGCACTGGGTTCTTTCTGTTTTGAAATTTTTTATTTTATTTTTTTTAATTTAATATCTCTCTCTGGATTTTTGATTCAGTGGACGCAGCTAAAAATTATGAATGCGATTGGTTTTGAGTGCGGAACAAGTAATGTATGTCACAGCTGGTCGGATGACGACGAGTCAACGAATCTTCTGCCGGGGTTCGTAAAAAATGCTGATGCATAGCGAATGTTTCTGGGAAGACAATGTACATTTGGTCACTAAGGTGGTCATTTGAGTTTGAGTTTTGTATTTGATATTTGTTTGCATGATGTAATCGTCGGCAAATGGAAGTCAAAACGGGTCAAGAATATGTTTCAGAAAGAAGCGACAATGGTAGTTCGGTTCGGATTACGACCTCCGCTAGAGAGATTCCTAAAGTGGGGTGTGTGCCTTCCCACACATTTTAAGAGTCAACGATGTTTCGAATTGTATTATACAAACTACTTGTTTGTTAAGGCATTCGATCGAAGGACTGACAGGGAAGGAGGAAACTGAAAACTCTAAGAAAATGCTATAACCCTATAGCCAAGCCAAAGCCGACAAAGAAGCTCCTGAGCGAGATGGTAAGTAATAACTCAGTAAGCGATGATGGCAATAGCAACAGTCGATGTTTTATGAAGAAAGACTGCATGGGACGAGTTTCCTTCATGTCGAAAGAAGAGGACACATCAATTGCTAATTGGCGGAGACTTCCCCTTAACGCCCGATGATCTACGTCTGTGATATGTCTTTCTGATTTATGCCAAATTCTTCCAATTCCGAAGGTGAATCAAGGAAGTTTGTCTTCACTCAAAAGAACCTTCCGTGTCTATAATACGAGAATAGTAGTAGTAGGTCTGAAATTTCAGGTTCGGAATCTCTGTGACCATGAGTGTTGGCCACTAGCATACCAGTCTCACGAATTTTTGCACAAAACATGTATACAGCAGGCTTCATTTCGGCCAAAACTTCTTTTAAAAAAACGCACTGTTTGGGCTACACAGCACTCACTTTGGAAATAAGTTTTCAATATTTTCCAACGCTGTTCAAGCGTAAAGCGACTCATTTCGTTCCGCGGAGGTATGGTACAGACTTTCTGTCGAGCGGAAAACAGCTGTCAATGTCAAAATAACCTACAGACAATGACAGCAAATCTGACATGGCTACCGATAAGTTGAGGCAGAGCAAAGCTCTTCGTGAATATCAGCACTATAGTCTGAGTACTAACAGGTCACTGTGTACTAGTTAGACTTGCCGCGAGGCAAGAGGAGTCACCGCAGTTCCATTTTTATCACAGTTGCATGGATGAGAAAATACCTTTCAACTTGCTGTCTCTGTGTAACTCACCGCCACTGTCCTCGATAAGAAAGCAAATTCTTGTGGAAGATACTTCTTAGAAGATACTTGCAGATACGGCATTTCCTCCAAACTCGTTGCAAATTTATTAGACATAGCCGACTCTGTGGTCAAAGTATCGATTAATTTGCCACCTAATTCATCGCAATGACTTCCTCTACCGTCGGACTATTTTTCCCTAGTTTGGATTGAACACCTAAGAGAAGTGCTCTGAACTCGTTCCATCCTTTTTCATTGGATATACTTAACCATCTTTAGCTTTGGACTCATTCCACTTTCTACAAGACAACCGAAACGAGAAAACAACCCGAAACCAATAACAATAACGAAATACTGTCCTTTTTGCTGTTGCCGTTCTGCATGTGTCGAAATCCCATCAGGCGAGCAAACTAAGTGGTGTCGGGTTTTAAAAGATGTTTACAATTCTATACCAACGACAACAGTTAAAGATCGAAAGCAGCCCAAACCTGCACGTTTGTAAAACAAATAATGCCACATAGATAGACATACAGATGGCATGAGTGATGTCCTTTCGATGCGCGCTTCTAAAGTAGTTTCATCGAGTCGCTGCTCTTCACCTACCACAAATGGCAATTACACAAACCAAACAGAATAGAGAATTGAAATCCAAATAAATTTCCATTATCTCGCCGCAATACATCGACACGTGAAGGGATGCGGTGCAGTGCGGTGCGGCCCGATTGGGACGATAGACACAAAAGTAAATAGGAAAACTTTTTCCACAAAGGGCGCCAGTAAACAAGAAATAAATTCAATAAATATTGATACTTGTGATTGGTGCGGTTGTGAATGGTTTTAATGCTGTTGGTGTGGTGTGGTGTGGCGCGGCCGGCGCACAGACATCATAAGTGTTAATTGAACGATTAAACAACTAGCGAAACAGCCAGACTGTGGCAGATACCTACAATACCGAAGAGTACCGCAGGAGCGACGACACGACGACTTCTTTTGAAAAAAAAAAAAAAAAACACAAGAAGTATGTATGTATACAGAAAAGGTACTCGCGCCGCACTTGTAAGATTGATTTGTGTTGTTTTTAAGTTCATAATGGCAAACGACAAAGGACTTGTGAGAATAGACAGATGTGTGGTGGCAGCTATACCATACACGCACCTCAAAGATACGAAACGACAAGTGTCACGTGTAATATGTACGTGTCATTCGTGACCGATTGACACCCAATCACACAGTGTCAAACGCGGTCATGCGCTTGTATCACTTGTGTCTCTACATTCATTAAATGCTCGCTTCGTTATGCTGTGATAGATCATGAATATTAGTGGCGATGGCGACGATTGACCGGGGCATGACAGGCCATTACACAGAGTGAAAAGTTTGACACTATTGTACTTTATAGGTACCTACTGCTGGTGAAGATACTTGCAGGTGTGCTACGTGCTGTTGTAAAATCGAAAGGTCCGTCATTCACACGAACCTAAAAAACAGGAAAAAAACGTGTCAATCGTGACATGTTTAATAAATCTGGCAGTGACACGCGTGGCAACGGGACGTTGTCAATCTGCGATATACTGTCACAAAAAGTCTGTCAGTACCAACAGAATGGACAAGGCCAGTACACATTCATTGAAATCAGTCATTTGGTCGTGCGACAACTCGAGGACGAAATTTGACGTCATAGCGACGCACGTCCGCATTTTACGCAATGTCACGTTTCGTACATGTACAATAGTAGCTTTATGCTCGTTACATCTTTAGGTATTGAAATGGCGAAGCTACTTATCCTGCACGAAAATTGACTGCATCGAAATTTGCTTGGACACATGGGACACAGAAGGCGCACACGATTATTGTAACTTCAACGGTACATGGTTCCAGGTTCAAACTAAAGACAGACGCGAAGCACGGTAAAAATAGTCTTTATATGATTTAACCACAACGACTTAAGAAACATTATTCTGGATGTAGCGCCATATGTTTTGCAAGAGCTTGTCCGGGTAATTAGTGGACGATGGGATGGGAAATTCTACATCTGTGATAATCACTATGCCCGAGGAGCATAGTTATTTTTATAGTTCGTGGGATGAACATAAATTAGATGAACCTATAACTTCGAGGTTAGCCATGGAAGAAGCGTTGTTGATGGCGAGAAAGTTCGGTAAAAATTTTACAAGATCGCAGGAAATATGGCGGCAGTATATAAAAACATGCAGATGTTTTGCATGTTAAAAGAGAGGATGCGTGTTGGGCAGGCGCCAGCCGAATAGAAGACAGTGGCTCATTAGCTATACACATCATTCAAAGCGGCAAAATAAGTTGTTGGCATAGGACATTGAACTGCAAATGTGTGTGCCGTATATACTTTTGAAAACTGACTAAGAGCTTATGCTGCTGTGGGAGTTCGTCCGTTTGAAGCTGTTCAAATTCTTGAACGAGAGCAATGTGACGGTCACTCGAGGAGTGGTTTCTAAAATGAGCTATTATCATCCTTATAAATAGTCCGGCAGTCCAAAGTCAAGATTGATTGACATAAAAGCGCCGGAGATCGTTGGGGCAAACAACGGTGACTGGTCTCCAGAAGACCTTTGGATTATAAGCACCTCTTTCAGACCATTCAACTTCATACTTCTAAGGAACTTTTAGTAAGACATTTTCAAAGACGGGACAGTGACATAAGAGATTCTGTTTCTTCATCGTCGTCAAAAATCGTTGGTTTCTAGAGTGCATTTGCTGAGAAACGTTCTGATGATTCAGTGACCCGTCATAAGACATGTGTGTTAAGATTTGGTTTTAAGCCAACTACCTTAATGGTCTACAAGACCATTTAATCTGTGAATCTGAAGTCGTGGAGAATCGGGTTTCATCTCTCGATGTATGAGTTCAGCCTCCTTAAAAATAGTTTTACATAATCTACAATATGTCAAATGCTGCTGCACTATCAACTTCGACAATCCGTTTAAAGCCTGATATATTTGACAGTACCACCGAATAATGTTCTTTTTGGACATTTCTTCACCTTTTAATTGAGTTGTCAAAGTGGCTTAAACCAATCACGGGGTAAAACCAAACTTTTCACGAAAAGCTAAACCACTAATATTGCCGAGTTTGAATTCAAATGTCAATAAATGATTGACAATTGCATGCAAATTCTTTATAATACTCAAATTCTAAAAATTAAAAACAAAAATAAATTCTAAAACTATCTGACATCATGACGTTCTATGGTAATTAATGTTTTATTAACGATAACTACGTCTAGATGTTCATTTAGGTTTACAAGAAGTGTTATTTTATTCGCTATAGAAATTTTGTTACATATAGATTCAGAGTGAGATAGAGAAATATTTCATTTTTGACATGTCGGATGCAGAATGGACAGATGAAATGAGTAAAATAAATCTTACATCGATAAAAATATTCAAATGATATTGTATCTATTTATGAGAGAATTTGATATTTGTTGTTTCTTTTGATGTCATCTGTGATAGAGTGCGCTATAAATTCGTAATTTTTGTGGATGTCCTGACTTTTGGTTCGATTCAACGTCATCCTTGTACCCAGTCGCTGAATATGGTTTTGAAAGCAGTTGACTTATGTAGAGATGTACGAGGCCATACATACACACGCTATTACTTTCCAGACACTCAAGAAATTTTCGACTTTTCATACTGCAACCTTTGTAGATTGTCAAGAGGGGCGTAGCGAGGGGGGGGCATGGGGACCTCTTTTCAAGAGTCAGCAAATCAACGAGCAATTTTCAAAAATTACGTCTTAGGTTTAGATTTTCATTAGGAATAGATTTTAAACTTTTAAATGTATACCTAAAAGTCGGCATTTTCAACGGTTCCACATGAACTCCTTAAAATTTAGCTAGTTTCGATTCAATTTGAAAAATGACGGACGGATTTTTTTAGATTCGACGGTCGGCATCGGCGAATTTTCCGACTGAAATCCTTAAAATTTAGCGAGTTGCGATTCGATTAGAAAAAGGACAGTCGGCATCGGTGAATTTGCCGACTGAAATCCTTTAAATTTAGCGAGTTTCGATTCGATTTGAAAAATGACGGACTTTTTAGATTCGACGGTCGGCATCGGCGAATTTTCCGACTGAAATCCTTAAAATTTAGCGAGTTTAGATTCGTTTTGAAAAAAAGACGGACGGATTTTTTTAGATTCCACGGTCGGCATCGGTGAATTTTCCGACTGAAATCCTTAAAATTTAGCAAGTTTCGATTCGATTTGAAAAATGACGGACTTTTTAGATTCGACGGTCGGCATCGGCGAATTTTCCGACTGAAATCCTTAAAATTTAGCGAGTTTCGATTCGATTTGAAAAAGGACGGTCGGCATTTCTAATTTGAGGTTAAATTCGAAGGAATATGTTATTGGCTACTTTTTCGGAACTTTTGACAATTCGCGGCAAGGGCGTTTTCGTTCTCGGCAAAAAGTTTTGAAAACGAAATTTCATTATTTAAACTGTTTATAAACTTGTTTTCTTAATACAGCTGATGGCTGAAATTCGCAAACTGCCGCGACCTAGGAAAGTGTTCCTGTTCATGTGAGCGGACTGTCAAAACTTGCGAATATTCGTTCGTTCGTAGATAACATAAGTCGAACTCTCAAAATGAAAGAAAATAATTTCAAGCTATAGAAACTTCGAGTTATGGAGGCCAAAAGTTCAAAAAGTTGAATAAAACTTCGAGTAATAGAGAATTTCGACTTAAAGAAGTTCGAGTTATGGAAGTTTGACTGTTGTTGGTCGTTCTCATGTGAATGCTTCTTTAGGTATTGGCCCAGGGGTGTTCCTGTATGGAACGTTTTGGACTCTATTCCACTCAGCTATTTAAAAGAAAAAGAAAGCAGGGGGGTTGCCACCCCATACATATGCTACTCTTCATTTTGTTTGGATTTTATTTCCACTTCCAGTCCAAATTTTGGATTTTATTTCATTGTTGAAAGTCCAAACCGTAATTTTGGACTTTTTAGCAAAAGACTTTATTTCACGGCACCAAAAAAACATCTTCCATGGGATGAAATTCGATGACGTTAGATATAACTCGATAACCGCTGGGCCGACTTTCATGATTTTTATACAGTCGTCAAGTTCCTGAAATAAGTCAGCATTTTAATGAAAGTCAACCCCCAAGGCTCGATACCTCGCTACGCCGCTGGTTGTTAGGATAAACACGTCGGGTAAACATTGAATGGCTTAGGTTAGGTTAGGTTAGTATTAGATGGCAGGCTACAACGATTCCTGATAACCAACAAGACCAAATCGTCTGATTCGCTCATGGGAGTGAAGCACGGCTGCTGTTCTAAGTCCACTTCAGTTTTTATACCCTCCACAGGAAGGTATATTCACTTTGTCATTACATTTGTAACGCCAAGAAGGATTCACCGGAGACCCTATAAAGGATATATATTCTGAATCAGGATCACATTCTGAATCGATTTAGCCATGGCCGTCTGTCTAGCTGTCCGTCTGTCTGTCTGTTGAAAACACGATAGCGTCCAAACGAATCGATCTAGGCGAATGAAATTTTGTGAGAGGACTTCTTCTTTTTACCGTCGTCAGGTTTGTATTGAAAATTGTCTATGTCGGTCAAGTAGTTCTGGTACCTCCTATACCAAACCAATATCGCATGGCAAACATTTTGCATGACTTTTATGCAGTGGAGGGTATAAAAGCATCGGCCAGGCCGATGATAACACTTTTACTTGTTTACATAGTGCTCGTTGGCTTACTGTTGAAGTATGCTGGTGGCATTGTCATCCACGTCGCGATGATGCAAACAATTATCCGCCTTTCTTCCTTTTTTTAAGTATTTATTTTTACCACCCACCATGGCTAGGGCTTGTTAAAGTACATGTAATCCGACCTATTTATCGAACTCATTGCAATCCGATTGCGGCGTTTCAAATTCAAAATATTTCAGCGGTTTCATAGAACAAACGATTGCCACTGGGCTAATTATCATCTGTCATCAAATTACGACAAAAAAATATGGCCGAAAGGGCTTCATAAAAACCGTATAATAATGGACAGGACACTGGCGAGCGAGCAGCACCACCCATCATGATTTTTGTTAGTTGCAGAAATTCAATATCAGGAGCCAGAACATTTGCGGTCACATCTTTGTGCAACCTGTGCATTTGATGTCAAAGCGGATAACATGAAATGCGAAACCAATATTCATAATAGTGCGACTTTCAATTAGAAATGGATTAATTATTATTATCGGCGCAATTGATTGAACCGATGCTGCTGCCATGGAGAGGGGCAAAAATGTACAAAATCAAAGACAGAGGCAAATCAAATTTCGATTGGCGCACAACACTAATGGTGCGTCAGAAACCGCAAAAGTGTAATTTCAATTGAAAGTAATAATGTAATTAGCTCAACGGGGGTACAGGGTGCGTAGCGAGCGTATCGGCTTTGTGTACAATTGATAAACGAAAATAATAAAAATGTCTACCAATCGGATTATGTGGCGAGTAGCGGCCGTATAAAGTTTTGGAATGAATAAATGAGTCCGACAGTCAGCCAATGTGGTCGTAGGTGAAGACTTAAAAGACTCAACATTCAAGAATATCGTCAGTGGAAAGTAAAGAAACTTTAGCAGTGAAGTGAACAGCCCTACAGCCCTAGTCTGTGATGGCCTGAGATGATTTAAGGCACCACCCTGGGAAAACTGTGAATCCATCTTAGCGTAGCAGAAAACAAAATTTAAAAAGCCGTCATTTGCACGAAGAACAACAATAACAGGGAAAAACCATGACAACCATGACAACGTGCAGTGTCACGCGTAGAACGTTGTCAATCTATGACATGATGGGGTCAGTCACAGCCAAGATAATCACATGGTCATTTAATTTTCTACCGTCTACCTGGACTGTGCAGCCTTCATCAAGTACCGAAGACCTATAACATCGATTTCAAGAGGTAACCAGAGACGCCGCAACTGATGCGCTTATTTTTAGCTGAACATCCCCACGAAACCTTTCATCCATGGGCAGGACATGCAGATAGCTTTTGGCCGGATATAGATGGACAACTCATCCATGGCATGCTGGATTTGTACTTATGTCCTAAGTCATGATAGTTTTTGATAGCCGCACCAATCCTGAAAATTAAGATGTGCCTGAAATAATGAGTGGGCCGAAAGTTCAGCTTTCTCATAGATGAGTTGGATTGCCATGGATGAGTTGTCCAAAGGTCATCTATACCTGGTCAACTATATTCTGGATATTTTTCATTATTGACAGATTTTATTAAATTTATGAAAGCTGACCTATATGCTGCTAATTTTGCAGATCCGTTGTAGCTAGCCACTGACTGTGGAGATACTACCTTCGAATAAAAACAAATGCCGTCCGGTATAATAGTTCAAGTAGTGGATACTTGTTGTTGTTAAAAAAACAAACCTAACACTAGGTGCGATTTTATGAAACCTCGCCAGCCAGTGGTTGCCAGTAGTTGCCAGTTGAGGCACATTTCACATGCTAATTAAAACGACAACCTGCTGGCAACTGCTGGCAACAACTCTTGATTTCCTTCCCAGTCGGAGAGCGGCTGGCTGGCAGCTGGCTAAATTCAATTCACAATGAACAAGCAGGTGGCGCTGAAAGCAACAAGTGGCTTAGAATTTACTTAAATCATATGGCGTTCTTATCTTATGCACACAACTTTCCAGAGAAAAATGTCAGAATTTATCATATATTTCTACCAAGTCATTCGGCTGGCAATTGTCCAAATGAACGGCTGGCTGGCGAGGTTTCAAAAAAAAACATGCCTACTGATAATGACAACTACTGTCAATTCGAATATAAGAATTGTCCTACTGTCCTGTCGCAGATATACATAGAATCAGTCTTCTGCAGGTCCATAGACTGGTTTTATTTCGATGACATGTCAAAAATTGAAATATAACTTTGTTGTGACATTTTTGAATATCAGAAAAATTTGACATTTGAACATAATTTGTACTTACATGCTGTTTGATGTATTCCAATGCATATAGAATGTCTTGGCACAATTCGATACAGTTGACAACAGCACCGTCTCGAGGCATACTAACGTCAGGATGGTAAAAAACGATGTTGCTTTTAGTCCAGGTAAAAGTCGAAAACGCAATTGTGGTGTATGATGATGATGGTGATGGTGGTGGTGGTACTGCTGATGCTGTTGTTGTTGTTGTATTTGACGGTGACGATGACGCTGCTGCTGTTGTATTAATTTTGTTCTTCCTGATAATATAGTTGCGGCTGCCGCTACCGTTGGTAGGCGTGTCGTTGGTAATGACGCCGACGACGCGGACTGTGGTGGAAATGACGACACGGAAATAGAAGATTTACTAGATAATATGGGTACAGCCGCAGCGGCAGTCGCGTATGGTAATGATTCTGCTGCCGTCGTTGTTGTTGTTATTGGTGTTGGTGTTGTTATTGTTGTTGTTGTTGTTGTTATTAATGGGGATAATTTTGGTGGTGAAAATTCGGATAGTTGAATATTTCGCACCGTTCGTGGTGGCGAAAACGACGAGGATGATAACGATGATGATGATGGTAGTGAAGGTGGTGGTGGTGGTGGACGTTTTGTACTACCACCAAACATATTATCCTTATTTTTCACTAGCATTTTATTTATATTTTTTATATTTTTATTTAACATGATTATTATATTAATTCTTATTATTAGTTTTATTTATTTTAATTTTTTTATATTTATTTGTTTAATTTAATTAATATATGTATTTACATATATATTTATTCATAATTTAAACACAAGAAACGGTTACTCCTCTTCTATTGTAATAAATAATATAATTATGCTCTCTATCTGTCCATTAAGTTGTTTATCTGAAATTATAGGGAAAACAAAAAAAGCGTTTAGTGAGGTGTTTTAAATTTGATTTATAAGAAAATATTAGGCGATTCAACAACAACCAGGACGCATTCAAGTCATTGGATCGTTTGCAAAGTAATTTTTTTTTTATAATAAACGCGAAGTAGAAAATATATTGAGTGGAGTCCCACAAGGTTCTGTTCTTAGTTCGATTCTATTTCACACTTTTATAAATTATTCCAGCCTTAGGTTTTTCAGTCATTTTAATTGGAATCCTTAGGGTTTAAAACGCGTTGGAAGAACAAGAACAAGAGACTGTGTCTGCCACAGCAGCAACCCAAAATAAAATGAAGAAGAGTATTACCTAATTCTTAGTAGAAAGACTGAACCATCAAACAATTTCCAGCTGGTCTTGTAACTGGGTGTAACTTTCAACGCCGATGAAACAAAAAGGCGACAGGTCGTCAAGTAGTAATATCGAACTCTGATGAAACGAAATGATAGTAATTCCGAGCTTCGACGGAAAAAAGCAGTGATGGAAAACGAAGTTTGTAGTTAGGCAGCATGGGCAGAATGAGATATATGGGAGAGGAACGAAAATGCGACAGAATAAGAGTACGGAATAAGAAGAAGAAGAAGAAGAAGCGAATATGGATCCCACGAAATATGACAGAAATAATTGAAATTCACTTCGAGGAATTACATTTACAGCAGTGACTACATCAATAGATATCTACATTCCATAATTCCATCCCAGTGACATGGCGCTGTTATTGGATCCCATATCCAATAGTGACGTTAATTAAAAAAATCATTTTAGCAGTTTCTCCGTTGAGGGACGTAAAAACACCAATAACAGGGCACAAGCCTTACTAGATGTTAATTTAAAAATCGAATTTCAGTGGCTAAAAAAAGCCAAGTGTCCCTTTTTCGACTGAACGAACAAACCAAATTTCAATTCGAGGATACGCATCGACGGCAAACGATTGGTTTGGACGGTTTTAATCGGACTATGGTTGGACATCTTTCTATACAAAGTAATTTCAGAGGGCGAACAATAATTAATTTCAACGATTTTCCATCCAAAATATTAATATGCGATGACTTTGACGGAGTTCGATATAATTACACATACGCAACATCGCATCCAATATAAGGACGTATCATGAGAGGTTGTCTTTGGTTTGCAGGACATTTACTGATTGTTGAATCATTTTCTGTGGCCCTTTTATATAAATTGGTGATCATGGTAAGAGCCTTCGGAAATCGAATTAGTCTTTCGACTTTATGCCGGAGAGCACTTAACAAATCCGAAACCCTTTTAACGTTCCAGTTCCAGTCGATGGCAAATGGATTGTGCCTGTGTGACGGTTCACGGTTATGATGTAAAGATCAGATGCGTTGTTCTTGTTTTTTTTGTTTGTAGTATTTTTCGGCACTTAACTGAGCTACATGTGAGAATATTCACAATTAACAAGTAGCAATTAGTTATGGCTATTCGGGTCTACATTACATATGTGATGGACCATGACTCAAGTGGAAAACTGTTTAAGGGCTTTTATTGTACAAATTCATTAATTAATTGTATATAGTGTCTGGCTGTCTCATCTGTCTTTCTGTGTGTGTGTGCGTGTGTATATTTTGCAATTTCGAAATCAAGTACCCATGAGAGTGCTTAGGCTTACGTTTTTATGTGCGTGCTCTCGGCAGATGGGAATGTGCTGATTGTAGAATTTACTATGGGATTTTTTTTAGATTAATAAAGTTGATAGTCGTTTGGAGGTTACCGACATGTGTAAGTCAGTTCTGAGGAGGCTCCACATTTCAGAATTCAAATTCACAGCTTAAGTACAAGTCTTTCCTTCAATATTAAGACCGTTGACGAGATTTGGAGCAACTTCGAGGTTTACTGGATAAACGAGGTAATAATGGATCTACGAACATCCCAAGGATCGCTAAAAATCCAAGAAGAGACCTACCACTAAGGTTCACAAAGCACAGACTTTAGTGGCAAATGAAAAAGTAGCTTTTTTTAAAACTATACTACCTGCCAAAAAATTAAATTTAAATAGCTACAGAAAAGATAACAAGTTTAAACTTTGCACATATTGTTTAAAATTTTTTGACAAAAAATGAGCTTGGTCAAATAAAAACTACCCATACCTCCCATACAAATATATAGTAATTTTTTAATACTAAAATATTTTTTACGATAATATAGTACCGGGTATATGAGCTTTGGCATAGTCGAAGATCTTACTGGTTTTTATCATTTTGTAATGGATTTTATTACCCACCACATAGGTTCACAACGACATCCCTTGGGGAAACTTTCGGGAACGTCTGACAATCATCCGAGAGTATGACTGTCCTGAAAAAGCTTCTCAATTCAGCCGTTCGGACTCTGCATAAAATTGTAGGTTCCTTCCATTCGTCCCAAAAATAGAAACTCACACAAACCAATGGTTGCCTGTTGCGCCACCTATTTATTTATTTATTTTTAATCTATTGAGACGAAACATAAAAAAAAAAACAAGAGAGCGGACCTCAATATTCAGAGTTTATATAGGTATAAATGTCCATGAACCCCGTGCTGACAGGCTTTTGATATGAAGATTTCCACGCTGAATACCATTAAAAACAACCAACAAAAATGCCCCGCTCAGAGACAAAAAAAAAATTTCCTCAAATAGGGAAAATTCCCAAAATCTGGCAGCATTGGTCTAGTCTAGATTCGACATCATTTGGTGTGAATGTTATCGGTCGTTGTTGTTGGGCAGTATTTTTTCTGTGTCTGTAACGGGTTATAGCCTTTTTGGAACTCCTGTAGAGTATGTAATGTCTGAAGTGTTACTCATAATGACGGTTCTCAGGTCAAAACCTTCAAAAGGATTTTGCCTACTCAAAGCGGCTTCATTAGTGTGAGATTATTTACGATAGAATAGGAATTTAACTGGGCAAAAAAAAAAAACTAACTGAAGTGGCGTAGGAGTTCGAGAGCCTCATTCTCCAAAAGCAAAGCACTCCCACTGAACGTTAAAGAGAAACAAAAAGGACATTATGCTCAGTCAGTGGAGTGAAATTTAAGTAGTATAAGTGCTTCAGGATTTGTAATACAAAAAAAAAAATGGGTTGATATCGAGAAAATACATTTATGTAAATATGACATTAAACTCTTATGTCTGAACATTGACAGGTATCCATTACAATCAAAGGACATTTTTGTGTTTATCCTATAATGGGTTGAGAAGAATTTGGCCAACAAATTATTTATTAGAGACTAAGGACAAATAATAATATTCCATCTCCACACTCAGTTCTACCAAAAAAAGTAACGTTTTATTATTAGCATTGTTGCGAAACCCGTGCGGCGTCTGTAATAATAGTCTGTCAGAGGAAACTATCTTTCAAAGACCATTCCACCCACTTGTTGTGTCATTATGATTGAAAGTAAATTTACGTACATGCATCTCAAGCCCCTCACCAAAGGACGATGAGAAGAGGTTACTAATTGCCTTCATATCTGTCGCTTTGATGTTTAAAAAACTAAAAAATTCTTCGAAAAGTTCTTTTGTTACCACACACACGAGAGGCAGTCTATTAAATACATACTGCATGTATCTAAAGAAGGTAAGGTTGCGCATAGTTTGGATTTTTTTTTGTCCCCAACTTACTTTCGTAACAAAGGATTTGTTGATGTAGATATATATAATTAAATAGAGAATTAATTTTTTTTTTAATTAATTAGTTGTTCATCCAGATAAGGCGGTCTATTTTTTGTTAGTTGGAGAGTCAATTTCTTACTTATTATTTTATGGTTAAAAAATTAAAAAAAAAAACTGTACCCCTATGAAATATTCTTACTAGAACTAGAGTTCTGGAGGTCGAACTAACAACTGTCCGTTGTAAATCGCGTTGCGTCCATTATCCCTACATTCGTTTGTGTTTTTATCGGGGGTTCAACCGAGACCCAAGTCACTGCAACGGCTGAAGTGAGAAGCTTTTACAAGTGAGTTTTGCTCTTTGACAGATGTTCCCGAGAAGTGAAAAAATTGGTCTTTTTATTGGGGGTTCAACCAATACTCGAGCCATAAAAATGTTTCTTCTACCAGGAAGAATGTAACTATTAATTATTTATTGTTCTGGAAGTGACAGTACTAAGAATGAATACATACAGTGAGGACAATCAGATGTAGTAGTTTACAATTAAGTCTATTTATATAAGCTTTTGACAACATTTTAATTAATCGACATATTTTTAACATTTAAACATTTTACTGACCAAAAATTTATTTCTTTCTCTTTTCAGGTAAGTACCTTCACTGGAAGTAGTTGCATCGAATAATTTGTGAGTAAGTCAGATGGATTTATAGGTTAAGTTGAGCCCAAGATGCTACTCTCAAGATCAGAAGCTGAAGTACATCATCTGTCCATCGTCAGCATACATATGAGATGTACGAGTATTGAGTGACTGAATCTGTTGTTGTCAAGGCATTTCATTAAAATAATAGAGAGAACAGTACGGGCCCGAGTATAGATCCTTGTGGAACACCACAACGGATTGGAAGAAACTGTGATAGATTATCACTTAATTTAGAGGCTTGCTTTCAATTTGATAGGGGGAAAGTTTGTGATGCGATTTTTCTGGGGCCGATGTTTTGCTCGGCCGATCCAGGATTTGCCCAAAGAAACACCATCATACTTTGGTTAAGAGGTACTTTTTATTTCAGTAACCAACTTATAAACGAATGGAAGGGACCTACAATTTTATGCCGACTCCGTCCGAACGCCTGAATTGAGAAGCTTTTTCAGGACAGTTATACCTACTCTCGGATGTTTGTCAGACGTTCGCGAGAGGTGGCGCAGTAGTCACTTGGAGCTCCTTCTAAAAATCCACTTTTCGGGTTGTAGATATGTAGGAAATCAGCTATCCAATCGCCCTTCACTTCGTGATGAGGAACTGGTAGCATTATGGATTTTACTAGCAAACATAAAATAGCACCGACTTTAAAATTCTTGCAAACCTACAAATCCACGGGACAGTACGGTATTCTTTCATGCCTTGAGCCAATATTCATATAGAGTTAAAAATAGTGGTCAACCAACTTACAGGCCAGTAAGTGCAAGTAAGGAACACGGTCGAGGTTAATCCATATCTAAGTCTAAGGTTATAACCGGACATTGCATCATTGGAAACATGACCAAAAATTAGGCTTTGACTTTTGTAGAAGCTGCAGGGATACTCAGACTCTATCTGTGGAACATCTCTGTGGGAAGCACGGGTCTTTCATCTTCCATACCAGACTTAAGAAGGTTCATCAACATATCCCAATGGCTTTGCTTCTTAACATAACCTACTATAAAGTGGGTAACCAAAATGAGCCTCACTGGTTAGCCACCCTAACTTAACCCAAAACAAATCCATAGAAACATTTCAATTACCTTGTAGTTTGGCCAGCGTAAATTTGGTTATGGTCATAAAACCTCATCTAATTGAATAACGAAATTCCATTACTGTAATTTGCATCTGATTTTCCAACACATACGTTCATGCTCAACAAGCGGACTAATGAGTTTGTTAATAGGTCCTATTTAATTTAATTTGCAGCTGGTTTCTAATTTTAAAGCGGATTTTTAACTCTCATATTGCAATAGCAGATGAGTCGACTTTCGGATGTTATATAGCTGGAGATATTAATGTGTGGACTGGTGACAATCATTGTTGTTCTCATAAGGTTTTCAAATTCGAAAAAGTGGAAAAGCCGACTTTTGGGCTCCCGGTTTGGGTTGAGTTTCCCAAAAATCGTTCCTCCTACATATTCAGTAAAAAAAAAGACCCCTATATCCTTCCTTATTTTGCCAAAATTACGCTACGAGTGGTTCAGAGGTTTAGTCGTAAAATATAATTAGAGCCATTTGCAGCTTTTTATAGGCTCGTTTACAGCTTGCTTGCAGCTGGTATATAAACAAACGAAACAGCCTAGCTAGACTCTATATGTGTCTAAACTCGAGTCTTTAGTACGGACACAAGATGGAGAATTGTTATCCCGTACGTGCACGTGCAAATTGAAATGCTCCTCCAGGACACCTATACAATCGGATGTTTTTAGATGTTCCCGGCAGATGGCGCAGTGGAAACAACATTAAGGTTTTGTGTTTTCCGGGGATCGAACCTGAAATTTC
Organism: Cheilosia scutellata; assembly: GCA_955612985.1. NCBI lineage: Eukaryota > Metazoa > Arthropoda > Insecta > Diptera > Syrphidae > Cheilosia > Cheilosia scutellata. Next base: position 8,318,086 of record OY015315.1, on the reverse strand, counting down.
TCGCTCAAGTGGACCCACCCACAACTCTCGATCTAAATCAATCTCTTGGCGATGTCAAACTTAAAAAGTAAAAGTCTCTCAAAGTTGCTGTTGCTGTGTCAATTTAAAACAAAATTACAAAAAAATAAAACCACTAATTATTTACGAAACTGTGTGCCACAAAAATATCTACAAAAACCACTTGAGAGAGTGTAACCGTTGACACAGTCAAACGTTTATTTAGATCTCAGACATCTATACCTTATAGACTTACAACTTCTATCGAAATATGTACATGAAGCATGAGTGAAATGAGAGCCAACCCTGTCTTTATCCTGCCCGTTTTCAATCAAAACCAGTCGTGGTCTCCATTGTGGTTGGATCCAAGTCCAAATATTACAGTATTATCCTTGAATGACATTTCCAAAGGAATGCTATGATTTGTCAAAAAACAATAGCTGCTGTTGATGTCTTCTGTAGAATCAACTTTGGCACATAAAACGGTTCCAATTGTGATTGCAATGGAAAAACTACTTTTAGAGTGTCGTTGGTTGAACAACCATACTGAGGGATGCACAATTTGTTTTTCTTCTCCTTTTTTACACAAACAAAAAAATATCAAAACTATCCTCTTACAGGGGGGGCAACAAAAAAAGTTGTTCCTTCTCATTTCCCAATTTAAATTTGAGCGAAGAATACGCGAAAGTTAATCACTCTTCGAAAGGACGTACACGTCACTTGAGAGGCCCTCTCACTCTTGCTCGTGGGCACTCTTGAGACTGAGAAAGAGAAACTGGGGTGGAAATTCGAGATTGTTTGTTGTTTTCGGAACTTTTCGTCCCAAAAAAAAAAAAAAAAAAAAAAAAAAAAACAGAAAAAGGAGCGAAGAAGAAAAACTCACGAGTGTAGTGCGCTTGACTATACGCAACGCATAGTATAATTGAAAGGCTACCTACAAGGACTACACATGTTTAGTGGTTGTATATGTGTGAATACGAGTTTTGGAAATGCGGAACAACGACAGAGACAAAATGAGGAAAAACTCTTTGTGGGGTTTTAACTTGCTGGCCTGTGTGTAATAATATTACAAATTATCCTTATTTCCTGAAGTTCAGCTATACGGATGGTTGTAGGTATACTAGCAGTACCAAACAATTCCTTTGACAAAATGTCGGTAAATTGCATTTTAAACATAGAAACTACCTTGAATAACTTTATAATTTAAGAAGACCTTTAGGCAAGTTTTCACTCACATCTACGACGAACAGGAGTAATGACAGTTAGCTTAAAATTGGTTATTAAATTAACCAAAGCCGATTTCAAAGGAAACACTGTCTTGCTTTGAGTAACGATTAGTTACCTCAATGTTCGGGCGGGGGTTACTTTTAATACGAAGTGTGTGTAAGGCATGAGTGTGGTTCCTGAAACAAGAACTTCCAAAGTCGAATTTTATGGCTCTGTAGTTTTGAGAGTGTTAGTGGATACAAAGTATTTTTTTTATTTAGCTCGGGAAAAGGTTCGTTTAAGTTTCTTGGAGATCTTAACTCAGGTAAATGATCGAACGTCCCGTGTCGTCCCAATATGTGCATCAGACAGTGGATTATTTTTTGCATTTTGGAGGAGGTTTGTACCCTAGAACTACACCCTAGTGAGGACTATTTAACAGGTTTTCGTATACCTGCAACCATAAAATTATATAATGCCATGCACTCGAATGTTTAGAGAGGCTTAAATGCCTTTGAATGCGTAGTGTTTTTGGGTATTTTGAATTTTTGAAAATCGACTTCAACCCCAACAAGTTGACAGACCACACTAGGGCATTTTCGTCAAAAGCCAATGGGTTTTTTGTGTTCGCTAAAAAGAACAAAAACCTATAAGGGTCTTGAAATTAATTTTTAGGCACGTCCTGCGAGGGTCAGTTATTTAAAGACCAGGAACTCGGTGAATTTGAATTTTTTTTCCGACGAAATTTTGCATTTTCTTTGATTCTGGCCAAGATCTCAAATTGCGTTGGCTGTTGCATCCTCTGGCATTGCTGGCACATTATTGGAAGGCCGTCGTTTTCTCACGGTTGACAAGTCAACAATGACCAAGCGAAATTGATGCGAGAATGCAAAATCATCATTTGGCAAGAATGCACGATGGCGCATAAACGAGCTTTGGAGGCAGTAGACCGAACGATGAAGGATTAACGAGGTGATTTGAGACGATTTGGTGGGGCTATGACATTGCTCTCCGGAGATTTTCGTCAAACGCTTCCCGTCACGAAGTTCGCTGGGTCCGCTAGTTTTATATATTATTATTGTCGAAATGAAAACTCTGCTCCTGCAATTATAGCCAGAACGAAAATTACAACCGGTGTACCTATAGTACATCCTTCCCTTCGTTTAGCTTAAAAATTTCAGAAACACATCACATATACAAGACATAATGAAACCTTTGATTTGTCCTTTTCGTTTTTTGCTGTGTCCCTTTGATGGTTGAATGATTTTGGAAAACAAAATTCAAATGACATCGTCTGGTGTAATACTTAACCAAAAGGAATTCAACGAATTTGGCATGATGAATTGACACAAAGGGTCATGCAACCAGAAGGAAGAAAGGCAGAAAAGTGTTTAAATAACTCCTAGACCATATGAAATTGCTTTTTTATGTCTCACGTCTGGCTATGACCGCTCTCGTTCCTTTCAAAAAAAAAAAAAAAGTGAAGTGTTACGAGTACAGCAAGTTGTCTGAATCAAAGCTGTTTCATATTTTTTTGCAGCATTTTTCTCTGTCAGACTTCTTTCTCGATACTATACGTATTTAGAGATTTTACAAACATGACGGCGTGCGGCGGTATTACTTTTATAGCCAAGAAGAATTTGTATAGTTTGTAATTTTCATATTGTTGGCTATTTTTATTTGCGGCCACTTCACTGTATGGCTATAGCGAGTGGCTGTTACCATCTGGAGACTTTTTACAACTAAATGGGAAGCTATAATCAATTTTAAAAAGACTGCCATTGAGGAAATGGCTGCCCTCGTGAAAAACCCGACGAATCGTGCAGAATGTCACAATTGACAGCGCTACAACTTTGTGGTAGTAAGAGTCTTATTTATGCCTATAATTACGCCTCACTCACACATAGATGGCGTAGCTTGAGGCGGCGCTAACAGTCCCGCTTTATGAATCAGAAGCATGAGCGTTAACAAAGGCAGAACCAGATTTTTGAGAAATCACTTTTAGTGGCCTCATCTTGACATGGCTTTTACATTTATTGACTGTACTAACTATAAAACCTGTGGGCACAGTGACTACGTGGTTAAGCGTAGGTTCGATTCTCGGAAAAAATTACATCTTAAGGTTTTTTTCCACGGTTTTTTCCACTGACAGTATAACTACTGTCATGAAAAAGTTTATTTCAGCCATTTTGACTTGGTATAAAAATGGCCTAGGGTGTCGAAACGTTTACCATAATGATTTGTTTTCTTAGCTAAGAAACATGTTTTTAAGTGAACAGTATAATTACAACATTCAGGACACATTTTTGAAGAGAGTTATTAGAAAAACATCCGTAAGTAGGATCTAAACAGCTGTTGAATGGCTATCTTGTTGGTTGGGTTAGATTAAGTCAGGGTTATGAGGGGTTGTGTGACGGAAGAACATTCACTCGAAGTGAGACTGAAAAAAAAATGGAAAAAACCAAAAATCTAGCAAGTCAGCTTGGAAATCGATTGGTATTCTCGATGATCCTGTTAACCCTGCCGGTCTTGCGAACAATCTGGATTTTAGCGCGCGTGGTAAAGCAGATCTTGATTCTCATCATTTTCTGTATGCATTGGACTCTATCCACCATTTACGGAATATGATTTCAATGACGCACTTACTTACTTACTTAGGTGGCGCTACAATCCGGGGTGGACTTGGGTCTCTCCAGTTAGCACGATCTTTGGCTAACAGCCTCCAGTTGCGCATTCCAAGTTGGTTGAGGTCCCCTTCCACTTGTGCACGCCATCTAAGGCGAGATCTTCCTCTAGTGCGTTGTCCCCCGGGTTGGAATCGAAGACTTTTCGCTCTACATGTTCTAGCTATCTTAGTCGACTGATACGTACTTTTCTGACTAGGTCGATGTACAGCCCGTAGAGTTCGCTGTTAAATCTCCTCGTCCAAATCCCGTAAACGTAAACGGGCCGAAAATCACTCGAAGAATTTTGCGTTCGAAGCGACGAAGGAGATCTTCATCCGCCTTTGATGACGTTCATGATTCTGCGCCATAAAACAGGACTGGGATGATGAGGGTCTTATATAGTCTCCTTGGTGTTTCTCGAGGCGGAAGAACAGCGGTTGGCAAGTGTAGAAGGGTCTAGTTTCAGTCACAATGTAAGAGAGGTGGTGCGGTGGATGCATGGATGTATCCGCCTCACTAATGTTCACTTTCGACTCGATTCTTGACAAAGCATCCGCCTTTTTGTTACCTTCTATACAGCTATGACCAGGGAAGCCAGCACAGTTTGATGAATGATGCCTTAAACTGTCTTTGATTTGATTTAATCGAATTTAGGGCTTTTTTGACTATCAACGAAGATAGTAGTTGTATCCAAGAAAGGAAATGACAGCTTTTTACAGGAGATTTCCGCGTAGAATACACTACACGCTTCTGGTACTTTAAATTATTCCTGTTTTTGTGGTGGCAGCTGAGGTAAAACCTTCACCCGTCCCTAGAGTTCGTAATCTTTTAAACATCCACTCTACCTGTTTTGAAACTAGACTGGGAAAGATTAAAGTCGTAAAAGGGTACATTATTGACACCGTAATGGAGATCCGGCGAATAATTACCCTAGGAAACTGCTGCTACTTCTGTTTCTGTCAATTCCTTCGTATTACCCTTTATGCCAGTTGCTATCCATCAGACTAAAGATCCTTAGGAGATGACTGTAGGTAGGATTATTTAAAAGTCCCTCTCACAGGCATAGAAGACATTCATTCCGCCATTAATTCTTTGTCCTTTTTTTTCAACATTTCTTTTCGAAATCAACTTGGCGTCTAGAATGACGCCTACATATTTCGCCTCCTGATGAGAGATCCATTGTGGTGCCATCTGGTTTTAATAATTTGAAATCCGACATGAGTTTTAGGTTTTCGAAGTTTCTATGAGAGCTCTTTAAGAGTAGATTTCTGATTTATGGCAGAAATTGACTTCTAATCAATATCACAAAGGCCTACAATTTTGATTCTTTTCTGTGTGAAGATTCTTAGAATTCTGTTTGACGGTATGACGCCAGAGCAGTGAGGAGAGTACACTCAGAAAAAAAAACGAGCTAAAATCAAGAATATTAGTGTCATTTCAAGCGTATATTCTTTGACAAAACTCGAAAAATCGTATTCCAAGTACAAAAATCTTTTTTGAGCTCATTTTTTCAAGACCAAAAAATCTTCTTTTTAGATTTTTAGTAAGCTTAAAATCTTATTTCAATCCTGTTTCGGTATTATTTTAAGAATGTTCGTTCTTATTTTAAGAATGTTCGTTCTTTTTTTAAGAATGTTCTTTCTGATTTTAAGAATATAAAGGCTACGTTTTGGTCCATTGTCGACTTAAATTAAGCTAGAAAATTCTTAAAACAAAACCAAAAAATCTTATGAGATTTTTAGTAAGCTTCAAAATCTTACTTCAATTCTGTTTCGGGATTATTTTAAGAATGTGGTTCTTACATTATATTCAATGTAATATTTTAAGATTGTTTTTTCAAGATTTTCGCGGGCTTATTTGTGTTTCAATATCATTTTTTAAAATTGTTTCGGCTTATTTTAACAACATATATTAAGATTTATCACGTAAGAATAAAAAAAATCTAAAATCAAGCCTGATCATACTAGATTTTTTAGCTTGCGATTTTTGTCTGAGTGATACTTCTCCTTGTGACGTGCTTCTTGTTGTCATTTTCCTTACAGAACTATAGGCAAGTTGATGATCCGGCAATTAAGCGTTTGACGGACCTATTTACTGCCAATGAGATTTCTTTTCTAGACTTTATTAAAAAGAGTGAGAAAAGACTGAATGTGTCTTACTAACCTTCTACATCAGACCGCAAATAGTGGCCCGGCAGCATGCTAAATTCTTTCACATTGACCTCTACATCTACAAAATTTTTTTTAGTCAAACAAATATGTCTACACATGTCAAATCGCACCAAATTTGACCATCAATACGGGAAGGGCAGAAATTTCGATATTCAAAACTACGACTGGTAAAACTTGACAGACGGGCGTGTCAAATTCTATCCGAAAAAAGTTTCCATTGTCACCGTGTGCCCATTGTTCGATAAATTGGTCGCGCACTCCAATCGCGTCAAAGAACTGCCTTTTCGTATTTCCGCCCTCATATAGAATGTGTCTACATTTGGGTCGTTTTAATTTTCGTGTTGGAGCTGCACCTAGTAGATGAAGAAATAGAATACCTATTATATTCTCAGAAATTTTCCACAATCGTGTCTTGGGGTTTGTGTTCTCGCCAAAAACAAGGACCAAAAAATAATATAGTGTGCTGTCGGTCGGTGTGTGTGGAGTATAACACAACTCGCTTCCTAAATTGGTTGACAATCAGTTGACTGATTTCCTAGCAACGCCACTAACACAGCGGATATACCTACATACATAATTGATTGATCAATTTTATTAAGTGTACACTATCCATCAAAAAGCCATTAAGATAATTGGCTCGTTAGGTGCACGCATGTCTTTAGATTATTTAAATTTCTTCAGAGGATATAGAAAACTATTGTGAGGGTCTCGCTCTCTATAGTCGGGAGTTATATCCTCATACGAGTGATGTCAAATAAATGCACATTTATAGGTATGGTTGGAGACATGTCATTTTGGTAAATGTCAGGCACTATTGTCAGTATAATACTCAGTTTATGGCACTGAAGGGGTATTATCGTAATACGCGCTTTTATGTCTTCGCCGAGTGTTAGTTCGTTAAACTTTTATCGCAAAAGCAGTGCGAAAACGGAAATTAAATTCAACTGAGTGCAGAAGTTATGGCTCGTAAAACAGTCAATTACATTTTATGACAGTATTATTGATATTTACCGGCATTACGTACAGACTTAATGGTATTGCACGGGGCAGATTGAAATGTTTATGCGACCTGTCAGCTCAAAATGAATGCGATACGAGTACATTTATAGACTTTTGAGTTGGCTTTGAAGTAATGAGATGAATGGATCATTTTATATGCTTTCAGGGATTTAGATGACGATATATGAGTACCGAAGATGGATGCGCTTTTCATCAACTGTTGCATTGGTAGAGCGATAAAAACATGACATATGGAGTGGGAGCTGACAAGAAGGAGAAAATTTCAGACTTTTGGAAGGCATTTCCAAGTTCTGTCAAGTCAGCACCTTTGGGGTGTCAAACGTAAACTTACGTTTCGATTTATTCCACCAAATACCGTGAGCGCATTAGAAGGCGTTTAGTTTAGCGCCATGCACCGACGGAATACCCGATGAATTTTATAAAAAGGCTATTAAACCCCATTTCGACGATGATGGAAAGGACGCCCACAAGCAGTCTGCAGTCGATTCCCCTGAGAGACAGAAGTAAACACGCGGACCGTTTGCAGATGTCCGGACGCAGTTTCCATATTTCACCGGATTTATCAATCAATTTGTTACTTTGTATTGGTCTTGGATTCAATTTTTCATGGCATTTCGACAAATCTGCCATGGATGCGGTCTTTAAGAGGAACTTGGAATTCCCATCTAGCTTTTCGATTTGATTATTGTATACAGGGTGGGCCATCTAGTGGTTTCTTTTTAAATCATAGGCTATTTTGACACTGACAGCTGATTCCCGCTCGAAATCTTGACAGAGAGTCAGTATCCGCGGAACGAAATGATTCGCTTTACGCTTGAACAACGTTGGGAAATATTGAAAACTTAACTATGCGTTTTTTGAAAAGAAGTTTTGGCCGAAATGTAAAATGCAGTACGTAATTTTGTGCAAAAAGTTCCTGAGATTGGTATGCCAGTGGACAACACTCATGGTCCCCGTCGCCATACGGTTCACCGACGAGAATGTGGCTGCTGTAGCCGAGAGTGTGAGACTCAAATCACGAACATCAACTCGCCAGCGATCTCAATGGCTCAACATTTCACGAACTAGCCTGAGGAGAATTCTGCATAAAGATCTCGGATTAATCGCTTACAAGGTCCAATTGAATCTGCAGTTGAATACGCACCACCATCCGCTTCGCAGTTTGGGGGACAACGAGTTTGGGCGAAATTGAAATCTTTTCTGACGAGGCGCATTTTCATCTCGACGGCTACGTTAGCAAACAAAATTGCCGCATCAGGGGCTCGGAAAACCCGCACGTTATTGTTGAGAAGCCAATGCATCCACAGAGAGTGACAGTTTGGTGCGGATTGTGGATTTTTTATTTAACAGACTAACAATTAAATTTAACGAAAATGGATAATGGAGACGATGATACCAAAATTTGGACAGCGATGCACTTGGATTTAATCTATAATTTTAGTCCAAAGATAAATTATGAGTCTAGCTACTTCTTTTGTCGAATGTGGACCATTCACAAGAAGACCTTTTATAGGCGACGAGGAACTAACTTATCGGTACAAATGGGAATAAGTAGACAATTTTTGACAAATAAACAAGCAAATCGATCGCAGCAGTCTTGGAGTTTTTCTGTAGGTACTTCCTTTTATGTTTGGCGAGGTCCTCGTTCGATCTAAACGGCAATGTAAATAAGCAAACTTATCAAATATTGAATCAGAGTGTTGTGTGCAACTGCATTGTTGGACTATACTACTTTCTTGAAGGTTCTGTAATGGGTAATGGATATTTAAACTATTCAAAAATATTTTGAAAGTTTTTCTTACGCCAAAAGGGAATCCTTTTCTGTTTCTACAAAATTGAAGCTGATTTCCATTAAATTTCAGTTGGCCGCCAAAGTCTCCTGACCACTAGCAGAGTAATAAACACGGAACGTACAACATTTTTGGAACTTTGATGCTCCAATGCCTTCGTCACAACTGAACGGAAAATGCATCCTCAACAGACCCAACTCCGTTTACGTCAAACCAATTCTGGGGGCGACAACATGTCAAAACTGACAAGGACCAAGGCAAGTTTTAAATATTTCTATTCAGGTGTCTATCACAATCAGATAACACTTTGTATTGGCATTTTCAAAAATGCAATCAATATGAACTGACAAAACACAAACAAAGAACTCAATTTTGACAACAACAACGAAAGGGGGGAAACAAAAAACAAACTCCCAACCAACTTCAGAGTTATTTCAAAATATGGGAATGGTTATGTCGATGGCGAGGTGTGTGTGTTTTTTTTATTGCACACCTTTAAATATAAAAAAGCGAGTTGTAAATCATGACGAGTACCTATCTTGCGTTTCTCCAACACCACCAGGTGGCAGCAGAGGTAGTGCATGATGGCGATGGGCAGCTCATTACGCATATCCAGAGTCAGAGCCATTAGCCAAAGCCAGACGAGCCCTTTTGATTAGGTATCAAACAAAAAAAATCATTTAGAAACAAAAACAAAAGGACATTAGGTACTCACACCTGCACAACTAGAATTGCGGCGAAAATGCAGAGCAATTTGCAATAGTTTGCCTGCTAAATTTGTATATTCCCAAACACAAAGGTTTATTTTGTTCTATTTGTCATAATTTCCAGGAATTTCAATTTATTTCGTTTCGTTTTTCGTCTTTTTCTTGGATTTCTTTGCTACCAATACAGGCAAAAGCGAAAATCCAGTTTACAGAATTTTTTTTCTTATTATATGTGGAGCGCACGCACGAAAACTTAACACAAACACAGGCGTACGACGAAAAATCCCAATAAAAATACCATCCACATCCACCCATCGAGTCGAGACATGCGATAAAAGAGAGGAAAAACACAAGAACCAGCTAAACCAGGAATGGTCGACCAAGGGAGAGGGTGTTGGATGTTGGATGTTGGATATTGGATTGGAATTGAGATTGAGAGCCAGAGGCGACTCCAAATCCACAGAAGAAACCAAGCAATTTGGGGGGGAAAAAAATATGCAATTTATTGTTAATACTTTTGTTTATGTTCGTACCTTTGTTATTCCAAATGCAACGGTAATTCCATCACAAACACCAATTATAACACTTTGAATCCGGCCGAAATCGAATTTTTTCTTGTATTTAAATTTTCAGTGTGTTTTGTTCTGTTTCTGTCGTTCTTTTACATCCACCATATACGATAGAGCGAAACACCAGACGCAAGAAAACCGAGTAAGACACGACGACGACGCGACGGCAATGGCGAAAGGCAAAGACGACGACGATGAGTGGATAAGAAATATTGAAAAAGAACGACCAAAATTACATATTTTCAATATACACAAAAAAAACGAAAATAAATAAGCTCTTGGTTCATATTTTTATTATTTTTTTTATTGTGGAGGACGACAAAGCAATTAAAACAACACACACCAAAACGAAGAAGAAGAAAACAGAAGAAACACTTTTTTTTTTGATTTAACTCGATTCTTTTTGGTTGAGAGAAAAACCACTCGGGCACTCGACTATGCGACACACATGGACACGGCGGCGAGGATATTATATATATTTTCGATTTTAAAGAAACGAGCCAAATAAATGACAGAGAGCGATATAGTTGCAGCGACACACAACATAGTCGACTTTTTTGTTAGTGTTGATGCAAAATCGTTTTTCTTCAAAGTTTGTGTGTTAACGAGAGAGAGAGAGAAGGAATTTGTTTAAACTTTTCTTATTGTTTATGGATAATGAGATTTTGAAGGATTCTCCTATCTCCTATCTCCCATCAAATGCGGCAAAGTTGATTGCATTTTTTTTAATTAAAAACTGAATTCCTTTCGAGATTTAGTTTAGTTAACACACAGCCACATTCACACGCGCGCACAGTAACACCAAAGACTACACACAGCCGAAAAAAAATTGTTGGAAAAAAGAAAAGAAGAGAGAAAGAGCATCAGCATTCACACAACACTTCCTTTTTTGTGTTGAAAGATGATTTTTTTTATTCCTCGACGATTTCTCTCCTTGAAGGATAATAATAATTGTCCAGTTGAATTTGCATTGATGTGCATAGATGAAAAACAGAAATTATGTTCTTCTTGACGTTTGTTTACCATCGCACATAATTTTGTGTTGCAAGTTGCAAGTCTTTTTTTTTATTTGTCCGTCTCCGATGTGCCTTTTGTGTTCTTCCGGGAACTGTGTTCTTCAGGCATACAACCCGCACACGCGTACACACGCCGTTGTGTGTGTGTTTAGTATGAACACACACAAACAAAAAATAATAATAATAATAGAAGAACTTCAATATGAAAGAAGACTAATATTTTGCTCTCACGCACGCGACAACGACACACCAAACCGTTATTCACGGTATCTAAATCACATCTGATTTCAAAATGGAATCGTCGTTTGGTTCTTGCTCTTGCTCTTGGTTCACTTTGGTTCGGCTCTCTCTCTGTTCTCACGTTGCTGAATAAATTTTGAGTGGGGTTTGATGGATGAAAATGGAAAGATTCACTCGAATTCAGTGAACTGGAATTGAAACATAATGAACTCGAAATTGAGTTTGAGTATTGTGGTTTGTGGAAATTTGTAAAGACCGAGAGACAGAGACAGAACAGACAGAGAAATTATTTACTGAGCTGAGTAAATTCGGAGTGGTTTCAATATTCCATAAGTCCACTCCAATATAGTTGATGAATCTCATCATCATTTTCAAATGGTCCGCTTGTCCATTAAGTGGGTCGCGGGTGTAGGTTGCTCAAGTGGACCCTCCATAGCTCTCGATCCTCCGCCATCGACTCCAAATCATCAAGGGCAATCCCCATACGGGTAGAGGAGAGATTATGGACTTGATCTAACCATCTCATCCTAGGTCTACCTAGAGGACGCCTGCCCGATGGTACGGATTCCATAGCACGTCGTGGAATCCTGGTCGGGGACATGCGTTTAACATGACCAAACCACCGAAGCATGGACCGCTCCGTCCGGAGAAGTAGCTGCTCGACATTCAGTTCCTCACGTATTCAGGTATTTGTAATGCGATCTCTATACGGGTAACACCAGCAATACAATGGCATGCAGCTTATATCCGCGATTTTATTCCTTCGGTCATTACCCAAACCTCATGACCATAGGTAAGAGTTGGAACAAACACCGACTTAAAGACTGACAACTTAGCTTTGACACCAAGTTCAGTCCTCCTAATAACAGAATGACCAAGCTGTCTCAAAATTGACCCAGCCTGACCAATCCTACAGGAAAACTCAGCATTGCTCCTTCCATCACTCGTGAATAAGACCCCGAGATACTTAAACTTCTCCACCTGTTTCAATGGGACTCCACTAACATGCAGAGTGCATTGAACAGGCGTTCTGGAGACGACCATCACGATGAATCTCATGCTGAATGAAAATGCAGCGTTACCAGAAAAGAACTGTAAAGCAGGGTTCCCAGGTCTTAAGAAAAAAAATCCCCTTTTCTTAACACCAAAATGACTTTTTTTCCCCTTTGAAAAACAAAAAAATCCCTTTTCTGTCCCCGAAGAAAAATATCTTTGCGTAGCCAGCTTTTGAACTCGGGCAATGCTTCCAACTGCGTGAGATATATTTTTTTTTTTGGTTCTTCCTTCATTTCAAAATCCTAAATAAAATGAGAATTATTTTCACTTATTCATTAAGTTGTGCTGCCGTTTTCTAGAAAAGCGCGTAATATTTTGAATCTAGTAGACATAGTGCAAGGACTTACTATGTGATGGGCCACGCATGCGCTATGGTTTCGAAAAAGAACCTTCATGCGTCATGTCATGCCCATGCGAGAATTATTTCTGAAAGTGGATTTTTGGTCCATTTTCTGTATGATCTACCTATCTCCTTTCTATACTCACTCAAAATCTACCTGTCTCTGACTGTCTCTGACACGACGTTCATGGTAAGGAGTGTATGGCCAGGCCATGGTAACAGTTTAATGAAATGTCAAAAGAATGAATGCATTTAGAAACCAAACAAAAGAAGTGAGATGTTGCATGGGCACGTTTCTTGAGCATGGTTGTTTTTGTAGGTTGTTAACATTTATTCATTCTAAAAAATTCGCTTACAAACTGGTTTTGATAGGATTTTAAGATTTTTCCCCTTTTTGGATTTATTTCCCCGTTTTTATCCATGTCCCCTTTTTTTCCCCTTTCGTCTAAAAAAATCGGCAAAAATGGCGATTTTCCCCTCAACCTGGGAACACTGCTGTAAAGTCGTTTTCCATTGGTTTCACTCGAGGATTCACTCATTATGAAATCCAATGGAACAAGAAAACTGCTTCCGCTCGACTACACTCACGTATTGGTGAAACGTCAAAAATTACTGCATGGCTGCTGCCAACTGGCTTGTATAAAATACTTAAAATGACTTCAAATCGAGAAGCGAAATTCTCTCCTCAGAGCTCAGAATCAACAGAAGAGTATTTTTTGTGCCAATGGAACGGTTTCAGAAGTGATTTTCTTGATTCCGGACGCTCCCGGACGCTTCTTTTTGCCCAATGGAAAACGACATAACTGACTTGACGTTGTGAGCATTTTTCAAAAAACGACAAACTGACATTAGGTATAGGCGCTGAATTGAAAACAGTTACAAAACAGTGTTGGGGAAAAGTAAAGGACGACTTATTAATCCTTTGTAATTTTTTTATTCAATTAGATCAGTCACAAGCCCACGAGGAGCTTACGAAATGTACGGAAGCGTATGGGGGGCCATGCTGCCCCCTGCAAACCTCCTGCTTGGGTTTACTGTCAGATCTTATTTCCTGCAGCCTTAAATTTGTTTTGCGTTAAAAAAGTGTAATAAAGCCCGCATCCAAAAGTGCAATAACGCTCATGGGCCTTATTGCACTGGGCGTTATTGCATGCACCCACTGGAAACCTATGAAAAACTTACGGATTGGTAAACCAAACCGATATATATACAAATTTAAGTAATCTCGAAGAAGTAACTACCAAGGATTTTATTTCTTATGTGGCAGAGCGTTGGGCAGTGACAAAGAAAGTGTGGGGTGTCCTCATGGCTCATGCACATCGATATCACCGCATCCTCTGTACTGATTCCCATTTTCTTGGTATGGCCTTTCAGCATATTGTGTCCGGTGATAATACACATAATCGAGGATAATGATGATTTCTTTTTCAATTGTAATATTTTTTCAGTTTTTTTGTTTGTTGTGGCCACATTTTCCTGGTTATGCCAAAGGAGTCGAGCTTGCACCATCTTTCATTTGTCGCCATTAGTATTTTGTTCACAATTGTCTGTCTGAAATTACAGGGGGCAATCATTATTGTGGTGTCGGCCTGGTTTTAATCCTTTTCTTGCCAGCTCATCAGCTTTTTCATTTCCAGACACACCTCTCTGCCCGGGAACCCAGCATAGTCTTACGTTGTGCTGCGCGCCAAGAACCCGTCCGTAGCTCTTACTACACACAAAAATAAAGCGTGAGTGCAAATGATTTGAAATGTTTCAGGTAAAATAAACAGCGAAATCGAAAACAAAAAACGAAAATACCAAAAGTAGATATTCTGTCCCATCTACCTTTCATCTTTCTTCTCTCTCAAAATCTACACAACTTTCCTTGGAAGGCATACTCTAGTAATAATCAGTTTGTTTTCTGTAAGCAATCCTTTGTGAGATGAAAAATAATTCGAAGAGAACTATGCTTAGAAAACTGAAATTTTTGTTAATAATAAAGTAGAAGAAATTACATCAATGTTCGAAAAATCCTCTTTTAAAATAGCCCATTGTGTCCTCCCTGGTGAGGTCTTGGGGCAATATTTTCGGAGTCAGAAAGACAAGGATCATCTCTGGGAATATGTCAACAAAATTTGCTGAAGTAACAATTTCATCATCAAGGATATTCTTTCTAAGTCGAAAGATAGCCGGGCACACCGTTGTTATAATGATCTTAATTATTTTATTTTTTAGGATATGTTAAGATTCTGCCATGTCAACCGACTTTTTTTTTTACTGGAATTGAAGACATTGACCTCTGACTCATGCAGGATGGTGCGCCATGCCACACAGCCCATGCCACAATCGATCTTTTGCGCACCACATTCCCAAATCGTTTTATCAGCCTGTCAATTGGCCGCCTCGGAGCTGCGATTTGACCCCTATGGACTTTTTTTTTTGTAGGGAACCGTGGAGGAGCGATGTTATGCCAACAATCCGGAAACGACTCAAGCACTTAAGGCCAATATCATCCAAGCAATCCGTGAGCTACAGCCCGATACCATCAAAAAGGTCTTGGAAAATTGGAGTGACAGAATGCGCCGCAATTATAGCACAGCCTTAATGAGAGAGCCTTTAGAAAACGCCTGTCAGAAAATACACACTGTCTGAACGCATCCATGTGACCCATAGAAGAAGAAGAAGAAGAAATTAAAATTAGATCACCGCCGGCCGCGGTACTAATAATCATTTTTAGTGTCCAGGCTAACTTTTACGAAGTCACAATGGCTGAAATTTCCATATAAAATTATCTATTGTGACCGACAAAATATTTAAGTTGAAGATTAAAAATGATTATTGGTAAGGCCCAATGAAAATAAAATATGCATCATTCTGTAAAATGTAGTTCCTTTTGAATGAACTTCAGTATCAACTCGACTATACTCATTTGAATGAACACAATTTCTGTTAAACTCAAATCTACTAGTTAATAGCTCAAATAATATTCAATTCAACCCGAGTTCAAACAGCGACAATCCGATATGTAAACGTGGTAAATGTTTCGCTTTTCGAATAGCATTCTATTTCGTGAGTGAGTGTCTTTGGATTTAGATTGAGCAGTGAGAGAGCATGAGTTGTAAAAATGTAACCGCTGAATTCATCAGGAGAATGAGAAATTATTTACTAATGAACTGAGTGAATTCGAATAGAAATCCTCCAACAGGACACTAGGACAGTGGTCAATAAAATAATGACCAACATTTTGATTTAATATGAATTTTCTTAACTTTTGCGAGCCGAATGAATACACATTTCCATTAAGTCAAAGTTACCATAGCATCGATTTAAAGTTTGTTAACAGTTGAATGAACAACAAAAATGAATAACTTTCGTATTTTTGTAAGCAAATTTGTTCAGTAAATAAAACTGCCGCGAAATGTTCTTTTGAATAGAAAGGAATCCAATCGAGATAGACATCAAATTTGAAAGTCGTACGTCAGCTCACATAAGCTTGAAGTACTGTCAAATTGTAACTATGCCACTTTATGAAGAGTTTACAATTCCGTCTCGATGTAGTTCGGCTTTAACCTTTTTCACAATATTTACCTGGCGCCCAACGTTTGAACAAAACCCACACTGTCTGTCAGTTTTATTCCATTGTGGCTGTTGTGTCAATTGCGGTGTGTACCTTAGAGATTCCATTTGAAGGCCGTTTTGGTCACCTCAGTGTGAGGCCAATTTCGCTGCCTATAGTGTCGCTAAATGCCAAAATTCTTGGTTCGATATGATTAAGCCTAGCACACTAAGATGCTTAGCAAAAGCTAAGTGCCCCGTAAGAACGCCAATAAGTTTTCTGCAATCATGCCGCAGACTTCTTACTGACTTTCGGGAGCATGCGTTTAATCTGTCCGCTTCCTGTGTAGCCTTGCAATAAACAATTAGACCCAATCGTCAATGGAAGCCCTGATCGAGGACGCAGGAAGACCCAGCACAGGTTCTGGGTCCCGAGAAATTATCCTCTTAGCCTTGCTTAACAATCTCATCGGATATCTCATTTCTAGCAATCCCAGTGTGACCTGGGACCCAGACAAGAGTCAAGGAGTGCAGCCTTGCGACCGAGTTCAAAGAGTTTTTGCATTCCCGAACTTTTTTGGAACGGATAACAGGATTGAGCAAGGCCTTAAGCGAAGCTTGGCTGTCGCTAAAGACGCAGATACTCCGACAACGCCCTGTTCTCAACAATATATTCGGCAGCCATCAGGATATCATAGATCTCCGCTTCAAAAACAGAGGCATGCTTGCCTGAAGTTCAGTCAAATTCAGTTTCCCCACTTCAAGATTTTGTCCAGATCATCATTTAGAGAACTAATTTGTTCACATCTCTGACTGTGTGATGTAGCCGCATTCACAGGCCCACTGTTCGAAATGGAGGATATAAGAGTGCAGTCATCATGCTGAGTTTTCCTGTAGGATTGTTCAGGTTGGATCAATTTTGAGACAACTTGGTCATTCTGTTATTAGGAGGACTGAACTTGGTGCCAACGCTAAGTTGTCAGTCTTTAATTCAGTGTTTGTTCCAACTCTTACCTATGATCATGAGGTTTGGGTAATGACTGAAAGAGTAAGATCGCGAATACAAGCTGCCGAAATGAGATTCCTCCATTGTATTGCTGGTGTGAGCCTACGTGAGGAACTCATGCTCATGGTCCAAACTTCGGTGGTTTGGGCATGTTAATCGCATGTTCCCAACCAGAATCCCACGACGTGCTATGGAATCCGTACCATCAGACAGGCGTCCTCTAGGTAGACCCAGGATGAAATCAGGAACAAGTTCATAATCTCGCCTACACCAGTATAGGGATTGCCCTTGATGATTTAGAGACGATGGCAGAGAATCGAGAGCTATGGAGGGTCCACTTGAGCAACCTACACCCGCGACCCATTTAGTGGACAAGCGGACAATTGAAAATTAATGAATGAATATAACGGACCTTTTCGGAACAAGTTTCTAAGGATAAATTGTAAAGCTGTTTAAAATGTTTATGATGAATCTTTAGAGTCGAAGTGTCCTAAGAGTTTTTTCTTTAATTTATTTTCTTAATATGGCGAAATTGTAAGTCAGAGATCTTAGTGCCTTCTTTGAGTAAAGTTTCAAGGATGTATCTCATCATTCAACTGCAGCTAGACGATTGGCTAAGAAATAAATTGGTTTTGATGAAAAAACTGCGTTTGTTCATTATAGAACTTCTGCAAATTCCGTTTGATGTCCATGTGGTTGTTGTTAACTGAAGCTGGGCTGTAGAATTTGTCTTTATGCTCCTTTATTGGCGTCTCATTGTCTACATAAATATCGTCAGTGAAATTCAAAATTCCAACAATTCAAAGCCTGATGTACTTACTTCTTCACATCCTTGATCTATAGGCACTGTTCTTTCCTCTGGGAATTTTCATTCCTGAGCTAAGTCGAAATGGAATACCATAAGTCAACAGTGTTAGACCACACGACTTACATAATAGCACACGAATATTTGAAAAACAAACAAAAATTTGCATAATCTTGAGTGACGTTTCTACCGACGGACTTTGGAAAATAAAGTTTTAACATAAACCTTTAACAGCACCGGTGCATGTTTGCTCTTTTATTCAAAAAAAGATATCTACCATTCAGCTAACGAGACCTGAAATTTGGCATTGTAAGGATAAGGACAATACATGTAGAAAGCCAGGATCACTTAATTTAATTATTTGTTAGCCGTCGGCAATCTGACTTCGATGTCAGTTTTGAAGTTCGTATTGCCAACAAAGCTCAAGCCAAGTCCCTGACTGGGTTGCTTATAAAAGTTCTTTGTCAAAACCAAGGAAGAACGTGCGTCGTCGTGTGGATCATTTCGATGGATGGATTGTGACTTTCGCACAATTCTCTCAAGTAGGTATATGTGGTGTTGAAAAAATTACATGACGGCGTATCACCTTGACCAAATCCTTTGACATCAGCGAGCGTTCTCCATCGTCATTCTGCATAACCTGACGAGTACCTATGCCATAAATATCAAAACTAGACATTATGGCTCTTATACTTCCTTAAGGTGGCGCTGCAGTCCGGGGTGGACCTGGACCTCAACCAACAAGCGTCTCCAGCCAGCACAATCTTTTTGGCCAGCTGTCCCCAGTTTCGCACGATAAGTTGGTTAAGGTCCCCTTCCACTTGCGTACGCCACATTAGTCGCGGTCTTCCTCTACTGCCATGTCCATTCGATCTACATGACTTAACCACCGCAGTCGTTGGACCGGACCGGCTCCCTGAAATTACGCCAAAAGAAATTACGCCAAAAAAATTAAAGTGGAAAAAGAGCCGAAAAACCTCCATAGAAATTTGTGAAATTTTTTCCTAGGAACAATCGCCCAAATATTTTCACACAAATGCCGCTAATTTTGCCATTTTTTCCAAAACTCTTTCAAGCACTTTTTCCATTTAAGAAAATTGAGAAAACGCCCAAAAATGTGTGAAACGTGAAATAAGACCCCGAACGAAAAAGGAAACCCCCCTGCTTGGGTTTACTGTCAGATTTGGGGCCTTATTTCCTTTTTTTTTTTGGGCTTAATTTCCATTAAAATTTTTTGCTATTTTTTCCAAAAATATGGCGTAATTTCCTGGCATTCTGGTGAATTTTATTTCTTGGCGTTTTTGCCAAAAATATTACGCCGCAATTATTTTTTTTACTTTTTGGCGTAATTTCTTTTGGCGTAATTTCAGGGAGCCGTTGGACCTTCACTTTTCTGGCTAGGTCAATGTCGCTGTATACAGTTCGTCGGTGTATCTCCTCCTCCATTCACCGTCTATGCAGACGGTTTCCTCTCGAAGCACCCAAGAGTAACCTCATCCGCTTTTGATAGAGTCCATACCACTGAACCATAAAGTAGGACTGGGATAAAGGATCACTTTAGTTGTTCGAGAGAGAGCTTTACTACTTAGTCTTTCTTAGCCCAAAGAAACAGCGATTAGCAAGAGTTATTCTTTGCTTAATCTAAGCGCGCGCTGGTGTCATTGACTGGGTTGATAGCGGAGTCTAGGTAGACAAAGTCCTTAAAATCTTATAAATGTTATATCTGTCACATAATGGCTTTAAAATCGATAATCAGTTGGTGAGTATCGATCTTGTGCTTCCTCCAGGATCTGCCGTACGTTTGCTCGGTCGTAGATTTACTGGGGCTTCGTTGCAGATGATAACCACATACTCCTCGACAAGGAAGATTGCACCCATTGTTGTAGGTACTAATTACACTCCTATTTGCCAGCTGAATTCAAAACACTACACAAGTTGTTAAAAATCTGCAGGATTCTCTACGACTAACACCTGAGCAAAAGTCTGACCTGGTTCCCTAATTCGTACTACTGTCAGATTTGCCTACAAGAAAAGGCATTTCTGTTAGCTATACGAATCGATGCAGAGCATACACTTCCTTCTCAAGTAACACTGAGTATAAAATCAAAGCGCGCCCGAAAATCCTGAACCCACTGTGTTTATCATCATCACATGTATACGAAGAATACGAGTACTATGCCTCCAACACCAGCCATCAAAGTCAAAGTATGTATGGCTACATCCCTGTGCATGAGTTATATTGACTTCGGTTTCCCGGACGTAATTGGTAATAATGTAATGAACCAACTGACAGACTAATTTGATACCAGGGGGGCTGGCTTGGCTACCCCGCCTAGCTGACCCTCTTCGGGTGGGGTTTGTTTTAACTTCAATTCTGGAACTTTTGCATTGGGGGGAGTGGGGATGGGTGCTGATGGTGATCGAATATGTTCGGTCGTTACATGCGGCGGCAATGGATGAACAGCCTCATCAGCGGAAACCCCCACCCCCAAAAATGAATGGATTTGTGCACACTGCTGCCTCTGTTACCACATTACATTGACTATATTCAAAACTCTTAAGCGCCACCAACCAACAGCGCAGTGCTACTACTCTCGTCCAACACATTACTGCAGCAGTCAAAGAGTCTAAAAGCTTTTAGCAAAGGTGTGTTTGCGTATTTGTGTGTTATATGTCTGTGCGCGCAATTGCTATATAGGAAAGGGCGGTCGGAATTCTTTTATATTCATTTTTAGTTTCCGTGCAGTAAGGGTTTTTCTTGTTTTTTTTTTTTCGTATACCTAATAAATAACTGTAACAGTGGTTGCCATACAAATTCGTTCAATTTTTCATAAAAATTGGAAAAACTTGTACTTTTTATAAAAATATTTGTGTCCGCCTCCTCAATCGTTTTCCCAGTATTGCTTGAGCTGCTGTATCTTCTACCGCACGGTAGAAAGCGATTTTCTGAATCCATACTACGCGGTTGTGGCGTTGAACGTTAAAAATGCCTTTAACTCGACGAACTGGACATGCATTAGGAGGTCGCTGGCTAGAATGGGAGCGCCGGTGTACCTGCGGAACATAGTTGCAATTTACTTTACCGATAGAAAGTTAAGGTATCAGACTGACAATGGTGTTAAGTACTACGACGTTACCGCGGGTGTCCCACAAGGCTCTGTTCTTGGACCTCTCCTGTGGAATATAATGTATGACGGAGTCCTGTGACTAACGCTGCCGCATCGGGTTAAGGTGATCGGTTTTGCTGATGATATCGCCATGGTTACGGTGGTGGCCAAACACATCTACGAGATAGAGTCCGCTACGGATGAAGCAGTTGCCAAAATCTAAAAATTGCTGGAGTCCGCCGGCTTAGAACTAGCTGACCACAAGACCGAGGCTGTCTTGATAACCAGCCGAAAGTCAGTGGAATTTGCAAATTTCCGGGTTGGAAATCAAACCTTTAGGTCTAAGGAGTCTCTAATCAACCTAGGAGTAATACTGGACAACAGGCTAAACTTTAAAACACACACCCAGTACGCCGGCAGGAAGGCAAGCATAGATGCAAGCAGCTCTTTCCTTAATGCTGCCAAACATTGGTGGCCCTGGATACACCAGGAGGATTCTACTTTCCAGAGTGATCATAGCTTAATACTTCTATATACGCTGCACCGGTCTGGGCGGGGGCTCTAAAAACAAATGAAACAGGGAGAAAGCTCTCGTCAGCATACGGGGATTTCGAACAATCTCGGATGAAGCCGCCTGCGTTATATGGGGAATGGAAGATAGCCAAAATACGGATGCCTTTATCCACTATCCAACAACACCTAACGGAAGCTATAAAAGATTTAATGCCACAAGGCTACGAATACAAAAGGCCGATAATCACGTCTCTCTTAAGCTCTCACCAAACGCATTACCAGCATTGGGTGCAAATTGACAACGTGCCGCCACCAATGCACCTGGGTTTCACTAGACGGCCACAACGAAACCCCTGGTTTGATAAGACGTGCCGATGGCATATTCAGCAATTAACATTGTCTATATCAATCGCAGCTGCAGACCTAAGCCGTTCAGGTGCTACGAGAGCTACCCGCGACCCCTATGGGCAAAAAAAATGCAAGGAACATCGACTTCTCAGAAGGAAACACGAAAGAGTAGGAGAATCGGCCTGCTAAATCTATTAATATAAAAAGATCTTCCCAAGGCCAGGAGCATGGTCATACACCAACTTATCTGTCGGATAAATCTATGCCCCGATGAATGGAACCTCAGCTTGATGTACCCCATCCATAAGAAGGCAGGTACTCTGAACAAGTACAAGCTCCTATTGGTTATTTCTGAGCGAACACTTAAAACTTTTCACCAATAACCTGATCGGCCAATATCAGTGCGTTTTAAGGCCAAGAAATTGCAAAGGAGACCCCACTTTATAGGTGACGTGCACAAATGTAGTGCGACCTCAACCAATTTACTTACAACTTACTTACTTATATGGGCCTACATTATAGTACAGTCCAGGGTGGATCTGGTTCTCAATCAACACGCGTCGACAGGTCGCCCGATCTTTGGCTTGGCTAACCGCCTCCAGTTGCGTACTCTATAAGTTGATTGAGGCCCTCTTCCACTTATGCGCGCGTTGTTCGTCCGGATTGGAATCGACAATTTGGTGTCCATTTGCTCTACAATCTACATATCCTAGCCATTTTAGTCGACTGATACGTAATTTTCTGACCAAATCGATGTCGCTGTACAACTCGTAGAATATCCTCCTCCAAAGCCCGTCAACGCAAACGAGAAAAAATGTGCGCTCAACACGCCCAAGAAGATCTTCATCACCTTTGCTTACGTTCATGCTTCTGCACAGGACTGTGACGATGAGGGTCTTACATAGAGTCTCCTTAGTGTTTCTTGGCAAGGCCTTACTAGTTAATTGCCTTCATAGTCCGTTAGGGTTGGCAAGTGTAACTCTTCGCCTGATTTCTGCTGTTGTGGCCTCAACCAACTTGGTGTGCTGTAACTGGAGACAGCTAGCTAGGGACCAAGGGGCTTCTTGGGTAAGGCCGTGTGGTCTACCCATTTTAAGTAAAATAAAGCACTCTAAGTTGATTGAGGTCCCCTTCCACTTACGCGAGAAACCTGAGGCGAGGTCTTCCTCTACCGGGTCCGGGTTGGACTTTTATAGACTTTATTGAGAGTAAACTTATTCGTCTATAACTATAAGTGGTCTTAGGAGGCTTAACCACTTTTATTATTGATGCTGGCTTGAACATTTTCCGGTTATCAGGGGAAATATTAGTTAGTTAAAAATACAATTGTTCCAGCACACAGTGCTGCCTAAAAGACAGTGCCACCTAACTGTTATTTTATACATACAAATTCATATTTGGTGGCGTTTTCTGGCGTTTTGTAATGTCCTTAAAAGAATCCATTACGACTACAGTCCATTATTAAATTAGGCACGTTTTCGTCCTGCTTTTAAACAGCACGATGAATGCATCAATTATGGAGCTCTGATGAATGGCAACAATTAT
Source organism: Cheilosia scutellata (assembly GCA_955612985.1). Taxonomy (NCBI): domain Eukaryota; kingdom Metazoa; phylum Arthropoda; class Insecta; order Diptera; family Syrphidae; genus Cheilosia; species Cheilosia scutellata. Next base: position 8,294,447 of record OY015315.1, on the reverse strand, counting down.
AGGAAACTCAATAGTATATCAAACATGAATACTGAATACAGCTTTTGGCCCCAACTGTCGTTGAGCTGATATGAATCCATACGTACACAATGGAATCAGTGATGGTCGTTGCCTGCAACTGCAACATCAAGTGCACTTGCATCGAAACCAAGCAAATCGAAAATACCACACAATAAAATGAGAACTAACAAAAACGACGACACAAGCATCGAAAGGTTACTTTGGCCATATCTATAATATTTTCACCAGAATCTCGAGAAGGTCCCTTTTTCTCATTTTTCCTAAAGGCAAACGTAACGTACTTGTGCCTTCGTACAGTTTTAACTTTGTCTAATATTTTCCGTCAATTTCGTGCGGCTAACCACATTGGAATGGAGCGTGTTGATTCTCTCTTCAATGTGGGGTTGCTCGTTGCTCCCCATAACCGTCGTATTCCATCGTTTGTTACAACGCTGGTCCTTGTCAACACTCAATGGGTAGTATATTCAAAACGCCGCCGCGCCGCGCCGGCCGATTGTACCTAGTATATGCTTGTGTGCTCTATGGAGTTTTATCGATAGTTGTTGAGTGGGCGCTCGCCCACTAGGTGGTTGGAGCCTTGCCGTAAGGGATGATGATGGTATTTAACCAGGCAGGGGGATAGTGCAATTTTAATGTTCAGACTTTGTTTGAAGTTTGCTGTGTGAGTGAAGGCAGACATTTCAAATAAAATCAAAAACTGTTCTCCCTTCGAGTAGGATACGGATACGGATACGGTACGAAGCGAGACAAATTCGAATGTAATGGACGGTGTAGGATAGCAAATTTGAAATGATTATATGAAAATGGTTTCGTTAGTGAGTTTTTCTGTTTTTTTTTATTCACTCTTTTTGGGGCAGTGCTTACATTAAAGAATTTTCAAAAGTAATCAAGTGATTGTTTTGGGGTTGCTGTGTCGGATGGAGAACAATGGGAGGCCCTTCAATCATGTTGCCAAACTACTATGCAAGGGCGACGGGTTGTTTTTTTTCCACATTTAAAATTGATGAAGAGCTGGAATCAATCATTCACCAAATTGACATTGCCTTTGGGTTTATTTTGTTAAGCTTTTTTTTTTGTCCACGCCAACTGTAAACATGATGGGACAAATGCACCGCACTGCTGTCGACGATATCTATCCATGGGACACGTGTCCTGTTGCGAGAGCTTTTATTTCAGTTGCTGAGTTAGTTATTCAGATTATATGAGGAAAAATTACAATGGGTCTGTGGAAGCTTACTTCAGGTGTTTGTTACAGAAAAAAAATTGTCAATTGGATAACGAACCATTTTAGATCATTATTTCGATGAGGCAAACTCGCTTATAGGGTAAGTGGAGCGGCAAGTCTGCAATGGAAGCAACTATTGCCGCATCCTCAATACTCACCGGCTCTGATTCCCAATCTCCGAGTGGCAATAGTATAGATTTCAACGAGCCAGTGGACAAAGACCAAGCGCATACTTAACAAACGACTCTATCGTTAACAAAGAGAATCAATTGCTCTTCTTTGAGCAACTCACGACCTTCAAAACCTTTAGACTACTGTTGATAATTTAGCACCGATGACGAGAGTTATAGAGAGCAATCTACACCCGCGACTCACTTAAGGAATATGCGGGCCACCATTGAAAATTAATAAATTAATGAATGAGTGATACAACGGCTCAATGGGCAAATGCCCAAAGGACCTGTTAGAGTTCACTGGGCCAAAAGGTCGTATTTTTATATTCGACCCTCACCTCATATCCCGAAAGATAAATGAAAACTTTCAGCATCTCAATGACGAACTCTGTATAATGGGAACGGGAAAGTGATCGAAAGTTAATGTAGGTAAACATTGCCGTACCTCTCAGGATGTATACTAACGACACCATGGAAAGGAGTCTTCATGGAGATTTAACTATCCGATCGGTCGGTCGGCAGAGAATTGCCAACATTTCAATCAAGCACAAGGTAGGGTACTACCAAGAACACGGAGAGAAGTCTTTTATACCAAGGGCTGACAAAAAAAAAGTCACTAAAGACCCCCGTAGGCGATATCGTCTGCATAGGCTATAACTTTACCGCCATTTTTCTCCATCAGGGTTATAAATACTTCATTTACTTTTTTTATCTTCGTCTCCACTTTCTCCCAGTTTTTGCGGCTAATTTTGCACTACTCATATGGCCGCGGACTATGATCGCCAATAAGCCTTATTTCCTGGATCGTAAAAACTTTAGAAATACTGATCGACATACAGTCATACACCTTCGAATAGCAGGCTATGTCCGGATGATATATCCCTGTACCAACATGCCTGGAGGCCGCTCTATACTGTGGACAAATCACTAAAAGATAAAGAAGGTGCCTTCAACAATGTCAATGCTGTACGCAGAAAGCTAAGTGTGCTAAAGAGTAGCAGTACCCTTATTAACTAAATAGTTTGTCATCATACTTGAGAAGGGCACATTATACCCGAAATTGGCTCTAGGCTAGAAGCTTACGCCCCAAAAAGAACTCGTCAGGGCGGGTCCACTGCTATAGGTCATTGTTCTACCTAAACAAAGTGCTTAATCAGATTTGCCAGACTTGATTAAGCACTTGCTGATGAGGTTTGTGTTGGAATGGAAGTATAAAACCAACTGGACCAGAAACTGCGCGGTCGATCCCCAGAAAACTGAATTGGTTATTTTCATAAAAAGCAAATTTCCCTGACAGCGCAAGCTACCTAGACTTAGACCAGAAAAAACCGACTTGAAAGATTGGAATTAATGTAGGTAAGAATCAAAAAAAGCCTTTTACATCTGCAGCAGATGTAAATGTCTTTCAACAGACATTTTTATACAATCAACTGCAGCCATTCGTGCCATGAAAGCTAGCCAAACAGACGATCCTACAGAAATACTTTCACCCATGTAGGTACCTATCACGGACTACATCATGCCATGCTTATATAATTTCCAAGATATTTCTACCTATCCCACAAGGGAAAAACGGAAAGACGGACTCTTACCTAACGTGCTATCCATAGCTGTATATACAGACGGATTAACAATGGTTACACTGGCTGGACCTCAGGGGTCTTCTCCGAATCACAAGGAATATCAAAATCGGAACATCTCCCGTACCATAGTAGAGTCTTCCAATCGACAGCAATGAAAACCATAACTGCATCAGAAATAAAATCGAAGCCTTTGAAGCCTTTGGAACACAACAGAAGGTTCTGTCTACAGCTCAATGGTAAATCCGTGGAAACAGTTCTGCATACGCTAACATGGAGGATTGCCTTCGTCGCAATAGTAGCATTCCTTGACATAGAAGTAGAAGGCACTTTTAACAACGTTGACTCTTCTGCAGACATCTCACTTAGCGATCTGATTTATTTGATGCTGAATGGACGAATTATCAACTCTAGTCTAGGTGGGATATCTGCCAGATGATCTGTCATCAGAAGAACCCCACAAGGCGGCGGCGTTCTATACAACTTAGTTATCTCTGGACAACTAAGTGGTCAATCAACTGCTGATATGCCTTGAAGCGGATGGCTGCAAGGTGATTGTCTATGCGGATGAAGTTTTGTAGACGAGGATGAGAAGAAGACCATTCTCTAATTTCTCAGTATTTATCCGGTTCTCTTCAAAAAAACGGAAACACCATTTGGGAGCCTTCTATTACAATCATCTAAACGATCTAACACGTTTCGACATTCGACGTCTCCTACGCTTTATTAGAACCTTAAACTGGTTCAACGAGTAGGACAAGGGACCTGATAAAGGTCGATTTTTGTCGACTGTCACTTAAAACTAACCTAACCTTTTCCAAGATCTATAAGAGCTTTCCAGCATAACAACTGACAAAATTTAATGGACTTTGTCAAATCCTCAGGACGGTCTTATTGTGAGCAGTTGACACGACGACAAAAGCACGTGAGAAGGCCCTAAGAGTGCTTAACAACCCATAAACCTTACCTAATCTAACCGAAGTATATATAGTATAGTTGTTGGTCATTATATAGTTGACCACGATTATTATGTTAGACCAATTTTATTTTATTTCTGTCGTGTCTTACAGTGAATTTCGGGACAATTAGTCGCCTGCAGACGGCCGGCGTCACACTCGCATGTAGGTATCTAATTAATATCGAACCAATTTGTTACCCCATTGATTATAGAAACCCACGGAACCATGACAATATTCTTCTGCGCTAATTAAAAAGAAAACCTGTGATAAGAAACATAACACCCTCCTCCCACACCCCTATATTATGGATATGCAACCCACTCATAGTCCTAAAAAGAAACCCCATTCGTAGAAGGCCATTGGATGGCAGGAACACGACGACGACGACGACGACGACGTTTCAAAGACTCTCTCTCGGCCTTTGAGCGCGTATGTGGGGTACAGTGTTTGCGTTCGCAATCTCGGAGGGCTTCCCGCACACACACACACTGCACTTCTTGTTCCTTAAATAATTCATAATTGTGCTGTGTGCCTTGGTACCTCGTGTCCATTTGGTCATTGTTTGTTAAATAAGCAATTACTACCGAAAGCAGGGGTGTACTCTCTGGCAACTGCAGCTGCTGCTTCAAATGCACTTTTGTGCGTGGGAGGTATGAACAAAAAAAAAACACAAGTCCTTGGGGTCAAGAGAAAACAGATTTTTATCTCGATCACCAAGGCATACACATCCTTGCATTGCATTTGCAACCCAGGCAAAGAGAAGTCTTATATGTTGCGCGCGTCCCCCTATATGCATTTTGTGTTCTTTGTGCGTTAATTACTCCCCTTCTACGTGGTCCTGGACATTGTCCACATAACTTTGTCATTGGTTCTTCATCTCCAGAGTTGTAGGTATCACCATGCCACCAACATCATCATCATCATCATCGTCATCCACGTCGTCGTCGCTATAGTTTTTGACCCCGTAAATTGTTTGCGTGAAGATTAGTTTTCTTCATTTTTGTTGTGTTTGTGTTTACCAACCCCTAAGGGGGGAGGTATGCGAGCACATACACGTATTCGTATAGTGCACACTCAGGCACAGGTACAGGTGCAGGTGCAGTACTCATTCATTCGCTCATCATAGTCGCATAGTCGTCCTCTAGCTCTAGCTCTACCTCTAACCGTCCACCAAACAGTCTAATGGAGCCGAGTTGATGAAATGTAGGACACTTAGCCGTGTGTATTCGTTTTGTTTCCTTTTGCCTGATGGTTCGGCGGCGGAGGAATCCTTTAATCCGTGTGTGTTTCTGTGGATGTGCTCCTCTTTTTCTAGACATCAGAGCTCGTGGGAGGATTGGAAAATATTGCGTTTTGCTGCTGCCCCCCAATTTTTTCGCATTTTCTTTGCTAGTTGGATGCTCTGGTCTCACCAGTCACCAATATCACAAGACCAGACACAGATTGATGTGCACTGCCTATCGTACAGGTCTCCCATTTTTTTTTTCGCACTCTTTCACTCCTTATCTGCGTCTTTTTTTTTGCCATCATTTGCTCTGGTTTATCTTCATCCCCCTTATGCGTATTAATTTTTGAAATAAAAAAAAATCCTATAAGCAAAGGATAATATAGAAAAAAAAACCCCAAACCAGAGCAAGCAAGTAAGACGAGAGGAGAAGAAGAACCAGCAAAATGAATCACATATTCATATGATGCACTTACATATACAAATTAAGGATTCTTTTGATGTTTGTTCGCAGGATACAGGGGAAAATGTATAAAATAGTAATAATGGGGTAAAAGTCCTCCCATATACCTACCTATAGTGTGTGCGGTATAAAATGTGTGTTGCTGCAGCTTGCAACGCTCAACGCACGATGCAGGGAATTGAATTGCAAAAAAATAAAAAAATACGCAGAACACTGATTTTGTTTGCAAAAAAATTGCACAAACATAATTCAAAAAAAAATGTAAGCAGAAAAGTGGAATAAATTTTACCCCAAGATTTAAGAGAAACAAAGGAATGAAATAAAAAAAACCTAAAATATATATATCGATGCTACTTGGCCAATTGGCACATATAAGCAAAGTGGACACTGCACGCAATTGCATACCAATCGACCTGGGAAATTTTCATTCTCTATGCATGTTCACTGAAGCGGCTTCCATGCCAGTCCTGACCTCCATCAATAATTTTGTATACGGCGCGCACTTGCGTTCGTCCTGCTGTTAAGAGTGTGAGAGCAAACAATACGTGTGCTCGGATTGGAAGTTATGCGTTTATCTGTGCAGTTCTTGATTTTTAGGGTGGTATATAGCATCTAACCTAAAGCCTAACCAGCATGTGCTTGAAGGGCATAACCATGCATCGTATTCAACTACGATCTACCCGCAAGAAGAACAAAATTCACTGGAAGTTTGATTATTCCATTCCCGCTGAGGCTTTTGTAAACGTTTTAAGCCGTAGGTCTTAAGCGCTATAGAAACGGAGAAATACTGTGAGGAGATTGTGACGTTGAAAGACTAAATTCGAAGCAAATAACCAGAGACTTTAGCAATCGCGTATCCCTTCCACACCTGAACCTATCGAGAAGTCCTATGCCGCCTTCACAATTTGCCAAATATCAATGCTATCGATGCCAAAGAGCCATTAGACGTGGTAGGTTCCAGCCGACCACCCCTTACTTTGATGAAGAGCGACGCGGACGGCCGGCGGCTAGACCATGCAGCAAGGCAACTTCAAAGCGGAGCTGCAGAGGAGGACGATAATGGGTCGTAAGCGCTACGAGCAAATAAAAACTTCGGCCTTCCAGTAGGAAAACGTGAGAGAGAGAGAGAGAGAGAGCACGAGAAGAGAAATAGAGAGTTGCAGCTCCAGGGTCAATGTGTATTGAAATGGTAAAAAGAACCTGTCAAGGGAACAAGACCCGAAAGGAATTCGAGCAAGGTAACCTTGTAGTAGAGTCACAGTCGTTGTTGAGGAAATAGAAATATCACATTTGCATTGCACACTGTAAAACAGCGAAATTGACTAAAATCTAGCTGAAAGCCAAGTTCTGTCGAACTATTGAACTTAACTCTAACTGGCGTTAGAGCCAGTGTCTGTAGATCTGTAGACAGATCTTCTATAAACAGGTGCTAGCGTTCGAAACCAGGGAAGAGAGGATGCAGAGAGGCTCAGGCAAAGAAAAACTCAAATATACTTCATAGAATATTTTTGTGTGATCCTGAATAGGACCATTTTTTGGAACTATTCTTTTCTTTTCAACGTCGGCATTAGCTGACTAAAACTTTGTTTCAGCGCCGGGTAAATTTCATCCGGGCCAGGTGACTTGAAACCCTCAAACGATGCAACGCCGTGTGGTGTTTGTCAGTTCTGTAGTGGACACCTTTGCCGGTACCACTGAAGAGCGCGTAGTGACCTGATTTCCCGGGAAGTGAGTCTCCAGCAGGAGACTAAAAGTTTCCGCCTTTGTCTCAGTCTAGGTATACCATCAGATTTTTGGAGCGATTCCAGTTTACTTGGTATGTCCCTTTTGAGGACTTTAACAAGCCTACTGGTTGCACTTAGTGATTCGACCTTCTCACAAAATTTCTTATAAGAGTAATTTTTCGATTTACGAATTAGTCTCTTAAATTCTTTTTGTTTCGATCGATAGAGATTCCAGTGTTCTTCAAAGTTGGTTTTTAAAAACCGATTTTGGAGCTTCCTGGTTTCTCTGCGAATACACTGCAGTGCGGTATTCCACCAAGGTACCGGTTTTCTACAGGAGTTTTTAGTAACCCGACACGCTTGTTCAAAACAAAAGGTTGTCCCATTTCAGTAAAAAAAAATGTCGGTCTGTAACGGCCACCGTTGACCGAAACGTTGTTCCCAGCCTCATTTTCGAAAAGTTGATGTTCGTGAATTGAGTCTCACACTCTCAATGTACGATGACGGTGACCATGAGTGTTGTCCACTAGCATACAAGTCTCACGAATTTTTTGCACAAACTTACGTACAGCAGGCTTCATTTCGGCCAAAACTTCTTTTCAAAAAACGCACTGTCAATATTTCCCAAAGTCGTTCAAGCGTAAAGCGACTCATTTCGTTCCGCGGAGGTATGATACTGACATTCTCTCAAGATTTCCAACATGAAACAGCTGTCAGTGTCAAAATAACCTATGATTTAAAAAGAATGGTCAAAATGTATCAAAGGCCTTGTAGCCTAACAGAAATCGTGAGAAAAAAAGCTACGAATGGCGATAGGGACACTCTCTGGCCACTGCCTTCCTAGGATGCACGGACCGGTATTGCAAGCACATATACATGTCGCAGAGAATATTACCTACTCATCCTTGGAAGGTGCTTCTTAAATAATTTAGAGGAAATTGGCTTCTCAAACAATTTCGAAACTATTTTTAGGTTCTGTAGTTAAATTAAGTGTTTATTGGTTCGTGGGTTTATGTTTTGCCCCAAGGATGGTGATGGGCCCAATGTGATGCCTAGTCAACTGTGATGAACTCACACCCTATATACAACCTAACCTATATAACCTAACTGTGTGCCAACCAATACGTAAGTATTTGAAGACATCAGAGTATCAGACTAGCTGTTGAGTGTAGCTTTTCTCATTCTTTTTATAAAGACATTTGACACAGTGCAGTCGAATCGGCTTACGCTGGCATGTAGCACAACGCCAACGGAAACCTTGTCAATTTGAACATATAGGAGTACCAAAGTCCAATCTTGTCCCCATGTACATAAATGCCTGCAAAACTGGACATAGTCCCCTGATGATGTTCAGTTTCGAAAGAGTTTTGCCCTTGGATCATGTCCAAATAAAAAAGAACTTCGCGGACATTTGAAATCGCAAACGGTGTTGGAAAACGCACCAACCATGACTTTCATTTAGCAGGATGTCGCCTTTAATCTGCATTTTATTTCATTGATTTTGTGACTTAAATAACATACATATTTCTAATAATTATCCTTGTTTTGGGATTTATGCTTTCTCACTACGAGTAGTACCTCTACACATTCATCTGTCTTTATTTCTTCTGTCTGCACATCATAGATACACAGGATAACCAATAATATTCTTCATCAAGCACAAGTTTTGAGCTTCCCATAGGAAATATTTTTCTCTATGTGTAACATTCATCCTTCGGTAACTAAAAATAGAGAACAAAAAAAAAAAAAACAAAACGATACAAAACAGAAGAAAGCAATTAAAATGTCTGGATAACGTCGACTCTGAAATACTGTGACGAAGATATGTTCGAGAGGGACCCAGAGAATATTTTTTATTTTTTTCTTTAATCGAATCTTAACACGCGCGTTTTATCGTTTCACCTCGCATTAAGAGGAAACTACTGTGAAAGGACTCTCAAACTAGTCATACAGTGATGAAATGTGGCAATTAATGAATTTATTCCGAAGAAGGCGATTCGTCAACTGAGAGGAAGCGCTTTCGAATTAATTTCCTAGGACTGACAGCCGACTGGGGAGGTGATGAAGTTCTGTTCTGTTCTGTTGTCTCCTCGTTTGCCAAACGAGTATAGATATACCTGATGACTGTTGTAGATACAGTTTGATTGATTGGCAGTTTTAGTTCCGATTAAGTTCTCTATTTGAGGGAGGACTGCTTTATGCGTGTGGGTGACACAAGGACCTATAAAATGGTACATGATGCTATTCATATTACAACAAGGAACTCTGGACAATACAAGTGTAGGGAATAACAACTCTTAACCGCATTAGAGTTGTTATTCCCTCCGAATAGCTTATTACCGATGCATTTGGAAGTGACATCACCGACCTACTTTTAAAAAAAAAAAAACGTTTAGATAGTTACCTACTGATGTTTATCCAAATCACAATACGAAAACGTTGAGCAGATAAAAAGAGTATATCGATGCACATATAACCCAAACCCAAACCCGACTATGCTATGCCGGCCGGCCGTACGCAACGATGTGCTCAATCATACAGAATGTAAACGTATCTACTACGCCATGCTCTATCTGTTTGAACTTTTCATCGCATCTTCGTCCACAAAGGATTTTCTGATGCAAATGATTTCTCACAAAAAGCCATTGAAATGGAATTCTGAATTCCAGAACCTGGTCATCCAGTAGCGTGCCATATTGGCCAATGGCCGATGATGCCCGAGATGCCATCAACCTCACAAGGTGTAAACATTTTGTGCCCACTTTTCTGTGCTTCTTTAGGTTTTTTTTTTTTTTTTTTTTTTTTGTCCTGATCGATCGAATCTCAGGTTTTATTATTTTTTAAAACTTTTTTTTGCATTCCACTTTGTAACCACATTTAGCTGCGTGAATAATTCAAGTGATTGGGGTTCTCTATATATAGTTGAGGGAGAGTATCAAATTTTGTATGGCAGGCAGGATCCTTTGAAAAAAAAAATAAAAATTGCACAACTAGGTGCGATCAATGTAATTGGAGACGTTTTCTTATTTCGACCGAGAGATCCTTTTAGCTCTTAACACACATACGCTACGCACACATGTCCAAAAGCCATTTGAAGTGATGCAATCGAACCAAAATCTACCTTAGGCTACGGTGCACTTTTCATGCATCGAATGATCCATATCACGATCGAATGCAAAATTAGAAAGTTCGCACTTCAGCGTTGAGCCTTCGTCGTCGTGCGTGTTACTGCTCAGTTGCTACAGGAATATACGCGTGCTAAGTCGAGTGGCACTAAGTGATGATTAAAAAAAAAAAAACCAAAAAAAAAAACTTCCACTACACACAGTGGCAGTATAGAGGGATTATCGAGGCCAAAAGTATTGAATTGCCATCACAAATTGGGAGTTCCTTTTGCGGTATAGCAGTGGCATATCGGAAATGCTCAGTTGGGTGTGAATCTTCTTAAATGAAATCTTGTTGCAGTCCTAAAATTCGAAATATTTCCTCATTCAGTGAACCCTCAATAATAATCAAAATTAATGTCAATTTTAGGTTCATTATGTGATGACCATGTGAGTTCATGCAAATTGGATCTTATTTCCTGTTGGTGCAGCAATATTTGCATCATCTGAAACTTATATCAACTGAATTTCGATTTAAAAATACTTATCGGCCTCGAGATGATTGGAGAAAGATAATAGTTGTGCTCATAACAGCTGTAGTCTTCTGGTGATCAGTATATGTCAGAGAGAAATCAATCGTCCATCTGAAGAGATATCAGGCCAACAGAAGGCGAAAGAGAAGAAGATGCGCCCAGGAAAAGTCTCCTTGTTAAAGACCAATGCTTGATCGCAGAGAAGGTGCAAACCTCGTTGGCACCAAGGAAACAGTAGCAAAAACCGCTCTTACGAAGCCTGCGCGTAAAAAATCGGGTTGGTAAACACGAGTGACCCTTCAAGATCGTGAGTAAGGCTGTACATGGATAAAAACAGCCGAGAAAGGACACAGAAGGCCCGCAGTGAAAAGGAGACGAAGATGAAACAAGGGGAGACCAGTATTTCCCCAAGCCCGAGTAGATTCCAACGGAAACCTTCTAGAAGAGGTTGAGGTCACTTAAGGGCGGCATAATGGCTGCGGCTGAAGCTTTAGAGACCTCGAAATAGTTGAAGTAGTATGGGGATTTGGAGTCGATGGCGGAGGATCGAGAACTATGGAGGGTCCACTTGAGCAACCTATACCCGCGACCCACTTAATGAATAAGCGGGACATTGGAAGTGAATGAATGAATGAAAAGTACCTAGTTGCATCTGCTTGTCAACAGGTTAACTGGAAAATCGAGGAACTTAACGAGACTTATAATCTGAATGATCTGGATTTGATAGAACTTTAAGAACTCCACAGATTCATACGTATTTCAAATAGGTAAATCGATGTATCTTTCAGCAGGTATTCCACGAGTGGTAACCCGTAATGAACTGAATGGACCCAACTATGGTGGTCTAAGTGAAGCTAATGCAATTGTAACGCATTTGGCTACTAGTACCTATCTAGCTGAGTCTTGTCAAGAAAGGCTAAGGAAACTTTGTACAAGCCCCGCATCATCTCGTCCTGCTGGGAAACATTTTTCCATATTTTGTCTAGTTTTCGTTGCGTGGGGTTTGGACAGTGAACTCTAGAACTCTATATCGACCTTGTCAGAAACAGTCGTGTAGAATGGCTAGGACATGTTTTGCGAATGGATACTAACACTACGCCTCTAAGAATCTTCGACTTCAACCAAGAAAGATAAAACAGTAGAGGAAGGCCTCGCCCAGATAAATTGTAAGTCGGGAGAGCCTTCATGGGGCTCTGATTTCTGATGGCACTTAAGGTTTCCGGCTCTTTAATGGAGCCTATTTTGCCTCGTCGCACGCTAAAATGGAAGGGGAACTAAATCAACTTCTTCCAGGAGTTCTTGGTATATTACTCCTATTTTATGACGCTGGATGCTGGCAACTCTGAGGTAATATATTGTCATGATGATGGCCCAGATTGGTGCGGCTATTGCTTTGTTCAAAAGCAGTCTTTGACTGTTTCTAATGTTGGACATGATTCGTGTGAGGCCAGTGCTGCCATTCGTTGATTTGTTACTCACACAATTGAAGTGTGATAGCCTCTTCTTTCCTCGACCGATTCAATAGTGTTTCCCCTGTTTTCCCGTTTTAACTATCGTGACAAAGATAACTTGCTTGCTCCCTGTCTACTTTGAACACACATTGCTAATTGCATATAGTCTGCGACACTCTAACCAAACATCCTGCAGCAATTCTGCAGCGCCATTCTCTCTCAGTTTACAAGTCAAAAGCTTCTCAATGTTGCCCCAAACATTATCGACTGTGCTGTTCTTGACATTCTCCCACATATGTCACGACAGTATTATTACTTATATCCCAAAATTTAGTTCGTTCCATCGATAGATATATCCTTTCGCTAACAGGTTGTCTGGGTATATATATACATCCAACTCGATGGATAGGTAAGCCCACAGCAACATTTTGGGTACACCCAATCCCACAAGCAAGCAAGGACCCAATTCAATATTATTTTGAATCGAGACAATACCTTGAAGAATTTTCCAACCCTGATGATCTACGTCGACAAACACTACGACGCACCGCGGTGGCGGCGCCGGCGGCCGGCGGGCGCACAGAATGGAAAATCCAGAAAAACTGCAATAGAAACAAACAAAAGGAGGCAAACGACCAAACATAATCACGACTAACCATCATCCGCAGCAGTAGCTCGTCAATGCCCTCTAAAAGTACCAAAATTATGTACACAATAAGCGAATGGCTGGAGCGCCCATATATAGACCTCGTACTCCTATACACGTCGAAAGGATATCCACAGCAACAACATTTCTAAGGGAGCATTGCTATGGTTACTGATTGAAGGTGGGTGGCAGCACTACCATTATTGAGACAGAAAAAAAAAAAGGATTCCACAAAAAAAAAATCAAAAGCGATAGTGTTTACGCCGCGTCGCCAGCAATGCAAAGAGACTTCGTCGCATCGACAAAACGAAGCTCTTGTGTCAATGTACGTCCATAAGTAATGTATCCTCAATTAGGACGATGGGTGATGGGGGGCTATTGGTTATCCCACTCCCACCCCATTAATTAACTATTTTGTAAATGCCAAAAATGTGCATTGGACACAAGGACCAACTAACGTCAGACCCAGAGCTAGACTTTCGTTGCAACACAAAAGTCCCGAACTATCCACATTGTGGATATGAAACTAATTGTGATTCACAAAAAAAAAAAAACTTTGCCGCCGTAGGCAGATACTATACCGTAACCGGAATTGAAATATAGTGTTTCGTTCAATTAAAACATAATTAATTCATTGAACTAGTGAAATAATATACCCGCCACTAGTCGGACCTGTTCAGGACGTTCGGATGCCTATTTTAATTATAAACGAGCACACAGCTGAGAAATAGAGAGAGCGAGACAGGTCCTTCAGAGTAATTCCGGCTGCTGGTAAATGCATCGCATCGAAAAAATGCAGGCAAAGATGAAAGTAATGTAGTTAGTCCATTAGCAGGTGTGCTAATTAAATTGTTCTTTCGCTAGAAACTGAATGGGAAGGACCTTACTACCGATGTGCAGAAAAGTTAAAGGAAAAATTCCTCCATCCAGAGACTGACTGAGGCTAATTTACGAACTTAAATGGCAACATCAGCAGCCGTTGATTTGGTGTCAGATATTTGCAATTATCTTGACTAGCTATTGCCCCGCAACTCTGCTGGCGAATGTTAAAGATATTGTACCAACAGATGGGAAATAAATTTGTAGACAATTAATGAAAGTAGGAAGGACTAAGGCTTCAGTTATAGGCATCAGAAAAATCTATCCGTAAAAACACGAAACAGAACAAAACTGACACATTTAGCCATAGCATATCATAGGAATTCAGTGGAATAATGGTTGAGAAGTTGAACAGAAAAAGTTTTTCGTACGGAAAAATAAAGAAATTCCTTTTTTAGAAAATTGAAAGATCAATTGATTAATTTTTTTTTTGACGAATTAGTTTTATAATTCAAACGCAACATTTTAAGACCAAGATTGAGTTCAACGATTGAGTTTAAGTGCTCTTCCTCTTACAATCTACATCACCAAATGAGAGCAGCGACATCTATTGCAATTCACTAGATTCTGATTTTGAGATATATGATTTTTATTAATTTTTTATTTTGTTAGTATTGAAGGTGCCACTCCCCTTTGTCAAATTTTGGCCAAACTTCACACAAAAAATTTCTTTTAACCAAGAACAAATATTTTCTCAAAATTTGAGATTAACCGGTTCGGTGATTTTCAAATATGTATGAGATTTTTAAGGTTTTTATTTTTTATTGGAGGTACCACGCCTCTTTGTTCAGTTTTGTCTAAAATTCAGATATTTCTGAAGCCAATAAATAAAATTTGCCACACCAATTAATTTTTATATACTACCTATATATAAATATCACGAAAAATTTGATTTTTGCGCCATTTAATAGTACAGTGATGCCAACGGAAAAAAAGAGAACAATATGACAGCTGACAGTTCGGGGTTAGTAAAAATGGAGCGCTATACGAAAGAACAACGCATTTTTATTACTGAGAAATTTTTAAAAAATAATGAAGGTTTGTCAGCTACAGTACGCAATTTTCGAGCTAAATATGATGATTTAAAACCATCATCGGTGAAGGGAATAATTGAAAAATTCAGGGAGACTGGATCAATTAGTGATCTTAAACACTCTGGGTCTGGGGGTGTTCTAGCACAAGTCGGTCAACAGAAAACATCGAAGCAGTTGCGGATATTGGGCTGGAGGCTTTATCGGATCATTCTTCTTCGAAAATGCAGCTGGTCGGGTTGTAACACTTAATGGTGTTTCTTATCGTGACATGATGACCAAGTTTTTAGTGCCTAAATTATAAGATATGGATGTTACCAACATGTGGTTTCAACCAGACCGTGCCACATGCCAAATAGCCAGAGAAACAATTTAATTACTGCATGAGTCATTTCCTAATCGGATGCCATCCAGATCTTGGGATTTAACGCCATTGGACTTTTTTCTTTGGGGGTTTTTTGAAGTCAAAGGACTATGCAAACAAGTCCACGACCACCAATGCCTTGAAAGAGGAAATTGGAAGGTTTATTAATGAAATTCAGCCACATTTATGCGAAACGGTCATTTTTTCAATAAAAGAGTACCTACGTACTTGGCAGCAAGCAAAGCCGTGGCGGCCATTTATACGATGTGCTATTCCATACATAACCCCAATCTGTATACTCTATGAATCTGTATTTACATTTTGCATGAATTATGGGAAACCCTTTAGACGGATCCAGAATCATGTGTTAAAACTAATTGCAGACATAAATATCGCGAATAATTTTAATTCGCTTGAGCAAAAGTGCTCAAATGAAATTGACAGCTGCATTCCACCCCTTCAACAAATATCAGCCTATCTTTCATCGAACCGATGTACCTACACCACGCTTCAAAAGTGGCAATTCGTTCAAGCTACGACTTTTGGAGAAGCACCCCACAAATGCCAAGTTCCCACAAATACGCTATAGAATCTGTCCAGAGTGACCGTCATCATCATCACATATGTATTTCATGAGCCAACTTCTTCGCATAAACTTAAGAAGCACACCTCATAAGCATATGTCCCTTGCTGTAACGCCACACGATATTTACCAACAGCATTATCATAAAGCTATGCAACAGGACCCACTGAACCGAAAGGACTATAATCATTTTATTGTTGAGACAACTTCGCATAGAAATTCAACAGATTGATTATATACATAGGTAGATCCTTTGCCATCACTGCTTATATTAAGCAAACACACAACACACACACATCCCTTGGGCTGTGGTGTTATGTTAGGTTGAGGTGAAAATCGTTGTTATGCCATCGAAATTCCAATCATTGTCCTCGTCTCAAAAACACATCCTTCAAAGTTGAAAGTCCCAAACAATAAACATTTTCTCGTGTAGGTAAGGTATCCCATCCATCACCCCCACCCGTTGTGGTCATGTGGGGGAGGGTGGGCGACAAATATATTTATTGATTAGTTTAGGAAAATAAAATCGGATCCCATGGCATATACAACACATGTGTAATTATCATCATTAAGTGACATCCAAGCCCCAGTCCGCCGCATCCATCGTAGTTCAAGAAATCTAATATCCATAAATCCAGCATCTAGGCAACCGTACAGCGTACACCTACACATTCTGGCTGAGGGCGGGCGGGGTTCGGTTCATTTTTGTTCGCATGCCCACCCACATTTTACATTAATTAATCCTCAATCTAAGGATAATTAGCTGATAGATCGATAAAAAACGAGCCAAAGCGTAAAATTGTCCTATCTCAACGTGGAGTCCTCCACCTGTGTATAATGGACTCCATGACCTGGCAGAGGACCGTGTATGGGTATTGTTTTCCCGAATCCACTCATGTGTGTGTGTGTGGGTAGGTGTTGCTAAAAGCAACCGCCGGCCGCCTCGCCAAATACACCGATAACGATACTGAGCCCCCAACAAACGACCGACGAAACGACCGAGACAGACCGACTGACTGACAGGTCTTCCAAAGGGGAGGGGGAGCAAACATTGCTGGGTAAAGTGATTTTCATGGTTCCAGCCAATCATCGGGCTAATGATGATTGGCATGTGAATTTATCCTGACACAAGAATTCTATCAAGAAAACTACTCGCGCTGCATATACCGGCTTAAATATTCACCTAAGGATCTGGATCAGGGCGGGCCGGGCAAAGAGTGCACAAATTTTTCAGTTGGAATGGTTTTTTTTTTTTTTTTTTTTTTGGGAACGACTATGTGTGTGTGTGTTTTTTTTTTCGCTCACCTGCCTACGAGTATGTTTTATTTTTGTGCCATTGTTTTCATTTCGGTTGTCTGTGCCGAAAAGGACCCGATACCCATTCTATTTTCGTACATACTACACAAAATAGAAGTGGAAAAGGGTTGAACGCAAATCAAGTCATTGTACAAGTCAGCCTATTTGATGTATGGAACAATCAAAAGGTATGACTAGCCCGAAAAAATAATATACAAAAAGATAACCCCAGAGAGTCCTGCACACAAAGTGTCATGTCGTCGATTGACGGTCGGTGTTGTCGGTGTCGGGGTAATGAATTGTGATGAGATGCGTCTTCTTTTATTTAAGGTTTATTTGAGGATGCAAATAAGTGGTAATTTGTATTCAACTTGAGCACTTTGACTTGTATATGAGCTTAATGCGATGAAATTAATATTTCACAGGATTTTTTAATCTTCTTTTTTGGTTAATTTTGAATGGATTCTGTTAACCACGTGGTAGATAAGGAATCATGTCGTTAGGGATAATTGAATACGTGTACAGAAATAGCTGAATCGATAATAATACCTAATAATGGGGCGCTTGAAAGGCAAACCATTAACACTATCGACACTGATGATTTGCGATGATTGCTAGGACGCGACCGCGACGCTATGAAAGCTGGTGTTGGTGCCTATATATAGGTGACACGCGCTAAGTAAGGTTAGCTTGAAAATGGTGTATCTAGTATGATAAGGTTAATGGTTAGGTAAACTTTGATTAATCGTAATTTGTTTGTTTTGGTTATTATTTATTCAATAGACAGACACACACGCACACAGGTATGTAGAGGTATTTAGCACAATTCATAGAAAATATCTTTTTATCTTTCGGAATTAATTTTTCCTTTTGAATCAGGCATAGTTGTTGGAATTGTCTTGATCACATTAAATGTGCTTATTTGAAATATAATTCTCCGTCGGAATTGGAGAGGAGACACTCTGAAGGAGGACCTACGATGGCGGAATTCTCTAGATGGAATCAACCATCAGAGATGCGGTACGGTGCCTGATGTGCTAAGCTTCAAACGACCACTACCCTTGATTTGATGAAGACTGCAGCAAAGCAATTTGCCTACGATATGGATAAAAGCTCTGCCAGCAAAATATGTGGCACGAACATAGACGCCTCATGTTTAAAAAAAACTGAAAAAACGTTCATTCGAGGAAATAGAAAGGTAAAAAGGACCTGCCAAGGCAACAAGACCCGCAGAGAGACGACCTGTAGAGATGAGCAATGCAACCTTTTAGTATACAGTCACCGTCTGTGTTGAGAATATGGAAATATCACTTCTGCGGACTGTTAAACAGCGAAGACAAAAGCCACCCAATTTGTAACCACAACAAAATCTTGCAATGGTCAATGTACATTGTACAGTACGAGTACAGGCAAAACCGAAACATAGACGATTTAAAGTTTACCACAATTTTAAATTAATTATCCGCCCAAATCAATTTTGAAATATTCACAACGCCCAAAAATAAACAACAAAAGCATTTGCAGTTTAGCGTGTGAGATGCTTCTCCCTGTTTGGGGTGACCGTTGGATTTGGACGGTGTCCATATTCTTAGGAGCCAAAGCCGGGACAAAATGATTTTAAAAATTATAACAACAAACAGAAAAAAGTAATAGAACTCTTGTATTGGATTAAGTATTCCATAAATTATTATTTATTGAAGAGAGGACAAAAAAAGGAGTCAAATTCTCACGACTCCAAATTCCAAAAATCAGAAAAAAATGTGGTATCAAAACAAGTCTCAACAACTATTCGTCGTATTATTTCGAATGCTAAGCATATAAAAAGACTAAAAATCAAGAAGTCACCCCTTCGAAAAGCGCAAAGCCTCCGTTTTTGTCGCGCATATGTGACCTGGACTTAGTCCAAACGAAGAGGATTTAATTTGGAAGCCACGGATGGCCATATCTGCCAGAGCAGAAAGCTGGCTCAAAACACAATTTAACCATTTTTTTTAAATCTAAAATACTCCAATTACCTTATTAAGTAATCTTCTAAAATATTTTTCGTTTAAGTGGCGCACAATTAATACCCCACATTTTTCCGGTTTTTAGTTAATAATTTATTGTTAATACTTTAAACTTTAGTTTTAAATCTTCCTTCTGGTTAAATCACAACAAATAAATGAGCTTTAATTAAAACAAAAAAATTAAGTTTCTAGCATGCTTGGTTTGGGACCAGTGGGCGATAGAAAACCGAACTTAGGGGTGTGCTATTCAAGTGGCGCAGAGTGTATTATTGAATTTTAAATACAGGGTGGGCCATCTAGTGGTTTCTTTTTAAATCATAGGTTATTTTGATACTGGCAGCTGTTTCCCGCTCGAAATCTTGACAGAAAGTCAGTATCATACCTCCGCGGAACGAAATAAGTCGCTTTACGCTTGAACAACGTTGGGAATACTGAAAATGTATTTCCAAAGTGAGTGCTGTGTAGCCCAACAGTGCTTTTATTGAAAATAAGTTTTGCCCTGATGTATGCAAGTTTCTGCATATAGTTCGTGAGACTGGTATGCTAGTGGACAATACTCATGGTCCCTGTCTCAGGACGGTGCCAATGCATCCACAGAGAGTGACAGTTTCATTGGACCATTTTTCTTCGAAAATGAGGCTGGGAACAACGTTTCGGTCAACGGTGGGTGGGCGTTACAGAGCCAGAGTTAAGCGACTTTTTTTTACTGACATTGAAGACATGGATTTGGACGACCTCTGGTTTATGCAGGATGATAAACCACAATCGATCTTTTGCGCACCAAATTCCCAAATCGTGTTATCAGCCGTCTTGGCGATGTCGATTGGCCGCCTCAAAATTCCGATTTGGGGAACCGTAAACGACCGACACGTTATGCCAATCCGGAAACGATTCAAGCACTTAAAGTCAATATCATCCAAGCAATCCGTGAGCTACAGCCCGAAACCGTCAACAAGGTCTTGGAGAATTGGAGAGATAGAATGCGCTACTGCGTAGCCAGCCACTTGATCGACATTGTGTTCCATAATTAATAGGAATGTTTGCTCTTACTAATAAAGCCACAATACATGGGAAAAAATTAATTTTGTTCATTTTATTGCATTTTTAAAAAGAAACTTTTATTTGGCCCACCCTTTATATCGATATCAATACCTGATGTAATGTTGGAGTTCCAATACTCAATCAAGTACTCCTTCTGCTGTGAAGATACAAATAACTTTCCTCTAAATTCAATTCAAAGCTTAAACCTCTCAACAAAAATTGTCTATGAATTAACAAGCAACTGGGCGAATACAAAACGTTTGTTAACAACAAACCTTATATTGCGTGTAGGTATATATTCAAATAATTTCCATTGAATTGAAGACGCAGAAAAATCGAAACGAAAATTGCAACCAACACCCGAAATGAGTGAATAAAAATGGAAAATAAAAATAAAAATCAAAACAATTGTCAAGGAGCGCGCACAAATTTACATGATCAGACATTTGTTATGCAAAATGTTGTCATGTACAAAAACATTTGCAGAAAAAAGATACACATTTCGGCTGCTGGCATTGTTGTCATTGGTCAATCAGGGCAAGTCAACGGCTGGGAAACAACGTGTGGAAGATGTGATCGAAAAGTGACTGATATTATAGGATACCTTATGAATAGATGGCACTTTGCTTTCAAAAAGTATGAGCAGCACTGTTTAAGGGTCCCACAAGGGAGTTACTGTTATATTGGAGATGGAGCGGAATAAATGTAAAGACACGGTTGGCGGTCAAGTGGCAACTGCCTTTATTATCTTATGTATACTTACAACTAACTTAGACTAACTCTTATACTACCATACTCTTAAAACTAAATACTCTTATTCTTTTCTTATATGTCACTCCTTTCCTTCTTAAATTCAACTTAAAACGCAAAGAAATGAATTAATATTAAGTAATTCAATTTGATCTATCTATTTCATTTGTCTTAGCAACTATGTTTTCTTTTGGCCTTAATTCGCTCGGAACGTCTTAATTCAAAAAAAGCATTAGAATCATCCTTACTAATAGGAGATCGTGTTGGTAAATTATCTTTACCGTTTGGTACAAAATTATCATCATTGGAATCATCCTCTTTACCGCTTGGTACAAAATTATCATTTTCTTTACTTAGTAAATATTCATCTCTAGGAATTCTAATGTGAGATGGCGCGAATCTAACTCTCTTGACATGATTTGCCCTTTTCATATCCCCTACATGTGCAATTCTTTTCACTCCATTTATACTTATTTCATACAAACTTTTGCTTATCTTTTTAATAATCTGAGCTAAAACATAGTTACAATAGTCTTTATGTACATTTCTATACCTAACAATTTCATTTGGCTTATATCTAACCTCTTCTTTAATAATTGCTTTGCTTGCACAATTTCCTTTCGTTTTCCTTTTGTTCTTTTCGTTTTGGTTTTCATTTTTTATAGCACTTCTTTTATAATTTATTTTACAATTCTTAAGTTGTTCAGTTCTTAGGCTTAATTTAGATAAAATAGTAATAGGCTTATAACTAAAAATTAGTTCTGACGGAGATTTGTGGGTCGTTGTGGTCGGGGTATTCCTATATTTGAAGAGAAAATTATCAATCTTCCATTGTATAGGAAGGTTTCTGGTTTTATGGTCTAAACATAATTTTTTTAATGAATTCTTGCACGTTTGCACAGCCCTTTCGGCTAATCCATTAGATTGTGGGTGATACGGTGGTGACTTTAAAGCTTTTATTGCATTCTTCTCACAAAATTCCAAAAATTCCCAACTTGCAAAAGGTTGACCATTATCCGTAACGATTTCTTTAGGTAGTCCAAAGTATGCAAATATGTTACGCAATGCTAGTATAAGTGATTGTGCCGTAGTTCTATTTATCACCTTAATATCCATAAACTTGGAATACGCGTCAATCAAAACTAAAATATTGTATCCCTCAAAATAGCAGAAATCTAAATGAACTCTCTCAAATGGAGCATGCGCCTTAGGCCAAGGGTTAATATCGGATGATTGACTTTTCTTCTCTGTCATAGCACAAATCTCACATTCCCTAACATATCCTTCTATATCGGAATCTATGCCTATCCACCAAACATAGCTTCTACCCAATTCTTTCATTCTAGCCATCCCTATGTGACCTTCATGTAGATACCGTAATATGTCTGCCCTTAAACATGTTGGCACCACTATTCTCTCTCCATAGAATATGCATCCCTTCTCAGCAGTTAATGACTCCTTTTTTAAGTAATAAGTTTTAATATTCTTACAATCTACCACCTCCGGCCACCCAACCATAACCATATCATACACTTGACTCAAAATAAGATCTTCACTGGTTGCTTTGGCTATATCTTCCCCTTTGATAGGTAAATCGCACGATACGTTAAACCAATTGATCATAAATTGATCATCTTCCGCCATTTCACGTAAAGGGAGCCTGGATAAAGCATCTGCGTGCTGCATTTTGCATCCAGAACGATATTGAACTTCATAGTCGTACATAGAAAGCTCGATCGCCCATCTTTGCAAACGGCTAATGGCCACCGCAGAGTTACCTTTTTTCTCATTAAAAATTTCTTGAAGTGCTTTATGGTCGGTGTAAATGGTGAAGTGTTTACCGTAAATGTACTTATGGAATTTTCTTACCGAAAACATGATACTTAAGGCTTCCCTATGTGTTTGCGAATATCCTTGCTGAGCTTTGTTGAGAGTGCTGGACACAAAGAAAACTGGACGCTCTTGTCCATCAATCATGTGGGACAAAACTCCACCTACGCCATAAGGACTAGCGTCACAGCTAATAATTATGGGCTTGTCCGGATCATAGTGAGCGAGCAACTTATTTTCGAGAAGTAACTTTTTACTTCTTCGAAATGCCCTTTCGCAGTTCTCGCTCCACCTAAAAGGCAAATTCTCCTTTTTCAGTGCTGAATATAGATCATGCAACTTGCCTGATAAATGTGGTACGAAACGAGAGTAGTACTGAAGTAACCCTAAGTAGGATCTTAGTTTACTCTCAGTATCTGGTGATGGGGCATTACATATCGCTTCAAGTTTCTTTAAATTAGGACGAATACCTTCGGAACTAAGTCGATGTCCCAAATACTCCACTTCGTCTTCAAAAAATCTGCATTTTTTTTCATTAACCTTGACATTAAAAGCATCTAACCTAGCCAAAACCTTTTCTAAATTATCATAGCATTCTTTAAATGTCGTACCCGCAACTAATACATCATCTAAATAAACTTGAACTTTATCCAACCCAACTAAAATTTGATCTAAAACTTTCTGAAAAATTGCTGGGGCTGTGCTAACCCCAAACGGGAGTCTATTGTAACGATAAAGTCCTTTGTGTGTGCTTATTGTCAAATATTCTTTCGACTTTGGGGTTACGGCCAATTGCTGGTATGCGCCCGCCAAATCTAGCACACAGAAGAATTTGCAGCCACCTAATGCAGCTAATAAATCCTCTATCACTGGTAGAGGGTAGTGAACCATCTCAACAAATCGATTTACGGTAACTTTACAATTCATGCAAATTCTCAAACTTCCATCAGATTTAGTTACTGAAACTATAGGCGTCGCCCATTGACTATGTGCAACAGGTTCAAGTACACCAGCATTGCATAAACGAACAATTTCCTCTTCTAATCGTTTCCTCATTCCATAAGGTACAACATATGGCTTGATGAAAATTGGTGTGACCTCTGGCTTTAATCGTATATCAATCTCAAATTCTTTAATGGGGTCATTGGAATGTTGTGAAAATACTTTCTTAAACCTAACTTTAAGTCTTTCTACTAAAGTTGCCTTGTCGCTGTTCATGTTAACTGAGTTTAAATTATTGTAATCACCACCGTTTCCTCCGCACAATTTTCGCCAATTAGGGTAAATTATATTTAACCAATTTCGACCCAGTAATGGACGAAAATATTTTTTTGTTCTTAAAACCACTAACTTTAAAGCATGCACAATATTTACCTTATTAAAATCTTCAACCTTTACTGGACAAACTCCAACCACATCGACTTTCTCCCCGGTTACTACCTGCAAAATTTTAGAATAGGGCTTAATAGAAACACTCTTAAAATATTTTTCATAATCATTTACATGAACTACGGAGGTACAAGCTCCGGAATCAATTTCAAAATTCATATTCACATTATTTACACATAATTTAGTAACCAATGGATCTTCTATTGATAAATTTTTTATATATCCGATATTCAAAGTTTCTTCCCCTTCGGTTTCACTTCCACTTGTCAAAATTTTAATCTGCTTCTGTGGTCTGCTTCGGTGTTGCCCGTTACCCGTGTTGATGTTGGATTTGCAATTACGAGCAAAATGTCCCCAACGTTGACAGCGATAGCATTGATAACGTTTCTGTCCTCTCGATAAACTTCGGGTTCTCTGCATAGTGCTGCAACTCTCACCAAAATTTGTTTTTCCTTCTATGTATTTGCGATTATTTGTCTTGTTCATATACCTATTTTGACTTTCTGACGAATCGTAACGGCGGCGTGGTGATCTACGTGTCGACCGTATAACGTTCGTGTTTGCTGGATGTATCATCCTCATCTCGCTCTCCGTCATCTCCATAGTCTCCGCTAACTCTTGGGCTTTGTCGAAGGTTAACTTCTCTTCATTCAGTAACCGTTCCTGGATTTTTTCATTTCTCAGCCCACACACAAACTTGTCTCTTAAAGCGTCATCAAGAAACTTTTCGAGTTCGCAGCTTTTTGCCAAAAACTTGAGCTCAACTACATAATCTGCCACCGATTCGTGGTGCTTTTGCTGGCGCTTATAAAATTTAAAGCGTTGTGCGATCACGTTGGTTTTCGGCGCGAAATAAGACGACAGCTTAAATATGATATCGTCAAACTTTAGGATAGCGGGATCAGTCGGCGCTACCAGGGAATTAAGAACTTTGTACAGCTCACCTCCTGCCATGCTTATGAAAAACGCCACTTTGTCCTCATCTGCTACTATTCGGTTTAATTTTAATAGCTGTGTCATCCGCTGCTGGTACAATTTAAAATCGTCCCCAATATTAAAAAACTCTATATTTCCAATCAACCCTGATGTTGAATAAGCACTTAGCTTAATGTCTTTTACTTCTCCTGAGTTCGTTGCCATTTTAAAATATAATTTTACTTTTTTTTTTTTCTTATTTTGGTTCACTTTTTAAGCTTTATACTTTTCACGAAAATTACATCTCGAATTTATCCTCGTCGCCATGTGTTATATTGGAGATGGAGCGGAATAAATGTAAAGACACGGTTGGCGGTCAAGTGGCAACTGCCTTTATTATCTTATGTATACTTACAACTAACTTAGACTAACTCTTATACTACCATACTCTTAAAACTAAATACTCTTATTCTTTTCTTATATGTCAGTTACTTAGGTCCACTATTTTTTATTGTTTAAATTTCTCCCGGCTTTTTCAATTGGACTCCACTAACATGCATCATTCATTGAAGAAGCGTACTGGAGACGACCATTACTTCAATCCAACTTAAAAATAAACGGCTACAAACTTTTCGAGTGAGCGTTGAATTTCAGTCTATGAGAGGGCCCAAGTATGACTAGACTCATAAGCGAAGAGCAAATGTCTTGCTTGTCTTCCAATTCGAAATTTTCTTCTTATGGGGCAAAAAAATGCCCCATTGACAATGTCCGAAGCGCAGAAAAAGGTATTCATTTACCTGAACACAGCTTGTACATTTTTATGTAAAAAGATGATTTCAGGCAAGAACCGTCAATTCCATGCTCCTGTAAATTACCTCGAGGGACTCGGCCTCGACACGGCACTAAACCCAAAGAAATTTCAAATACCACTTCGTTTGTACTTTGAACTCTTTGGCAAAAACTTTCCCGAAAATACTACATATAAAGGAGCAATCTCTTTTATCCTCTGTCTTAAAAAGGGACGAAATCAGCTTGCGGGTATCTTGGCACATTGTAAGGCCACATTAACGATACCAGAAAACCCTTTTTAACCCTTTTCATCTTGGACTTTGAGAATTTCTGGCTAGTATCAACTCCAGCAGATTTGCCCAACTTTTACCAATTCAAGATCCGGAGTCACGTACTTTATACTATTTTTCAAGTAATGCATCTGTCATATTCAGGGTCTTCTTGGGTCTCAGGGTCTGGATTGGGCAACTCAGAAAAAATGCTAGCTCCATGTACCTAAGTTGTCTTTCTCATCGAAAAAAATATCATATCTGCCAGAAAAACTTATTTGCTGATTTTTGAGCACGGTTCAATTTTTAACCGGATGCTTTCCAATTTTAAGATTGTTCGTTGGTTTGCTTTTACAGCAAATTTGGAAGTACTTTGTGTACCGGCCACCTTGCCTTTGTTTGTGATGACCGGTATCTGGAAATTAAAGTAGCCCTAGACACTAGGCTAGTTTTAAGTGTAATTCCAAAAAGACTTAATTGTAAGCAAGGCTGTCAAAAAGCATATAAAGGGAGCTTTATTTAGCACCCTATATGTCGACCGATTAGGCCACTTCTTTTTGTTCCCTTCCTTACTTCGAAAGATTTTGAGAATTTTTTCGACAAAAGGAGTCCAAAGTTGAGGTGAGAGAAGACCTCCTTGAGATGATCTTTTGTCTAATCAGAATCACCCACTGTACGATGGACTGCTTTGGTTGTATATATCCAAAGGGAATTTTTATCGCTTCTGTTTTCACGTTCAAGCTTCCTTATCGAGGAAAGCTGTCATTTTGAACTTGTGTAAGGAAGTGAGTTTTTGATCGCCTTTACTTATTTACCTTTTAATTATACGTATCGAACTTGCCACACATTTTAAACGTCGAAAATAGACGCACTTTTTTTTATAGAAACGACCCCCTTTGCTACCCTCTTGCTAAGTACCGACAGTTTCTTAAGATTTCTACGAGATGAGCCATTATATTGTCTAGTGATTTCTCTTGAACGGGTCTGGTGTGACATCTCCCGGTCCTGCTGATTTGTAGGGCCGAAATGCATTAGCTGTCCATGTTACTTTGCCTTTTTCCACCATGCAAGGAACTTCTTCAGCGGACGCCTGATCCGAAAAGAACTCTCCTATGAGTATAAGTTATCCATTTCTGGATCTTTGCAGTCGGATAAATTGGTTTCTAACTAGATTTAGTCCATTTATCATCAGTCATTTTTGAGTCTTTCAAAAAGTCTAGTGGCTCTATTGACGGTTCTAGAGTAGCTGTCCCAGAATTCGGTTCTTATTTTTGATTTATATACTTACTGAAACTGGGCTTGTAGTTATTCCAGTACTCTACTATTTTTACAATGGCCCTATTGTATGTATGTCCTTGACTAGAATTGGAACCTTAGTTGTATGAGAAGGGAGCGGGTCATAATTCTGCATTTCAAAATTCTGTATCGACAAAATTCTGTATATTCATATTTTGAAAACAGTATTTCAACCCCAACCCGTATGAGATGTGTAGTCCACAATAAAGGGTTGATTTTCATTTGAGGTCGACTGGCAGGAGCGTTTTGAGAAAGATTCGTTCAGTATACCCGTAAGCTAAGTTGTCCGACAGCTCTTTTTAAGCCGCATCCACGATACCCGTTTCTAAAGTTGTGGTATAGTTTGGCAGTGACAAAATTCGAGAATTAGAGATATTTTGCCCAAGTTCAATATGACCAGGATAGAGGAGAAACTTCCCAGCTCTCTACAACTGTGTCAAAACTAGCAATGCACTCAAAAGTTTCGTGCAACCTAGTCGTGCACCCGTGAAGAGTCGCTGCCTGAGACAACGCACACTTCCATCCTCTCATACTTGTCCATACCAGACGTTTTGGCACCAACTACGGCTTGGTCTTTGAAACGGAGGTTCGGTCTTCCTTGTCTTCACGAATCTGGGGGCTGGGATTCCAAGATCATCTTAGCTGGAACAATTTTGGCCACATCTTGCCACAGCTCATAGAGTTCGCGGTTGTACCTTCTCCGCCGTCCGCCATCCACGCACACAGGACCAAAAATTCACTAAAATATTTTTCTTCCGAAGGAGTCCAGTTAAAGCTCCTTATTCTTGCTTATCCTTCAGTACTTGGCGGAACTCACAGGATAAGGGTTTTATAGAAATGTAGAGCATATACACTTCGTCCTTCGAGTTAGGAGTTTTGAACTCAATTGCTTTGCCAAACCGAAGTAGCAATGGTTCCCTAGGGTAATTCTTAGCCGAATCTCCACTAGGGTGTCATTAACTCCTTCGAAATTGTTAGTTCAGACATCGAGGCGCAGTCCGTTTTTGACTTGGCTTCATAATTTTGCCGCCTCCATCAGATTCGAAGGACTGCACCATCCCAAACCTATATCAATTATGTAAGGTGAACAGTTACCCCCCGTGAAATTCACTTGTCACTTACAAATTACAAAAAAAAAAAAAGAAAACTCACAACTTCCATACAGCCATGACTACGAACAAACTACATCCCACCCTATTTCCCCGATGCAACCGTAACGCGACAGACTAGAATAATCAAATCAAGAGAAGAGCTCTTGCTTTTCCAAAATGATAACAACGTGTTACACCACATATACAAATATGCACATTCTACATATGCATACGAAAAAAAAAAACACGCCGTATAGCTGAAAAACGAGAATAACTCGGAAGGTGATGTGTCCTGCTGCTGACCAGAAAACGAAGATGAAGAGACAAAATTCCAGAAAACAATGCAATGATAAATGCACCTCAGTCTTTCATTGAAATCATATGCAAATTGTCATCTTCATCTCTTGCGCGCGAACGGTATACCTACCGTATACGACGATCGTACTTAGTGCACCTAGACCCGTACGTCCTTTATCCATGTTGTCTTGACTTGGCCCGTCATATATGGACGAACGCAGTCGTCGAAGGCACATCCTTTCCATCTCGTTTCGGATTCAAATTGAAAAGATTTCTTAAGTAGAGATTTGTTTATTCTTTTGTTGGTCTGCTCTGCTGCTGCTGTTTCATTGTTTCGTGAGAGCCCTCTCGTCCTCGTTGTTATGAGTAACGAGTGTAAGCTAAGCGTCTATAGTAGTGGTTGACTTTTTTGATTTTTGTCTCCACTTGAATAAAGAGAAGGAAACTTCGATTGATGGACAGCAAAAAAGTGGATAGTCTCCTTCCTGTTATGTTGATTCATGTCCAATGTGGAGGCCTATTATGAACTAGGATATCTACGACATGGTAGAAGAGACCAATACTGATGCGGAAATTGGACTATGCTTAGAACTTGGTTTCAAATTGATATTAAAAATGGCTTCAACATGAAGGACAAGGGTGTGCTTTGTACATCAAATGAAAGGAAGGGCTACGGAACGGGGACACAGACTCAAAATGATAGCTGGACCATTAGGCTGGCGATTAGGAGCTAGAGAGTAATCGAGGACTACGCTGGGAGCGACCATTGTGAGTACGACCTGCAACAGCAAAGAACCATACCAATATAAACTAAAAGACCAAGATGAAACGTGGACAGGATTCATGAAAAGGGCCTCAGTAATGGATAGAGGAATAGACCCCAAACTACCGCAGATTACTGTATCTAATGTTATCGCCATTTTAAATATCTTCACAGAACCGCTCTGTCTCTAGTCTACTAGATGTAGGATAGAGTCGTCCATGCCTCTTTAGAGAAAAGAACAGAGAACCTGGACTAACGATATAGCCAACACCTCAGACGCAAACCTATTAATTAAACGGAGGTGAAAAGGCCCAGGACCCACGAAAACGCGTTCTGAATGGATTTCGAAAAATAAGAGACAGCTAAAAATAGCAATCGACAGGGAGGAGATCCGTCTCGAGATTAACAGCGATTGGGACTGCGTTAGAAGGTAGTCGGCTGAACAAGTAGCAGGGTCAACCCTGAACGCGGACAAAATGCAGTCTTCCCGAAACAACCGGTCAGAGAGCAGCAAAATGAAGTCCCACTATATTAAAAAGACAGTCGCTGTAAAAATAAATAGGTGGCGCTAAAGGCGGGTAGACACCCTATAAGCCTATAGCTTCTCGCAACCATTCGTTTGTGTGAGTTTCTATTTTTTGGACGAATTGGGACCAACAATTTTATATGCCGAGTCCGAACGGCTTAATTGAGAAGCTTTTTTAGGGCAGTCATACTCTCGGATGTTTTTCAGACGTTCGCGAGAGGTGGCGCAGTAGAAAAAACCTTAAGATTTAATTTGTGTTTCCGGGGATCGAACATGGGACAGTAGTCCAGCACACTAACCACTACTGCGCCTACAGACAGTCGCTGTAAGCCCTATTAAAAATAAGAAGAGTTTTGAATCAGATGGGATACTATTGGACCTACCCTCAAATTCTGCTTAACATGTTTCCCAGGAGGAGCTTTATCAAGCCTGTTAAATAAGTAGTTAAAATTCGGATGCTCGCTCTAGATCAGAAGGATTTGAAACTGCTCACCAACGGTTTTTATCGCGCGTTATTCCACCTTTTAGTTGCCTACTCGGAGTCTGTCACCTTTTCGTTCCTCTGCCATGTCTCATATTGCTGATTCTTCATGGGCGCTACCCCCTCACTTTTCATGTCGCTTCATCGACTTATCCAAATACCTGTCGTTTTTCGATTCATCTTAGTTTGTAATTACTGCTCAAGGACCTGTCGGTTTTTCGTTTCATCGTACTTCGGGATTACTGTCCAACGAACCGTAAGAGGTTTCACTTTTAAGAAGCTCTAGAAGCTCTAAAAAGACTAAATTTTCTAAAGTGAATGAAGTATACGTTGCTTCATTGTGAATATCGTCAAGTTTGATCCTGGCTGACTATGTCAATATGAATGTAGACGTATGTTCACTCCATTTTTTTCCATATATCATTGAAAAGCAAAATACCAACACTTCTGAATAAGTTCCACCCCAGCAGTTAGTTTTTTTCATATGAAAATTTAAGGACGACTTAATTTTTGAAAATGAGCGAATTGTAGTAGGTCATTGTGTTACAGGATTTTATTAACTTGTCACTCTCATCCCTGCTATCGCTTGGATTTGGATTGTATGGGACAGGGATGCTGTGTGTGGTTGGATATTTTTTGTTTTTTTTTTTTTTGTATGCCATTGTCGCGTCGCTTTATCTTTGAAATTTGTTACTCAACAAGGCAAATACATTTAAGTGGATGAGAAATAGATGACAGCAGGTGGAGATTTTGAGTCCTTTTCAGAGTACCTTTATTGGATAAAGTTTTTAGTTTACTTTTTGCGATTTTTCCAGCTCCATCCTTGTCTATTGCACGCATTGTGTTTTGCAAATACACGCCGACGACGACACGGTATGCACAGAGGGCGGACCGAGCGGTTGGCTAGGTGACCGACGACGACGCGAGCTCGAATTCGATTCTACTATATGCGAACAGGTCAATCACATCGTCTGTGTTTGTTAGTTTTTCTCTTGTGTTCGTTTTTTCGTCGTCATCGTACCATTTTTTTTTTTTTTTTTTGTACTGATTGACAGAGAATTGATGGAATATGATGGTCGCACAGTGGATTACGGAAGGGAATTGCATTTTGGCATTATTATCGTTTTTCTTCGGCTCGCAGACATATCACTGTGTGCTTTAGTGGCGACAGATTTAATTGAAACTTAACCACCCAGTCGGCAAACCTAACAGGAAAAAAAATAACCCAAAAGTCGATGAGATAAGCGCTTTGAATAATATTGATACAGAGGACCCATCCACTTACCATAACCTATGGTAACCCGTGTGTTGTTATACCTTAAAGTATACGATTTTGTGCTGTGAATTCATTTTATTTAATCACCATTTTATTAACGCCTTCTCACACAAGTTAGCTCAGTTGCAACGCAGTGCTGCGCGAAGGTCCTTTTATGGTTAAGCTATATGGCTCTTAAAGGTGTAAAGTGCGGAAAGTAATTGGAAGCCATGCATCGCATTCTTTAGTTTGTACTTGGGTGCGCACTGGCACAAAGGAAATCTTCACATTAATCTCACACCTCAGTAAATGCACTGAAGGGAAATTAATTAGGAATACCCTTATACAGTGGTAGCGAAATATATCGAGCTTTCTTTAAATTTTATTTTTTTTTTTTCTTATTGTGGTATAGAAAGCAGGGTTGCCTTAATATTTCGAGTCGTTTTTTTTTTTAACAGCTCAATGATTAACCGTTTTTAAAGCACATCTATAAAATGAGTTTAAAATGTGTTTGTCCGTTTATAACTCGAGTTTGGCTACACCGAATTTGATGATTCTTTTTTTCCTGAAAAGGTATTTTTTGTAGCACGTTTATATGTAAAAAAAATTGGACAATTGGGGCGTGACACCTGCGATACAAAAAAAAAAACATGGTATATCTCGAAAACCACAAAACCGATTGAGCTCAATTTTTGAGAAAATCTTTGTTTTTGGCACAAAGTATATTCCGTGAAGATTAGTCAAAAGTGGACCGAGGGGCGTGGAACCTCCCATACAAAAAAAAACATTCACAATCTTATCTATATATATAAAATGAGTTTAAAAATTTGTTTGTCCGTTTATAACTCAAGTTTGGCTACACCGAATTTGATGATTCTTTTTTTCCTGAAAAGGTATTTTTTTGTAGCAGGTTTATATGTAAACAAAATTGGACAGTTGGGGCGTGACACCTCCGAAAAAAAAAACATGGTATATCTCGAAAACCACAAAACCGATTGAGCTCAATTTTTGAGAAAATCTTTGTTTTTGGCACAAAGTATATTCCGTGAAGATTAGTCAAAATTGGACAGAGGGGCGTGGAACCTCCCATACAAAAAAAAAAAACATTCACAATCTTATCTATATACAGTCTGTCACGAAATTGTTTTTACAAATTTCTTGACAAGCTAATTTTTTCGTATTTTTTATTACTTTCATAATGTAGTATTTTTTGTTACTGTTCGTTAGTAGATATTAATAAAAAGAAATTTATTAAACAAATGAAGTAAAACATCAAAGAAGCTCTTTTGTTTTATAAAGAAACTGTCTAAATTACCAGTTTTTTTCCTTTGTAAAAACAATTTCTTGACAAACTGTATATAAAATGAGTTTAAAAATTTGTTTGTCCGTTTATAACTCAAGTTTGGCTACACCGAATTTGATGATTCTTTTTTTTTTGGAAAGGTATTTTTTTGTAGCAGGTTTATATGTAAAAAAAATTGGACAGTTGGGGCTTGACACCTCCGATATAAAAAAAAACATGGTATATCTCGAAAACCACAAAACCGATTGAGCTCAATTTTTGAGAAAAATCTTTGTTTTTGGCACAAAGTATATTCCGTGAAGATTAGTCAAAAGTGGACCGAGGGGCGTGGAACCTCCCATACAAAAAAAAAATCATCACAATCTTATACCTCCTATACAAAAAACAACTTCCATGGCGTGAAACTCGATGACGTATCTCGATAACTGCTGAGCCGATTTTTATGGGCTTTATATGTGATTCTTGTCGCATTCTTGAATTTGTTTTTGGAGCGTGCGTCGTTTTTGTGGCGTTTTTTCGGGTTGTTTTTTCGCCTCGTGTTTGAAGATTTGTTTTTTTTAACTTTTAACGTTTTTCTATTTTTGTAGTCACATTTCGCTATATTTTTATTGTACATTTCACGCGTTTTTGACAAGTATTTTAGAGTTCCTTTTTCTAGTTTGCTTTTTACGGTCATTGGATTGCCTTTTTTAAAAAGGCTTTGAATTAAAGTAAAACAAAAAGAGACATGCAACGTGAAGGGGTAACGCGTAACGCCCAATATGAGATATAGGAGAGGAACGAAAATGCGACAAACTCCGAGAATGGAATAAAAAAAGGGAGGTGCACAGTCGGATGAAATGAAAAAAATCTACCCAAAATTTATTTTTCTGATGACCTAAAAAATCGACAGGACTTTGGGCTACCGAACTCCGTTGAAAAGAAAAAGGGACATGAAACGTCAATGGGTAGCGCGCTTGCTGATTTATCTCGGGCAGAATAAAACATGGAAAAGGAACGAAAAGACGACAGACTCAGATAGGGAAACTAAAAGAGAGCGGCTTGAGAATGAGAATTTAGGATTTTTTTCAAAGACTTTTTTATACATTCATAATAGATATTTTCTGCTGCGTATTTCACGCACTATTATGAGTTGTTTGTCCGTTG
Organism: Cheilosia scutellata; assembly: GCA_955612985.1. Classification (NCBI taxonomy): domain Eukaryota; kingdom Metazoa; phylum Arthropoda; class Insecta; order Diptera; family Syrphidae; genus Cheilosia; species Cheilosia scutellata. The sequence continues at coordinate 8,260,043 of OY015315.1, read as the reverse complement.
TTTTTCGTTACTTTTTGTCGTTTTTTTTTTGCTCTTTTTTATTATCGTTGGGTTGCTTTTTGACGCCTTTTTCACACTTTTCTGGGTCTTTACTTTTTTATGGATATTTCCTTCTTTTTTATGCATTTTCTACTTCGTTTTCAACGCACAGCTTCTTATAGCCCGGCCCTTTTGACCATTCTTTACGCGTTTTTTGAGCAAATTTCGATCGGTGTTCATAATTTCCTCAAATGTTTCTTTGTTGTTGTATCTCTCTACTGTCATCCTATTAATTTGGGGCGTTGCCTAAGACTGTTGAATATAATCAACTTTTGGTAATTGGTACGTATATTGTTCTCTGACACAGCATTCAGTTTATCGCTAGACTGATTTGCTCTTAAAAGTTATATCTAATATGGGAGTCTTCTCTGCTTCGCAGTATGAGTTTAGGCTAAGAAAAGTTATATTTCAAGCACTGACACCGATGGCTTTAGCGGCAACGACAGCTGGCCTGAGTCACATGAGGAAGCGCTGGCAATACTGGCAGAAGATCTATACGCTAGAAAAGTTATCGGCTATAGTTATGTATCTATAAAAATCACAGCATGCATTCATGAAGGGTCTTATTATCGGTAGTAGATGAATCCCTGCAGCGTAAGAAGTATGTACAACCTAAGTGCGTTCTCAGTCACTAAAGGGGACCTTCAATAACATCGAAGCTCACACAAACTTACACAGGTGGGTTTTGTTTTCCACCATAAATTTGTTAGACAATCGTGTTTGACGATCGCAAAGAAGTGCAAGCATCGGTTTGTATGGCGGTTAGACATCTGTACTTATTTAGTCTATATGATCTTGTCATAAAATTTGAAAATTGAATTTTATCCGAAAAACTTTTGAGCAAGACTGTTCGTAAATAGGAAACGCATACATAATATATAGTGTAGGCATATATATACCTATGTATTTTTTTTTATTTCCGCACCCCCTAACATTATATGTGTTGATGAGGAGCACAATAAGGATGAACGTAAGAAAAAAAAAATAACCCGTCAAAAGAAAAGGTTCCGAATGCATACCTACATATTTCCAATGAAACTTAAAACATCGCAACAACAAAAAATAAGTTGAAATAATGCAAAAAGAAACAGGGGGACATAGCAGAGCTCAATTGGGGTGGAGATGCATACCACGAAGCAGTAGAGCAACAAAGCAAACAAAACAAAATAAAAAAGTTAAGAAGCACGCAATGGCTATACCTACGCACCATTTAAAAAAATAAAAATAAAAAATGTTTCAAAAGTAGTTATAGGCCTACGTATGGGTAGACATATCCTGTGAACGACAACTTGACGAACGCATTGAGCTGCGAACAAAAAAAAATAAAATCAGCAGCAAAACAGCGATAGGGTGTTTGAGGAACAGTTGGTGTAGTCCCATAAAACAACATTGTGCCCCATTGTGTGTGTGCTTGACGACTACGCACAGTGGAACCTTTTTGCAATTTGCAATTTAATCCAGACAATGGACAAGAAATCCTTAAAACAATACTACTTGTGTATGTTTATGATGTAAATCAATTCGCAATCACCACCAGCTATGCCAAGTTGACATAAAACAAAAACTGGTTAAGGTTATTTGCATAAGACTTACTGGCGTAACGATGACGGGAAGTCTAATCAAAATACACAATTGCAAGGATCCTCTAAGTCCAAGGACCGGTCGCTCTCTGGTGAAATGAATTTCATTGCAGGACTCATCTGTCTACAACAGGAGGAACTAAAGTGTATTTAACATGTCAACTAAAGTCGACTACTCAGATAAAACGAAAAAGGATGTTGCAGCCACTATACCGAGTAACCGAAAATGACCCATTTTATTGGAAAACCTGCCCGCACCCGATGACTATGCAATTACTATGCCAGGGATAAGGCAGTTTCGATCAACACAGAATGCCTTCCTTGGAAGCCACCGGGTATTGGTCTTGTCCATCCGGACTCGACTGGCTAAACTTATAAGCGCGAAGAAAATAGCAAAAACTATAAGGGTCCGTCGACTGTCTGTATGAGTCACAGAAGTATAGAATGAGCCCATCAGGAGGAGGGTATAGTCGTCATAGTCAAGGAGATGGATACTTTGGATGAGCTTCTTTGACAGTGCAAATTTGTCAGTACTAGTTATTGGGACTGAACGAGGGCAGATCTGGCATGCGGACTTCAGCAAGATGAGTTGAGCTATCGCCACGTTAGTGAACGTATTATGACAATCTGCATCAACCATTAGCCTGATATGCGCTCACGCCACAACAGAAGAAAATGCTGAAACGCTAACAAATATTGATTCTACGACAATATCCATATCCATCCATACTACTTATAAAATGCAACGTCCGTCTGTTCGTCCCTCCAAAACGCGCGTTTTCATAGTTCTCAAGCTTGAGAATAGGCCTAGGAAGTTACTTTGGTTGGTCAGATTTAAGAGCGGAATTTTGAGGCCTCGTACGAATTTGTATTTGTTTTTATAGGTGGAAAGTCTGAGAACCGCGAACTTTATGAGCTGTACCAAGATGTGGATGTACACGTCGACTACATTGGCTCGGCCACATGGAGCGAATTGATAATAATGCTTCAGCTAAGGATCTTCGAGTCCCATCTAAACTTTGACAGTCTTTCTTGCATGGTTGTTACGAAAGCCAAATCTGTATAAAAGGCGCCAAGGAATGATATGCCTCCTTAGTCTTTAGTTAGTTTTCGGCATTACTTAATTTGTTGTGGATAGGAAAATTCTACGAACTTTTAAACAGCCTAAAGCCGCCAAGCCAACTAACAAATAACAAAAACAGAATTTGGAACTGAATATTTTTTTCCAGCAACCGAATTTACCGACGGCAAGCCACAGAAATGTCAATTTATCATAATAGGCATGTTTTTTTTTTTTTGATTTGAATTATTCGGGATCCCTACGTTATCCCCTTTTCCAACATCCCTTATTGGACATAATCTCTCATTTTTGTTTCTTCTCTTTTTCTAAAATATCCCGGGACGAAATCATCTATGCCAAAATCTCCTACAAGCAAACTAAACTTTGCATGTACCCTACCTTGCACCTACTCCAAATCCTACATACGTTGACAAATCCACATTTGCAAAAAGGTATTTTGTCCAAAAGGTAATTTAGGAAAAGGTATATTTTGAAAAGAGGTATTTCATCACCAACCCCATTTTTAGGTGTCACGGCGACAGAACACCAAATCTAAAAATGGGGGATTTTGTTTGTGGGGATTTTCTCTTAGGGTCTTTTGATGTAAGGGATTTCAGCACATGGGATTTTAGAAAAGGAGATTTCATCACCAACCCGAATTATTCTAAATCTATCATAGTCATAGCCGCTTTAGTTTTGCGTTACGAATTTGAATACTAAACGAAAAAAATGGTTTTAGTGGACATTTTTTTGTAATAGCGTTTGACAAAGTAGACGGCAGCCATTTTTATTTCTTGATCTGTTCCAGTTTTATGTAGCTGAGCGAGCAACGCCTGCAGCAAAACAATTTATTACAGAATGAAAGAGCTTTCTGCTCTGTTTACGTTCCTGTTTCCGTTCTTTGTCACATTGTGTCGTAAGTTTTTCACCTTTTTCATGAATAAATTTTTAAAACCAAATTGAAAACACACCAGTTTCGCAATTCAACGGAAGACGCAAAAATACTATTAAATGTGAAATGACGAGATCTTCGGTCTTATAGTAATTTACAGGGATTCTGTCAGATCCCGCCGCGTTACCGTTCTTAAGTTCTCTTGAGGCAATAATTACCTCTTGCACAATTCAGCACTATAAATGCTTGTATTTTCAGGTTTTTGTGACTTGGGCCGTGTGCCGTTCGGCTAGATTTCTGACACTTAACGAAACTCAACCAACTTGAAGTGTGCAACTGGTTAGCCAAAAATCGTGTTAAATGGAGAGGCGTGTTGGTTAAGGCCCAGGTCCACCCCGGACTGTAGCGCACTTAAGTAAGTAAGTAACAAAATGCGATATGCGTCACTAATCGCAGGTAGGTTCATCACGAAACCGTACAACAATCTCCAACAATCTTGTATGTCTAAAAAGATCCATTAGGTACATGCATACATTAACAGGTGTCATAACGAGACGCAGCATTATTGGCATTCATGCTCTCAGGTTGGGTCTCCCTGCCAACGAAATCTGCATAAGCTGCATAGACAAGGAGGAGGAGGAAGAGACTATTCTTCACCTCCTATGTACGTGCTCAGCCCTCTCATCTCGTAGAAAACTATCTCATCTCGGAGAATATTTCTTCGACCTTTTCTAGCCTAAGATAAGTGTCGCGGCCTATTACCCTAACCTAACCTAGGAAGCTTTCCTCTATTTGGTTTATAATTGTACAACAATAAATTATTGTATTTATACTTTCCTTACTCCCAATTGAAATCCTCTAATACAATATTGATTCAATTCTATTTCTACGGACAGATTAGCAAGCTGGGTCTGCTTCGTCCACAGCATTATCAAATCGCTTAACCCACTCTCCTTTAAAAATAAACTGTCACAGTGAATCAATTCAAAATTAGTCAATATCGTACAGCCTTATCATGGGATCGAACCAGCGCAGCGACCGCTAATCAATTAGCCAAAAGGCATCAGCTATCCTATAAAATATGGGATGGCCAACACTCTCTGTATACACTGTAGATGTATCCAAAGATATACACAAAATTCTCGCATCATAAGGAACACTTTTTGAATCTTTGAGATACTCAAACAGCAAGCACTTTACTATGTAAACAATGCCAGACACCAGCAAATTTTCTCATTTCAATTGTTTATGCATATTGGATCTGGATGGATAAAAAATGTTTTAAATGACTTGTATTAGGCCCCGTTTATAGCTATCAGTAAAATGCAACCGAAAAAATATTTGTTTGCTTTTTTGGAGCACTTAAACTACTTAATCGTTGAACTCAATCTTGGTCTTAAAATGTTGCTTTTGAATTATAAAATCAGTTCACCTAAAAAAAATAAACAATTGATCTACAACTTTTCTCAAAAACGATTTTATTAATTTTTCCGTACGAAAAACTTTTTCTGTTCAACTTCTCAATCAGTTTCACGAAGTATTCCACTGAATTCCTATGATATGCTACGGTTAAGGCCCTAGTTATAGCTATCATTGAAAAGCATCATTGGAACAAATCAGTGGAATGGTGGTTTCATATTTTTGACAAGTCGGTTATAGCAATCATTGAAAAATTCCTGTCAGTGGAAGTACCTGTCAGTGGCTTTTCAACAAACAAGTCTAGGTTTTGAGGTTAGAGTTGATCATTGAAAGCAAAACTGACAGCTGAGCATAGAATGAGAATCGAACACATCAGTGAAACGATTGGGTTCCAAATTAGAGAAACGAGAATCAGCTGTTCATTGAAATCGATTTCGATCAGTGAAATAATAAAATTGGATTTAAAGAAAAGTTTTAATCAGAATAAGGTCATTTCTTTCGTAAGAAAATTCCACAATTGATTAGCTTTATATTGATACCAACTAAAGCCAATATTGTTTGATTCGTCTTAAAATCGGAAAACAAAATTTTCACTGATGCATTTCAATGATAGCTATAACTAGGGCCTAAATGTGTCAGTTTTGTTCTGTTTCGTGTTTTTACGGATAGCTATAAACGACGCCTTAGGCCCTAGTTATAGCTATCATTGGAATTCTGGTTTCATATTATTGACAAGCCGGTTATATCAATCATTGAAAAATTCCTGTCAGTGGAAGTACCTGTTAGTGACTTTTCAACAAACAAGTCTAGGTTTTGAGGTTAGAGTTGATCATTGAAAGCAAAACTGACAGCTGAGAATAGAATGAAAATCGAACACATCAGTGAAACGATTGGGTTCCAAATTAGAGAAACGAGAATCAGCTGTTCATTGAAATCGATTTCGATCAGTGAAATAATAAAATTGGATTTAAAGAAAAGTTTTAATCAGAATTAGGTCATTTCTTTCGTAAGAAAATTCCACAATTGATTAGCTTTATATTGATACCAACTAAAGCCAATATTGTTTGATTCGTCTTAAAATCGGAAAACAAAATTTTCACTGATGCATTTCAATGATAGCTATAACTAGGGCCTAAATGTGTCAGTTTTGTTCTGTTTCGTGTTTTTACGGATAGCTATAAACGACGCCTTAGGCCCTAGTTATAGCTATCATTGGAATTCTGGTTTCATATTATTGACAAGCCGGTTATATCAATCATTGAAAAATTCCTGTCAGTGGAAGTACCTGTTAGTGACTTTTCAACAAACAAGTCTAGGTTTTGAGGTTAGAGTTGATCATTGAAAGCAAAACTGACAGCTGAGAATAGAATGAAAATCGAACACATCAGTGAAACGATTGGGTTCCAAATTAGAGAAACGAGAATCAGCTGTTCATTGAAATCGATTTCGATCAGTGAAATAATAAAATTGTATTTAAAGAAAAGTTTTAATCAGAATTAAGTAATTTCTTACGTAAAAAAATTCCACAATTGATTAGCTTTATCTTGATACCAACTAAAACCAAATTTTCAATGATAGCTATAATTAGGGCCTTATTAATTGAACAATGTTACAATAATTAGTCAACCGAAATCTGAAGCTAGTTTCTATTTATTTTGCTGCTACTTTTTGTTTATTTGAAAGCACATCACTATTGACGAATGTATAAGTTGGCGTGCGATATCTGGTGGCGAAGAAAAGAAACCTATCAGCAGTACGTGTATTTTTGTACAGGTAACTTATTTATTTTATAAATGAAAAACTAATATATATGTTTTTTTGATGGGCTATAGGTCAAAATTTAAGAAATACTCTTGATTTGTATTTTTAAATTTGTTTATTTGTGTCCAATATTTCGACTTTCTTCGAAAGTCATCTTCAGGGAACAATTTTTGTATAGAACATAAATTAAAACATTGTACACAATGATGGGTAAATTATCATCAATTATAATTTATCCATTCATATCATTGTGTACAAGAACAAGTACAATGTTTTAATTTATGTTCTATCAATTTATTTGGGCGCAGTAGCGCAGTGGTTAGTGTGCTGGACTACTGTGCGAGGGATCCCAGGTTCGATCCCCGGAAAAACACAAATTACATCTTAGTGTTTTTTTCTACTGCGCCACCTCTCGCGAACGTCTGACAAACATCCGAGAGTATAACTGTCCTGAAAAAGCTTCTCAATTCAGCCGTTCGGAATCGGCATAAAATTGTAGATCCCTTCCATTCGTTCCAAAAATAGAAACTCACACAAAACCGAATGGTTGCGAGAAGCTAGGCCTAGGGTGTCTACCGCCTGTTGCGCTACCTATTTATTTATTTATTATTTTTTTTTTTTTTCCTATACAAAAATTGTTCCCTGAAGATGACTTCGTCAATAATATTCCTTTTCTTCCGAGACCTTAATGACAACAACTCGTAGGTGCCGAACGCATTCTAACAAATCTCAGTGCCCGTTGCTGGGAGAATGATTTTGGAACTTGGAACTAGCTTCAGTCAAATTGACCTTAAGTGATTCATCGGTTTGTATGTATGAAAGCTATTCTTGCGCTAAAATTGACGATCTTGTTAGTGGACCACGGCCTCAACCAACAAACCCCTCCAGCCAGCTCGGTCCCTAGCTAGCTGCCTCCAGTTACTCACACCAAGTTGGTTCAGGTCGCCATCCAATTGTGCGCGCCACCTAAGGTTGGGTCTTCCTCTGCTAGGTTGTCCCTCAGGGGTAAACTCAAAGACTCGTCGGGCTGGTGCGTTGCTGACCATACGCTCCACGTGGCCCAGCCATATCAGCCGTTGTATCTTCAGTTTTTTGGCCAGGTCACCGTCGTTATATAGACAATAAAGCTTTCGTTAAATTTTCTTCTCCACACTCCATCGATACAAACTGGACCGAATATCGTCTGAAGTCGTCGATGCTGAGACTTCTTTCTCGTTGACAGTATATACTTCGTTTTATCCTCATTTACAGACCCATCTTTCCCGCCTCCGTTTCAGTACTTGCAAATACGCTACTGACAGATCACTGCGATCTTTCGATAATGTCAATATCGTCAGAATAAGCATTATGCAAGCAGTTGAACAGAATTCTATAAAACTGTTCCTCTGATGTTGGCTTGTCAATTTCGTACGATTGCTTCAAGGATGATGTTAAAAAAGTAACACGATAGCGCATCGCCTTGTCTCAAACCTTTTTCGACATCAAAGGGATCGGTGATTTTGACGGAGCACCGAGATTTCTGCATCGTCATTCTGCACAGACGAACGAGTTTGGCAGCAATGCCGAAACCCGAAAATTCTGTTTTTTTTTGTCTAAGATCTGACGGAGTGTGAAAATTTGGTCGATGGTACACTTTCCTGGCCTAAAACAGCACAGGCTGATTAGGTTGTTGGCGAAAGATTTTAGACGATCACATAATACAGCCGACAAGATCTTATATGCGGTAGTCAGGACTCAGGAGTTTTATTCCTCTGTAGTTGGCGCAGTTCAGAGCGTCTACTTTCTTGCGGATGGGGCAGACGATGCTGAGGTTCCATTCGTCGGGCATGCTTTCATCTGACCAAATTTTACAGATGAGTTGGTGCATGCTCCTCACCAATACATCTCCCGCTTCTTTGTAAAGCTACGCCGCCCGGTAGGCCACCCGCCCCCACAGCTTTGTTCGACTTTACATTTCCAGCTCTTATTTGTACTCGGCTCCATTTTTTGGTGATGTTGTCCGTCTTACAGACGCAGCGCCATACCAGGGATCGAGGTTGGTATACCCACCACGGCTGTATATACAACAAAAGAACCGCTTTGAGTTGAAGTCCTCCCTTTATTCCAAAAGTTTTCTACGAACACAGGTTGATTTGATAACCTGTGTTCGTAGTCCCTATTCACAACAGCAATCACATGTGGAGTCAGTTAATGAACTTGTCTGTGCCTCGGTTAAAGACCGGCAGTACGGTTTTCGTGGCACCACTATGGTGATTTGATGGCTTGTCGCACCGAAAAGTGCAACCAATCTCTTCATCACTCCGGTCAAACGAAAACCCTGGGACTGGGATTTCAGGTATTTTTCCTTGTAGATGTTGGTGTGCATACTACCTACACAGTTGACATTAATTAATTGACAATGTCGGATCCTAGTCGCCTGACATCGGCTAAGTGCCCGCCGTCAAAGTTTACCATTTTCGGTCCCGATTTATGGCATTTGTCATCACTTTTACCAGAAAGGTGATAGGTACTCACATTCTTGACGGATATACTCTTTGAGGGCTACAAAAAAACCCCACACCAATAAGTCTGAACGGTTAAATCAAGCGACTTTGCAAACCAAATTTCAAATAGAATTGCCATTTGCCGCAATTTGCAAAACATATTTCATTTGCAATTATCTTTCGATAGGGTGCTGTCTTAAGCAACTGAAGGGAATTTTTCCTTTGTCGACTTAAATTCGACTTTGTTTTACTTTTTTACCACCTTTTTGTCCTAAAATGAAAATGACTTTAAGAATAATGTCATCTTTCTCCTTCCATTCGAAGTAAGAGAAATTCCTCCCTTTGATGAAAGGAAAGCGAGATATGGTATGGTAATGGTACTGGTAGGCAGTTGCATTTTGCCCCTTTTTTTCTTTCTATCCCCAATGAGACCACTTTTCCAAAATTGTCCGTATTTGCCCCTTTTCTGTATTTTGAAAAAATACAGTGGCCGGCATAAGTATTTTGACAAAACTAAAGTTAATTCTGCTCATAATTTGAACTTAAAAAAATAAATAAATAAATAGGCGGCGCGACAGGCGGTAGACACCCAAGGCCTAGCTTCTCGCAACCATTCGTTTTTGTGTGAGTTTCTATTTTTGGAACGAATGGAAGGGACCTACACAATTTTATGCCGAGTCCGAACGGCTGAATTGGAGAAGCTTTTTCAGGACAGTCATACTCTCGGATGTTTGTCAGACGTTCGCGAGAGGTGGCGCAGTAGAAAAAACCTTAAGATGTAATTTGTGTTTTTCCGGGGATCGAACCTGGGATCCCTCGCACAGTAGTCCAGCACACTAACCACTGCGCTACTGCGCCCACATAATTTGAACTTACTTCATGTAAATTTTGCCATCAATGGAAAGGTCTTTTAAGTTCCGTTTGAATGATACAAAACTTTCCTTAACTTTAATATACCTACTTTACGAAACTAGTTCACAAATAATTGGGATCTGAATGCATCCTTTTTCTATCAGCTATTGTCCTATTGTCATAAGTTTAGCCATATAGCCATAACTTCCATGTTCAAGGCACAATAAGATAGAACGAGAGGAGAATAAGCGTAAGCCATTTTAACTTTAGTGAATTTAACTAGTTTTGTGTTTTTTTTTTTGTGTGATATTTGTGGGCAGATTAGTATGCCCCTTTTTGTATTCTAATCCCCTTTTTTTGCGACTTTTTCAAAATCTTCGAAGTCAGCCCTGCTGGTAGGATAGCCAATGGTTTTTGTTGTTCTCTGCTGATTTTATGACTTAACTAAAGAGATAGGTTAAAGTAGATTTAAATAAGTATCTACTCTGTTCTTACGTAGTGTTATTTACGTATTTAACGTGAATTACTCTTTATTATTGCAATGGTAATTCATGTGTCGTTTTATATTTTCTCTTTTCAGGTAAGCTGATTTTTATACATTCGATCATCCCGACCATCATCCTGAGTAATCATCATTTGCGTAATTTTTATTATTTTAAAATCTTTTTCATTTTCATTTTCATATATAATAAAAAAAAATTTAAAATTCTAGAGCTTTCTTATACAACGTATGAGGTTGCTTATGTTGAAGCTCCTGATCTAGTCCCTGCGGAAATCCAACTGGGAGACTAGTTTATCTGCCTCTGGAATTCTTTTGCTTAGGGAGATTTACCAACCCTGTCCATGGATATGCATCAAAACGCATCCAAAAACGTAGACTCTTCTCACAATGATACGAGTGTTAACTTGGACCCATTAGCTTTACAGTGAAGTTCCTTTAAAGCGGAATATTCCGAACGAGTGCCCCAGCTAATGCACGAGCAGGCTGTTCTTTGGATTTGTATGATACGAGGTTGTAGGTGGTTCCATTATTTCTCCCCAGCAACAGAACCGAGAAAAAGTTAAATTCCTCGTATGTCTACTTGCAGTCTAAAATAAGACCGATTTAGTTTTATTAGCTTTTAGAAAATGTCACTTGCCATGGATCTTCGGAAAAACACAAATTACATCTTAAGGTTTTTTCCACTGCGCCACCTTTCGCGAACATCTGACAGCTTTTCAATTAAGCCGTTCGGCGGACTCCTCATAAAATTTTAAGGGTCTTCCATTGGTCCCAAAAATAAAACCCACACAAACGAATAGTTGTGAGAAACTAGGCTTAGGATCTCTATACGAACAGGTTGCGCCAACTATTTAAATTTTTTTGTTAAGTTTGTACCATACAGATGGAGGACCAATGTATGAACAAGTTTAATTTTGTTGTCAATCCACAACAATTCGCATGTAAAGAGCCTTTTGTAGGAGTTCCTAAAAGGTATTGAGCCGTGCTCATTCACGTTATATGGAATCACCTTGCAGTTCCAGGAAAGGGAACTTTTCCTCTACTGACAGACCTTCTGTTTTCATCTTAAGTAGAGTAGATTCGTCTATAAGGTCCTCATTTCGATGCGTGCCTCTGCTCGGAATGAATTTGGCTTCGAATCAGCTTCCATGTAGCGGCACCGGCTTATGTTATAAGCTTTTCCAAGAAGTTCTATGACATTTGAAAATGCGTATGGATTCGCTTTTCGTTTACTGCATTATGCGTTCCCATTTCTCTTTCCGAAAGGACGAGGTCTTTGGTCTTATATGTAGATATGTAGAAAAGGGAACGTTGGAAACTCCAACCGTGCGTCGATGGCGATAAGATTCTCAGTATTAACAACTTACGTAAAAAAAAAAAAAGGAAAAAAAATGAGGAAAACTTTGCTTAGTGGTCCCCCTACTGCGTTGAGATTGCTGCACCACATGAGAAGAACGTAAACGTATACGCACTCTTGCAGTGGTTGTTGTTGTTGTTGAAAGCAGATCAGTGTTCACATGCGTTTTGCATACTTTTTCCGTTTTTTTTTTTTAAGTTATTTTGCATTTGTTCTCCCCCTGAGCACTACCGCGTCGTGTCGGTCGCCCCAAATGCAACCCCTCGGGATACTTTATACCCCATGGATTTTTGTATGTCTTATCCTTCTGAAGCGTTCTCTGCGTGGCTTATTCTCAGCATGGGCGTTCGTTTTGTGACAACCTGGACTAAAACACAGGAAATAGCAACAACACACAGCAGTGTGTGTGTTTTTTTTTTTATTTTTTTTTTCTTCTTGCGTTGCGTTTCTGAATGAGAAAAAAAAATGCAGAAGAAGAAGAAGAAAACCTTCGTATACGGCAAGAGGCCTATAAGTTGCAAAAGCACACATTATAAGTCCATACAAGGAGGCAAATACTCCAATTACCAAGCGCACATATACCCTAGTTGGGCGGGCGGGAATGGTGGTAGCGGTGGGCATAGGTATAATATAGTAAAAATATAATAATTTCTGAGTCCTTTTTTTTCTCGTGTTCTTTCAGTAGACTTACATCCATCGTTCTGGTACGCGCGCATTATCCTTTGAGTTGAGTCTGAGTTTTCTTTTGTTTTTCCCTTGTGTGCAGCAGTATGCAACTGCATTCGTTTGGTTCTTTATTCGTCTTCCCTCTTCTTTTTTTTTTTTTTTTGTTTTTGCTTTTGGTTTTGTGATATCCTTGCGGTGCGGTGGTTGCTTGCTGCAATTGCATGCGGTGTGTGCATACAGTGTGCTCGTATGTACGCGAATTATAGGTGTGAATTGCATTCAATTAAAAAATGTGCGTTACGCACTTTTTTTGCCCGTCAAAAGGGTGGAAGAGAAAAGAAAATGTTGAATATTTCGAACAAAAACATATATAATATGGCGGACACACAATCGATACGCATACGACCGAGGGAAAGAACGTCCTGTGCTCTAAGAGGATCTCGGGCGGCTTTGTCGTTGCATTGCTATTGCTATGAGTTTAAAAACAAAGAATTGAAGACGCGAGGGCTGCTAAAACAATGTTCACATGTGGTACATACGTGTGTACAGTACATATGTATTTTTTTTTTATTTATCCTACTTTACTTTAACATCTTTAACATAAATCTATGGATGCATTGCATCTATACATACAGTGCTATAATTTATGAAGCTACGCACTTTTTAGCAAGAAAAACAAAATGGCTGCTTTTGGAGTCCCTTCAGCCGTGACACTTCAGCTAGCGCACGGCTGACAGGTGCCCCCTTTCCTCATTGGGTTAGCTGGCTTGGAATTTTTAATGATCTCAAATATCTATGGGAATACTTTATGGAGGTATCAGAATAACGCATTTCCGACGGCAAGTGAATTGAACTTAGCCTTAGGCTTTAAGCGTAGGTACGACTGGCACCCGCTAACAACGTCACCAAGACAAATCGGGTATAGGGTCCAAAAACTGAAGCTTATTGTGTGATGCTACCAATGAGTGTTTCCACGGGCTCCACGTAAGCAGATGCAATTGTCGAAAACCATATATGTAGTGACATCGATGGATACAATTTATATGCCGGATTTCACTACACAACCCTCTCGAAACCCTTTGGTTTGATTAAGAGTCGCGACCTCTACAAAGCGCTGCGAACGACTCATGAGCTCTACGAAATGTGCTTGCAAAAAGGTCTTACTATAAGAACGGATGTTTTACCAAGAGGTATAAAAAACTTATCAAGCTAACAAGACCCTAACGGAAAACTGTAGAGATAAGCAAATAAACCTTGCAATGTAGTCGGTTTACTGGTAAATGGCGATATCAACTGAAATCCCTCTGTCAGTCAGAATGAACCATTCAATCTATTGTAGACGATAAAAGCCAAGATTTTCGTCCACACCAAAATTAAGTGAGCGATATTTGAGCTCAAGTCCACCCAAGCTGCTCGACCAGATGGCTTGACAGTCATTTAGTCGAGCATTGACCTACTCCATTCCTAGGATTTGGTCAAAAGGATTTATGCCCGATGAATGGAACTTGAGCATCGTTTGGTCGATCCGCAAAATATGTATTCTAAATGGCGTCTCCCTTGGTTAGGATAGGTTGCTTCAATATTTTCGTAGAATTCTGCTCTAGATTCAGCACAACTTGATCCGCCACCCTGGATCGAATTTCTGTCACGAGGTACCTAGATAGTAAGAAAGGTAACAGGACCCGACGGAATTCCATTCTGCGAATCCTTAGCCATAAACGACTCGCCAATGCAAACGAGTTTACCCTCTATTGGGTTCCTGGACCAAGTGACATCAAGAGGAAATGAAAAAGTGATGTCCACGTACCAATTTTTTACTCCGAAGACAGTCAGAAAGACAAGGATCTTCTCTGGGGGTATGTTAACAAGATTTGCTGAATTTAAAGATCCTCTTAGCTGGCCAATGTAGTCGACGTGTTCTTTCTTTTTGGACAACATCCACATCTTGATACAGCTCATAGAGCTCGCGGTTGTATGTATCTTCTCCGCCATTCGCCCAGGAGCCCAGTATCAGCTCTCCCTTTCTTGCTTATCGTCCAGCACTCGGCGACATAAAGCAGGACTGGCAAGACTGGCAGGATAAGGGTCTTGTAGAGCACACATTTCGTCTTTTGAGTTAGGATTTTTATATTTTGCTAAACCGAAGTAGCAACGGCTTCCTAGGCGGTAATTCTTCACCGGATCTCCACTAGGGTGTCATTCGTGGAGTTCATGTTTACTCCGATGTATAGGTGAACTCCTTAATTACCTCGAAATTGTTGATAGCATGTACTTAGTCTTGTCCTCGTTTACTTCAAGACCAACGGAGTTTGCCTGTTCTTCAATCGCCGGTTATTTTAGTCCAGATTAATGAGTAGGTGAATAATTGTCTGGTGTAGCAGTTCTGCCCATGTGTTTTAAGGCAGACTTCATTGGATTCGGTTTGAGTAAAGCTATTGATGTAGTTATACTATATATCATTCCTAACGAAATGGAGAAAGATTACACAAGAAAACTTGCTACTCCAACATCACAGAACAAATCGACAAAATCCGAAAAGCCGGATTTGTCAGAAAAGCTGGCTCAACGGTACAACAGGAAAATGAACACATCGACTTATCCCTGACGCAGTTTCCAACGAACCATGGTGGATTCAGAAAATACTTGCATATACATATATTTGGGGACGAACACGACGTGTCGTGGGATTTTCGATTGCCCGCACCTTGAGAATGGATATACCTCTGGAAGGCTAGCTCATATAGTTGACGAGATGATCCGCTGTTAAAGGAAACATAAATCAAAGTAAATCAGTTTGTGTGACCAGCGTCCTCCTAATGGAACTAAGCTTCGGCGAATGAGACAACATATCGTCGAAGCTGAGAGAACAGTCTGAGTAGCTGAACAGCGACTAGCCCCGCTTTCAGAGTAATGGAAGAGTATCTATACAGAGGTGTGGTTTAGTACGGTATCTATGTAGATTAAATCTCCTTTGGGCGTCGCTCCCCCGACAGGCATCAGTATTGGAACTGAGTGTGGCACAGAGTACCCATCCTAACCTTACCTACAGAGAAGTACAAGTTCCTGTATAAAATCCCTCTGAGAATCGGATACTCACTATTTGGATAGGGACATTCAAAACATCCTCGATGATCCCATCTCTGCAGTCTAGTGTAACTGTCTTTCGATTACACCCCTGTATGCAGTCCAAATAAACAAATGCTCTACTGGCCTAATTAGGTTTTCAGCACTAATAGTTTCTCGTGCCGCCAATCCACACTCATATACATTCGCCTACATACTTATCACCTCGTTAATGATGTTGGCATCAGAGAATCCTTTTCAATATGGCAACGGCAACCCATATATGCAATTGAGTCACGTACCTACAAATACCATATATCCAAGCCGCGTTGCTATATACCTACGAGTAAAGTGCATCGTCATAGCTCCCCAGAGCATTTCTTGGAAATGCATCCCACATCCCATCTCATCTCTCGTCGTCAGCATCGCATCGGTTTGTGCGTTTCTAGTTCGATTAATTGAAATGATGACTTCTTTCCTAGTGCATGCACGTGTGCATCGAAATTATGCAATGTTCACGCACGGAAGGGTATTGCACGCTGTTACCTTCTTTTTGAAGCCATCAACCATCATCAACCAGCAGCCATTAAGCTCATCAACATGTTACGGGGTGTTGACGTTAATTAGAAAAAAAAAAAACCCTCCACCACCATCGGGAATCCACGCATAGATTCCTTTTTTCCTTCCTCTCTTTCTCTCTCTCACCTCGGGTTCGATTTAGTGTACAGTACTTCCCTCTTTTCGAACGAAAAGGAACAAAATTGGACTGAAGAAGACCCAAATGCTTTTAGCATATTATTTTTCCCCATTTTTCCTGCTTCGAAACAACAATAAGAGGTCTATAGCCAGCCCTCCGCTTATATATCAGGTTGTGTGAATAATAAGGGGCCAAGCCAAAGAGGACTGATATTGGTTTGAGTAGGTGTGAAAGAACTCAATTAGGGCAAAATACGACGTACGCAAAAAAAAATTAAAAAGAGAATAAAGAAGAGCACCACCAGCACACAAAGTCGATTGCGTTACGCACTACCCTTTCTATAGGGGGGAGGGATATCAATGCTAGTTAGTCCGCTTTTCTCCCTTTGCCTTTGCATAAAGTTACACCACTACTATAATTGTGCATAGTGAAAAACAAGCGGTAACCGAAGAATCCCACTGTATGAGGTGAAAGTGTTGGCTGTCCTCGTTTTTTTTATGCAGTTCACACTTTATTTTAATCTTCTTCAAATGAGTGCATGTGGAGCAGGGTTGAAACTGATAGATGACGAACAGCAGCGTTTATTTTTCCACATAGATGGACAATATTGTGTTTTTTTTTTTTCTGGTGCAATTAAATATGTAGGTAGTTGATGAGTCCACACTTTTCCTGTGGGCTGGTATAATTAAAACACATCAAAGGACATAAGAAGACCAACTGTGTGACTTAATTACCAAAGCTAGTTGTCATCTGAGCTGAGCAGCTCAAATTCTCCTTCAATCTTGGGATAGGTCAGGTCAAGCGGATATATGTTTTTTTTTTTAAATGTTTCTATCGAGAAAGGCGATTGTGTGGCTTGTTTAAGGGCGCACATGTGTTGTCAGTTCCTCTGAACGTTGTTATTGGCATAGGTCAGGGACGAGTCTCCTGGAGGATTTTCAATTGCTCTAACTACTCGCATGCTGTCAAGTAAGTTAAGTGAACATTTTGGAGCCGAGCTCCGTAAGTTAGGTTAGGTTGGGTTAGTTTGGAAGGAACCAAACGAAGTTCTATTTGATTACTAGATACGACTGGTGAAATTGAATCATTTACACTGGGCCACAGCAAGCAATTAAAACTGCAGGAAAGCCCAATACGGTTTTCATAAGTCAAGACAGTAGATGCCAGCAGCTGTATATAGTGAAAGCATTGAAAAGCAGTAGCCTTGGATATAAAAAAATGCGCTTAATTTGGCGAATTGGGAACTTATCATCAGCTGTTTTCACCGGATTGAAATACTGGACAATCTTTTTAAAATGATGACGCCTCATTTTGCGATTTCCTCTGATGAGGAAATAAGAAACTGCAACGGAAATTGTGGTTTGCCACAAAGCTCAGTCGTAGGTCCTTTGCTATATGAAAACGATTCCAAGAGAAGTCTCAATTATAGCTTTTGCAGATGACAAAATTGCCCTGTTATGGTTGTGGCTAAAACGATAGAAGATTTCGAGCTGCATTGGCTAGCTAGCGGCGGTTTTCAACTTGCAAATAATAAAGCGAAAGTTTATTACGAAATGGTTTTATAGGAAATGGTGAGATGACCATGACCAAGCCAAGATTTCCGTTCACCCGACGAATAAGTCAACGGAAATCCCTCTGTCAGACCCAGTAAGCTCACATCCAATCAAATATTCACACTACGGCAGATCCTGGAGTAAACCCAACAAGCATTTATGGATATCCAACATTTGTTTATCGATTTTTTGTTTAAGAGCAATGTCTAATTTCGGTATCCCTGCCAAACTCCTTGTAAAAACTGACAATAGATCAGTGTGTCGTAGCCAGGATTTTGTTTTCGGGGGGGGAGGCTTGCTCCCAAATCTTACAACTTAGGAGGAATTCTTCAAATAAAAAACTATATATTCCAATTCATTGATTTTTATTAGTTTTTAAATCCTATATAGATAAACGAACATACTAACACAGACGTCTTGATTTTTTAAATGAGATCAATCACCTTATCTAAAAAAAATAAATAATAAGGTGGCGCAACAGGCGGTAGACACCCTAGGTCTAGCTTTTCGTAACCATTCGTTTTGTGTGAGTTTCTATTTTTGGGACGAATGGAAGGGACCTACAATTTTATGCCGAGTCCGAACGACTGAATTGAGAAGCTTTTCCAAGACAGTCATACTCTCGGATGTTTGTCAGACGTTCGCGAGAGGTGGCGCAGTAGAAAAAACCTTAAGATGTAATTTGTGTTTTTCCGGGGATCGAACCTGGGATCCCTCGCACAGTAGTCCAGCACACTAACCACTGCGCTACTGCGCCCACAATCACCTTATCTAGATCCACATTAATATCCGAATGAACAGATATCATAGAAAGTGAGCTTAATCTTGCATTCTCCATAACGCTTCGGGACACAGTTTTAATCCTTTTCCATAGTTGAAAAGGTTCTTTCAACACTAGCTGTGATGTGGTCACTGGAAGCGT
Organism: Cheilosia scutellata; assembly: GCA_955612985.1. Lineage (NCBI taxonomy): Eukaryota > Metazoa > Arthropoda > Insecta > Diptera > Syrphidae > Cheilosia > Cheilosia scutellata. The sequence continues at coordinate 8,241,197 of OY015315.1, read as the reverse complement.
GGCCAAAATCGTAAGCAAGAAGTTTATATCTCTAACGTAAGTCTTGTCACATATATCAATCAATTTCAAAACTTTGGTAGAAGGACGATATTTTTTCGCACCAAGAATGTATACTCAGCTTTAACAGCTGACAACGAAATGAAACGATGGTAGAACGTCTTCGTTGACCATCTGTCCGTAAGATTTTGTATTAACGAATCTATGCAAGTAGCCGACACTCTAAAATAGGTTTCAGTAGACGAGGTTTATAATAGACGGCTATAAGTCTTAGGTGGGTATGGACTGCCTCCGCTCCGATATAAACTCTGAATATGACATCATATCAGAAGTCAGGTTGATATTAGCGAGGGTGGATGAAGACATCTTTAGTCATTTGAAACGCGAAGTTCTTTATAAGGTGCGTGGCGCTACCGTCCGGGTGAACATAGGCCTTCTCCAATAAGCTTCTTTGCTCGATTTTTGGCTTGCTCCAAGTTGGTTGAGGCGCACTTCCTCTATTGTTTTATCCCTCTGGGTACGGATGGAGTCGAAGATTTTCGGCCAGGAGCACTGGTGTCTCTGACTCGCACTTTTCCTACACCAAAGTAGTATTATACAAAAGGTTTCATGTGCTTCAACCCCCAAAGTAAGGAATTGTTTCCCATAATTCTGAAGAGATGTTCGTCCACGCTGGCGAAAGCTTTTCCATCTGTCCTATTCTTCTAAACTCTTTCCGAGAAGGTTTTATACAGCATTTGTTCAGACCGTCAATAAATGCGAATATTCTTCTTCTCTCACCAATTCAAAGTACTTACCTATACATCTATTTTTTCTAAGGTCATGGAAACGCTGATAAATCATCAGCCTATGAAATTTCTTTAGTCACGGAAGCTCCTTAAAGACGGGAATTACTACTTTTTTCATGGCAAAAGATCCACTATGGTGATTTGATGGCTTGTCGCACCGAAAAGTGGAACCAATCTCTTCATCACTCCGGTAAAACGAAGATTGTTGCGCTTGATATTTCATATGCATTTGACAATATTTGGCATCAATTGCGTCGCTCATTCAATGGATTAGAAACTACCTTTCTGGCGTTCAATTCAAGTTGTTATGGATGGTGTCAAGACTATTAAGACTTGGAATACCGGCTGGATTACTTGTTGGTGCCAATTTGGAAGCTGACGCCTTGTATGTTGAGAGGATAGGTTGTTCCTTTGCTATCTCGACATTTTTGGCTCCACCTTCACAGCTATAGTCGATACTACTAGTCAGTAGCCTTGACTGTCAATGTTACGGAATGTGTCAATTTGTCATAACCATAAGCATAACATTTCTCATACTGCTTGACCTTCATCCTCACCAGAGCCAGAGTCTGCTGTTCTTTTTGTTTTTTTTTTTAAAACATCGACTAGCATTTGTAACCGTCTCTGGTTTTCCGCTTTGAGCTTTTGGAGTCTTCTTTTGGTCGGAGACGAATGTGAGTGTCCTCTAAGTCTGTGCTCTGTCTCAGATTCTATAGATGGAACTTTACTAGACTGAGAGGAGAACATCTCCCCCAGTATACAGTCATGTTCGGCCAAGATCTCTTCGACAGGGTGATAACTTTCAGGGTGTCATTCCTCCCGCGCGCCGATTTCATTTTGGTCTGTCAAGTACCGAGCTGCCTTCATGCCCTTGACTAACAGTGTGATCTTCCGTGAAAGTAGGGCCTTAGAGATTCCGTGGCCCTGCCGCCTCTAAAGAGACGAGTGGATTTTCACTTGCGTGCATTTCACATGAAGTATAGTCAAATCATTTCGTTAATGTCCTTCCATGTTTGGTTCAGTTACATTGCATTCAGTCCCTAGAAGGCTTTCAGCTCCTCGAAATATGCCCAAAGAACTATATCATCACCGAAACCGAAAGACTTTCCATTCTCGGTATGTGTGTTCATGACAAGCTTCGTTTGAACTACAACGCCAAAAACACAAATCGCCAAAAACGCTGCGAAATGACTAGATTACCGCAAACGGTGCAAGGAATTTTGTACGATCTACACAAGGCATTATTCGACCCATACTTTTGAGAGTACATTGGCATATCTGGCTCTGGAAAACTGCTAAAATTCCAATTCTCTCCAATTTTTTAAATTATATTAAATTATTTCAAAAATTCTGGAAATCACGATAAGCGCAAGAAAACTGAGAAATATAATAGTGACATCTAGTGTCGGTCAAGGAACTCCTAACTATTTAGGGCGACGATATATCCAACGGCTATATCCACATTTGAATTCGAATACGCAAAAGCACCCCCTATATGTCATTAATTAAAATCTGCCAACCAATTTGTGTACTGGCTAAAATATTTCGTATCTATTTTCACAACCATCGCAACAGCTTATTCGAAACATTTCGAAAATCAAACTATGCAGCTTAATAAAATCGTACAAAAGTTGTGCTTTCTGCAAAGCTTTATCAAAGGATAGAATTCCCATTCAAAGAGCTCCTTGGCAACCGTTTTTTTGTTCGTTTGTAGTAAACAAACATTACATTCATTCGTAATTTTTAATGACTCAACTAAATTAAAACATTCCAAAGAAGTTTATTACGTTTCTACTACGTTAAAAAACAATACATACATATATACACTAGTGCAGACAAAGTAGAGGAACAGTTTAAAAATGTTCAATACTTATCCTAGATGGGATTAAATCTCTGCAAGTGTTTTTACTGGACAAGACGAAATGGGGTCATCAATTCGAACAAGTGAGTATAATTAGACAGAATCCTTAGCTCTTAAATTGTAAAGCAATATTCTTTTGCAGTCGTGATTTCAACGTTATTCTTCTGGGGCAAGAGAATGTTGGTAAAACCGAAATTGGTTGCATCTTGGCCGGCACAAGACGAACATTGTACGAACCAACAAATGGCGTTCAATGCTATCAGGTGTATTTACCAAACTACTCAATATCCATTACAGAAATTGGTGGCAATAGAGAAATGCAGAAGTTGTGGCATCATTACTATGCAAAGGTAAGTGTCAGTGGATGTGCAAATGTAGAATTATTAAAACTTTACCTAGAAGGAGGCGTTCATATAGGTTATCAGCAAAATGAGGGGAGAAATCGATTTTAAAGTGTTCCAATGTTTGCTTGTCAGGTAGCCAAAGGATTTTATTTTTTAAGTGACGTCCCTACTTAAGGTGATAACACGTATGTTGCATTTTTGTGCGTATAATGTTGTAGCCTACAAAGTTCTAAAAGTGTTCCAATCCAGAATTTAGTTTCCAATGGCTCAAATGGCTCAATTTTGACTGCAACTCGACTTGTAACGAGTTCGATGTTCTGTCTGACTCCATAACAAGAAATGTCTCGCTGTATTCTAGCTGCTAGCAGTCCATGTATAGTATGTCAATGGTGGAATCCGTCGGAAACGTTTCCCTATCGACTCGTTTTTGGGAAAGGTAGTAAACGGCTGTCTTTCATTTGTCAATACAAATCTGTGTAGCTCCATTCTTCGGAAGCATATGAAAAGTTTGTTTTAAAAGTGAGTTAAATAAAAAATGAAGTGTTTAATATAATAATGGATACGATAGCTTTATTTTTGGAAGCATAAGAGGAAGAACGAAATTATTATCGTTATCGAGAAATTGTAATCATCAACTGAATGGTGAGATAAATCCCATGTACAACTGGAAGACTCAACAATAACCGAGTACCGTGCAATGCCACTCTTGTTTATTCCAACTGTTAATTGGACGCCGGCCGATCAAAAATGGCAATGGCTAGCGATCAGAAAAACAAAGAAGATCTCAGTAAAGCCACATCATTCAGGAAAAGGATAAACGGCTATAATAGGCGACATGGGTTCAGTGACAGCAGACAACATTATCAAGTTGCTTACATGGTTTGGAGTCAAATTCAAAGTAAAGCTAATTTTTAATTCCAAACAATACCAGCAACCGGAAGAGGTAACCGATCGAAAGACACAACCACAACCCGCGACAGATGACTACATTTCAAATGGGATAATGACTAGGCTGAAAGAACACGATGCAAAGGTGACACGTTGATAATTCCAAAACAAAAAACATTATTGATTTGAGTACGTTGTAAATCGCATCTGAAAATAACCGTTTTCCGACATGATAAACTACCGCTTGTGTCCTATATATGGACTTGTTGCTTTGGGCCACTAATTTTTTGTTTTATTGTAATCCCTAATACTAAAATATAATACATTTCTAATCCTTAGACAATGGGACTCATCTTTTGCTACGATATGTCAGCAGCTCAACAAGAAATGCGAAAATCCTTTCAACTTCTAAATCAAATTGCTTCCCATCCGTTTATGAGTGGAAAAGCGGTCCTTTTGGTTGGCACCAAATCGGATCTCGCCAGCGATACAATTCAATTGTATGACATTGAGAATACCTTTGCCCTGGAATCTCTTGCCAATCGTTACTTTTCCAGTCTAAAGTCAACTCATTTCAATCCAAATGAATTGAACAGCCTTTGGGGTGGTATAGACTGGCTGGCCGGTTACTTGGAAATAAACTACAAACGTCTAAAGGGACGAATCAAATACGATACCACACGAGAGCGAATGCTAACTAAACGCAACTATAGAATGAAAAGATTTAGTGCAAGTATTTAAAATGTGTTATAGTAGCTCCTATATTTAAATAAAAATCATTACTGTATATTTACAGCTTTCCCATCGACGACCGAAAACTGCTCCAGCCAATTTTGGCCCAATGTGTATAACTTCTCCATCGCCTCCTTCTGTCTTGCCAGCTACGCAACAACAATCTAAGAATGTATTTCGAATAGCGAACGATTTAGCGCAACCTACAGCACCAGATACAGATGAAGTGCCAACTACCTCAGAAACCAGTTAAAATGTTTTGTATTGTATTGAATTTTATTCACTCCAGGAAAATTCGTTTTTACATATTAAAAATAAAAGTTTACATAGTTAAAAAGTTTATTATTGTTTAGTTTTGTTCTTTGGCAAAGTAGTTGCGATAGATCTCTGCTTCGGCAATCATTTCATTGATTGGGCGATTTTCTGTATTTTCAGTGAACTTTTCAAGTTTAACATAGATCTGATCGTTGTGCCCAAAGTCACCTGGACGTCGGGGCATCACATGGAAGTGTACGTGCTGTAAAGAAAAAAAATATAAGATGTTATGTTTGACATTTTCTGAGTTAGAGTTAAGGAGCGTTTGTGTAGAAACGAATGGCCAATCGAAGTCATCTTTAATTGAATGACTTCCGTTTGCCGAGACTAGCTTTGAGCGAGCGTCAACTTTTGAGGTAGATCTAGATAGGTATACAGGTAGGAAATGCAGATCACAGGTCGGCCCATTGTGATGTGACATTGATCTTTTAACAAAGGGTATGGAAATACTACCCCACTGGTTTATTAAGAAAGTGACCGAGCCAATTTGGTGTGTGTTTACCAAGTTACCGGAATCTTCTTCGGCACTTGCATAGTTTTATGTTATGTAACTCAATTTGCATGCGTTTGACTAATACTAAGCGTCTGCAACAGCAATTCCTGTTTGGGCTCACTGACACCCACAAGCAGATGGATATAATCGCCACAGATGCACTTGAAGGTATCCCAAAGTAGCGTGAAGAATAATAACCTTACTTAATGCTTACCTTCACAGTTTGGCCAGCATCGGGACCATCTTGAACGGTGACAGTGGCTGCAGTTGTCTGATAAATTTCCTCCAACATACGTTGTACCTTACAGACTGTGCTAAACAAATCTGTGACCTCATCACGATTCAAATCTTGCAATCGTGGCGCAATACGCTTCGTCGACACCAGGACATCTACATTCAATAAGAAACGAAACAATAAGTTGGTGGCTTACATCCTCGTATCGAGTGCGAGTATTACTGACGGCCTTTGACAACGCAACGTAGATTAGTGAACACAAAACAATACGGACTCTCGAAGAATATTGTCTCCTTTGGAATAATATTATCGGCAAAGTTCCGATCGACTCCCTCCAATTCGCTAGCTTCGATTGCAGTCAAACTGTAGACGTCATTGCGACGATGCTCAAAGCATGGCATATTCTGTCGAACTGTTGCAATTTTCTCCAAGTCAATTTCTGCCGTGGCAATGTCAAGTTCTTTGTCACCCAGTGCGGCGACGATTTTACCCCACGGATCGACAATCTGAAAATGGACGACAACATGCTAACATTATAGGAATTTCGAATTAAAAGTGATTTGACTTACGAGCGCATGACCAAAACTTTGTCGTTTCGCATTGTGGAAACCAATTTGAGCTGGTGCAATGACATAGCACTGATTCTCGATTGCTCTGGCACGGAGCAATACCTCCCAGTGAGCTTTGCCGGTGGAAAAAGCAAAAGCCGACGGGTAGGTGAGTATTTCAGCGCCAAGCTTTCGCAGTGATGTTGCAACTTCTGGAAAACGAACATCATAGCACTGGAAAGAAAGACAAATGTTAGTTTGTTTGAAATTTGTTACACGACATGTTCCCTTACTATTTGTAAGCCCAAGTTGCCGATGGGGGTTTGTAGGGGCGGAACAACACGTTCTCCCTTCTGCACCACATCCGACTCACGGAACCGAAACTCTGGAGTGACAACATCAAACAAATGCAACTTGTGGTAGACTTTGACAATGTCACCATGCGAATCGATAATTACGTGGGCGTTGTAGATCTTATCCGTCTTCTCACCAGACTAAAATAAACAAAGTTGCAAATCAACTGAAATGTGACAAGGTGAACTTACTGAATCTAGAATGGACTCGTGGATGCCACCGAGTGAAAGCCATATGCTGTTCTTTTTAGCTAGATCTGCATAAGCTGCTATAGTCGCTCCGGTGAGGGGCTCTGAAAGTTCAAGAGTCTCTTGACGATTTTCGCCCACAAAATCACAACATTCGGGGAGGAAGAGGAACTAAAGGAATTTCTTTGTATACAGCTCGCAGGGCACACAGTTGAAATAACAAACCTTTACATGCTGGTCCTTGGCCTTTGCTACAAGCTGTTCCACTTGCTGAAGATTTGCAAGCTTGTCGTTTGTTGCACGCATCTGGGAAATCGCCACAAGCATATTGGATCCGTTCGCTGTAGACATTATGCGTTTGGGAATTGCTGAAAAAGTGAAAGTGGTTTAGCTAAAGCATCACAATGGGTCTGCTCTGCTGCACGGAAATCTAAGATATCGCAGGATCGATTGCGGATGGCAAGAATATATCTGCCAATAAAAACAAGTCATAACTATATAGGTATCTCTGGATAGAATGTTGCAACTCTGGTTGCATTAAGTCCGCTCCCGAGAGACTGAATTTAGCGAGAAGCGGAAATTGAGTGTTGAACCTTGACATACAGCCAGTCCGGAGAACAAAACGAATGAATATCAATCTCAATCCTCACAACCGGCAATTGTCTGGAAACAACTGTGCCACCGACGCAACTAAGAAGTCTGCACAGACGCCTCCATTCAAGCATACTTGGAGGTGCCAGAGTATTTCTATAAACGATAGGTATTTCTATCGACATTTTTGAAATACCTTTAGATAATCATAGTCGCCAAAGTTAGGGGAAGAGTCGTCTGTCATAACAGCGGATAGTTTGGATAACTACTATACCTTACGAGCACTTTTTGTGCACCTATATCGGGTTCTATCAACGAGATGCTAACTTGGGCGTGATAGACCACATAGTGACTACATAGCTATTATATTCACAGCCTGGATTGTAAATTCATTAGCCGGCGACTCTATTTCTTCAATCGCATAAATCTTGGAACGATATGCACAGGCACACTATGTTGCTACAATATTTATGAACAGCAAACGACAATTGATGTTACTATGTACGTGCACCAAAGCCATTTAAATGGCATGCTTCCCTTAAATTAGCTATTAATTCGAACGAAGGTAAAGCTATGTAGCGTCTATTTCTAGTCCCGTTGAAAGACTCTTTGAATAATAAAAACGAATAAATAATATCGGTTGAGGTTCATTGGACATTAGATATAATAGGAATTTATTTATTTTTTCCAATGTTTTGTTTGATAATTCCACTCACAATGAATTGGAAACAAATTTGCACAACCACAGCCGGCATGAAACCAAGCAATGACCTTTAACTCCTTTACCTATTACAGTATGTTTCACTATACATAATCAATTTTTAACTGGTCCCTATTGACATGATATGAAATTCCGAAGCCACATGTATTACTCTGCAGTGAAATTTGTAATTTATTTGTTGGTTTATCCTCACCTCTTCCAAATGTCGATGCAGTCTTTTGCAACGAAAGTCGACTGACATTCCTGGCTAACTGTTGTACTAACATTGTGACGTGTTATGACTTATTTCTATGGCTTCTAACACAATTGTACAATTTTTATTACTTTTTTGTCCCGCTCTAATGATTAAATTATTTTATCTAAAAAGTGTTATCAAAAGAAAATTAAAACTCAAAACAAACTGCAAACATCTGACATAACTGCTGACGCTGGAATAAAAACAACTCTCAAATTGGGGTTGGTTTGGAAAATTATGATTCTACTTGGAATATTGACTTGAGGAAGCGATGGTGTATTGGATGAGTTCAGAGCATTTCAAAGCTTCTCAGAGTTCAAAAGCTAGCGCTTACAAAAAATAAAACTGCACCATTCAGCGTTGAAAATTTCACAAAATATATTCAAAAAACTATTCTAATTTAATAAAATTTCCCATACGTTGTAGTTGTAATAAACTCATACTTGCGCAATATGTAATGATTCGAAATATGTTAGTTAAATAACATTGATTAGAGCTGAATTAAGGTTATTGAGTAACTAAACGTCAAAATGTGAAATGAAATAGCAAAGAAAAATACCAAATGCTATTTATATTTGTGCTTTATTGAATTTTTGAAATTCAAATATAATCTCATTGTGAAAAACAAAAAGCAAAATAAAGGGAATCAAATGAGAAACATTGAGTGTCAAAGGCAATTCGGTAAAAAAGCCAGCTGATGTCATAGTAAAATTGTAAATTGAAGTAAATACACTTCTAATTTTGAAATTGGAAATCTTCTAATTTGTCTGCGAATGAAAACATATTACACAACTTTGCAGAGCGATTGAAAAACATTGGTTACAAATTTGGTGTTTTGTTGATTTTCGACTTTTTTACACGTGCGTCCATTCAAGTGAACAAAAATGAGTAAAACTACCGTTATGGGTCTACCATAAAGTTTGAAATTATGTCAAATAGTGTATGAATGTATCTTTCTGCCAAATAAGTTGTTTTTTCTCTTTTTTCCACATAATAAGAAAAAATACAAGTAATAAAACGTAACTCTTGTGTGCGTGTAAACAAGTGAACCGCACTATATCATACACCATTGTGGTTCATTCGAATCGTTCATCGCTTCCATTAACATTTGAAGTTTGAAGAGGACTGTAAGTAAACATACAGTACATATTTCATTTAAACATTGAATTAATTAATGCATTTTTCAATTAGTGTTTTGGTCAATTTTTCTAGATAAAATTCGTCCGGATATTGCAAGGAATTCTATACTGCGTATTGTACGGAAGGAAAGGGGGAAATGACCAAGTTGTTGAGTGATTTGGCTGCAAAGTTCAAAGCCAGTAGGCTACCAACCAAGACGCCTTCTGCGTGGAGGAAAGAGAAAAGAATTGTTCCCCGATAGAACTGAAGCGGTACTTTCAAAATGTCATAATAATATAATAAAATAAATACGAATCGTTCGGCATTAATTCGATTTTCAAAACTGGAATAAAACCGAAAATTCTTTCTGCAAATTGAAGTAACGCCGAATAGAGTTTTGGGAGACACTGGTTTTATAATTTGAGAATTTCTTCTTCACTAATCTGTTTCCAAACTCACCCTAAGTCAGTTTTTTATAAAATTGTTTATAATTGTTTTAAGTTTTATTTGCTTTTTATTACAATATCACTATACAAATACACTTTAATCAATTGAAATGGATAATAATAAGTAATATGAATTGTACAATTCTTAGAATCTATAACCTAAAGTCATACATAACCCTTCTCAGTGTCAGTTTATACGAAATGTTAGTATGCAAAAGATGCAATGCAATTTGGGTAAATTGTGGAAAAATCGACAAATGAAATAAAAATTTCAATGCGGAATAATGCAGTTGGCTTCTGACTGAATTCAAATAAATCTAGCAGCTATGTACCTTATATGTACATTATAAGTCGATAGCTTTTGGTCAAATCTTGGCGATAACGATCGTTCTATGAGCCATCCGAAAGTTGTGTAAGAAAACTTACTTTTGGAAGTATGCCGGTTTGACAATTATCGGGCATTTTTATCAATCCCAACGCGATAGAGCGAGTGCCTTTTCGGAAGGAATTTGTAGTGGGCTTATCGGACTCGTACATTCCGACAGTAGGTCGGTCAGGCTGGGTGAATTTTGGAACAGCTTAGTCATTCTAAGCTAAGTTGTCAGTTTTTAATTCGGTATTTGTTGCAACTCTTATCTTTGGTCACATGAGGTTTGGGTAATGACCGAAAGAATAAGATCGCGGATACAAGCTGCCGAAATGAGATATCTCCGTTGTATTGCTGATGTGACCCATAGAGATCGCATTACAAACACCAGAATACGTGAGGAACTCAATTTTGTATTTTTTGTATTCCTTTATTTTTTCTATTAGCACACCACCAACGGCCGTCTTCAAGAAGTCGACAAAAATCCTGACGAGTATCTAGATCCTGCTTCAAGATGGCAATGATGGCAAGCATGCTATGCGTGTTTTTAATACATTAGAGTTTGTAAGTGTCTACCTTAGCCTGTTGCATTCAGCTGCAACAAGGCTCAAGGCATCAACATATACCAGAATTAAAATTGGAAACAGTCGAGAATCCTTTAATATCTGCAGCTTACAACAAACAGCGCTGACAATAATTATGGGTACCGATGACATTTTTCTTTAAAACACAACTGGCGCTAAAGTTCGAAGTTGAACCCAGGTCAACAGTCAACTAACAAGTCTTCTCCTTCGTCTTTAGCCAACTACTGTCAATTTTTAATCGCTACTTAATGTATCTCTAGATTTTCAATTAGGTAATGTAAACTTATGTGCCCAATGTAAAGCTGTCTTTCCTTATTGGTTGTGTATAATAAACGTTTGTATTAATTTGTTTTAATTTTTTTGAACTCGACTTAATTTCATTTACGGTCATGCCCTGCTCTGCACGAAGGTATTGGTCAACTGATCAATTTCATCGCATCATTGTGTAGACGTAGGCTTAAGATCTCGTTGATGAGTTTAATATATGGATAAGGAGATTGGTCTGATAAAGCAGGTAACCTACACTCGTCTGCAGAGACGAAGAGGAGGATGGGTCCATCCATCCCTCACTTTCTTTGCAGTTGCCAATTTAATAAAGGCTACTATGAGAATTGAAGTGGTCCAAGTTCAGCACGATCCTGCATTTAAAACAAAAAAAAATCATTCCATTCGTCCCAGAAAATAAATCACACAATCGAGACCTTGTCTCAGGTATGTATTTTTGTTTTTTTTTATCCATCATGAATGCCGGCCACACACACACACTCACCCGTCCATCCAAATTATTGAAATTGCCTCAAACTGAAAGGAAAATTATTCGCAAAATACCAGGCGCCCAGAAAATATAGCACGTACACGAAATTTGTTGTGAACTCTTTAGGGTATGCAATACGAATCACGACGCATAATGTACTTCATTGGATGCTGTCTATGGTTATCCATTGCATACCCTAAGGGGTTTCCGGCTAGCTAGGAAAAATCTATTACATCGTTTTGAGTCAGAGTTTTATGAGGATTGCGTTGATTTGAATTGTGTAAGATCGTTTTTTGCAACTTTCGCATAGTTGAATTTTTGTTGCACCGTTTGGTGGTATGTCCAAGTAGGTGGCAATTTCTGCATCTCATAGGTGACGGGATGTATTCTTTGACCTTGGCAATGTAGAAGCCAACTACAATTGATTGAGGCAAGAAATATACCTAAGTCGAAGGTGAAATGCATTAAGCCTGTAGCCATGGCCTTAGATGAGTTAAGTTGTTTGTGCAGGGCAACAGACACTGGACATTGATTAGCTATATTTCTTAGATTAAGGAATTTTGCGACTTGTCAGTTGTCAGTCTTTATTTCGGTGTATGTTCCAACTTTTATCTATGGCCATGACTCATGAGGTTTGGGTATTGACCGAAAGAATAAGATCGCGGATACAAGCTGCCGAAATGAGATACCTCTGTTGTATTGCTGGTGTGATCCGTAAGATCTCGTTGATGGGTTTAATATATGGATGAGGAGATTGGTCTGATAAAGCAGGTAAGCTACACTCGTACGCAGAGATGAAGAGGGAGATGGGTCCGGTCCATCCCTCACTTTCTTTGCAGTTGCCAATTAAAGAAAGGATACTATGACAATTGAAGTGGTCCAGCTCATCACGCTCCTGCATTTAAAACGACAAAAAAATCATTCCATTCATCCCAAAATATATCGAGACTGTCTCAGGTATTTTTGTTTTTTTTTATTCATCGTGAATAAAACTCACCACTCACTCACCAACCAACCAAAAATAAATTGCCTCAAACTGAAAGGAAAATTATTCGCAAAATACCAGGCGCCCAGAAAATAGAGCAGGTACACGAAAATCCAGCCTCTCAAACAAATTTGTTGTGAACTCTTTAGGGTATGCAATACGAATCATAAATAAATGTGCTTCATTGGATGCTGTCTATGGTTATCCATTGCATACCTTGAGGGGTTTCTGGTTACCTTGGAATCGACAATTTCTAGGAGGGTGCAAACAAAATTAAAATGTTTAGGTTTTGTAGATTAATTGTTTGGGCGAAGTGGTTTAGGGTTTTGACCGTTAAGGTTCCCCAGGGATGGCGATGGGCCCAATATGGCGCCTAGCCCAATGTGATGAACTCACAGCCTATTCAACCTAACCTAACCTAAGTACGTATGCACCGTTTCGATGTAGTGATCTGGGTCTATTCTATTCTGGCTGCAAAAACTCAGGTTCGCCCGGATGGTGGTAGCGTCATCGGAATAGGGTACTGAGGATGGATAGTCGTCGGTATGTAGTCAGTTTTGCGATCAAAATTTTGCCAGATTGGACCGTAATGCTTTGTGGTAAAGACTACATCAAAATGACTCTCGTATCAAAACATTTGCATGGGTGATGCGATGAATCATCCGGCGACTGAACAAACTTTTCCACTTTTTAAGGGACTCCTTCATTTTAAAGTCTCGTCGGGTGTTGTAATCAGCGAAGGAATAAATTGGATAAGAAGTTGCAGACATCTAAATCCATTTATAATTGGTCGGGCAGATAAGTAGTTATTAACCAATTGTATCAAGTCAGTCAGACACTTCTACAACTGGGATGGCAATGGGCCCGATATGGTGGTGCCTAGTATGTCTAGTCTCATGAACTCACAGTCCTACATAACCTAACCTAAAATAGTAGGGTAAATCAGTAGGATATGCAGGGGACTTATTTCTGCAATTGATAGTAATGTGTCCAATACTTACGGTATGAACCTATTTTCTGAAACAACAGGTTTATTTGACGTGGACCCAAGGGCGCACTAGCTAATTATAACGCGTTCTATAAAGCACTGATAATGGAAACCTAGGGGCTTACTCCCAAATACGCGGCGGATCGCTTTTCGTGGCGGATTTGTATTTTTGTATTTCCAAAAGCGATTTGATCGAATCAAAAGCGATAGCTGTATAGGTGACGGATTGCTGGCGGATTGTTTGCGGATAAAAAATAACCTAAATTCCTGTGGCGGGAAAAAGTTGTCAAAGTATTGGAAAATTGCAACTCAGAGTGGAAATCTGGAAAGCACTGGAAATATCATTTTCGCCCTCGTTCGCATTTGAGAATAACCAACCAAAAGCGAAACGGTCGAAATGGAGGTATCGGTTTCAATACGATCCGCCGCACATTTGGTAATATCCCCCCCCCCCCCCCCCCGAGGGGAGTTCACTGGGGCGCCCTAGTTCAGCACTGAGCTGACCCTAAGGCCTACTGCCCACGTAGCTGCGCTTCATACGCACGCTTTCGTTCGCATTTGATATGAAGCCCAATTCCTGGGGTCTCCGTGGGTTTTTGGTAGCCGCGAAAATGAACTGACAGAATTGAAATTATTTTAACGCCTGAAAAAGAACGTTTACTTTTAAAAAAACACAGACAATGTATATTATTTTTTAAAATTTTATTGTCGCTATAATATTATAATTTTCTATCTTATACCTATACTATAAAAGATTGTGAGAAACAAAGTGGACCTCCGGCCTATGGCGAGCAATCGATTTAAAATTATTCACAACTAAATTTATGATTCATCGAAGTGACCATGTATTGAGTTGATCCACTTTGCTTCTCAACTGATTTATTTTGTACATGCTCTTCTTAGTAGATATTATTTTTACAACTATATAATCCGGATTAAGTTTTAAAATTTTGGGACAACATTTGTGAAAGACTTCTATTTTAGCATAAACTGGCTTTTGTCGAAATTGCCTCAAATTACAAAAGTCTACCTCCTACCAATAAAATATTTGAATACAATAATTGACAAGTGTTACATTTTGAGTTCTTTTTTATTTTGTTTTGATTTGTAATTTACTTTTCGTTTACTATTTTAATTATTTTAAAATAAAATGATGTATTATGTTTTGGATATGTTTCTAGTCATATTTAAATACACTGTGCAAGATTTTTAGTCTGTAGGTTACATTTGCAATTACGATATTTTAGTTACCTACATTTATATCTATTGGAACAATATATTTAAGCGAAAGGCTAGAAAAAAAAGTACATATATACGAGTACGATACAGTTATGGTATTTTTTTTTGATAGAAAAAGCATAGTTCTTGAAAATCAAATATGTATACGTACACCCTTTAAAAATGATCATGTTTTGGTGTTGGGAAACGTAGCTAACAAATTCAGTGCCCTTTGAACTTACGGATTAAATTAATTATAAGAAAGTGTAACTTTCTTGACTCCCATAAACAAAACATAGGAACTCCCTAAACTTGGATTAGAATACAACAAGATACAGTACATATCCCTTCATATAGTTAGGACGCCAGTCGCTTCATTAAACCTTTTTCTGATCTGTCGTGACTTAAATTCTGTAGTGATCCAATAAATGCGACCAACAAAACACCTTTACCATTTTTTACTTTACATTACTACATCGAGGAACGCTGCTCAGTATTTGGCTAGCGTCTCATCGAATTTTAAAATAATATATTGCTTGGCTTATGATAAGCTTATGGAACATACGTTCCCTCACAGGAGGAGACACAGAACTTGTTGAGGAGGCTTTAAAATAGCTAGTTATGGTGTCTAATTAACAAAGCAACGTGTTCCTGGAACTGTGGACCTTGCGGACCTTTTTTGTCAGGAGAAGCACCTTTAATGTGTTGCAGAACTTTGAAAATGATCCTACAGATAACGAAGTTCTAAAAATGATGATATTAGTGGAAGAAATAGTGGAAGAAATATAAAAAATTAAAGATTTGGCATATCAGGCATTTTGGCAGAGCAAAATTGCAGTGCCACTAATAAGGCATCAAGGGCCGCCTGAAAATGGCTTACCAGCTTGCGTTGTTATTTCCGGCTCTACTCGTGGGAACTACATGGAAAAAATTAACGTAAAAAACAAACAAAAAGACAAAAGAGGATTTGAAATCCCAAATACTAACATGGAAGTCGATTCTAGCCAGCCAGCGATGGAACTAGGTGATGATTCTAACGAGTCGGAACTTCAGTCATCCATCTCCGGCTTTGAAAAAGAACTAGAGGAGGTGCTGCTGGCTAGTGACAGTGAGGATGAGGATTTCAAATCTATGTGAACGAGTTAATATACACCCGAAGAAGAAAAAAGTTAAAACCGAAGTCCATGTCTAAAAAATCAAAAGGGTTAGATCAAGCTCCTCTCATCAACAAATAAGAACTTTGTTACGAAGATGTACACACTGCAGCAGGACAGGACACCAAAGGAGGACGCAGTGGATGTGTTCAACTTGCAATGCGCCACTTTGTCTCAGTAAGACAAAATCCTGCTTCAATGAGTTCAATGGTTGACATGTATACTTAATCCGCAGTGGTATAGTTTTCATACTATGTCCTGGAGACGAATCTTGAAAGGATATTAAATTAAATGAAAATAAAATCATATAATTTTTTGAGTTTTCTAGAAGCGCAAATTGATAATGTTTGAATATCTTCCAAACAACCTACAGTTGATTGCCAATGAACTTGACCGAATTTTCAAATAACGTGTTAAATTAAATTCAAAACGACTCCAGAACTAAGAACGTTGATCACATTTCTATTCCAAAGATGGAAATAGTTGGAGACACAAAGTTTAATTAAACTTAGAAATCCGTAGAAACTTATATCAGTACAATATTGATGCTTCTGAAGAGGATGAATTCGAGGAGCTACTTAAAAAAGAGCGATTTCACCGATCCCGCAAGCCCGACTACAGGCAGGAACACATCTCCATTACAATGCGGAAGGTTGCATGGCTCTAAGGGTGCTTAGACACTGAAAACACTGAATCAGTTATTCCAAAAACGAAGGCCTTACATTTGAAAAATATGTAGACATTCGCTTGCATCCAAATCAAATGGAAAGATACAGACAAGTGTTAAAGAAAATGCTTTAATTTCTAGATGCAAAGAGGCTTTAGCAAACAATTGACCATAAAATTGTCAGGATAACAAAACCAAACATAGGGTCCATATGTGTGAAGGCCAAAAAGTTAAATTTAAAATAATAGGTTGATATGCTAATCGCAAGTTTTAAATCAAGTGATAAATGAGATCACAGAAAAAGTTGGCTCTAAGGCACCACACAAAAGCAACAAATTGAGTTTCGTACAAATGGACTAATAGTAATAAAGAAATGGGTCAACTTTATGGGAAACTACTCAATGAGCGGTCTATTATCATGGAATATGATGGCGTTAGAAGAAATTTAAGCTAAAAATAGATATCTTGGAGTAAAATTGGCTGAAGGCTGGGTGCTTATTCTCAAATGCGCGGCGGATTGTTTTTCATGTCGGATTGGTATTTTTGTATTTCCAAAAAGCGATTCGATCCATTCAAAAGCGATAGCTATTTAGGTGACGGATTACTGGCGGATTTATTGTGGATAAAAAATAATCTAAATTCTTGTGACGAATGGATCGAATCGCTTTTGGAAATACAAAAATACCAATCCGCCATGAAAAGCGCATTTGTGAGTAAGCCCCCTGTATTCAATAGAGAAAATGCCTGAAAAATAGGTTCATTGCACGACATCGGCTTGAGGTACTACGTCGATAGCAGTCTCTGCTTCCTTCATTGGGATTTTTTTCCGAGGTTTTCTTGATAGGAAGCGTCCAATAATTGGACAAGCTCCATTGATTGGCTTCTTGTAGCTGCCGATTTAGCAGTGGAAGTGCCTGGCTCTTTGTCATCGATAGGTCTAACCAATCCATCACTTTTACTAAAACTTGCAAATCTAAAAAATAATGGCGTTTTCTTAGCTCCTGAAATGGTATTAGTTGTCACTGGTATGCTTACAGGCATACTTCCTTTAGCAGTTTTGAAGAAACACTTCAACGAGTTCGATTTTAGTTTTGCTGCCTGAATTTTAGAACCATCTGTCTGCTCGAGGAACAATGGAATTTCAGTTAGTGCAGATTCAATAGTTCTCGAAAAAGCTTGTGTACAACTTAAAACCGATACGAAAATTACAATTATGTATTTCACGAAGGTTGGCGTAGGGGGCAACGAGGTTGCAATTGTCATATTGTTTCAGTGTCGTGAAGCTCGTTGACGGTTCCGAGTTGGTGAGTTTTGGGAATGGTAAGGTGCAACTTTGACGTTCGTATACTCTTCGGAAAATCCGTTAATTTATTAGTAAGCTTTGCCTTTAATATGCTACTTGGTTCATACACTACTTCCCATTGCAGCTGGCTTTTCCGAAGATTATACGAAGGTCACAGTTGCACCTTACCATTCCCAAAACTCACCAACTCGGAACCGTCAACGAGCTGCACGACACTGAAACAATATGACAATTACAACCTCGTTGCCCCCTACGTCAAGCTTCGTGAAATACATAATTGTAATTTTCGTATCGGTTTTAAGTTATCCACAAGCTTTTTCGAGAACCCTAAGAATACCAATGTCCCTCGAGCAGACAGATGGCCAGCAATACTAAAGTCGAACTCGTTTAAGCGTTTCTTCCAGACTTCTAAATATTTTATATTTTATTTTTGCAAGTTTAATTAAAAATGATGGATTGGATAGACCGATCGATGACAAAGATGCAGGCACTTTCACATCTAAATCAGAAGCTACAAGAAGCCAATGGAGCTTGTCCAATTATTGGACGCTTCCTTTCAAGAAAACCTCGACAAAATCCCTAAGGAAGCAGAGACTACTGTCGACGTAGTACCTCAATCCAATGTCAAAAAAGTAAAGAACTAATCAAAATTCAGTTCGAACTTCCCTATAACTGTTGCCAAGAACTTTCAGTGCATTTCATTTTGAAGTACCGTATACATTTTGCTTTAAAACGTATAAACCGCAATATCAGAACACCATCTAACAAGAGAAAAGCTCTGAAGGTTTCACATTTAAAATGTAGGTCCCTTACAATTCGCTGTGCCTAGAACTAGTTATTTAATCCTATATGAATATATCATCCTTATCGATAGGAATAGTTTACTTTTTCATTTTTATCTATACCTAAGTATTTATACTATTTATTTCAAAACTGGTGCAATAGGCCTACTGAGGAAACCGAATATCATAAAAAATCGGTTAACGCGTCAACATGCATAATTAATCGATTTCATTCCTATATACATGTAATAAATAAAGTCAACATTTTTAGCAGCAATAGACTTAAGCATTCAAGATATCGGCAAAAAACAAAAAAAAAAAAAAAAATTGCGAAATTGTTTGTGTCGTGAAGCAACCTCGTTGCCCCCCACCAACCTTGGTGGAATACATAATTGTTATTTTCGTATCGGATTTAAGTTGGCCACAAGCTTTTTCGAGAACTAAGCTGTGAATAACAATGGCTGCAAATGACATTCAATCTGCACTATTTATTCCTCGAGCAGACAGATGGTCCTAAAATTCAGGCAGCAAAACTAAAATCGAACTCGTTGAAGCGTTTCTTCAAAACTGCTAAAGGAAGTAGGACTATGCCTTTAAGCAAAAGTGACATAGCAACCAATACCATTTCAGGGGCTAAGAAAACGCCATTATTTCTTAGATTTGCAATTTTTCGTAAAAGTGGATTGGATAGACCGATCGATGACAAAGATGCAGGCACTTTCACATCTAAATCGGCAGCTACAAGAAGCCAATCAATGGAGCTTGTCCAATTATTGGACGCTTCCTTTCAAGAAAACCTCGGAAAAAAATCCCCAACGAAGGAAGCAGAGACTACTGTCGACGATTACCTCAAGCCAGATGTCAAAGAAGTCCAGAACTAATCAAAATTCTTTGAATAAATGTTTCTCATTAGCTCGCTACAAAAGTACATATAAATTTAAAATAAAATCTGCAACAAAATGGTAAAATATTTATAACTTGGTTACAAAGATTCTTCCACGAAAGAACTGTCTTAACAACTTTTGTCGTTGTAGATGCACCAATGTGGTCCAACAACAGCACTGTTATTTCGAAGTCCACCACCAAAGAGGCATGTACCTTCAGAAAAGACTCTAGTGTCTAAATCTCTATTAAATCTAGGACACTTTTTCAGCAAATTAAAGACATCAACAACAATCACTTTCAAAAAAATGTATCCTTCATCTGTGACCGAATTGGCCGCATTGGATCAGTTTGAGACGCAGGGAGTATTTGCTGTTAATCTATTACCGCTATGATACTGATGTCTGCACAGGTATACGAGAACTCGTATGTAGGAGTGATAACGAACCAGACGATACTCATTTCGTTAGGTTTGGTTGAACTATGGAAGAAGATTTTTACAAATTTCAGTTTAGCAATTAAGGCGAAACCCCAAAGGAATAGTTACTGCCATTTAAGTTCAAAAAGATTCCTAGCGTGTATTTTATAAGGATGGAAACATTTACGTTTACGGTAAACAGCGATGGGCATAGGGACAAGCTCTTACTGTGCTAACATTATTGATACCTTCTGGTGTTTGAGTCTCGTGTTCTCTAGGCAGTCGAAGAATGAGGTGATTAAATTGAGTCCGAAACCTTTCATAGGGACCGTTGAAATGAATTGGCGGGACATTAAAAATGAATGAATAAAACACCAATTGCACTTATATGCATGACTTATTTTGAAGGAAACATTTTTATATTTGGCAGACTGATATCATTATCTCTCCGTCTCTGTTAAGCAAAAGTTTTGTATTCATTATTAAAGTAACACATTACATAATAATGCATAAAATAACAAAACACTTTATAGTTGGAATCAAATTGAGAGTATTGTCCGTAATTTACGCGCCCAAGAGAAAAATTTTAGAAAATAAAGAAGCAAACAACTAAAACTGCTATTAATACTATGTCTAGCGAAAAAAAAACAACTAGAAAGACTATAGTAATACAAAAAAATACCGAAAATAAGCACTGTTACGTGTAGGTTCGTTCACACGTTTAAGTAATTTTATAAATGTAATATTTTCTTCAAAAAACAAAAAATAAATTCACAAAACAAAAAAAACACTCAAAAACAAATAAAACATCGCATTTTTTAATCGCACATCGAAGTTGTTCTTTGTCGAGAAGTTTTCTCTTTTAATTGCATTCACATGATGATGATATTGATTTGGTTTACGCTCACCGAACTAAGTTAGCACACTCATCTGAGGACAAGGACAGTAGCCGTTAGCGTATCCTTGTATAGAGATACCTACAGAGTTACCACTGCAATTACAGTAACTACATACATGCATATTTCGCATTTATTTAAAAAATTAGATCTACTGCCATAGAATCAAATCTACTGCTGTATTCACTTCAAGATAAAGGGAGTTGTCCATTTTAGCACATTTCGTACAAGTTGCATTTTTTCGCAGAACAAAGTATGAAATAAAGAATAAATAAAGAATACAATATTGTCATATTAGAGGTATTACATAAGAACTTTTTGAAGTATTACAGTTCGAACTGTTGCCAAGAACTACCAGTGCATTTCATTTATTCAAAACTGCGAGAGGAAGTAGGACTATGCCTTAAAGCAAAAGTCGCATAGCAACAACAGTTGGTCCTGAAATTCAGGCAGCAAAACTAAAATCGAACTCGTTGAAGCGTTTCTTCAAAACTGCTAAAGGAAGTAGGACTATGCCTTCAAGCAAAAGTGACATAGCAACCAATACCATTTCAGGGGCTAAGAAAACGCCATTATTTTTTAGATTTGCAAGTTTTAGTAAAACTGATGGATTGGATAGACCGATCGATGGCAAAGATCCAGGCACTTGCACATCTAAATCAGCAGCCACAAAAAGACAATGGAGCTTGTTCAATTATTGGACGCTTCTCAAGAGCACCGACTTAATAAAATTCTTATTAACAAAAAACAAATACTAAACCACTAATAAAAGCAAAATGCAGTAAAATAACGCAAACTGTTTACTCCACAACTACGCGTATAACAGATGTAAGGTGCAAGAACAATTCCTTTCGCATAAATAGCCTTGGATTGAACTAAAACATCGATGTCTTGATCATGCCAGCAAATATGATCAAAGAACAACCTTCTTCATCTGAGGTATGAGGTAGTCCCTCCCAAAACGCATGAAGAGTCATCGCAGAAATTAAGAGTTACCTATTTCGAAAGTATGGATTGGAAAGTTTACACAATGTACTTGTACATATTCCAGAACTTGGGTCTGTTAAAGAAGCAGAACTGAAGTATGAAAAATAAATGCAAATTGATGCTTACATCTGTTAGGGCAAGGTTACTATATCCGGTCCAGGTGCCAAAGGTTATTGAGACTTTACGAATGCTATATGGTAGGCCAGAAGCAATACTTAGGTCTATGATGGTAAAGATTAGAAGTGAGCCAGCACAAAGCTCAGATCGAGTAGATTCATTAATACCATTTGCACATCAAATGGTTTGTACCTTCACTTAGAAAACCCACGTCTATTACAAGAGCTCGTGGAAACACTTCTAGCCCAAACTCGATTAAACTGGGGGCTGTTTAAATTAAGTGTAGGTACAGTTAATTATCAACCTTTAGCGACTAAATATTACAAGTTGCTCATGCCGCTTGTGAAGTATCTGTTATTGGTGCACCTGGGTCGCCGCCTGAGAAGGCAAAAACAAAGCAAAGAAATTTATTTTGAACATTTTTGAATTCACCACACCGCAAAAAGAAGAGGGTGTTGCTTTCGACAAGAAAACCTACGCAAAAGAACTAACAAAAAATGTTACAATTGCATTTCAATCGACGAAGATGACGCATATACCAGCGATAAATTTTATTTGAAGTGCAATTCATTCGGAAATTGAATTCAAAAAGGGTCACTTCAAACAGGACTACCTCATTTGAACATCCTAGTCTGCCGACACAAGGTAAATATTTCAAAAATCTTCAAATCTTAAAATTTCCCCATTATTCCAATGTGTTGGTACAGTCATATTGAAATGTAAATACTGACAATTTAATTGTAATATATAAGTGATCTTTCGTTGATCTTTCACTAAATTCATGAAGAACATAATTTAGTTTCAACAGCAGCATTAGAGATATCAATAAGTCACATTGCAATTATTATTTCAAGAAGAAATGTGATAGAAAATCCAGGTGTGAAGGAGGACAATTCAATATATGGAATTTTGAAAGGCGATCAAGCCAACGCACTCACAGGTATTTATTTGAAATTGTCTCAAAAATAAGTAGAAAACGAGCATGAATGTGTAAATGACAACACAGTAGTTTTTTGTTGTCCACGAGGACAATATTATCGATAAATTTAAATTTGAATTACACACATATTTTTTGTGAAATAAATACATATTCGATTCAAACTAAAAAAAAAAAAAGAAAGCAAGGAAGTGTACAAATAATTCATAGATTTGCAGGCAATCTTTGGTATTGGCCCGAGAAGTGGTACAAAGTAGGATAACAAAAAAATTGCAAACGCTAGATAATTCCTGACACTCAAGACTCCCTATGACAAAATAAAATATAATATGAAATAAAGGCCCCTATTGTGAGTGTCGATAGTTGATCGTTGATCGACAACTGTCGATCGATAGACAACTTTGATTGTCGATTACGATTGATATTGGTCGATTTGACAGACGCTTGTAGTCGATTACAAATGTCTGGTCGATGATTTCTCTTGGAAGTGAACAAATTTTGTGCGTACGAATAGCTAAAATCAATCGACGCAATCGACAATTGTCGTGACGATCGCTGATCGACAATCACAATAAGGGCCAAAGTCTTATGCAAAAAGGTCCAAAACGTAATTTTGGACTTTATTGCACTTTCAAAAGTGAAAATGCGATTTTCCCAGTTTGCCTGGTTAGTCGTTAGCCAAGGATTTCCGCTTACTCCTAAAACCATACCTAATTCCAATAGTGGATTGAGCAGATTAGTAAACCGTGCCTAATGATAAAAAGCTGGGGGAAAACATGTCTCTTGCGTGCTTCATCAGATTCCTTGACTGAGATATGGCGCCACTGCCTGGGCCGACCTTTTCTTTTCCGGCACTACTTGTGGGAATTTTTATGGAAAAAAAACCGTAAACTGCAAAAAGCATTAGGAAAATGAATTTAAAATCAGAAATAAAAAGGAGGAAAATGACGACGGCTCCAATGAACTGCAACTGCTTCTTCGTGCGCCGGTTTTAAACAAGTGACAAGTTGTCGTAAATGACTGATATTAATTTGGACACACACCCGCTCAATAATGGAATAGAAAATTGCTAAATATTAATGCTTTTAGTTCATCTATATCGATATAAGAAAAAGTAGATAAATCCTCTTTGCTTCCTAAATTCTGATTATAAAACTATTACAGTCTCTTATCAGCTATGGTAGTGGAAGCTGAATATTAAATGCACAAAGAACGATGAAAATAAGCTCCTTGTTCTCAGAGCAAATGACAGGCAACTAACGTCCGGTTAAATTAAAAAAAAAAAAATATGCGCCAGCCTTGCCATTGTCCTGTTTATTTATGTTTTATGTCGTCATAAGCACGGAATCTGCATTTGCTGTTTGTTAATAAATCCTGAGTAAACTTTGCAGTTTGTGAAAGAAGACTACAGACTATTCCAAGCTGCATGAAAAGTTTGTAAACGGATTGCATGATATCTTCCGCCGAAGTAGGCATCGATTTGCTACGACTGGCTTCGGATTCTCCGCCTGACAAGCATTACAGTAGCTCGCAAATTCAAAAACAAGTCCCAAGAACATAGAATGAATAAAATTCAATTTTACAAAAAAAAAAATATACTTAACCATTTTTCTAACTGACACAATCGAGAATAAAAACCAAACGATGAATGATTTCAATCGAATTATCGAACCCGAAGAGTGTTAGGTTGGATAACTGAGAAACAATTTAAGGTGCCACTCTGATTTATTTGTATTTACTTCGTAATATGATTTTGAATTCAGATTATTATATATATTTTTTTTATAACACAATTATGTTATTTACTTTTGTATAACACAGTACAGTACTCATAATAGTTCCAGCTCACTTTTTTGGGTTAACTTTGTTTTATTTATCTCTTGTTATTGAAGTTTATATTACTGCATCCGTTATTAAATTTATTGATTTAGTTTAAAAGAAAAAAACAGTAAAATAACGCAAAACTGTCACAACAACTACGCGTACAACAGATCTAAGGGGATATAAGGAGCAAGAACAGTTCATTTCACATAAATAGCGTTGGATGGAACTAAAATATCGATGTCTTGATGTAGCAAACATTAAACTGATCAAAGAACAACCTTCTTCAACTGGACTACAGGGAAGACCTTCTAAAAGGTATGACTGCGAGTTATTTGAAAAGTATCGATTCAAAAATTGCCCACAATGTAATACAATTTTTAATATCAATGTTTCATAAAATTCGACAGTTTTGATAATCAGAAATCTGTGATTGGAAACCCAAACCGGTGACTTAATTTAAATAAAAAGCAACCCAAACGATGGTCACAATAGCTAATTTTATATGGAAATTTGTGTCTTTGTGACTTCGTAAAAGTTAGCCCGGACACTAAAAATGATTTTTTTTACCGCGGAATAACCCTCAACCCAGCAATTTTTCTTATTGCATACAGTTGTCACGCTGACCGTCGTTTAGCCGATGTTTTTAATTTGGAAACTATTTATTAGGACATTAGTATCGTTTAGCAGGTACATAAAAGGTCCATATTTATTGCAAACTTAATGTTGACCAATAAAAACTGATGTTGAGAACGAGGATTTACTGGGGTTATATAAATATCCGATGACGAGTCGTAAAATCTGATTAAACAAAGAAAGAAGGAACTTAAGAAAAGATTCATATCTTAATGGTAGAACATTCGAATTGTTTGACGGATCCATAATCGCGCCATCCATGAGTGACATGGACAGGACAAGAGACGGAAGAGGACAAGCTTAATAAACAATCGGTTCAAAAAGTGTCCACGGATAGGGAACTCAATAGTCTGACATTATCGACAATCGACAAAGCAGTCTATACAGTTCACAGATACTGAAGATGATCATTACAAATAGGGAAGTGTGGAGATCCTTAATATAGTTGAAAAAAAAAAAAAATTGAAGCAAATGTTCGTTCCGCACAACTAAGTGCATAAAATGATTGATGGTATCTTACACAAATACACAAATCATAATGTAACCGAAAATAGGCCTTTTATGAAATTACCATTTCCAACCACGCTTAGCTGGGAAGCTATAAATAATTACAGTTGACTGTCGATTAACTTGACAAAGACTGCACCAGGTCAGCTTTTTTTTTTATAATTTTTCAAAATATATATAGCAAAATTAATCAGAGCAATTTTTCCAATGAACAAAACAAACTTCAAAACTCAATACTAACTAAAGTATCAAATTCATTATTTACACAAGATGAAATACAAAGTTCGAAGAGAGTTTAAACTTAGAAATCCGTAGAAACTTATACCAATCCCAGTCCAATATTGATGCTTCTGAAGAGGATGTTTTTGAAGAACTACCTCTTCCCACTGTTTAATATTTTCAATTTTGTAGTACAGTAAGACATTCTTAAAAGGAGAAAGCCTTCATACCTTCTAGTAATAGAACTTTATTCCGAATATGTTTTTTAATAGCTAAGAATTGGGAACACATAAACATTATAGTTATATTGAGTATAACTATGAATAGTGTAGAAGGATGTGGATCATAGATCGAGTTACTTAAAAACTACTTTTATAATGATGAAAGAGAGAATATGGAGCGGTTGCGATTCATGCAAAACCACAGCAGTTATTGTTGCCTCGTGCGGATGACAAAAATGATAGCTGTCATTAATATGTATTAGTTCAAAGTCAACAATTATAAAGCAATAAAAGTGGTAGCCATTAAGCAATTAAATAAAGAGAACAAGATACCTAATAGATATTTATCCAACAGGGTGGCGAAACTATAAGTGGAAAGTAGTGAAGTTTTTTATTATAAAGGAATAGGAGTAGTAGACCTTCTCCCGGTGAGCCCGATAAGCCAGAGTATGAAGCGACTAAGCACTATCAACGTTGGTGAAACTAACTACGTATTTCGAAAACAGCGAAAACTAAGAGTTGAGAATCCACAGCTAATTGATAAATTTACAGACTTTCAATAACGTATCAACACTAACATAGCATCGCTATGAAAAGACCATATACATTACAGTAAGAAAAAATACTGTAATGTATATGACATGACACTTATGTAAAGAGAGAAGCGCCTAAATAATTTTGAGGCAAATATTTTTAACTTTTTGAAAAATGAATTTCATTTCAATTGTTGCAAAAATCAAAATAAGGAATTTCTTATCAAATTATATGAAGAAAACCTTTGAATTCAAATTGATTCTGTAAACAAGTCTGGATCTCAGAATTTGAAATAGATAGAAATAGTGACCCACAGCAGACGAAGATAAGGCAATTCGTCCGGGAAAAGTCATACGGTCCCGCAAACCCGACTACAGGCAGCAACACATCTGCATAACATCAACGCGGAAGGATGCATGGCTAGAAGGGTGCATAATGGACAAGGAAAGTGGAAAAATAAGAACATAGTTATAAGTGAGATGACCGATTTGTCGACGAAAGTACAAAATCTAGAAAAGAAACTCAACGGAGCATTACCTCAACTGCCGAAGACTATCACAATCCCCTCCACACAGGGGCGGAATATCCAATCCATCCCGACTATAGTCGAGGGAATCTAAATAAATAAAACTAAAAAAAAAAAGAAATAACACTACTAACAAAGTTGTTGATTAAAGATTCATAGAACCATGCAGTCAGGCAGCCATTCCTTTGAAAGCTTAGTAGCTGGAAACAAATCTGGGGGTTATAAGTCAGTGAAACGCAGCTTACCAAGAACAAAACATAAAAAACAGGCAGTCAAGCCGAAAGATAGCACAGGCTAAACTGCCAGATGGCGACAGAACTGTCATCCAGGAAGTGCGATGGAACAAAAAACCGTTAATCAACTATATATGAATACTATAACTATGAAGCAGCGATAGCACTTATTTCGATGTGGTTTTGTCATTTGCGGCAAACTGGTGGGCCATGAAGTTCTGATGGTTTGCAACCGCTAAAGAAAACTAAAAAGCAAACTTTAAGAAAAAAGTGCTTGGAGTAGGTCTTTATGACGATAGAAATTTACAAGTCAAAATTGTAGGGAGCATTCATAAACTTATACATATTCATATATATATTTTTTTAAGAGCCCTAATTTTGCATATTAATGAAAGAAGTTCAATCGTCAAACTGGTGTATACGGCGAGAAGTACTGCAGTATGTTACCAGCCGTAAGTCACTACCAATTCCTTCAGAAATTGAATTCAAAAAGGGGCATTTTAAAAAGGACTACCCCATTTAAACATTGTAGTCTTCCGACACGAGGTAAATCTCTTAGAGGGCTTACAATTTGAAATGGTAAACTAGTTGTCAAGATGGTAATTCGGCTATAGTCTTGGGATATCCTTGCCCTCGCCGACGGCGATATTTCAGAAACACATCACATATATGCTCAATATGATAAAATAAAAAAAAATCTATTTTCAGGATCTGTCGAATCATAATCCGCCGGAAGATCTCCAATTAGCAATCTGATTTACACTGCTGACAGAGAAATATTTCCGATATTTACGATAACCCTGAATCAAAATCATTGGGCTCAGCAACACTCACAAGGTAACGGTTAGCCTATCCTCAATAAAATCAACTGTTAGTGTATTCAAACCCACGGCAGCCAGTGGTTAACACTCAAACATGCTATGAATGGAGAAACATACGGAATTGTCTACTCCAGGTGGTAATGGCAATAGCCATAATCCATTAGTAGTCTTCTCGACTACGGGCGTGGCACGAGGCCCCAACATTCATATCCGAACCCACAAGCGACTCATGCGGCTTTATGTCCGATTCATTCGGCAGATTGAGCATGAGACAAGCTGTGTCTCACTGCACTGTCACTGATGGTCAGACTCGGTATACCTTCATGGTTGAACAGGCTCCTGAAGAGGCGGGCCTTGAGCTGCGCCTGTCTAAGGGACAGTGGAAGAAGAAGGAAGAAGCTGTTGGATCTGCGGCGCAAAGATCCTTTATATGCTGAAGGTGCAAGCACTTCTTTCAGCTCATCGGCCGGCGCGGCGGTGCCTTTGAAGAACAGGTCGGTGGAGACCGGAAAAACAAGAGGAAGCGACCCAAGCTCCAATAGAGAATAAACCCCTCTCATGTCTGTGAGTCTGTTCGTGCACGGTCTCCAAATGAAGCCGGTGCTACTACCAGCAATGGAAGTAGTACTGGCGGACGGAAACCGGACGTCGCGATCGCACCTACAGGCGCACCGTCACGATGAAGATGGTAGCTCTCTGGTTGTGAGCATAGTATTTCAATGCAAAACATAACAAAAAAAGTTACCAATTGCATTATTAAGTAAATCGATTATTCAATTGTATAGCTCTGTGCGATATAAATTAATAAATTAATTGCAGGACGCCGAATGGAAAAGAAAGAAATAAAATAAAAGCGTGGATTTAGAGAATAGAATTTGTCGAAATTTGTCATTTAGCAATTTAGTTTAAAACTAACACATACCTAACTATCTAGGGCCCAATTGGAGACACTAAAGGCCATTCATAGTCGCAAAAGTTTAGACCATTACCCACCAATCCTCCAAGAAAAAAATGTAAAATATCAAAGCGACTAAAAATTCACTTAAAAAGTTTCATAGAAAAAAATGGACAAAAACCGAAGTAACAGAAAAGAATATTGAGATACTAACTGTCTCATAATAGGTAGGTAGGAAAACTCATCATTGGAAGAATTAGGCGCCATATTAGACGCCACTCTTAAGGGTATAACAAACAGGCGTAAGGGTTGAAGAAGAAATCCTTCTCAGATCACAACAGAATATTATCTAAACAGTCGACCCGCGATCTAAGACAGAAGGAACCTTTAGGAACCCTATAAGAACACATTGTGCAGTTAAGGCGAAAATGGAACTTTTCACTGTCTTACTGACACCCACTCATTAACAATGTAGTTTCAGCAAAATCCCTAAAAAGGAGACTGAATACAGTCCTTTTGTAGCAATTACAGGACCGGATAGATTAGTGGAACCTTAACCTAAAAACAAGCGTGATCAGACAATGTCATCCCAGCAGTGATACAACATACTCTAAATTTGAAAAAAAAAAAAAATAAAGTACGACTACAATTACTAGACTTCACAACCAGAAGGAACAATTTTCCTAACCGGTAATATAGATATAGATCAATAGGTAATGAACTAGCAATAGCTGCCAAAGCTTATTTCAGCTAGTGCTGGATAGAATTAAAAGTGATATTTACTCCCAAAGTAGGAAGACATAGTGCATTGTAAAGGGATGTATAATGACGGATAACCTAAAGCACTTAGAATGGAATAGAAATGGTATCCAACATCGAAATGTAAATCAAATTTAAAACTGACCTGCAAGGGTATGGAATTAAATATACTCCCCATAAACTTAAAGCATTAAATAAGAATTGCTTATTGTTTTCGTTGGAAAAAAGAAGATAATTGAAGAAGTAAATATTATACTCAACATAGTTAAACACCACCAATACTCGACTACCAATGCCGACCGCACAATTGGCAATATACACAGTTAACTGCCAAAAAAAAAACGAAAATATAGAACTCAAAAGAAACAGATAGATCAAATGGAGAATTAGTACAGGTACTTTCTTTTTGACTTGTCAACTTTTTCTTTTAATTATACAAATATGCATAGCATTAAATAAGAATTGCTTATTGTTTTCGTTGGAAAAAAGTCGATAATTGAAGAAGTAAATATTATACTCAACATAGTTAAACACCACCAATACTCGACTACCAATGCCGACCGCACAATTGGCAATATACACAGTTAACTACCAAAAAAAAAAAAAAACGAAAATATAGAACTCAAGAGAAACAGATAGATCAAATGGAGAATTAGTACAGGTACTTTCTTTTTGACTTGTCAACTTTTTCTTTTAATTATACAAATATGCATAGCATTAAATAAGAATTGCTTATTGTTTTCGTTGGAAAAAAGTCGATAATTGAAGAAGTAAATATTATACTCAACATAGTTAAACACCACCAATACTCGACTACCAATGCCGACCGCACAATTGGCAATATACACAGTTAACTGCCAAAAAAAAAACGAAAATATAGAACTCAAAAGAAACAGATAGATCAAATGGAGAATTAGTACAGGTACTTTCTTTTTGACTTGTCAACTTTTTCTTTTAATTATACAAATATGCATAGCATTAAATAAGAATTGCTTATTGTTTTCGTTGGAAAAAAGTCGATAATTGAAGAAGTAAATATTATACTCAACATAGTTAAACACCACCAATACTCGACTACCAATGCCGACCGCACAATTGGCAATATACACAGTTAACTACCAAAAAAAAAAAAAAACGAAAATATAGAACTCAAGAGAAACAGATAGATCAAATGGAGAATTAGTACAGGTACTTTCTTTTTGACTTGTCAACTTTTTCTTTTAATTATACAAATATGCATAGCATTAAATAAGAATTGCTTATTGTTTTCGTTGGAAAAAAGTCGATAATTGAAGAAGTAAATATTATACTCAACATAGTTAAACACCACCAATACTCGACTACCAATGCCGACCGCACAATTGGCAATATACACAGTTAACTGCCAAAAAAAAAAAAAACGAAAATATAGAACTCAAGAGAAACAGATAGATCAAATGGAGAATTAGTACAGGTACTTTCTTTTTGACTTGTCAACTTTTTCTTTTAATTATACAAATATGCATAGCATTAAATAAGAATTGCTTATTGTTTTCGTTGGAAAAAAGTCGATAATTGAAGAAGTAAATATTATACTCAACATAGTTAAACACCACCAATACTCGACTACCAATGCCGACCGCACAATTGGCAATATACACAGTTAACTGCCAAAAAAAAAAAAAAAACGAAAATATAGAACTCAAGAGAAACAGATAGATCAAATGGAGAATTAGTACAGGTACTTTCTTTTTGACTTGTCAACTTTTTCTTTTAATTATACAAATATGCATAGCATTAAATAAGAATTGCTTATTGTTTTCGTTGGAAAAAAGAAGATAATTGAAGAAGTAAATATTATACTCTACATAGTTAAATACCACCAATACTCGACTACCAATGCCGACCGCACAATTGGCAATATACACAGTTAACTGCCAAAAAAAAAAAACGAAAATATAGAACTCAAGAGAAACAGATAGATCAAATGGAGAATTAGTACAGGTACTTTCTTTTTGACTTGTCAACTTTTTCTTTTAATTATACAAATATGCATAGCATTAAATAAGAATTGCTTATTGTTTTCGTTGGAAAAAAGTCGATAATTGAAGAAGTAAATATTATACTCAACATAGTTAAACACCACCAATACTCGACTACCAATGCCGACCGCACAATTGGCAATATACACAGTTAACTACCAAAAAAAAAAAAAAACGAAAATATAGAACTCAAGAGAAACAGATAGATCAAATGGAGAATTAGTACAGGTACTTTCTTTTTGACTTGTCAACTTTTTCTTTTAATTATACAAATATGCATAGCATTAACCCTTTTCCCCCTAGTGGTTTCACAGAGAAACCACATACAAAATAATTTTTCTCTGTTTTCCTGGTGGTTTCACTGCAAAACCAAGTCGATTTTAAGGAACTGTATTTCGTTTAAAACGGTAAAAAAACGGTTTTGTCTGCTATGAGAGTGTCGAACGTGTTATATCGTGCATATAGTTTCATCGTTTTTGTCAGACGGAGTGATTTACGTTGTCGTGTGTATAAATAAAAAAAAAAGTGTTTTTTTCGGAAAATGGAAGGTAAGTAAACTAATTAAATGCAAGAATTTCCTATTTCTTTGTTGAAGTAAATATTATTTGATGTAATTTATAAGATCTGTGACATTTGTCAGGCTTTTTTAACGTGGTTTACCTATGAAACCACTAGGAAATAAACATTATCTATTATTTTTTTTTTAGGAAAAGAACATTTTTCATTTGCTGAGCTAGCAGCAATGGACGCGGATCAATTTCAAGTGTTTTTTGATGGAATACCATCGGATATGGATTCCGAGAGCGGTGAAGAAGAACTGTCTGACCCCGAGACAAACATTGACAATACCGTACTTCAAAATCAACTATTCGACATAAACGCTATGGATATTATTTTTGCTGATGAAATGCAGCAAGAATATGACGAAGGATGGAATAGCGAAGACGATATACCCCTTTCTATTATAAGAGACAAAGAAAGAGTTAAAACAACTGTCTGGACTAGGTCCACAAAATATGTTTTGAATAACAAGAAGGAGTTTGTGGAGACAACCGGTGCCAACATTCCGGATGAGTTAGAGACACCAACCGATGTATTCCTTCATATTTTTACAAATGATTTAATTGAACATATATCATTTCATACCAATTTATATGCTGTGCAGAAGGCTGGAGGAACTAGCAATAGCTTTAGTCCAACTAACTCAGATGAAATTAAAGTGTTCCTGGCAATAAACCTTGCAATGGGCATCAAAAAGCTTCCCAGCTATTGCGATTACTGGTCATCTATGCCTCAACTAAGGGATAGTTACATATCTTCGCTTATGTCCAGAGATCGATTTGCGTGGCTTCTTGGGAATGTCCATATAAATGATAATTTGCGACAACCAGAGAGAACATCTCAAGATTTCGATAAGCTATATAAGTTGCGTCCATCACGAAGTTATCAGAAACCTTTTTATCATCACTCAAGCCGTCAAAATTTCAATCAGTAGATGAGTCAATGGTTAAATTTAAAGGACGCAGCTGTTTTCGTCAATATATGCCGATGAAACCCATAAAACGTGGATACAAAGTGTGGATCCGAGCTGATGAAAGAGGCTACGTTTCTCAGTTTCAAATATATACCGGAAAAACTGCTGCAAGTACTGAAGAAGGTCTTGGTTCACGTGTTGTCAAAGACCTTTCAAGAACTTTAGTTGGAAAAGGACACTTCATCTATTTCGATAATTTTTTCAATTCCATCCAGCTACAGAAAGATTTACAAGCTGATATGATCTATTCCTGTGGGACTTTCCGGAAAGGAAGAAAAAATGCACCGACCGATCTAACTGATGATAAGGAGTTACACCAAGGTCAATCTGATTGGCGGGTAAGTAAAGATGGTCTTGCTTTTGTAAAATGGAAGGACAGAAAATCAGTGCATTTCTTGAGCAACTTTCATGATCCATCAGTTACTGGGACAGCAATGCGTATGCAAAAAGATGGACGCAAAAAGCAGATAGCTTGCCCAGAACTCGTAGATGATTATAATAAACATATGGGCTACGTCGACAAAGCAGACATGCTTAAATCCATTTACGAAATAGATCGTAAATCAAAAAAATGGTGGCATCGGATTATGTGGTATTTACTGGACATATCTCTTTTGAACTCGTATATACTATTCAATGAAAAGGCGGGTTCGAAATCACTTTCTCTAAAAATGTTTCGGTTATCTGTTTGCTCAGGTCTTGTAGGAAGCAAACCCTTGAAAATAACAAAAGGAAAACCAGTGCCAAGTTCTAATGCTGCTCATTTCAAAACCAAAGTGTCATTTGAGAAAAGGTTTGACAAGTGCGCTCATATGCCTAAATATGGAACGTCGCGACGCTGCGCTCACTGTAGTACAGCATCCGAGCCTCATCGTACAAGGTGGTCTTGCTCTTGCTGTGACGTTGGACTTTGTTTGAATGACAAAAAAAACTGTTTTGCTTTGTATCACACATTGTAAGAAAATAAATGGAGACAAATTATTATTAAAATTGTTGTCGAATTTTTTACTTAGTTTTCTACTGGTTACGTGCTGGAACCGCTTTTTTAAACAACAATAAAAGGTTAACATATTTAATTTTTTTTTTTAAATATTTTTTTTTTAACATCACTAATGCAAGTTTTATCAAAATTTCAAATAAATATATAAATGTTTGAAAAAAATAAGGCTTCCGGGAACAAAGGGTTAAATAAGAATTGCTTATTGTTTTCGTTGGAAAAAAGTCGATAATTGAAGAAGTAAATATTATACTCAACATAGTTAAACACCACCAATACTCGACTACCAATGCCGACCGCACAATTGGCAATATACACAGTTAACTGCCAAAAAAAAAAAAAAAACGAAAATATAGAACTCAAGAGAAACAGATAGATCAAATGGAGAATTAGTACAGGTACTTTCTTTTTGACTTGTCAACTTTTTCTTTTAATTATACAAATATGCATAGCATTAAATAAGAATTGCTTATTGTTTTCGTTGGAAAAAAGTCGATAATTGAAGAAGTAAATATTATACTCAACATAGTTAAACACCACCAATACTCGACTACCAATGCCGACCGCACAATTGGCAATATACACAGTTAACTACCAAAAAAAAAAAAAAACGAAAATATAGAACTCAAGAGAAA
Source organism: Cheilosia scutellata (assembly GCA_955612985.1). Classification (NCBI taxonomy): domain Eukaryota; kingdom Metazoa; phylum Arthropoda; class Insecta; order Diptera; family Syrphidae; genus Cheilosia; species Cheilosia scutellata. The sequence continues at coordinate 8,205,944 of OY015315.1, read as the reverse complement.
CAGATAGATCAAATGGAGAATTAGTACAGGTACTTTCTTTTTGACTTGTCAACTTTTTCTTTTAATTATACAAATATGCATAGCATTAAATAAGAATTGCTTATTGTTTTCGTTGGAAAAAAGTCGATAATTGAAGAAGTAAATATTATACTCAACATAGTTAAACACCACCAATACTCGACTACCAATGCCGACCGCACAATTGGCAATATACACAGTTAACTGCCAAAAAAAAAAAAACGAAAATATAGAACTCAAGAGAAACAGATAGATCAAATGGAGAATTAGTACAGGTACTTTCTTTTTGACTTGTCAACTTTTTCTTTTAATTATACAAATATGCATAGCATTAAATAAGAATTGCTTATTGTTTTCATTGAAAAAAAAGAAGATAATTGAAGAAGTAAATATTATACTCAACATAGTTAAACACCACCAATACTCGACTACCAATGCCGACCGCACAATTGGCAATATACACAGTTAACTGCCAAAAAAAAAAAAAAAACGAAAATATAGAACTCAAGAGAAACAGATAGATCAAATGGAGAATTAGTACAGGTACTTTCTTTTTGACTTGTCAACTTTTTCTTTTAATTATACAAATATGCATAGCATTAAATAAGAATTGCTTATTGTTTTCATTGAAAAAAAAGAAGATAATTGAAGAAGTAAATATTATACTCAACATAGTTAAACACCACCAATACTCGACTACCAATGCCGACCGCACAATTGGCAATATACACAGTTAACTGCCAAAAAAAAAAAAAAAACGAAAATATAGAACTCAAGAGAAACAGATAGATCAAATGGAGAATTAGTACAGGTACTTTCTTTTTGACTTGTCAACTTTTTCTTTTAATTATACAAATATGCATAGCATTAAATAAGAATTGCTTATTGTTTTCGTTGGAAAAAAGTCGATAATTGAAGAAGTAAATATTATACTCAACATAGTTAAACACCACCAATACTCGACTACCAATGCCGACCGCACAATTGGCAATATACACAGTTAACTGCCAAAAAAAAAAAAACGAAAATATAGAACTCAAGAGAAACAGATAGATCAAATGGAGAATTAGTACAGGTACTTTCTTTTTGACTTGTCAACTTTTTCTTTTAATTATACAAATATGCATAGCATTAAATAAGAATTGCTTATTGTTTTCATTGAAAAAAAAGAAGATAATTGAAGAAGTAAATATTATACTCAACATAGTTAAACACCACCAATACTCGACTACCAATGCCGACCGCACAATTGGCAATATACACAGTTAACTGCCAAAAAAAAAAAACGAAAATATAGAACTCAAGAGAAACAGATAGATCAAATGGAGAATTAGTACAGGTACTTTCTTTTTGACTTGTCAACTTTTTCTTTTAATTATACAAATATGCATAGCATTAAATAAGAATTGCTTATTGTTTTCATTGAAAAAAAAGAAGATAATTGAAGAAGTAAATATTATACTCAACATAGTTAAACACCACCAATACTCGACTACCAATGCCGACCGCACAATTGGGAATATAGGAACAGTTAAGTGCCAAAAAACACGTTAACATGTTTTCTGCGACCTCAAATGGACGTTCTAGCAAAAACCGAACCATCTAGGTGCCATATCCGTCAATGCTCCAAGAATGCAAACCCCCTCTTGATCAAGAGCACATTACAAAAGATTGCTTTGTCTCAAAACTTTTGAAAACAACGTTAAAAAGTAGGCTTGAAACACTATTTTCATTGTGAGTATATATCTCACAAAAGTATGTGTGTGGCCAGGCCATAAGGCCAAGCCCATCAAAACAGAAAATCCAGGCTCGAAGATTAAATTTTGACACTATAAATTTTGATGTCTTGCTGAAATCAAGAGCCTTTATTATAATATTGAATATTGAATATTTCAATATGACATATTGAAAGTCGAAATCAGCGGTTAAACGTCAATTTTGTGAGTTTATTATTTGTGAAATTCAAATTGAACGAAGTGAAATATTTTCAATTAAAAATAGGACGATGAGATAGTTAAAATGTACCATTTTATTAGTTGTCTACTCATAGGGTGATGGTTGTCCTTTGACAGACAACTAACTAGTTGTAATCGATAATATCAATTGGAGAAAGACAACCTTGGGTTAGTTGTAGTTGTCTTCCATAATAGGGGCATATGGTTATAGTAATGACTGTGATTTCAAGAAAAATTACAAACTTCTAACCTAAGACGTAGAGCACAAGTATAATAAAGTTCTTCAGTGTATTACTGAAGAGAGGTCTAGTGATAATAAAGAAATAAGAATTAGAATATAGGACAATATCGAGAATCTTCGAGAGCTATATATACAGGCCCTCCACAAAAAAACAAGCTAGTGGGCCTTCAACGGCTTCGATGTTACAGAAGATATCGTAGAAAAAGATGTCGTAAAAATGTGTGTTGTGCTTCTGCATATTTACCCAAATAAGGGTGTATTCTAGGGAGCATTCGAAGCGTGCCTAAGAAAATGAGTGCTTGAAGAGGGAGAGTAGAGGTCAAGTTGGTGACAAATTGCCTATGTTTGGATGAGAACATTTAATAAATGAAGAACAGTAATAGGCCAATGGGTACTAGAAATGACATAGGAGGGTCAGGAGACCTTCGTCTAATTTATAAAACAGAGACTTGGACAACACTTTGCTGATCACTAAACACTTTTAGATTAAAATGTTAACTACGCTGCATTAAAAAAAAGTATTCCAGCCAACAACATAGCCAAAGACACATAAAAATAAGAGAATTGGGCTCTACAAATATGATTTTTGTAAACGGAATTCTGTACAACAGAGCAGAGAGACTGCAGGTTGGAGATCGGATCGGAGTTTGTCTAAATATATATCCTAGTACATTACTCGAAAAAATTAAGTTTACAAGAGGTTCATCGCCTTTAAAAGCGGACGACCGTAATTATCTGACGATGTGGATGACTTTGTCAGCCATAGGGCTTGAAATCTATAATCTAGTTATTTTTTTAATGTCTACAAATCGACTTATGTGTCTTGTGAAATGAAGTGCGTTACTACAAAGGTAAAATAAAATAAAAATAAAGGAGAATGAGTTCCCAAGCTGCACAAATGTTAATAATAATAATTAAAAAAAAGCAAAAGGGAAAAATCATATACTTAATAAAATGGAGTGGTTAAATAAAGAAGTTAAAATTTTAGATATGTGGAGACTTGTCGATTCTAAACAGTGAATTTGCAAATACATGCGCACTATTAGCAGCGACAGGTAGATGTGTGGCAGCACCGAGACTTTTTCCAAAACTGGATGTATTCCTCCTGCGAATGTTGCTTAAGTTTTAAAACATATGTAATATAAAAAACAATGCTAAACCATAAATAAAAGCAAAATGCAGTAAAATAACTTAAAACTCTCTTAACAACTAGGCGAAAAACACATTTAAAGGGTGTAACGTGCAAGAACAATTGCTTTTGCATAAATAGCGGTGGATTAAATTAAACATCGATGTTTTGATGCAGCAAATATTAAACTGATCAAAGAACAACCTTCTTCATCTGGAATACGAGGAAGGCCCTCTCAAAACGCATGAAGAGTCATCGGAGAAATTAGGAGTTACCTATTTCGAAAGTAAGAATTGGAAAATGTACATGTACATATTCTAGAACTTGGGTCTATTAAAGAAGAAGCTTTTCTTCTGTTCATGAAGCAGAGCTAAAGTATGAAAAAATAAAGGCAAATTAATTCTGTATTAAAGTCTGAACTTGAAACAGATAGAAATAGTGACCCACAGCCGATGAAGATTCGTCCGGGAAAAGCCACCCGGTCCCGCAAACTTGAGGGTGGCTAAGGAGGGTGCTTAGAGTAGGTCTTTATGACGATAGAAATTTACAAGTCAAAATTGTAGGGAGCATTCATAAATATATATATATTCTTATATATATATATTTTTTTAAGAGCCCTAATTTTGCATATTAATGAAGAAGTTCAATCGTCAACTGGTGCATACGGCGAGAAGTACTGCAGTATGTTACCAGCCGTAAGTCACTACCAATTCCTTCAGAAATTGAATTCAAAAAGGGGCATTTTAAAAAGGACTACCCCATTTAAACATTGTAGTCTTCCGACACGAGGTAAATCTCTTAGAGGGCTTACAATTTGAAATGGTAAACTACTGACAATTTATAACAAATAATAAAATAGTTTTCAAGATGGTAATTCGGCTATAGTCTTGGGATATCCTTGCCCTCGCCGACGGCGATATTTCAGAAACACATCACATATATGCTCAATATGATAAAATAAAAAAAATCTATTTTCAGGATCTGTCGAATCATAATCCGCCGGAAGATCTCCAATTAGCAATCTGATTTACACTGCTGACAGAGAAATATTTCCGATATTTACGATAACCCTGAATCAAAATCATTGGGCTCAGCAACACGCAGAACAAAATTGTATTTAAGTTAAGGAACTGCTCTTAATTTTTTGTAAATTTTATAAAAAAAATCACTTTTGGATTTAGCATTTAATCTTTTTCATTCTGTTGTCCTTTTGTGACGGGTGGGGGGAGGAGGGGATGTTGGAACTTGTAATGAGTACATTTCTAGTTAGCCCTCTAGAATCTATTTTAGTAAGTCAGTTGATATAATCAATGAACATTATGTTTTCCATTACCTTAGTGTTAATGTGACGAATAATACCTATTGCCAAAATCCTGACGACTCCAGAACAGGTTGAGGAAAAATCTAAAAATGGAACAAAGGAAGAACAATAGATTTCAAGAATAACAAAATAATCTGGAGCAAACAAGGCTCAATTGAAATGCCAGCCAACTAAGAACAGCGGCACAAATAGCACATTAAAAAAAAATTAAAGCTCTAAACTGGGCATTAAAAAACTTTAGTCTATACGGCAAAATATCGTTTTTACAACGACACGACACATGAGTCGTATACGACAAACACCAACGGGAATAAGGGTAGCTTTGTAGGTGCATCCAAGTTAAGCTACAGCATGACAAAACTCTTCGGCAGCCCTAATACATGGATTTAACGAGCAACTATATAATTTCACTGACCATGGCATATTGTATCCTTACAAAATATAACATTCCACTTTTACAATTCCATAAAACACCAACAAGATCTCATAAGACATATAAGACAGGTGCGGTTGTCTGATGCTCAACCTACCTGCCTGAAAAGGGTGAAAAGGAATTTCTATCAACGATAGAGGTATGAAAATCTGACCAAGTGATCTCAGCTCCTGAAAATGCATAGGAGATGCAGAGAAAGTAATACAAATCCAAAATTTATCTTAACAAAGTATAATGCTCAAAACCATCATATAAGTCAATGGTACATACTTCCAGCAATCTCCACAGGCGCGAAAACCTCCACCTCATCCAAGAGGCAACGGTCAAGGAAGCGACCAAAGATTTTCAACCGATTTTAATGGCTATCGAGAACCAGTATACGTATACGGTATACCCCTTTCGTTAACTCTTTGTTAACTGCTGGCAAATAATAAAATAATATTGGCCAGCCTGGAAAAAGAAAAACAGAAACTGGTGTACGGCTTTTCAAAAAAAAAAAAAAAGGCACCGCAAGCCACCAGAGGTTCAGAGAAGCCATCTCAAATCGGCAAAAAAAAAATTCTAGTAAAGCATTCTCTACGCATACCTACAAATAACAGAAAGCAAACAATTTAGCAATTTTCTTGATGATATAATTTTTCAAAGAGTCTAAAATAATTATTATGAAACGACTGGTAGGAAGAAGAGGACTACGACTCTCTACCTGAAGTAGAAGAAGAGAACGAGATTTTCTCGAATACCTGTGTGGGTGGAAAACCATGAGGAATTCGACAAATATGAATTACAAGCAATTAAAGCAATGTTTGTTGATGTGATTATCTAGAACCTCAGATTGATGAATGACAAAAAGAGAAAGAAACCACCATTTGGGCAAGAATTCATTCCAATGCAAAACTGCGTCATAGATATAGGTATTTCATTAACTAACCATTGGTCTCCAGTGCGACATTGTTCAAGAAAAGAAGTTTAATTTTGTTTTAACAAGTAATTAAAGGAAGTCACATTCAAATGTATATATGAAAAACACTACTCTGCTCTTACATCCCCAAGGAGGGTTACCGACATCGTAAATTTCGCCTGCTGTGATGGGATCAAGTGGAAAAAAAATATATACGAATACGACCTTGCTTTCGCCCGTTGGCCACACTTCAATCAACTGCAATATCGTAACGATTAATTAACAACGTGTTTATGGGTATACAAAGATAGAACAAACACGAGCAATGTTAAAGAACGAACAACAATTCATTCTTCAATGTTGCACAGAATTTACAAATGTCGATCATTTCACATTTACTCGCGCCAACTTGCTGAAATAAAACCAGCACGTTGACAAAACAACAACAATCCGCTCCGCACACACTTCTGAAACTGCACAAAGGCGAAACGGTACGCAACACCATGAGATAGTGCAGTTACTTGAATAGCATTGGATCAATTTTGCTTTGTCGTCCTTGTTGACAGACAAGCAAGCAATGTGGCGTTATTTAAATACAAGAAATAATGTATACAATCTTTTAGAGTGCAATAAGAGGAATACGAAAATAAATAATACTTTGTGATAGGTTATTTAGTTTTATAGAGCCAGGTGCGAAAGTGTAGCTTTTTTCATTAATTGTTATTTTGTAAAAATTTAGTACATATTAAACTAGTGTGACACAGATTAATCAAATAAAATGGTATCTATAACAAATATGTGTGTTTTTTCGTCCATCCTTACTGTGAGGAAGTTTGGAGGGCAAATTTGGGGCTAAATGCACTATAAACCGGAGAAAAAGTTTGTAATGCTCATTTTTCAGACTTGATGTTTTTGAAGTCGAAAAATATCGTCACACGATTTTCTGTCCCTGATTACAAAAAAAAAAAAAAAAAATAAACTGCGGAAGAAACATTTGCGTCAACTGTGTCAGAAGAGCACTGCATAGGGGAAGAAGTGCTAAAGGAAGAATGTCTAGATGAAGAATGTATAGGAAATGCAAAGGAAAGTGTTGCTGAGCCCGAGGATCCTCAAAGCGAGTCTGTTGTAGAAACAAAAAAGATAAGTTAAGACTACAACTCTTAAAGGCGAGTGAAAAAAATAGGCGACTTAAGTTAGAGCACTATTATACTGTTAAAGAGAAAGACCGTCAGATTTTGCTTCTGAAAGACAAAATTAAAAAAAAATACGGAAGAAAATATTTTAAGGGATGCTAAGCGGAAAAAATTGCCTGAAATCTTACCTCCAATTGTGTGAAAAACCTAGATCGTAGTGCTCATGGCAATGGCCAAAAACACCCGGTAACATTAAGTTCAATGTAAAGAGTTTGGACCCTAAAGTTACCCACTTGACACAAGCTATTTCGACACTGCTCCACTTCGGCCGACGAAATGTCTTTTAAAGCCCATCTCGACTACAATAGAAAGATTGACTATTATAGGACCGGAATATTTCGGTGAAGACCAGCGCTCACAAAGTGATGCACGTAAAGTGCTTATATTCTTGGCCCAAGGTATTGCCAAAAGGTGGAAGCATCCTATTGGATATTACTTCGTTCGCAGCAGTTGCCCGCCTTTTATTTTAAAGAAACTACTTTTCTAGGGCTTTAAAGGAAAGCAAGATTATAATCATTCACTTCGTGCCAAAGGCCCAACTTTCAGGGGTTGGGACGGCTCTTAGGAATAAGCCGTCAAAAGCCTTATTTCTTGGTCGAGAATTCCAGGGTATACTTCTTTTACGATGACACGCACGTTCTCAAAAGTACGCGCAGCTGCTTGCTGAAAAATAACATTATGCTTGAGAATGCGAAAACAGCCTGTTGGAAAGATATTGGCTCCGAAGTTAACCAATGCTCACATAAACCCCAACACCTTTGAGCGAATGAAAGTCAGGCTTGCTTCTCAAGTCCTAAGTAATACGGTTTCTTCGGCACTCTTTAACGCTTTCAACAATGGGACGAAAAACTGTCGAAAGCACCGCTAAGTTTGTCAAATTTTTTCACAAACTCTTCAATATATTTAATACTTTCCTCATGAAACAGCCCGAAAACATGAAAATAGCTTTTAGTCAGAATGAAATGCAGGAAGAGTTCTTAGTCAATGCTAGAAAATTCTTCGAGCTACATCGAGCTGCAACACCGTCACAGCCGCTCAACTACCACAAACCACCAAAAAGAGGCAAGAACAAAGTCACTACTGCCTCGCTGACCAGCCAGATCAATGTCAAGAACCCAACGGAGAAGGAAAAGAAGAAGGCCAAAGCCACGCCACCAGTCCCTAGTGATCCGTTCGAGGGAATCCAGCTAGAGGCGCTGGCTAAGAAGGGGCACCCACTCGTCACCATGAGCAAGCCATGGGGCTTCCTCTTCACTCGGAAGAAAGTTGCCGTACTGCAGTTCCAAGACCTCAAGAAGGTAGTTCCACTTACACAGTAGAAGCGGAGCTTACGGTATCGCATGAATTTCATGAATTTAATTATACTTTTGAATTATACTTTTATTTAATGTATTTTAATATGAACTAGGCTCGCCCAGTGGTCGAAATTCGCCCAGGAAAATTCCCTAGAGGAAAAAACTTTAGGAGGTAATTTGTGTTTTACCGCTGATCGAACCTGGTATCCACGCACAGTAGTCCAACACACTAACCACTGAGCCCACCACTTGTTATGTTTTATCTCCCACAAATTGTGTTTTTCCGGGTAATCTATCTAGCTATTTTACATTAATTTTTATGTGGTACCTGCAAGTGTTGACAACCTTTGAATGGCCTGGCTACACATTCAAGTTCATGAAAGTCATGTCGGACGAGACAGGTAGAATTCTGTGATTTTATTTTATGACTACGATTGACGTCCTAAATAAATTGTTAGGGCTTCATCTAATATTAATTTACAAACGAGTTTTGTTTTATTTATGGTGAGCTCCCCATAAAGTTTAAGTTAAATAGCTGACAAAAGGGTACTGAATTTAATTGCTAATTAGTCCCTGAGGAGAGGCCCTTACCAATAATAATAATTATTAGCCATCAACTTAAATATGGTGACGGTCAGAATAGATAATTTTGAAGGGAAATGTTAGCGAGTTCATAAAATTGAACTTTGACACTAAAAATTATTATTAGTACGGCGCAGTGTCATTAAATATATTTTCTAGTTCAATATCGGAAGTATGCTCTTTCTCTGTTTGTTTTTTATAGATATATATAAGAAATATACTTAAAATATGTAAAATATTCCCAATCACTTAATAATTAAATACATACATTCAATAGATAGAATTGTAATGCTGATGTCCCTCTTTCGCCGTGTTGTTGATGTACATCTAAATAAAAAGAAGAATGAATTAAAATTCGTCATCAAAAATATGATACAAAGGCTGAAAAACCTCAATACAAAGTCTAAAAGGGTCAATACATCTCTTCCACCAATAATTCTCTACACCTCTCTTCAAAGCCACTATCTATTAACTTCAACCTTAGCATTCAAATTACAATTGCAACCAAAATATGACTGAGATGGACAATCTATGTCCTAAATCAGGGGTTCCCTATCCTACGTACCGTCAGTCTACGTTTCATTGCGATGGGTTGCGTTTTTTGTACCTGGTTTTGACAGCCACACGTCAATTTCCGACTGGATTTGCGTTGCGGAGAAAATTACTCTCCGAACGGATACCATGAACACTATTGGCCCGAATACCTTTCCCTTACCTACAACATATACGAGAAAGTTAAAAGAAGGCCGTATCAGAAAATTCTACTCCTTCAAAGTGATGTACTCTGTAAGGCTCAAAGTTCGGATTCCGAGGTAAGCTTGTGAAAGTTTATGAGCAAAGAAGAGTGTGCGAACTTAAAAAAATAAATTCCTTTCATTTAGCTTCATTCCTCTGTTTAACCTATTTATGGGAAAATTATTTAAAAAATTAATGCTTTAAAAACAAAACATCGTAACTTCATATCTGAAGAGAACTTAATACGCCTAATACAGTTTTATAAGGCAGATATTTTACATACCTCCTGTATTGGATCCGCTGGGTGGATGTAACTGCTGCGATCCTGATTGAGATGGGTGATTAAATGAGATTTTTTGTAGTGCAGTAACTTTGTCCAAGAACAGGTGACATTATTTGTGGCACAGACATAATTACATTAGGAGACGCGTGTCACGAGAACTTTCTCTCAAAACAGACGTTAAAGCTTCTTTTGCTCGCGGCGATGTGCTGTGATTGCCTATGGGATGTCCCTGGTGTAACTTGACTCCGTGGTATACCTGAAATTAGATTAAAATTGTACTATATTGGTATAAATCTTCTCTTTAACTGTTCCAATATATACCTTGTAAGAACAATCGTTATTGTGGGGCTAAAAACATTGCCTGTACAATTGGTATTTCATTTGTTGAAGTTTAATTCATTTGCGATTGGTGACGTCTTGCCATGACTTGCTGCAGACGTCGCGGATGCTGCTGTTGTTGTATGAATTTCGTTCAACGATGCATTAGCTATTGCATTAGCTATTGCTGGGGTATTGTCAGCTGCTGAATGTTGCTTTGTGTAGGTAGTTTGACTGTACTTAAAGCAGTCGGAGTTATTTGTTCAAGAAGTTTCTTTCGATATCTTGAGTTTGAGGTGGTACAAGGAGCAAATTGTTTATATGTAAATGTTGCTGGTTTTCAGCTGTTGACTTTATTATTGGAGCAGCTGGGATTTCATTTTTTATTAGAAAGTGCTTGGTATGTTTTTGCTGATGATGATTCTGATGAACACTACTGGCAAGGAATTGATTCAAAGGATTGTCCATATTGTGATACATGTTTGAAACGGCTGGTTCTCTGCTTACGGTGGTGTTTTGTTCACCAATTTTTCGCATTCTTGCTTCAAGTTCCTCTGTAAAACCAAGAATAATATTAATTCATAAAAAAAGTTATATCTGATAAATGTTTTATGTATAGTTGACAGCCTATTCTGATTTTATAACTCTTCAATGGCACAGCTCCTGCTAATTTCATAGAATTAACTAGATGTACCCGCCCGGCTTTGCCCGTGCCCAGGACTTGTATTGTGCTGTTCCCAAATTGCTTGAAATTCTAGTCGCCACAAACATTTCTTAGCTGGTTTCACAACTAATTGAAAACGAGTTGGTGTTCGGTGTGAATGTATCCACGAGTTTTCTAAACTTTTTTGACGAAAACTCGGTTTTCGGCTTGGTGTGAATAGGGTATAAGGAAAAAATACAAAAAGGATGGCAAAGGATGAATGAACTTCTTGACGAAAATATGAAAAACTTTGCCACTCAAAATGCCATCAAAGACATAAAAATAGAATTTCTGTTCTAAAGAAAGAAATCAAACGCCGGCTAAGCTGAAATAAAAAAAACTATACATCACTAAAATTCAAGAGGCTCTAGAAGCCGGATCAACAGACTAGGAAATCTTGATGGAGAAAGAGGAACAGTTTTGGCTGAAGATGTTAAGATAAATCTAACAAAAATAAGGCGATGGAGATGCTTCCAGGTTTGGAAAGAAAAAGGGAGTATCTAACATACTAGCATGTTAGTCATCGTCAAAGTCCATAATGCTCTCATAGACAAAATAAGCGAGCTTTCTTGGAATAGGCCAAGGAAAGACGCTCTTACTACGACTGGTCACTATGTAATCGCCTTGTCAATGTTGTTGGGACTGAATGGCCAACTCATGGATGGGAAAACTTATTGCAAACAACAGCACAAGAGACAATAATCTAAGGAAGGGATACGAAAATCCTTCTAGAAAGAAATAAAGGAAAAAGCACGAAACAGTTGTAATGTCTGGTTGGCGACGAGCCTTTTAATTCCAGTAGCAGCTCTAAAAAAAGGATTAGGGTAACCTAAATTTAATTAAGAGAAAAAATCAAAAGAACCCAACTAGTCAATAAAGATATCGCCATTCGCCACTTCGTAAAACAACACACGACGCTCATGACTTGGGAATTTCGGAAAGAGCGCATGGAACGAAGAGCTAGTCACAAATGGATTGACAAAAGGAAGCTTGTGAATTGTGATGTGGCTATATTGTTCCATGTACAGAGGCGATTGTATGTTCCAACTACTGTTGAGTTTCTATGTCATGGTATAGGGCGTTCGAGTCCCATAAAAGCAAAAGAAAAAATTATTTGCAGCAAACTGCAAAGTTATTGGCAGAAAATGCGATTTTATGGAATGAATTATAAAATAATATATAGTTTAAAAAACTAATGAAACGCTTTTATAAGTATACTGCACTAAAAAGCAAAATAATATAAATTAACCTTATACTAACCCCCTTCCAGGATAAACCTTAAAAATAGATTGGTTAATTTATATCTATTATTTAGATTTTTAGGTAAAAAGGATATCTAAACTGTGAGAAATAAGTGACGAAACAAATCGACGAGATGCTTAACAATGGCACCACCGAGTGAGTAAGTTATTCGCCTTGGTCGACTCGACTCCAGTGGCAAGAGGAAATGGCCAACTTCTGATTGAATACCAAAAGGTAGATAAAAAAATTATAAGTGGCAGATATGCATGCCTAACATTCATGATATATGTATTAGACAAATTTGGCAGATCGATGTACATTTGATAGATGGATTCCGCAGATATTCAAAAATGTCTACTTTGGATACGTACGAATGAGCTTCCGACGTTCCAAAGGGTCTCGAAACTTGCAGAGATACAAGAGAACTCAATAGTAAGCAAATTGCTTTTACAGAATCATGCGCGATAGGTCTACTAAAGCGACAGAATCTATGCGTTATCTACTATGCGATTGATTAGCACTTAAGAACATCAGATAGAACATCCTTTTTAGCTACTTCTTTGATGAACTATGAACTGGACAACATTATGAATCATATCTGAGGCTCGTTTCCTGATACGACTCATTAACGATTTAAGTTTTACTGAAATTCTAATGGGCTACTTTTGCTAAGTCAAAAACTGTCATATAAAATAGTCTATGCGGAACTAAGGTCTCTATCGTATGAGCAACCAGCCCATGTCGGTTTAAAAAGATACATTATAAGTAAAAATTTAAATGAATGTACCTGTTCTCTAGGTTCTAGGATATCAAAAAATGGTCACAAAATGGCCACAAATTATTTGCGCAAGTGTGCATGTGCATCTATCTCCTACTCTACTCGACACACGATATTCCAATGCATAAATAGATTTGTTTTAAATAAAATAATCCACTGAAACGCTCACCTTGATTCCTGTTATTTGCTGCACTTGCACTTCATTGTCACTGAATTTAAATCTTCCAACTAGAAGCACGAACGCGTGAATTTATGAAATGCGAACAAATACAATTTTCTGCATTTATAAACTGAAAACTGCACATTTTATTATTCCAAGAGCAAGATGTAGGAAAATTTATCAAGAAAACAAACTGTTTATACGTTTTAATTGCGAATTGAAATTGCTGAATTTAAATTTTCCAACTAGAAGCACGAACACGTGAATTTATGAAATGCGAACAAATACAATTTTCTGCATTTATAAACGGAAAATTGCACATTTTATTATTCCAAGAGCAAGATGTAGGAAAATTTATCAAGAAAACAAACTGTTTACACGTTTTAATTGCGAACTGAAATTGCTGAATTTAAATCTTCCAACTAGAACCACGAATACGTGAATTTATGAAATGCGAACAAATACAATTTTCTGCATTTATAAACGGAAAATTGCACATTTTATTATTCCAAGAGCAAGACGTAGGAAAATTTATCAAGAAAACAAACTGTTTATACGTTTTAATTGCGAATTGAAATTGCTGAATTTAAATTTTCCAACTAGAAGCACGAACACGTGAATATATGAAATGCGAACAAATACAATTTTCTGCATTTATAAACTGAAAACTGCACATTTTATTATTCCAAGAGCAAGATGTAGGAAAATTTATCAAGAAAACAAACTGTTTATACGTTTTAATTGCGAATTGAAATTGCTGAATTTAAATTTTCCAACTAGAAGCACGAACACGTGAATTTATGAAATGCGAACAAATACAATTTTCTGCATTTATAAACGGAAAATTGCACATTTTATTATTTTAAGAGCAAGATGTAGGAACATTTATCAAGAAAACAAACTGTTTATACGTTTTAATTGCGAATTGAAATTGCTGAATTTAAATCTTCCAACTAGAAGCACGAACACGTGAATTTATGAAATGCGAACAAATACAATTTTCTGCATTTATAAACGGAAAATTGCACATTTTATTATTTTAAGAGCAAGATGTAGGAAAATTTATCAAGAAAACAAACTGTTTACACGTTTTAATTGCGAATTGAAATTGCTGAATTTAATTTTTCCAACTAGAAGCACGAACACGTGAATTTATGAAATGCGAACAAATACAATTTTCTGCATTTATAAACGGAAAATTGCACATTTTATTATTTTAAGAGCAAGATGTAGGAACATTTATCAAGAAAACAAACTGTTTATACGTTTTAATTGCGAATTGAAATTGCTGAATTTAAATCTTCCAACTAGAACCACGAATACGTGAATTTATGAAATGCGAACAAATACAATTTTCTGCATTTATAAACGGAAAATTGCACATTTTATTATTCCAAGAGCAAGATGTAGGAAAATTTATCAAGAAAACAAACTGTTTACACGTTTTAATTGCGAACTGAAATTGCTGAATTTAAATCTTCCAACTAGAACCACGAATACGTGAATTTATGAAATGCGAACAAATACAATTTTCTGCATTTATAAACGGAAAATTGCACATTTTATTATTCCAAGAGCAAGACGTAGGAAAATTTATCAAGAAAACAAACTGTTTATACGTTTTAATTGCGAATTGAAATTGCTGAATTTAAATTTTCCAACTAGAAGCACGAACACGTGAATTTATGAAATGCGAACAAATACAATTTTCTGCATTTATAAACTGAAAACTGCACATTTTATTATTCCAAGAGCAAGATGTAGGAAAATTTATCAAGAAAACAAACTGTTTATACGTTTTAATTGCGAATTGAAATTGCTGAATTTAAATTTTCCAACTAGAAGCACGAACACGTGAATTTATGAAATGCGAACAAATACAATTTTCTGCATTTATAAACGGAAAATTGCACATTTTATTATTTTAAGAGCAAGATGTAGGAACATTTATCAAGAAAACAAACTGTTTATACGTTTTAATTGCGAATTGAAATTGCTGAATTTAAATCTTCCAACTAGAAGCACGAACACGTGAATTTATTAAATGCGAACAAATACAATTTTCTGCATTTATAAACGGAAAATTGCACATTTTATTATTTTAAGAGCAAGATGTAGGAAAATTTATCAAGAAAACAAACTGTTTACACGTTTTAATTGCGAATTGAAATTGCTGAATTTAATTTTTCCAACTAGAAGCACGAACACGTGAATTTATGAAATGCGAACAAATACAATTTTCTGCATTTATAAACGGAAAATTGCACATTTTATTATTCCAAGAGCAAGACGTAGGAAAATTTATCAAGAAAACAAACTGTTTATACGTTTTAATTGCGAATTGAAATTGCTGAATTTAAATTTTCCAACTAGAAGCACGAACACGTGAATTTATGAAATGCGAACAAATACAATTTTCTGCACTTATAAACGGAAAATTGCACATTTTATTATTTTAAAAGCAAGATGTAGTTAAATTTATCAAGAAAGCAAACTGTTTGTACGTTTTAACTGCGAATTGAAACTTTTTACTCCATCAAGATGGAGGATGATCTTCTCGTTGGCGTCGCACAAACTTAAATGCGTTTTATTTTAAATTATTTCAATGCAAATGGAAAATCGTAGTTCTCTTTGGAAACAGTGGTGTCCCCTGGAGGGAAATAATGCAACTTATTTCTAAGGGTGTGTCACACTAACCGCAGACGATGTGTGTGTAAATTGGATTATTGTGGGTACATTTTTATATGAAATCAAATTAGAAAAAATTACGAATTTCCAATTCGAAGTTCAAAAAAATTTAATATAATAAATCTAGCTCACGAAGCAGGATAATTTTTTGAAAGCTGGAAAAATTTGTTTTCCATAACGGAAGTGTCAGAAAATATTGGCTAAATTGACAAAAAAAATTCATAAAAATGCGTTTTCATATTCATTTTGACGTTTAGTAACTTGAATCAGCAATCTCGTAGACGACTAATAATATTTTACTAAAAAAAAGTAGATATACTAAAACGGGAAAATTGGTAAAATTGATCATTTTGAATCGAATTTTCTTCCGAATTTAGCGCATTTGCCTATTCTGACGCGTATTTTGGCGCGTATTTTGGCGCGTATTGTGGGGAGTATTTTGAGGGGTATTCTGGCGCGTATTTTCCTGTTTCCTTTACGTTTATTTTGGCGAGTATTTATTTTGAAGCGGATGTTGGTGTGTATTTTACGCTTATTAGCACCCGGTTTTTTTGGCGCGTATTTGTCCGTGTTTTATACACGTATTTTGGGGAGTATTTTGAGGCGTACTTCGGGGACTATTTTGGTGCTTATTTTACGAGTATTTTAAAGAGTTTTTCACGTAGATATATTTTAGCGTGTGTTTTGAGGCGCATTTTGCCGAGTATTTTGACGCGTATTTTCACGTATTTCATGAAAAACGCGTCATAACGAGTCAAAAAATGCGCCGAAAACACCTCTGAAAATTCCACAAAAAGTGCTGCAAAAAAAATGCCCCAAAAACACTCAAAAACCCGCAAAAAAAAAATTCTCATTGTTCCCACGAGCTATATTTTTTTTTTATAATTTAATATAATTTGTTTTATCTTTTCTTTATTGAAAAACGTTCACGCAATAATTTTTTGCCTGATACGTCAAGACAATTTCTGACCGCCTTTTTCAGTTAGGATTAGGACTGCTGAACTGTCTATTACTCAGGGTTTAACTACGTGGATTCCAGTTTTCCACAGTTTTTTTCATACTTCATACAAAACAGTCTAGCCCGAAGTGTGCCAAATAAGCGGAATCCACTGTATACACTTATGGTAATCTAAAAGATTTCTATTTTTACAGTGCCTGGTCTTAGGTCGTTATATACACTTTTAGTATCCCAATTGCCGTGACACCTCCTTGACTCTACTGCTCAATATATTTCGCGGTCGACCCGTTCTTTTCTGTCTAAGGCTAACGATGTCCATTGCATTGCATTTTTAAATATGGATGTGTAGCTTTTTTCGACAGTACCTAATGTCAGTAATAGTATATAGTTCCTTATATGTAGTTTCGATTCCGTAGTTTAGAACCGAAATAAAAACCAATCCAAACTGAAACTGAAACTGAAATAAAAACGAATCGTTTGACATTAATTCGATTTGCAAAACTGGAATAAAACCGAAAATTCATTCTGCAAATTGAAGTAACGCCGAATAGAGTTTTGGGAGACACTATGGTTTACACTTTGAGAATTTCTTCTTCACTAATTTGCATCATTTTCCAAACTCACCCTAAGTCAGTTGTTTATCAAATTGTTTATAATTGTTTGAAGAGTTTTATTTGCTTTTTATTACAATATCACTATAGAAATACACTTTAATCAATTGAAATGGATAATAATAATTAATATGTACAATTAATTGTACAATTCTTAGAATCTATAACCTAAAGTCATACATAACCCTTCGCAATGTCAGTTTATGCGAAATGTTAGTATGCAAGAGATGCAACGGCTTCGGGACACGACTACGTCAAGTTGGGGTATGTGGCTACGCTACGCTCGCGGCAAAGACTCTAGGGTCAGCACACCACCAACGACAAAAATCCTGACGAGTATCTAGATCCTTCTTCAAGACGAGTTTTACTAAATTATGGCAAGCATGCTATACGTGTTTTTAATACATTAGAGTTTGTAAGTGTCTACCTTAGCCTGTTGCATTCAGCTGCAACAAGGCTCAAGGCATCAACATATACCAGAATTAAAATTGGAAACGGTCGAGAATCCTTTACTATCTGCAGCTTACAACAAACAGCGCTGACAATAATTATGGGTACCGATGACATTTTTCTTTAAAACACAACTGGCGCTAAAGTTCGAAGTTGAACCCAGGTCAACAGTCAACTAACAAGTCTTCTCCTTCGTCTTTAGCCAACTACTGTCAATTTTTAATCGCTACTTAATGTATCTCTAGATTTTCAATTAGGTAATGTAAACTTATGTGCCCAATGTAAAGCTGTCTTTCCTTATTGGTTGTGTATAATAAACGTTTGTATTAATTTGTTTTAATTTTTTTGAACTCGACTTAATTTCATTTACGGTCATGCCCTGTTCTGCACGAAGGTATTGGTCAACTGATCGATCAATTTCATCTCATCATTGTGTAGACGTAGGCTTAAGATCTCGTTGATGAGTTTAATATATGGATAAGGAGATTGGTCTGATAAAGCAGGTAACCTACACTCGTCCGCAGAGACGAAGAGGAGGATGGGTCCATCCATCCCTCACTTTCTTTGCAGTTGCCAATTTAATAAAGGCTACTATGAGAATTGAAGTGGTCCAAGTTCAGCACGATCCTGCATTTAAAACAAAAAAAAATCATTCCATTCGTCCCAGAAAATAAATCACACAATCGAGACCTTGTCTCAGGTATGTATTTTTGTTTTTTTTTTATCCATCATGAATGCCGGCCACACACACACACTCACCCGTCCATCCAAATTATTGAAATTGCCTCAAACTGAAAGGAAAATTATTCGCAAAATACCAGGCGCCCAGAAAATATAGCACGTACACGAAATTTGTTGTGAACTCTTTAGGGTATGCAATACGAATCACGACGCATAATGTACTTCATTGGATGCTGTCTATGGTTATCCATTGCATACCCTAAGGGGTTTCCGGCTAGCTAGGAAAAATCTATTACATCGTTTTGAGTCAGAGTTTTATGAGGATTGCGTTGATTTGAATTGTGTAAGATCGTTTTTTGCAACTTTCGCATAGTTGAATTTTTGTTGCACCGTTTGGTGGTATGTCCAAGTAGGTGGCAATTTCTGCATCTCATAGGTGACGGGATGTATTCTTTGACCTTGGCAATGTAGAAGCCAACTACAATTGATTGAGGCAAGAAATATACCTAAGTCGAAGGTGAAATGCATTAAGCCTGTAGCCATGGCCTTAGATGAGTTAAGTTGTTTGTGCAGGGCAACAGACACTGGACATTGATTAGCATATTTCTTAGATTAAGGAATTTTGCGACTTGTCAGTCTTTATTTCGGTGTATGTTCCAACTTTTATCTATGGCCATGACTCATGAGGTTTGGGTATTGACCGAAAGAATAAGATCGCGGATACAAGCTGCCGAAATGAGATACCTCTGTTGTATTGCTGGTGTGATCCGTAAGATCTCGTTGATGGGTTTAATATATGGATGAGGAGATTGGTCTGATAAAGCAGGTAAGCTACACTCGTACGCAGAGATGAAGAGGGAGATGGGTCCGGTCCATCCCTCACTTTCTTTGCAGTTGCCAATTAAAGAAAGGATACTATGACAATTGAAGTGGTCCAGCTCATCACGCTCCTGCATTTAAAACGACAAAAAAATCATTCCATTCATCCCAAAATATATCGAGACTGTCTCAGGTATTTTTGTTTTTTTTTATTCATCGTGAATGCCGGCCTCACTCACCAACCAACCAAAAATAAATTGCCTCAAACTGAAAGGAAAATTATTCGCAAAATACCAGGCGCCCAGAAAATACAGCAGGTAGGTACACGAAAATCCAACCTCTCAAACAAATTTGTTGTGAACTCTTTAGGGTATGCAATACGAATCACGACGCATAATGTACTTCATTGGATGCTTGGATGCTGTCTATGGTTATCCATTGCATACCCTAAGGGGTTTCTGGCTAGCTAGGAAAAATCTATTACATCGAATTTTAGAGTCTGTTGGATTTGAGTTAATCGGACACTGGACATTGATTAGCTATATTTGTTGGATTAAGGAATTTTTCTGCGACTTTCTCGGATCTAGCAAGAATTAAGGCAACCATCACGAACTGAAGGGACGTTGTCATACTCAGTACTAACTTTAGACTTTTTTTTAGTAAGAATATACTTACACTAGATAAAGGAGTCTCAGCATTTTTTGCAGTGATGATTATGATTTATGAACTTTGGGTTCCTGGAGTTCGTTGATGTTGGTAGTTCGGGGTTCGGGGTTCGGGGAATTCTTGGAGGCTAATTAGACGTTAATTTTTTTTTTTGCCCTGGGCTCAAACGACCAATCGTCGGACAATAGGTCGAAATAACTCCCGGGCTTTTCTTTGGGCCCATGATTTTTATAATCACAAGAAAAAAGTTATGGAAGTGAGGTTAGCTAAACACACCACGCGGTAGAAAAATCAAGAAAAACTTGCAAACAAATATCTAGTAGCCAAATAGATTTTTATGAAATCAGAGCACAGCCGAAAGAAAGGTCTTCACACTACGAGAGTAAGAAATGAGAAGTCTTCAAAAATGGAACAATAGACAAAATCAAATTTTATTTGATTAAATTTGACAAAAAAAAAAAAAAGCCAAACCGTTTAAAAAAATTCGACTTCACATAAAACATACCCAGTTAGTCGGTTCTTATGAAAATTGCAGCAGCCAACTGTACTCTTACGTCTTGACCAACTGTCCTAGTAGACCAAGCTGAATCATCATGTTCCTCCCAGCAGTTGTTTGCTTTTCGACAATACGCTGTAAAGTGCCCATTTTTGCAGGAAATTATGCCACCCAGCCTGTATCTATAATTAATAAGATATAGACAATATACAATATACAATATACAATGATTACCTGCAATTATTCTCTAAATGTATTGTTGTTGGAAATTGCGCCAACTTACATTCCAATAGATCAATCATATCCGACCAAACGAAAAATTCAAAGCAGATATGGTTGTAGTATATAACACTTGAGACCGTTACGACGCTTGTGGTCTGGCATTTATAGCATCTCGATCTTGTGGCCGCCAATTTAATTGACTCTTCAAACACACGTGAATCAGGCTCAATCTTTTTTGTAATGTGAGCTGTAACCATGGTCCATGATAACCCGTACTGGCCGCAATTGGAGCAATTGTTGTGTGTATAAAGACTTGGGCACGATTTGAAACATGTCGACCACATTTCTCCAATCGTACTCCACATATCCAGCCTATGCGGATGATACATGGACCCATTGGTCCCTTGGTTACTAACAACTTTGTAACTAAATAGAGACAACAGCAGGGCAGTCCGGTTGTGGTATACGTCAACGGACGCACCTTCATTCATGAATTTTTCAATAAAACTTATTGTTGGATTTTTCGGGCCATACTTTATGAAGTTGCTGTATGATATTTCATCGAGGCCACATGATGCCAATATTTGGCTTATAGAGTCAAAGGCACAAGTGTTCAAGATCAGGTAGAAGTGGTCGTTGATCAAAATGGCATTTCTACTACTACCATTCCTCAGTATTTTCAATCGTGTTGTAGAATTTTGAAGTTCAAATGATTGAGGTGGTCCTGTCTCATTTGGGATGTCTTGTATGCGACTGAACTGAGCTATGTGCGGTTAGAAGGAATTGTTTGTTAAAATGCGGACTAAATGTTAAATATAAACTTACCATGAGGTTCAAAATTTTGGCTTGTAGCTGCGACATTTAAAGGTAATCCGTTTATTGAAGATGCAAGGGGAACGAATTGAGTTACGCCTGAATTGAAAAAGGAAATGCAAGTCAATTATGGAAAGTTGAGGGAAATTTTAGAGAGTATATACAGGGTGGGCCAAATACAAGTTTCTTTTTAAAAATGCAATAAAATGAACAAAATTAAATTGTTTACATATATTACGGCTTTATTAGTTAGAGCGAACATTCCCATTAATTATGGAACACAACGTCGGGTTGTCCAATTTTCCAAAACCTTGTTGATGGTTTCGGGCTGTAGCTCACGAATTGCTTGGATGATTGGCCTTAAGTGCTTGAATAACATCGGTCCTTTGCGGTTCCCAATAAAAAAAGACCAACGGAGTCAAAATGCAGCTCCGAGGCGGCCAATTGACATCGCCAAGACGGCTGATGGAAGCAATCTAACGATCTCTGTGGGCGATACAGAACCGATTTTTATTCCTCAATTATGTATACGAATAGGAATTGAATGACATTTAGATCTAGCACGACGGACGACGGCGCTATGGTCGTTTCATATCGCGATTTCCACTGTAACATGACCTGATTTGACCACCCTATACCACAATCGGTAAGTAAACCACAAACTTTGACAACAGAACCTATTGCTGGAAGTTTTAATGTAAACCATAAAAAATGCCATACAAAGAGAGCCCAAAGCCCACTTAATGTTATGCAATATAATTTTTTCAAAACATGATACAAACAAAATTTATTTATTCTATTCCAAAAATATAACGTCATCAATAACATCATTTGCAAGAATAATTTTACTAGACATGTAATTTATTTAAATTAAAAAATCAAATAAATTTAAAAACAATTTAAAAGTAACGACATTTCCTTCCTCAACCTTTACCTAATGTAAAAATTTGCTTGGAAAAAAAACTTACCCACAATATTTTGCGCCACCTCTGGCGTTATCGTATGGTACAATGGAATGTAAAACCCAGGTCTGTAAAATAGCCCAGTCGCAATCATCGGAGCAGCACTATTATAAATTACAATTTGGCGAGGACTACTCGAATACTCTGGCGATACAACCGGTTGGGTTAAATATTGCAAGCAATCTATGCAGAATGTTTGATTGGAAGCATTTCTATGAATTTCCGCGAAACACACAGTGCAATTCATTTTGAAGTAGTTTTTTTTTTTGTATTTGAAAAAGTCTTTAAAGCCGAAAAAATGTTTAATAGATTTTTATTTTATTTTTATCCCACCAATATCTGTTGAACTTGCACCAATATCTAACTCAGCTAATAGTAGGTTACTACTATTCCTTAAATCCTTTTTAAATTACACACTATAATTTCACTAGTTCATACACAAATAAAGAAATTAGAATCCACTGTCTGTCCACCAGTTTGAATTCAAAAACAAAAAACAATCCTTTCTGTGTGCGAAAAATTAACACTCAAACAAACTGCCAACTAGAGCACGCAAATACTACTGGAGAAGACTCCCGAATTTGGCGAACATTGGAGTTCTTGGAAATCTCCAATAGCAGACAGACTACACTTATCTGCTAGTATAGTCGAAATGAATGTCCCTAAAAAAAACTAACACTCTTATAAGATTTGTTATACGATTAAATACAAAAAGAAACATATATGCATGCGCAAGATACTTTTATTTTGGCACTTGTTTTGTTTACAATTGCCATTCTGTGATTATTTCGTCTCTTGTTTGTTTTCCTTTGTCGCTGTTAAAAAAAATTGTCGCCCACTAATATACACTGACAGCCCCATTAGAGAATTTATACTGTGTATAAGTAAGTGTGATAAAGTAATAAATAAATGTCAGGATTTATGTAGGATCCGAGTAGTTATGTTATGTCTGAATTTCACTCTCACTCTCAATTTTTGCAGTTCAGAGTACCTACATTAAGTCGTTCATTATATATTTGATATCTCCATGTAAGGTAGGTGGTCCAAATAATTCCCGGAACTTAATAAGGCCCAGTCCGACAAGCAAAAGGAATTATATTTTAAATGTGCTTCTGGACACCTATATCTACACCAAAATCGATAGAAATTTCCTTCTGACGCAATCGTGGTTTTTCTTACGGTCGATAAAAGTTAGTGTAGGTGCACGCATGCGTTTTTTTATAAGAAAGTGGTTTTTATTATTAATTTTAGTGCAAATAATAATTCGGGTAAGTCTGGTTTTTACATATGTTACATACAAAACAAGGGTTTAGTAAGGTTTAAGTTTTTAAAACTAACGGGCCTTATTAGGGATATGACAAATTAAATTTGTTTTTACATTGTTTTTAGACAAAATGTCAAAGGTGGGCAAATTGGGAAAAAAGAAATAAGACCATGGAAATGGTATGACTATAAAGAAGACCGGATGGAAGACATGAATAGTGTCATCATTATGGTGCTTGATATCTCGAACTTTGTGTTGGAATTGGAATAACTGAAGATGACGAAGGACTTGATTGTCCTAGTGAATGTACCTACTAAAATTTAAAATTTAATTTGTTACTTTTTTGTCAATTAATAATATCTCCTTATTTTAAATTAATTTATTAAAGTAAATTTTTTTTTAGTCAAGAGGGCTGTATTTGTCTTTTTTTTATTATTAAATAATAAAATAATATATAATTAAATAATAAACTACGTAGTTTTATTTGTTTCAGGACAAAGTACTTCTTATTTTAGCAGGATAACCAAAGAAATTGAAAAAATTATGTATGGGCCTTATTACGAACACCTGTTCCGAAGGGTTTTCAAAATGTTAAAAAAATATGTTTCATTTTCGGTTTTAAGAAATAAATATACCTAATGTTTTTTTTTTATAAATAACTGAACTAAGGTTTATGGTAATGTCAATTTAGTACATTTTTTTTATGGCCTTGAAAGTTTTAATGAAAAACTATAAGGTGGGCCTTATTTGGGTCACCTACCTTAATTGCATTCCGAAATAATAAGCTTTTTTTCAAAATGATGTATAGAAAAAAAAAAAAAACAAACTATTTACTTCAATCTAAGATTTTGTTATTGTTGGTAAAAAGTCAAAGACAATCTTTACAGCTAAGAAAATGAAAGCAAAACTAATTAAATAAACATTTTTTTTTTGACTTAGTTCACTGTTATATAGTAACATTTCGAACTTTAATCATACACAATTTCGTCATCAGATGAACCCTCATCAGCATTTATGTATGCTTGCACGAGTATTAATGTGTAAGGGAAGTTTTTTAGAAGTATACTGGCGATGAACTATGGTATGGTAAAAAATCGAGCATATCTCTCTTCTTTGCACCAGTGACAGGTCTCCTTGATGGATACAGTGGGGCCTGTTGAATGTTGTTTAAGTTGGTAATTTGTGGTTTTTTTTTTTTTTTACTGAGATCAACTTCATTAAACGGTATGTCCGGGTTAAGTGTTTCCTTAAATTTAAACTGTAGTGGATGATCTTCTTCAAATCTCAGCCATCTTATATTACTTACTTACTTACTTAGATGGCGCTACAGTCCGGGGTGGACCTGGGCCTCAACCAACACGATCTCCACGATCTTTGGCTAACCGCTTCCAGTTGCGCACTCCAAGTTGGTTGAGGTCCCCTTTCCTATATATGTTATGTATATTCGATATCTAATTATGTCAATGATTGTGCTCAATCTATCTATCCCACCTCCTTCCCCGTGCACTTTTTCGGATCTCCAGAAAAAACAATTCCTTTGCTAAAATTGGTTGCGTGCCTTCAATTGAAATTCAATACCCTGGAGATACATAATCACTAATCAGTACCGGAACTGCTAATATCAATAAAAACTTCTCATGAAAATATATATCCGACGTCCCATAACGTCTCATCCTTAGCAAGAGTGTCGCGCCGCACCGCGCATGCAAAACATTATCTAAACAACCACCAGACAAACTGACGCAGAATTTACTTTTAAATAAACAATTTGAATTTCAATTTCACTTCTTATGAAAATATGAACGCGTAAAAAATGTCCAATGTCATATTGAAGAGTATTCGACGCGACGACCGACGATCACTGTCACTGACGATCATGATTATGAGTTTTTTTTCCTTCAACCCTTAAGTTGAGGGGTATGCTGCTGATGCTGAGCGTTTGTCAACATTTTATTGTTTTTTTATATACTCGGCTCAAACCGAATTTAATTTTGAAGGTTATATCACAATAGAACTATGGTTATATCTTTTTAAGAGTTTTTTTTTTATTGTGTTTTTTCCTACTAACGCTTCTTTGTTTTATCTATTTGAGTGTTTATGCTTAAAAAATCCACTTGTGATTTCCACCATGTGTGTCATAATATTCAGGGCACTAAGCACGTCTTGTGGGTGTTATTCCTATTGTCGCATTGCGTCTGTCGGTTCCATGTGACATTGACATGTATACTCATAAATTTGTCGGCTTTATTTGTTTTTAGATAAATAGTTCAAGTATCGGGTATTGATGCTTGAGAAATGCGTTAGTTTACATTCGCCCTAATTGACCGAAAGTGGCACATTTAGGACTTAAGTAATGGTGGCTTTAAGTCGTCATCGATAAGAGAATTGCATATATGTATGTATAGGTAGATTGAAACTTTGTACTCAAGTCCAAACATAATTGAAATTGAATTTGTAGGCGCTTAATTTTTTTTTTTTTTTAGTACCGACTCGTTGCATTATCGGCCGGCGAAATTGTTTTAGGGGGAGCAAACAGACGACTTGGACTGAGTAAGGAAAGGAAAAGGAGCCAAGTTTTGGCAAGCTGTTGCTATTCTCCGAGGAAATATATGTGTAAAAGGAGACGACGTAGTTGCTTGGATATGCTTGTAGCTGGCTGCAACGAACTGATTTGATGCAGCGCCAGCCGGTGGCGGTTGGCATTCACATTATGTCCCTCTGATTGTTCTGCATGGTTGTGTATTGACGCCTGTTCTGGCAACTGCATCAAATTCATATCGTTGGAGTTTTAAATTAATGCCATGGCACCAATGACGGTTCTGCTCGCATTACAGTTCCTGATGGCTGTTTTCGTTACGCTTGCTCTGTGGTATTTCAATATTAGCAACAGATACAATTGTAGCCGATGTACCTTGCAGTTGATTATTTTCGGCTGACGACACGGACGATGCGGTCGTGTGAAATATTGCTAAATTATTTATATGTGGGTTGCTTTAATTTAACACAATGAATTTGACACGCATTCTTATGCGTCAATGCAGTGCCTGAGGTTCGAGAGTGCCTATCATTTTTCATACAAAAAAAAAAAAAAATTGTGAAAGAAGTAAGTAATATAAATATGTAGTATTTTTTTACTTATTCTTCTGCAAAAGGCTTGATTTTCCTATAACAATCCACTTACATAATTCAAAACAAAAGTTCAATAATATTAATTTACTGACCCAAATTTTAGTGTAATTTTTTGAGATGAGGGACTGAATACTGTTAAACGATACGTAGGATTATTCTTTATGATTTAAGACCTGTCAGTTAAAAATAGGCGCTCAATGACTTACTACCATTTGAACCTACAATTTTGTTTGGTAATATTTTCAGAGATGTCATTGTCAAGCCACTATTAGACGACCATCTGGCAATAAAATTGTAAAGCTTTGGGACAAAAGTGACGGACAATTTAGAATTGAAGAGCGAGTTGCCATCACTAGACAGCTCATTGGCAGTTTATTGTCAGAGCATTGACAGATCTCGGACAACCGTCTGTACTTAACTTAAGCCTTATTTACAAATAATGTGATCAGTCAAATATTTTATGTTCCACTGAAGAGATCTGTTGCTTTTAATCATCTTTCATATTTTAGAAGAGAGATATCTACAGCTGAAAAGTGTGGATACTCGAAGGTGTTGGAATTTTTTTGGGGCTTTTTTTGGTGCGATCAGGGGCGTATTTTGGATTATTTTTTAGTTCGATTTTCGGGGAATTTTTTTTAGTACATTTTCCAGGGCATATTTCGAAACGTTTTTGGTTTTCAGTTTTCTTTCAGGAGTTATTATGGCGTTTTCGCGACGTTTTTGGAGCGTTTTTTTATGACCGCCATCACTGAATACGAGCCTTGTTTATGTTTATACCTCAAACGGACATTTTGAAACCGAATATGATTTATGACGTGAACAAATACATAACTATAGGTACATAATGTACATAAAACAAATAATATTATCCTTTTTTTAATTCAAATAAACAATTTTAAAAAAGAAATGAATCGCTTTCGCTTCTTGTGTTTTGTTCGTCGAATTTGAGTTGAAGCTGTAGGCAGAAGACGAAGAAAGCCGAAATTATTAAAACTGACTTCGAATTTATTTTGCAAAGGGTTAAACCATAAAAAAAAGAAACATTCATGAGAAAAGGTGTGGGCCATATGTAAAAAGATTGGCCTATACCTTGAATATCAAAATGTGTCTATTGATTGACAAACTTATTTGCAACTGACAGTTCTTCTACTGAAAAGAAGAGAAATTTGCTTCTGGATTTTAATTCAGAATCGCAGAGATTTTCCGGACGGTTCTGGACGACCAACCGAAAACGACTTCTCCGCACAGCTAAATCTTGGATGCGGCTCAGTATAAAAATAGCAATTCCCTTCATACATACATGGTTTAACAAGCCTTTTTGTGCTTGAAAAATCACAATATGGCGTGGAGAGATTTGGCTCCGCCTATACAAAAGATGGACTACGACTAACCCATTGTGGTCGCAATCGCAAATAGGTATATGTTTAAGTGTGTGTATTGCGTGGAATTTATTTGACTGTGGGGATTCATTGACACAACTATGGAAAGAATGTGATACTCAACACATACATTAATATTAAATTAAATTTCTAGGCTTACAGTGTTCGTATGCGATTGGGATAGTTTTTCCCTTATATTATAATTATATTTTTTCCCCTCGCATACTATTGAAATTCCTATAATTTCCCCACTCCAAAAAGCATATTTTTAGATAGCAGCCAAGTTTTGAACGATTTACAAACAGGAGTCCTACTCCAAAGAGCATTTCGATCTATACTTATTTTGTTCTGCAACTATGGGCCGATGATAAAAAAAAAATAAGTAGGTGGCGCAACAAGCGGTAGACAGCCTAGGCCTAACTTCTCGCAACCATTCGTTTGTGTGAGTTTATATTTTTGGGACGAATGGAAGGGACCTACAATTTTATGCCGAGTCCGAACGGCTGAATTGAGAAGCTTTTACAGGACAGTCATACTCTTGGATGTTTGTCAGACGTTCGGGAGAGGGGGCGCAGTAGAAAAAACCTACAGAGGTAATTTGTGTTTTTCCGGGGATCGAACCTGGGATCCCTCGCAAAGTAGTCCAGCACACTAACCACTGCGCTACTGCACCGATGACAGAAACTGACAAATTTGCTAGCTCACTGATTCAAGTGAGTGTCGTTACACTCAAAACGATTTCCCTTTTCAAATTAGGTCATAAAAGCGTTCTTCTGATGAACTGACAACTCGATTCAATGACAACATTATATCGCGTCTAGGGAATTTAAAGCGAATGTCTTATTACCGAATAGCCGCAAACTATTCAGGACTTGGAAGCCAATATTCAGCGCGATATTGTTGAATTGGACCCAAATTCTCAAAGGAATGACCCAAAATATTCTAGCAATTGGTTTTAAATCATAAGTTTTTTTTTTATGACTCTAAAAATTCCAAAACATTAACGGCTTCAAGAGAGTATTATAGGTATAACAACTTCACTCAGAATCTTACTATTTGTATTACCAAAAAGAATTGAAAATACTGTCAGTTACTTAACGATTGACAGAGCTGATTTGAAATTTGTTGTCCTATTTGGTATATGTGTCTAATTACTACTTGCATTTGTGTTCGATTTATTCCGAATAACTTTTGCCGCTAATATTGTTAATAATTTAACAAATAAAGCTACATAAAGCTACGTCGCTTCACTATTTTTCTCCCTTTCTTTTATGACATGGTTTTTTAATTTTTACCATCCAAATTCACATGAAAAGGTAAATTTCCCACAAACTACGAACACTGCTTTAATATATGAAAATGAAATATTACACACACCTACAACGCGGCTTCATGGGGACAATAGCTACGCCCATAATGTTCCAGATCTAACCCCTCTACAACCTTTTTCATGAGAAAATACCACTACTACATGCTTAGGTAACAGATTTGTATAGAGCTATGGGGTGAGAGGAAAGAGATGGAGAATTTTGTTGGGAATTTGCCATGGAGGGAGTACACAACACAGAGTCACTTCCTTCTTATATGATTGGGAGGGGGACGTGGACTCCGTGAGTTATTTATCAAGGTATAATATGAATAGAATTGAATTGAAATATATTCCGAGCACACATTTTCGTTTCGTTCTGCGCATCTATCAAAAAGTCATGCTTTTCCATAGAGATACGTCACAATTGTCAGCCATGAAAATCACATGCGCGCGCATATTATTTCTATGCGATTATTGTATACAGTCACAATTGGCCGCCATTGCGGGATGCGCAATATTATCTTCTATTCATATATCTACCTTGGGTATTTATGGGCCTGTGTACATTTCGAATTTGAACTCAGCTTAGAATTTAGGCATGACTCTAGAAGTCTCATCGCAGCTAAATTTATAAAATTTGGATCATTCATTGTCTTGATATACAAGAACAAGACAATTTCTCAGAATGGGAAATGCCAGGTGTAAAGCTAGTAGAGTATAAAAATTAGAGAAGGATACTAAAAAAAATACCTACTTTGCGAGCATTTCCTGAACATCCTGTAAAAACTCAAGAGCGCTTACCATTTGTTTGTATTTTTTCAATCCATTCAATCCTGAATATCTTCACTCATATATAACGCTGTCCGATGCAGGTGTTCAAATTCAAAATAAAAAAAAAAACTCAACAAAGTTACAAAGAAAACATTTTTTAATATTTACTTTTATTTTGTAATTTTTTTTTATTTGAAGTTAATGCTATACAATTCGATATACCTACTATAGAGAAATTTCCTTTGATTGGCAAACAACAGTCTTATTCGAAGCCCTTTAAAAATAAAAGTTATATAATGCAAAAGTGTGTATTTTTTTTTTTAAATTAAAATAATATTCATGAAATTAAAATCAGCTCATACGAGATTATTTATTAACAAGTTGGAACAATTTTTTTCTAAATTTACTGAATAATAACAATTAAATTTGTATCTTAGAGTTAAAATTTAAGTGACTTTGCATGAAACAAACCACATCAATGAGAAGGATACAGGAATTTTCTGAATGCCCAACATTATTGTCAATCTTATCGCTACTTTTGTCAAATATTTATATGAAAATTGAGTTGTGGACAGTTTGTCAGACACATAACTATGAATGATAAGAGAGAAATTGAAAAAGCTAAATTTTAAGAATTTTAAGGAAGATTAAAAAGCAGTTAAAGACCAAATCTATATACAGCCATGTCTAGGTTTGTTATGTAAGCTACTTTGTTTTAGTTTAAATATCTTTTAAGATAACTACGGATTCCATAAACTAAATTATATACTTCAATGTCCATTTGATGTTTCGTCTTTATAATCCCATTTATTGAGCCCTTACTACAAGCTTCATAAAATAAATTGTTAATAATACTCGAGAGTATAGATACTAACGATAAAGCTAGTCTTGAATAGGTCTTTAAAATAAATTTAAAAACTGAGAAACAAAGAGAAATTGTTGCCGAAAATCCGACCAACATTATGTCGATTAAAAAAAGTGGCAAAGGCTCATGAGAGCTAAATTTGACAGTCAAATTTGCACTTTTAACATGCACTCCATAGTAAAAGAAGATAATATTGTGAACAAATCCATATCTACATTTTTTGTATGAATGAAGAAGAAACAACTTTTCGTGTGGAACCAAACTAATTACATTTCGATATCCACAAATTACATCTTAAGGTTTTTTCTACTGCGCCACCTCTCGCGAACGTCTGACAAACATCCGAGAGTGTAACTGTCATGAAAAGGCTTCTCAATTCAGCCGTTCGGACTCGGCATAAAATTATAGGTCCCTTACATTCGTCCCAAAAATAGAAAATCACACAAGCAAATGGTTGCGAGAAGCTAGGTCTAGGCTGTCTACCACCTGTTGCGCCACCTATTTATTTATTTATTTATCCACTAAGATGTCATTGTGCATCACTATCACTCTAAAAGTGTAAAAGGAAAGTATCAACAAGTTTTCCAAGGCTATAGGTATTGCAAGTCTGCAATGTCTAGTTTAATGTTAAGTTCGAACGAATGTTTTATTCGCTAGTTTGTGGAACGCGAATTTAATCATGTGGGATGCGAAAACTTTGACAATTCGCGCCAAGGGTGTTTTTGTCGCGGCAAAAAATTTGGAATTATAATTTCGTTGTTTAAACTTGCTTTCTTAATAGAAATTGATGGGATAATTAATTATCCTCTTCTTGGAATAATAAAATGTGCAATTTTCTGTTTATAAATCCACAAAAAATGCTTTGTTCGCATTTCACAAGACACAAACTTTAAATAGAAAACAAGTAATATTTGCAGCCTATCCTAATACCCAAAACACATGTGCAGAAATTCTGAATGCTTCACTGCATGCAGTACTGCAGATGAAACAGATGTGCAGAATTCAATTTGCAGCGGTTGCTGTCAATGCGGGGAAAAATACGTGAGTGAAACACAGATGACAAATAATTCCCGTCTCTCTTTTCCTCGTATGCATCAGTAGATGAATTTAAAAATTCGATGCTGCCAAGTCTATTTAATTTAATTCACTGCGTTGCTATGCAGTGGATTTAGAAATAGAGATATGTTGCAGTGCTGCGGTGGCTGAAGAATTTTCATTTGTTTCACCACATAAGAACATGTGTATTCTAATCCTTCTGCGCAGTGAATTCTGCACGTGTGTTTTGGGCATAAAATACATACAAAATTATATAATGTGAACATGAACGAAAAATCGAACGTATCTTCCGAACAAGGAAATAGTTCTCAATCAAACACATCTGACAAGTATATAGTACAAAAATCACCGCACTGAAAGCGATAACTATATCCGGATTCGGACGTTGCGAAGATCAAAATTGATTACAAAATTATTTTCTTAAACTTTTCCAAACTGAATTATTATAAATTGTTATAATGTAGGTACCTGTGGCGTATCGTATTATTATTATTTCCTTCATTTTTATTTTGTATTAACTACTAAGTATTTGTATCATCTCATCTCTATTACTTTTTACATTATGTACCAACTTACTTTCGAGATTTTACTATTAACCGTTGGCGATTAAAGACATCAGACGCTCATGCATGATTGATGAACTACCCTCTGATTTAGATGATCAAGTGAGTGTAGTACAGTTCCTGAGAGTGTAGTACAGTTCACACCCGGCAAATAAAAAAAAATAAAAAATTATAATAATAATGAATGAAATAATAATAACTACTCCCCTTTTAGTTAACATCATGTTAACAAAACTGCCATTCGTTGCTATCCAACGCAAGACTGGTGCGAGTACTGCTTTGTCTGCGATCGGTGTACAAGGAAGATTTATGGACAATGCAAGCCGAAATGCTTTATGGAACATCATTGAGACTTCCAGGCGAGTTTTTTGGTTGCCAACAGTCAACATACATCGAGTCAGAGTTGGTAAAAGGCTTAAAACGTTCCATGGCAAAAACAGTTTCGCCAACACCGACTGCACATGATGACATCAGAGGATTCCTATAACCAAATATAAAATCAACGACACATGTTTACATCCGAAATGATGCAGTCAAATCGCCGGTAACACAGCCGGCAACGAAAGCCCCTATGAGGTTCTGGAAAGAACAGCCGAACAGCCGAACAGCCAAAATCTCAAGACAGTTTGAAAGCAGCTTTCAAAGACACGTGAATTAATCTTATTGAATAGACTCTTGTATTCACTGTTCTCTCGATCTCCGCATACCTTTCATTAAATTATATTTAAAAATTTAAAAAATCTCCATTGCGGGTTTTTGTTGAGCAAGTTAGTCAAGAAAGTGTTAATCACACAAAAATGGCTGCAAGTGACTACGACTCTTATAATAACTATTTGCAAAAGTTGTGCAATGAACAAAATGTTGCCAACATCTGGAAATAAAAATGCATTAAAACATCGCATCAAGGAATGACGTGTACGCGTGTACAACGTCAACCCAAAGGAACAGCAATGCATGTAATGAGCACGTTCGAGATTCTAGTATAGTAAGTCTGACTCTGACAGCTCTCTAGATATCTTAATGTTGCTGAGTTTTCATTGCGTTAGACGTGCACAGTTTTTTCAGTTGACGTTTATGGAGGGATTGCCGACAATTTAAGACAAATTCAAGAATTTCTCAGTTTGACATTTCGGTTCGCCCTGAAATAACGTGGAATAAACTTATGTGGATTTCAGATCTCAGAGATTTCCTGCCTAATGGAACAAGAAATGAGATCACTTCCTTTTTGTTGCATTTATGTTGGTGTGTTATTTGACAGTCAGCTATGTATTATTATATTGCAATTTGTGTTTACAATTGTCACTTGTTTTGGTATTAGTGAAAGTATGTGAGAATCTTGCTCTCGAGATTCGCTAAAGTGCTCTGAATCTGAAAAAATTGGAAAAATATAATTTTATTGACACTGAGGTATAGTACCAGAAATCGCCACCAATGGACTTCATTTGAGTGTTGGTGCAGTCTTAGATGTGCGTGCATTTCGACCTCGGATCTAGACATACAAGGACGAAAATTGTATTAAAGTTGATATCATTTAAAATCTAAATAAATTTGAGTCCAATTCAAATAGATGGAGAAGTTTGCTCGTTGGAATTTAGCTCATTCAAGCTAATGAGAGATGGGAAATAGGGTCTGACAGATGAATAGACTTAAAAGAATTTCAGTCAGAGCCGGAAAGTGAACTTTTAGTGATACTCGCACTTGGCTGGTTTTTTATTATTAGATTCACGAGTTCGTCAGATCAATGGAACCACATGATAAGGCGATCACATTTTGTGACAAGAAAGTTCGAGCTGTCAATTCATCTAGTAATGTCTTTGAGGGCGTTCATGAATCTCGAGATCATGTAACCCTTTCTTAAAGCTAATTCTTTGCATTTATCTCAAAAGCCTTATTTATTTTTTATGCCGATCGAGAGCAAGCGAATGCTGAATCTCACCGGGTGAAGTAATTCTAATTGCAACTGACGTTGCATCACGTAGCCATTGACATTGAGGACTAACGTGAGTTTTCTGTTCAAAATTACACAGGTTTATAATATTGTCCTTCACTGTGGTTAACTTAATATTAAAGACTACGTTCATCGTACAGGACGTACAGGCAGGGCCGGACGACTTGGTACCTATGTCAGTAGCTATCCGACATACTTAGTGTAGCAACTCTTAAAATTGTAAAGAGATTAAGTACAGCCTTTAAAATCTGACGCGACATTAACCTTAAAATGTACTTTAAAATGAAAGACTTCATCGATGCCAGAGATCGCACAAATACTGAATTGTGGCCACCGTTATCGGATGCTTATATCGAACACAACGTGAGTTTAGAAAATAAAATGTTGAGTAAAAAGAGTCATGTAGCTCTATGTCAGTAGAGACATACTTAGTGTAGCAACTCTAAAAATAGTAAGCAGATTAAGTGCAGCCATTGAAATCTGACGCGACATTAACCTTAAAATGTACTTTAAAATGAAAGACTTCATCGATGCAGAGATCGCACAAATACTGAATTGTGGCCACCGTTATCGGATGCTTATATCGAACACGACGTGAGTTTAGAAAATAAAATGTTGAGTAAAAAGAGTCATGTAGCTCTATGTCAGTAGTTATCCGACATACTTAGTGTAGCAACTCTAAAAATAGTAAGCAGATTAAGTGCAGCCATTGAAATCTGACGCGACATTAACCTTAAAATGTACTTTAAAATGAAAGACTTCATCGATGCAGAGATCGCACAAATTCTGAATTGTAGCCACCGTTATCGGATGCTTATATCGAACACAACGTGAGTTTAGAAAATAAAATGTTGAGTAAAAAGAGTCATGTAGCTCTATGTCAGTAGAGACATACTTAGTGTAGCAACTCTAAAAATAGTAAGCAGATTAAGTGCAGCCATTGAAATCTGACGCGACATTAACCTTAAAATGTACTTTAAAATGAAAGACTTCATCGATGCAGAGATCGCACAAATACTGAATTGTGGCCACCGTTATCGGATGCTTATATCGAACACAACGTGAGTTTAGAAAATAAAATGTTGAGTAAAAAGAGTCATGTAGCTCTATGTCAGTAGAGACATACTTAGTGTAGCAACTCTAAAAATAGTAAGCAGATTAAGTGCAGCCATTGAAATCTGACGCGACATTAACCTTAAAATGTACTTTAAAATGAAAGACTTCATCGATGCAGAGATC
The DNA here is from genome assembly GCA_955612985.1 of Cheilosia scutellata. Taxonomy (NCBI): domain Eukaryota; kingdom Metazoa; phylum Arthropoda; class Insecta; order Diptera; family Syrphidae; genus Cheilosia; species Cheilosia scutellata. Next base: position 8,169,771 of record OY015315.1, on the reverse strand, counting down.
GCACTAATACTGAATTGTGGCCACCGTTATCGGATGCTTATATCGAACACGACGTGAGTTTAGAAAATAAAATGTTGAGTAAAAAGAGTCATGTAGCTCTATGTCAGTAGTTATCCGACATACTTAGTGTAGCAACTCTAAAAATAGTAAGCAGATTAAGTGCAACCATTGAAATCTGACGCGACATTAACCTTAAAATGTACTTTAAAATGAAAGACTTCATCGATGCAGAGATCGCACAAATTCTGAATTGTAGCCACCGTTATCGGATGCTTATATCGAACACAACGTGAGTTTAGAAAATAAAATGTTGAGTAAAAAGAGTCATGTAGCTCTATGTCAGTAGAGACATACTTAGTGTAGCAACTCTAAAAATAGTAAGCAGATTAAGTGCAGCCATTGAAATCTGACGCGACATTAACCTTAAAATGTACTTTAAAATGAAAGACTTCATCGATGCAGAGATCGCACAAATACTGAATTGTGGCCACCATTATCGGATGCTTATATCGAACACAACGTGAGTTTAGAAAATAAAATGTTGAGTAAAAAGAGTCATGTAGCTCTATGTCAGTAGAGACATACTTAGTGTAGCAACTCTAAAAATAGTAAGCAGATTAAGTGCAGCCATTGAAATCTGACGCGACATTAACCTTAAAATGTACTTTAAAATGAAAGACTTCATCGATGCAGAGATCGCACAAATACTGAATTGTGGCCACCGTTATCGGATGCTTATATCGAACACAACGTGAGTTTAAAAAATAAAATGTTGAGTTGAAAAAAAAAAGTCGAGGCCAACTCAGATTGAAAAATTTGTGATGACAATCGTACACTCCAACAATTTATTCACTTCATAAATATGTTTATGATTTGAAAGTAGTTTGAAAAAAAAAATCGCCAGCCCACATGATGCGGCTGGGATTCTATCAAAAGTTTTCGATGTCAGTGCCCATTGCTATGCAAGCACTATTATAGTAGCGGCAGCAAGGATTCAGTGATATATAAGATAGGGACCCAGCAACCAAAATTTAAAAGTCACTGTGTCCCCGAATCATAAAGCAGTTTACGACCTAAGAGTATAGAAAATAGAAGAAAGCGTCATCCCAAAACAAACATGAGTAAAAGTTCCAACAACCTACTTTAGAAGACTATGACCGAGAAGTAACCATTTAGATGACACTTCTTCAGGTTCATTCAATAAGAGAGGGAAGGACGAAAATTCTATCCAACTATGATAACTAGAAGACTAGATGGAAGACATTTCAAGAACAATTTGCAAACTTATTGTCTATAGCTTAGAGAACAGGAAATCGTTGGGTCATTTCGAAAACCTTTTCCGCAACTTTCAAGCTCATTTCTACAACAAGGTTCAAGATACATAAGTTACCACGGCAGTGTGGGAATGATAAGTCCAAATTTGGGCTTGCCAATGTGAATCCAAGAGCCGCCAAGCCGCCCAAACCATAGAAGTTAAGGTCGTTATAAATGAAAAATTTATATTCATTCATTCATTCATTTTCAAATGGTCCGCTTGTCCATTAAGTGGGTCGCGGGTGTAGGTTGCTCAAGTGGACTCTCCATAGCTCTAGGGCTATCCCGTACGGGTAGAGGAGAGATTATGGAAAATTTATGAATTATATAAATTATAACTCAAAACTAAAAACAAAAAGAGAACATTTTGATGGATGGAAAGCGAATATTTTAAAAGTTGTGTTTAGGCTAGGCAGGAACACCAGTGATAAGCTAGTTCGGTTGCTGGAAAATTATGAGGATATTTCTTTGTTTGAGGGGATTTTTGAGGAAATTCAAAAGGTTTACCTTGAATATAGAGCCGAACTCCTTGTCTGTTTAGACAAGTATGCGAAATCCACGCGTACCAACAAGCCAACTTCTAGCAATTCAAATCCTCACGGCATTCGCCTTCCTGAAATGTCTGTTTTCTTTAGTGATCTTGACAAGGAACAGCAACAATAATAAAGAAATACCTACCGACAAGGATAGAAGAAGAAGACCTACGAAGGATAGAAGAAGAAGACCTGCCACATGGTAGTACTGAACAGTTCAATAGCAACGTAGATTAATGCTATGAAGATGCCAGAATTGACCCTTAGCCCAATCACCGATACAAATATGACCTAAACTATACTATATATAAGTAGATGAGGCGAAATATGGCAGACACTGGAGAGATCTTTTCAACAGAAGAATTAAAGCAGACACCACAAGACGGTGACTGTTCTGTCGTGAATTTTGTTCATGTTGTGAAAATCCTACCACGAATCGTGGAATCTAGATGAAATGCTCAACAGAACGAATGAAAATGAAATCAAAAATCTCACAGTCATAGAATGTGATGATTTGAGCTCTTTGACGGGTCCATCGATTGGTATATCCTTTGATAGTTCCAATGAACCACTTATTGAGTTGACTACGAAGAACGCACTTTAAAGATATTTCAAGCCTGTGCGGGAAGCTATCGCCGATTACCGATCACATTTGGTCAGCCATGATGAACTAATTTCGAAGACATTTCAAGTTAGATAAGGTTTCGGACCTTTCTATTTAATTCTATAATTGTAAATGTGACCTATAGCCATATCGAGTTAAACTATACTGTATATAGGTAGATGAGGCGAAATATGGCAGACACTGGATAGATCTATTCAACAGAAGAATAAAGCATTTTGTTCATGTTGTGAAAATCCTACCACGAATCGTGGAATCTAGATTAAATTCTCAACAGAACGAATGAAAATGAAATCGAAAATCTGACAGTCATAGAATGTGATGATTTGAGCTCTTTGACGGCTCCATCGATTGGTATATCCTTTGATAGTTCCAATGAACCACTTATTGAGTTGACTACGAAGAACGCACTTTAAAGATATTTCAAGCCTGTGCGGGAAGCTATCGCCGATTACCGATCACATTTGGTCAGCCATGATGAACTAATTTCGAAGACATTTCAAGTTAGATAAGGTTTCGGACCTTTCTATTTAATTCTATAATTGTAAATGTGACCTATAGCCATATCGAGTTAAACTATACTGTATATAGGTAGATGAGGCGAAATATGGCAGACACTGGATAGATCTATTCAACAGAAGAATAAAGCATTTTGTTCATGTTGTGAAAATCCTACCACGAATCGTGGAATCTAGATTAAATTCTCAACAGAACGAATGAAAATGAAATCGAAAATCTGACAGTCATAGAATGTGATGATTTGAGCTCTTTGACGGCTCCATCGATTGGTATATCCTTTGATAGTTCCAATGAACCACTTATTGAGTTGACTACGAAGAACGCACTTTAAAGATATTTCAAGCCTGTGCGGGAAGCTATCGCCGATTACCGATCACATTTGGTCAGCCATGATGAACTAATTTCGAAGACATTTCAAGTTAGATAAGGTTTCGGACCTTTCTATTTAATTCTATAATTGTAAATGTGACCTATAGCCATATCGAGTTAAACTATACTGTATATAGGTAGATGAGGCGAAATATGGCAGACACTGGATAGATCTATTCAACAGAAGAATAAAGCATTTTGTTCATGTTGTGAAAATCCTACCACGAATCGTGGAATCTAGATTAAATTCTCAACAGAACGAATGAAAATGAAATCGAAAATCTGACAGTCATAGAATGTGATGATTTGAGCTCTTTGACGGCTCCATCGATTGGTATATCCTTTGATAGTTCCAATGAACCACTTATTGAGTTGACTACGAAGAACGCACTTTAAAGATATTTCAAGCCTGTGCGGGAAGCTATCGCCGATTACCGATCACATTTGGTCAGCCATGATGAACTAATTTCGAAGACATTTCAAGTTAGATAAGGTTTCGGACCTTTCTATTTAATTCTATAATTGTAAATGTGACCTATAGCCATATCGAGTTAAACTATACTGTATATAGGTAGATGAGGCGAAATATGGCAGACACTGGATAGATCTATTCAACAGAAGAATAAAGCATTTTGTTCATGTTGTGAAAATCCTACCACGAATCGTGGAATCTAGATTAAATTCTCAACAGAACGAATGAAAATGAAATCGAAAATCTGACAGTCATAGAATGTGATGATTTGAGCTCTTTGACGGCTCCATCGATTGGTATATCCTTTGATAGTTCCAATGAACCACTTATTGAGTTGACTACGAAGAACGCACTTTAAAGATATTTCAAGCCTGTGCGGGAAGCTATCGCCGATTACCGATCACATTTGGTCAGCCATTATGAACTAATTTCGAAGACATTTCAAGTTAGATAAGGTTTCGGACCTTTCTATTTAATTCTATAATTGTAAATGTGACCTATAGCCATATCGAGTTAAACTATACTGTATATAGGTAGATGAGGCGAAATATGGCAGACACTGGATAGATCTATTCAACAGAAGAATAAAGCATTTTGTTCATGTTGTGAAAATCCTACCACGAATCGTGGAATCTAGATTAAATTCTCAACAGAACGAATGAAAATGAAATCGAAAATCTGACAGTCATAGAATGTGATGATTTGAGCTCTTTGACGGCTCCATCGATTGGTATATCCTTTGATAGTTCCAATGAACCACTTATTGAGTTGACTACGAAGAACGCACTTTAAAGATATTTCAAGCCTGTGCGGGAAGCTATCGCCGATTACCGATCACATTTGGTCAGCCATGATGAACTAATTTCGAAGACATTTCAAGTTAGATAAGGTTTCGGACCTTTCTATTTAATTCTATAATTGTAAATGTGACCTATAGCCATATCGAGTTAAACTATACTGTATATAGGTAGATGAGGCGAAATATGGCAGACACTGGATAGATCTATTCAACAGAAGAATAAAGCATTTTGTTCATGTTGTGAAAATCCTACCACGAATCGTGGAATCTAGATTAAATTCTCAACAGAACGAATGAAAATGAAATCGAAAATCTGACAGTCATAGAATGTGATGATTTGAGCTCTTTGACGGCTCCATCGATTGGTATATCCTTTGATAGTTCCAATGAACCACTTATTGAGTTGACTACGAAGAACGCACTTTAAAGATATTTCAAGCCTGTGCGGGAAGCTATCGCCGATTACCGATCACATTTGGTCAGCCATGATGAACTAATTTCGAAGACATTTCAAGTTAGATAAGGTTTCGGACCTTTCTATTTAATTCTATAATTGTAAATGTGACCTATAGCCATATCGAGTTAAACTATACTGTATATAGGTAGATGAGGCGAAATATGGCAGACACTGGATAGATCTATTCAACAGAAGAATAAAGCATTTTGTTCATGTTGTGAAAATCCTACCACGAATCGTGGAATCTAGATTAAATTCTCAACAGAACGAATGAAAATGAAATCGAAAATCTGACAGTCATAGAATGTAATGATTTGAGCTCTTTGACGGCTCCATCGATTGGTATATCCTTTGATAGTTCCAATGAACCACTTATTGAGTTGACTACGAAGAACGCACTTTAAAGATATTTCAAGCCTGTGCGGGAAGCTATCGCCGATTACCGATCACATTTGGTCAGCCATGATGAACTAATTTCGAAGACATTTCAAGTTAGATAAGGTTTCGGACCTTTCTATTTAATTCTATAATTGTAAATGTGACCTATAGCCATATCGAGTTAAACTATACTGTATATAGGTAGATGAGGCGAAATATAGCAGACACTGGATAGATCTATTCAACAGAAGAATAAAGCATTTTGTTCATGTTGTGAAAATCCTACCACGAATCGTGGAATCTAGATGAAATTCTCAACAGAACGAATGAAAATGAAATCGAAAATCTGACAATCATGGGTATATCCTTTGATAGTTCCAATGAACCACTTATTGAGTTGACAGGAAGCTATCGCCGATTACCGATCACATTTGGTCAGCCATGATGAACTAATTTCGAAGACATTTCAAGTTAGATAAGGTCCGAAAAATCTATTTAATTCTATAATTGTAAATGTGGCCTATAGCCGTATCGAGGAGTGTATGATCCTTAACGTTATACATGTAGGCGCTAACAATAACTGTGAATGCTGTAAGAACCCATTTGGCTGGAAAACGCGTGTTGGCGTTTGAATCTAGACAAAAGAATAATCAATGAAACATTTTAAGAGACAGTGAAGGGCTGCGAAGAACACCAGAAGAAAGAGGGTAGGTGGTTGAGGATAGAACTCAGCTCACCCACCGTGGTTTTATATGAATTTATTGTTACACATTTAACCATTTACAGTAAGCGTAAGCAATACGTTCAATTGGACAACTATACATCAAATAGAGCCACTTATTTCATCTCTGTGCTTAAAACAAGTGCCTGCCGAAATTTTTGAACATGAACAAGAGGTCACAGAGTGATCCAAACTACTCAATATTCAACTTGTCAGTGAAAAAAGAATGGAGTGTAATAAAGAAGTTCTGTCATTCAATCCTTGTTACGAAAAACTGATTGGTAAAACTTTCAATAAAAGGATACAAAATAACTTTTGTAGAAAATTTCTTAAACAAAAATCAGCACAAATTATAAATGAACCATGAAATCAAAAAAAAACAGTAAGACAATTATCTTCGACTATGCCGAAGCTCCAATACCCGGTACTATATTATTGTAAAATAAAAAAAATATTTTAGTATTAAAAAAGTATATATTTGTATGGGAGGTATGGGTACTTTTTATTCGACCAAGCTCATTTTTTGTCAAAAATGTTTAAATATTATTAAAACAATATGTGCAAAGTTTAAACTTGCTATCTTTACTGTAGCTATTTAAATTTAATTTTTAACATAAAAAGCCATATAAATCTGATATTTTTGTATGGGAGGTAGTAGTAGTTTTCATCCGATCTTGCTCATCTTCGAACTTAGCCTCAGTTTGGTGAATAAAAGCTTACGTACCAAATTTCAAGTCGATAGCTCTTAAATTACGGCCGTAATCGTGCGGACAGACGGACAGACAGACGGACATCGCTAGATCGACTAAGAAAGTGATGCTGATCAATAATATATATAGTTTGTCATACCTACATCGCCTCCTTATGTGCGTTACAAATGGAATGTCAAAGTGAATATACCCTCGCCACAGTGTGGTACCGGGTATAAAAAATAAAAGTTGAACTATCATTGTTGACAGAAAACTCCAAGATACGATCGTAGAGTTTGGACATCTACTCAGTTTAATACGTGTGTGAATTAATATTGTTTTTATTCGTGAATCCTGTATTTTTTTTTTGAACCTAAATATAAAAATATAGTCGGAGAAATGTAGTGTGTAGTGATCAGTCAACTCATCAAAGTCACAACTAGAATTAGCTGCCAAAGGTTACTTGAAGCTAATGCTGGAAAGAACTAAAAGTGATATTTACTCCCAAAGTAGGAAGTCATAGTGGTAGTGGATCGTAATCGTGTTTATGCCTCTCCTCATTTGCATAAAAAGAGAGAGAAAAATTGGCATAAAAAATCCACACATAACTTATGCTATGCGTATACTCAAAACGGCTACATAGAAGGTTAGTCCGAGAAGGTTGAGAATTTTAAGAATTTTAAAGAATTTTTCGACATATTTGCAGAAGTGATATAACACTCACAGGGTGAATATCAACTTTCTACCGTCGAAGGTGGTATACTAAACATCATCACATCAATGAGACAATTTAGTAAGTTAACCCGCCATCATTCCAGCAACAATAACAACAATCGCCGATGCAACTACAACAGCAATCATAGCTGAATAGAGTATTCAAAGATCCTGAACCAGTTCTGCCGAGTATATCAACTTCAAGCCCGCCTTCTGGTGGTTCCTGGATGAATTACAGCAGCAACAGTAGTGATGGATGACTTCTCTGGTTTGTCCGAACAAATAAAAGAGACGACTTTAGATCGTTAAACTGTCAATAACAGCTCTGACAAAGGCAGTTCTGATTACGACAAGAGCCAATTAATAAATCAGACAGAAGCAATGATGAAGCGGTATAAGGGAGAACACTCCCTTGTCAAAATATTGAAGAAACGGAGACTATCAAAACTCCATCTAGAGGACAGATGAAAGGTGCCATTGACGGCCACAATCATGTTCATACAAAAAAAAACACTCAATGGCTTTTAGGTGTTCCATAAAATAATGCTTTAGGATGGGTTTTTTTCAAACTATTTTTCCCCAAAACAAAAGTAGTGCTCGTTTTATTTCCATCGAGTCTAGAACACTTACCCAGACTAAATACCTAGTCAGTTCAGTAATCAACAAGGATGCTCTTATAGGTCCCAAAGTAGAACCTTGAGAAATTAAGGAGCTTATCTTCGCTCTTGTCGTCATGAATTTTTGCTCCTTTTTAAAGACCCACTTCTATAGGGAGTCATTAAAACTATTTTACTAGATGCTTTAATGTAATAGTTTAATTAATAACTAATAGAGCGCTAAATTGTAGACTGACTTTTGTAACATGCTTAAATGATATATGAATAGTGCCTGTTATTTCGTCTCAATAACAGTTTAGTTAGAAATGGTCTAATAGAGCAAAGTCCTCCGTGGGTGGCTATTCATCAAGCGGATAGTACACCAATCTTCAGTAGTTGAAAGAAATAAAGAAATTATTGCTGTAAATGTGACACAACCTAACGATAAAAGAAGTAGTAGCAAATGCAGTTATAGACAGCCAAAATGGATTAAGTACCCCAAAATGATGCAGACTCCAAATGAAGGGTCTTCAGATTGGATCACAATAAAATTCTCTTAACTAAAATAAAGATACACTCAAACCCTTCAAAATCCCTCAAAAGTAAACCTTGGCAACATTTTCCAAAATAGTAGCCGTTAACAGTCACTTCAAACACAACTGACGAAAACGGTAGAAAACTTTGTAAATAAATCTGAAGGAAACGTTTTCGTTTAACACATCGTATCGTATATGTCTTTGAGAATTAAGAAGTAAGTAAATACAGAGGAAACTTTTCGACTGGAACTTATATAGATCCAGTTAGAATGAAAAAAATAAATTAGACCATCGTAAATGGGAAGCAAGTTTCTAAGAAAGTACTTGTTCTGATTTAGAGAAGATAATCCATACTATAAGGGGACTTCTATCCTCTTCAACCTAACCTAACCTAAATGTGATCTCAGTTTTAATAATAGTTGCGAAGTGAGACGAAAAGCTGTATTCGTCTGGTAACACGTACACGCACCAAAGATCAGTGCTATTCCAATATACACCATAACCACAACAAATGTTTATTTACGAGCAGAAGTAAATTGTTCAAAATGTGCTCCCCCATCCCAGTAGGTTATTGGCAATTTTTGCTTTTTACCCAAATACTTCGAATTCCTAATGAAACTTTGATGATGTATCCGATGAGGATTACAAACAAAGAAAGGGGCCTACAGCTAAATACAGCAAGGCTGGCAGCGAGACCAAGAAGAAAACTGGCTTTATACCATATATCGCAAAATTTGTAAGCTCTGGGTGAAGATTCGTCACCCCGACACGCGGTGGTTAAGAACAGTTGGAACAGTTCGCAGTTCTAATGCCGGACTATATGAACATACGTGGAATGCTATTTTCGATGTGTGCTGTAATGATGTAGCTAAAATGGTGGGCATATTTTGCTTCAATGAGGCTTTACACGCGGAAGAGCTGAATATTAAAGGTTATTTTGAGGAAGGGCATTGCAAAAAGTCATATTTTATGAACAGTGTCCGACAGGAGGTTTACCAGTGGAAGCACTTCCAGAGAATCATTTTCAATGCCATCAGTGATGTGCGGAAGCAACATCGGCTCCTTAGGAGTAAAAAGAAAGAAGAACCAGAAGCTTGCGATCAAAGAAATTGAGAGTTGCTACTTATGGGACAGTGTAGGGAAGTTTTACCGAAAGGTCAAAGGTTTCATGGCAGAAAATCCCGCACAGAAACCTACAGATATGACGAAAGCCTCGTAGTAGATCACAGTCGGTGATCAGAATGAGGAGAATTTATTTCTTCAGGCTCTAGAGACCAGAATACCGGTAGAATTAATATTCAATATAGAGGACTATAGACAAAACTTCCTTGGATATAAGGATAGAAATATCAAAGCTAAAGACAAGCAAAGCTACTGATGGTTTACAAGCCAAGCAACAGAAAAAAATTTTGGGGAGAAGTGAAATTCTTAAAAGTTGTTAATTGCCATCCATTTTGATTTTTTTAGGCAAATCACCAGTCTTAGCACGTTCAAAGATTTCCTTGCGCTTCGTCGATGATCCATGAGATCCGTGAGCGATGTAGCAGCAGCACTTTCAGTTTCTTGACTTGAGGATAGGAGTCCACCTTCTCCATTCCCTTGAGAAAGCAGACATACATTTTGATTTTTTTTAGACAAATCGCCAGTTGCTTAGCACGTTCAAAGGTTTCCTGCGCTTCGTCGACGATCCATGAGATCCGTGAGTGATGGAGCAGCAGCACTTTCAGTTTCTTGACTTGAGGATAGGAGTCCACCTTCTCCATTCCCTTGTGAAATCAGACATACATTTTGATTTTTTTAGACAAATCGCCAGTTGCTTACCACGTTCAAAGGTTTCCTTGCGCTTTGTCGACGATCCATGAGATCCGTGAGTGATGGAGCAGCAGCACTTTCAGTTTCTTGGCTTGAGGATAGGAGTCTACCTTCTCCATTCCCTTGTGAAATCAGACATACATTTTGATTTTTTTTAGACAAATCGCCAGTTGCTTAGCACGTTCAAAGGTTTCCTTGCGCTTCGTCGACGATCCATGAGATCCGTGAGTGATGGAGCAGCAGCACTTTCAGTTTCTTGACTTGAGGATAGGAGTCCACCTTCTCCATTTCCTTGAGAAAGCAGACATACATTTTGTTTTTTTTTTAGACAAATCGCCAGTTGCTTAGCACGTTCAAAGGTTTCCTTGCGCTTCGTCGACGATCCATGAGATCCGTGAGTGATGGAGCAGCAGCACTTTCAGTTTCTTGACTTGAGGATAGGAGTCCACCTTCTCCATTTCCTTGAGAAAGCAGACATACATTTTGATTTTTTTTTAGACAAATCGGCAGTTGCTTAGCACGTTCAAAGGTTTCCTTGCGCTTCGTCGACGATCCATGAGATCCGTGAGTGATGGAGCAGCAGCACTTTCAGTTTCTTGACTTGAGGATAGGAGTCCACCTTCTCCATTTCCTTGAGAAAGCAGACATACATTTTGATTTTTTTTAGACAAATCGCCAGTTGCTTAGCACGTTCAAAGGTTTCCTTGCGCTTCGTCGACGATCCATGAGATCCGTGAGTGATGGAGCAGCAGCACTTTCAGTTTCTTGACTTGAGGATAGGAGTCCACCTTCTCCATTCCCTTGTGAAATCAGACATACATTTTGATTTTTTTTAGACAAATCGCCAGTTGCTTAGCACGTTCAAAGATTTCCTTGCGCTTCGTCGACGATCCATGATATCCGTGAGTGATGGAGCAGCAGCACTTTCAGTTTCTTGTCATTGTGGTCAACTATCTTCTGGAAGCTAGTTAGGAGCATAAATGTTGATTGCGTTTGTTGGAGTCATTACCAATGCTTTGACATAATTTAACCCTTGGAAGAATGAACGAGTCGATACCTCTTTGGTTTACGTCATTTTGGGTCATGTCGGGTGAAGTGCTTTGTACGTTATCCGCCGTGACCCCGGGCAGGTGAACCGAGGTTTGTTAACGGGGAGTTACTCCGCTGCCCTCCTCCTTTTGCATCCGGGCTTGGGACCGGCATTGGCGGAGTTACCTACCTACTTTACCCTCAATAATAAATAAATAATAAAATAATAAACTAATAAAATAATAAAATAATAAAATAACAAAATAATAAAATAATAAAATAATAAAATAATAAAATAATAAAATAATAAAATAATAAAATAATAAAATAATAAAATAATAAAATAATAAAATAATAAAATAATAAAATAATAAAATAATAAAATAATAAAATAATAAAATAATAAAATAATAAAATAATAAAATAATAAAATAATAAAATAATAAAATAATAAAATAATAAAATAATAAAATAATAAAATAATAAAATAATAAAATAATAAAATAATAAAATAATAAAATAAAAAAATAAATAAATATTCTGAATTTTTTTTAAGTAAGTTTTAAGCTTAAATCCCCTATTTTATTATTATACACAAATAATGTATTATTATTTGTATGCTATGCTTATGGGCAGTGGGAGGGAAAGGTTGGTAGGGATAGGGACTATCTCTGGAACTACTCGGACGATTTTAAAAATTCGTTCAGCATTTTAAATGGCGACATCTTCGTGATCAGTATATGAGTTCCTTAGTTTGCTGATTTCAAAATTCTCCCAACGTTGTAATTGCGACATCATCCGGATCAGTTTCAGTATAGGTTACTTAGGGTGGGCAGTGGGAGGGGAAAGATGGGTAGGGATAGGGATTATCTCTGGAACTACTCGGCCGATTTTAAAAATTCGTTCAGCATTTTAAATGGCGACATCTTCGTGATCAGTATATGAGTTCCTTAGTTTGCTGATTTCAAAATTCTCCCAACGTTGTAATTGCGACATCATCCGGATCAGTATAGGTTACTTAGGGTGGGCAGTGGGAGGCGAAAGATGGGTAGGTATAGGGACTATCTCTGGAACTATTCGGACGATTTTAAAAATTCGTTCAGCATTTTAAATGGCGACATCTTCGTGATCAGTATAGGCTCCTTAGTTTGCTGATTTCAAAATTCTCCCAACGTTGTAATTGCGACATCATCCGGATCAGTATAGGTTACTTAGGGTGGCCAGTGGGAGGGAAAGATGGGTAGGGATAGGGATTATCTCTGGAACTACTCGGCCGATTTTAAAAATTCGTCCAGCATTTTAAATGGCGACATCTTCGTGATCAGTATAGGCTCCTTAGTTTGCTGATTTCAAAATTCTCCCAACGTTGTAATTGCGACATCAACCGGATCAGTATAGGTTACATAGGGTGGCCAGTGGGAGGGAAAGATGGGTAGGGATAGGGATTATCTCTGGAACTACTCGGCCGATTTTAAAAATTCGTCCAGCATTTTAAATGGCGACATCTTCGTGATCAGTATATGAGTTCCTTAGTTTGCTGATTTCAAAATTCTCCCAACGTTGTAATTGCGACATCATCCGGATCAGTATAGGTTACTTAGGGTGGGCAGTGGAAGGGGAAAGATGGGTAGGTATAGGGACTATCTCTGGAACTATTCGGACGATTTTAAAAATTCGTTCAGCATTTTAAATGGCGACATCTTCGTGATCAGTATAGGCTCCTTAGTTTGCTGATTTCAAAATTCTCCCAACGTTGTAATTGCGACATCATCCGGATCAGTATAGGTTACTTAGGGTGGCCAGTGGGAGGGAAAGATGGGTAGGGATAGGGATTATCTCTGGAACTACTCGGCCGATTTTAAAAATTCGTCCAGCATTTTAAATGGCGACATCTTCGTGATCAGTATATGAGTTCCTTAGTTTGCTGATTTCAAAATTCTCTCAACGTTGTAATTGCGACATCATCCGGATCAGTATAGGTTACTTAGGGTGGGCAGTGGGAGGGGAAAGATGGGTAGGTATAGGGACTATCTCTGGAACTATTCGGACGATTTTAAAAATTCGTTCAGCATTTTAAATGGCGACATCTTCGTGATCAGTATAGGCTCCTTAGTTTGCTGATTTCAAAATTCTCCCAACGTTGTAATTGCGACATCATCCGGATCAGTATAGGTTACTTAGGGTGGCCAGTGGGAGGGAAAGATGGGTAGGGATAGGGATTATCTCTGGAACTACTCGGCCGATTTTAAAAATTCGTCCAGCATTTTAAATGGCGACATCTTCGTGATCAGTATATGAGTTCCTTAGTTTGCTGATTTCAAAATTCTCTCAACGTTGTAATTGCGACATCATCCGGATCAGTATAGGTTACTTAGGGTGGCCAGTGGGAGGGAAAGATGGGTAGGGCTAGGGATTATCTCTGGAACTACTCGGCCGATTTTAAAAATTCGTCCAGCATTTTAAATGGCGACATCTTCGTGATCAGTATAGGCTCCTTAGTTTGCTGATTTCAAAATTCTCCCAACGTTGTAATTGCGACATCATCCGGATCAGTATAGGTTACTTAGGGTGGCCAGTGGGAGGGAAAGATGGGTAGGGATAGGGATTATCTCTGGAACTACTCGGCCGATTTTAAAAATTCGTCCAGCATTTTAAATGGCGACATCTTCGTGATCAGTATATGAGTTCCTTAGTTTGCTGATTTCAAAATTCTCCCAACGTTGTAATTGCGACATCATCCGGATCAGTATAGGTTACTTAGGGTGGGCAGTGGGAGGGGAAAGATGGGTAGGTATAGGGACTATCTCTGGAACTATTCGGACGATTTTAAAAATTCGTTCAGCATTTTAAATGGCGACATCTTCGTGATCAGTATAGGCTCCTTAGTTTGATGATTTCAAAATTCGTTCAGCGTTGTTATTGCGACATCATCCGGATCAGTATAGGTTACTTAGGGTGGGAAAGAGGAGTGGTAAGGGGGATTGGGGCTATCCTTATAATGCTCACCTTCTAATCTGAAGGTTAGCTATAGTAATACCTAATACATACAGGCAAGAAGAAGCAAAAGAAGAAGAACGAGTAAAAGTTAATATAATTATGACCAGACTCAGTCGGAAACGAAGAGCTGGTTCAGAAAGGTAGTCAGAAGAGTTGGTAGTCGATAGGGAGTATTATTAAATAATAAAATAAAATAACAAAGCATAGGTATAACTACTCTTATGTGGGATACTCATTACCCAGTCTATCTGCATGGCCCCCCCCCCCCAATAAACTAGCAACCTGTGGTGATCGTTTTTATTCCGGGAATATATTCAAAAATGTTGGTCCACATCGTTTTTGATATTATTCAGTTTAGCTTCTCCAGTTGCGGTTGCTTTTGTCTCATTGGTTGTAGCATCCTCCCTTTGGCGAAAAATGCTAAATATATGCTATCTAGTAACCACATAGCAAACGTACTAAACAAAATATTAATAAGCTTTCAAGTAATGCAACACAAGATCCTTAAAATGATTGTAGTTTGGCACTTGTCCACGTCTGAACTTTATAACATGCCAAAGGTCGACATTGTATGGTAAATGAAATAAACACCCTAGCGTGTAAGTTTTTTGTTAAATGACTAATTGTCCCTGGATAGTTCAAATTCATAATTGGACAGGAATTTAATTTATTCCCTTCTAAACGAAACAAAACAAAAGAACAAATAAATAAGATTGGGACACGCTAATGTACAAACAGAGTGGAGCAAAGAGTAAAGACCAAAGCGATGAAATCAAACGACGTTCCAATATGTGTGCTTCCCTTTCACTGCACGTGTTTGATTCCAGGGATTTTAATTTTTTTCCTCCTAAACAGCTGGAAACGGCTTTTTGTGTGTGTTTGAGTGGGTCCTGGAACCATTAAATGTTGACAATGTAATCAGGAGATTAAAAAGCTCTCTAACTCTTCGACCTAAGACCGAGAAATTAGTTAATATTTCCAAACCAAAAAGTTTGAAACTTTTCGTCATCATATAATTATTGTTGTTCAATGAACAGATGTACATATGTCCAACTGGTACGTCTGTAAAAATTCCAAATGAAAAGTAATCACTTACACACATTTTTGTTTGTTGCAAAATAATGGGGCCCAACTTGGTTTCGTTGTAAGAAACGTCTTCTAAAGAAACTGAAGTACTCAGTAGTTGTGAGCTAGGAAGCCGTTGAACTGGCGCCTCATCTTAATATTCCTAATTCCATATTCCGCTAGTCGCTTCATGTTACTTAGTCTGGTCAATCATGTTGGATGTGCAATAACGCCCATGCACTCAGTTGAAACAACACGATTTTTTTTAAAGCTATATCTGGAATTATACCAAATAGGTTTTGCTGATATGGATTTTGTATTTGGAGTATGGATTTTTAATTAAAAGAATGGACGATTTAACCTAGCACAATCCACGGCTCAGTGCTGTGGTATAAAAATATTTATATTATTTAAATAATAAAAAATAAAAAATTATATACTGTATAAATATTCACTCACATGATTTCCCAAAAATAAATAACTACGAATCTACTCTTTTGCAAATAACACAACATGTATTTATTGTTCAGATTGGTCAATTGGTTTAAATTTAAACATTGAAACAAAATTGCATTCTAATTTAAATGCAATTCGATTGTACATATTTCAAAAATTGGAAGATTAAAATCAATGCTTCAAAAACTCAGGCTGAATTTTTTACTAGGAAAAAAAAGCTTGTTTCTTACAAGCAACAGTATCATCTTAAATAATATTGAAAACCAAGTGCTAAATATTTTGGGGTGCACTTTGACAAATCACTAAAGATCAATCTTCATGTTGAAGACGCGATCAAAAAAGTCAATAGATATAGCCTTTTATAAATCGCAAATCAAAATTAAATAATAAAAACAAACTCATTATTTTTCAATTAAATTTGCCAAGCAATAATGTTCATGCATCGCCAGTTTAGGGCAATTTTGCAAAACTATAATTGGTAGGCATATACCGAAAATGATTTTAAACTTACTTTGGTATTGTCGACTGCAAAGTTACAAATCGGAAACGTTCTCGAAAATTTAAAAAGTTTCTGTAAATCTTACAGTTTAACTAACAATCACTTGATTTCACAAACCCACGATCGTGAAGTTTATTTAATATTTTTCGTAGGTCACTATTTATTTTTTTTAAGTAGATACAAGTTACATTTTTTTTAGTTATGCCGACGCGACGATATTTTATTTCACTTTGGATCACTTGCAGCTAACTAACTAATTTACCATCTATTTAAACCAACCGCACTGTATGAAGGATGTCGAATGACTGTAACCAACTGTAACTAAGTGGATATGGATATTCATAAAATCCGTAAACTACAGTCTCTCTTTCTCGAGCCCTCACCAGTCACCACACCACGCCCACTCCCACTTCCCACACCAATGGCAGTGTCGGTGTCCCCTGCCACTCTCTCCACAACAAAGAGTATGGAAGAATCACTTGTTTTGTATTTTGTTTCTGTATAGTAAACCAACGGCAATATCCCTCACCAAACCAATAACATTTTCCAACGGGATATAGTATACTAAAATCCACACCACACCCACCCTAAAAAACAGATTAAGAGTTACTTGCCAAAAAGATAATTTTATTCTCTTACGGAGAGTTTAGGTGCGCTATTATTTTGATTCTCTGGTAAAAAAGTTTTGGTTTGGCACATTTCATGATCATGTGTAATGACATGAATTCATGATATGTGATCTTGATATGTGATCGTGATGTCAATGAGTAGGAATCTTAAGAGAAAAATTCGGAAAAAAATGTCGAAAGAGAATTGCGAGTTGAGATTGAGACTGAGAGGTGGTTGATCGTTGATCTGATATATTTTACTCCATGTCGATGTATGTGTTTTCGGAGTAGGTATACCGATCTTCACTCTCTCGAATATATTCGCATCCAAATCCAAAGTCTTTATATGCTTTAATATAATAGATAAATGTATGATAGGAGTATATGGAAATATTTTGTGGATATATCCCGAACACGATCAATTTCCATCGAAACGCAACGCCGCCATGGCAATAAGACGTGACTAGACGTATGACTGAGAAATATCAGAAGGGGATATTTTTTTAATATAAACAAAATATGCACGAGTTTCATCATTTCGCTCGGATTAGGTATCCGATTCTGAAGAAATTCATATATTTTTGTTTGTTTACATTCAGCACAGGCAATACACACCCGGTCTTAATGTCGCTCCAAATACACAATGATATAATGCGCAGTTAAAAAATAGACAATAAATACTACTGCCTACGCAGTTTGATGAAATTT
This sequence comes from Cheilosia scutellata, assembly GCA_955612985.1. Lineage (NCBI taxonomy): Eukaryota > Metazoa > Arthropoda > Insecta > Diptera > Syrphidae > Cheilosia > Cheilosia scutellata. The sequence continues at coordinate 8,151,878 of OY015315.1, read as the reverse complement.
TATGTTCCTAAATAGTCATGGATTATATTATGTACCTATAGGTACCTATTTCCTTTCAGTACATATTTAGAATGGATTTCAAAGCAATTCCGAGCAAATATTTGTATGGGAAGCGATTTTTCATTATCGATTCCGTTCTAGACGAGCTCTCGAATACATAATAAGAATTGAGCCAATATTGACATCGATATGGTTCGGGTTCCTCAATCGGTGGACTATGTAGCGAATGAAACTGATTTAGATGAAAGACTATCTACCTACATGAAGTCATTAGAGATAGGTACCTTACCTACCACAAGATACAAAAATAACTTAAATAAGTTAACAAGTCAAACATTTTGTACGAAACAAATATGTTTTGCGATATTTTGTGTATGATGCATATATCTGCAACACCATTTATTCAGAGTGGATATGATTGTGGACTTCTTGAAAATACGTTGGATGAAGAACCTCGTATACAAAAAAAAACATTGATCATTCTACATTATTTATCTGCATTATATATCTCAAAAACGTCGGAACCCAAGTAATTCAAGAAATAAGACGTATATTTCGGTGTCATATTTATTTCTGATTAATTGTATGACATCATACAACAGGGTGGTTGAAGTCCAGTCTCACAGCTTGTGTGACTCAAGTGCCTGTATACCTCATCCATGGAGTATATTATAGGTACCTAGGTTAGGTATAACCAAAACCAGACATCTTACAACATCAGGCTCAATTAATTGTCTGTCGCATGCAAAACGGACCTTTTTTTTTGTTTTCGCGATGTTTATCTAAAGTCGCATTTGCAACCGACTACACAATATGATCGCTTTAAAAAAATGCTGATTCTGATGAAATTCAAATGGCTCTGTTGTTTACATTAATCACAGACATCCGGTGTTGTACTTAGGTTTAAAATAATTAACCTTAAGGAAGAAGAGGATACTTCGTAGATTATACCAACATAAAGTTTGGAAATGCAGATAATCTATATACCTACCAGGCCGACAAAATTCATCGGACGATAGACAAAGTTCGAATTCAATCGATTTATATGGATAGGATTAACTTTTATTAATTTTTTATTTCTTAAGGCTAATGATGTTTTTATTACCCATATTGGTAAAATTGATAGGTTCATTGGTCAAGTTTTCAAATTATAATATATGTATTGTGCAATATAATGAAGTTATAAACGAAAAACTTGCCAAGTAAACCTACCAATTTTTTTAAACATTTAACCTTCTTAAGCTAAGAACTTGGCGTACCTACTTTTAGATCTCATTACTTTTCGTGGCTGACTAGTTACGCACCTAATTTTTGTTGTTCTATATATAAGAGAACTTGGCTCTTTTTTTACATTTATGTTTTTGGTGTGATTTCACTACTTTTCGCGAAGTTATTTTTTTTTTTATTAGACTTCAAAAACAACGTTGAAACGTCTTCGATTTTTAATATGCCAATACAGACACTAACTACCATCACTTTGGCTTTCTTTTTTATAAACTATTCATTCAAATTATATTCAGCCAGGTAGATTAACTTCTATTCATATTTTAAGTGGGCAGATTCCACGCCCCTTAAATGGACAATTTTTAATTTTAGATTTTTTTCTTTCTGTACACTGCAAGTCCTACTGTTCTACCAAATTTTAACATTCTACGGTAATGGGAAGTGGCCCAGATAAATAATAACCAATTTTCAAATGTGGGCGTAAACCACACCCCCTGAATGGAAAATCTTAAGTTTTGGACTTTTCCCAGTGTATGTACCACAGGATCTAGCATTCTGCCAAATTTCACGATTCTAGGATGGCCGGAAGTGCTTCATAATTTCGATGATCATCATCTAAGTGAGTGAGTGAGTGAGTGAGTCAGTCAGTTAAGGTTTTTGCGATTTTTGAAGTCCTGTATGTTGAGAACCGCTAATGCTATAGATATGAAATTTGATAAGGTGGATCTTTCTAATGATTAAATGATTCAAGTTTGAAGTTTTTGGCTTAATTGATTCCCAAGTTAGAGGGGGGTCGAAAACAGCCTGAGTTTGTTCCTGTAAAAAGGGTAAGTACCCTTACTAGAGAACTGGGCTGGGGCACTACCGTGCCCTTTGATGAAAGGGTCATTCTAAACACTAACACAAAAAAAAAACCCAAAAACTAATTGATAAATGCAACTCAGACGTCAGCACGCGTATAATCGAAAATACTCTCAACAGACATGGATATTTTTCAAGAACACCATGAAAGAAGCAGTCCATAAGTGAAGCGAATAAGAGAAAACGCAAAGAATTTGCTAATCTGTCTTTTTGGAACAAACCGACGAGAGCAAGTACAACATTTTTGGTCACGATAGTTCTTAAAGGGTTTGACAAAAAAGCCGCACTGAAATGGAAATCCAAAATCTTCGAATAACAGTGAAGCACGGTGGATGTATAATTGCAGGTACAGTAATTATGAAATTCGCCATAAGTTAATCTGTTTTTATGCACATTGTGTCTGTTATTTGTTTTTTATTTAAATTGTTTAATATTCTTATTTTGAATAAGCTATTTTCTATTTAAAACAAAAACTGAAGCCATTTCACATTGAATTCAAGCGACACTTTTTGCATTCAGGCAAGCGAACCGTCCGCAAAATCGTGCTCGCTGATGATATTGCCAACATTAAAGGAAATAAGTCTCAGAATGAACTCGAAATTTCATTAAATTCATTAAAAAAAATAAACTAAGATAATATACCAAGATAAATTCTCTTTAAATAAAAATGAATAGATCTAGTTTGGCAAAAAGGGTAAAATAAGAAATTGAAAAAAAGACTCACCACTTATCCAGAGAAGTATTGAAAATTGTACGGCAAACTATCACTTTTTTAGGCACTCTTTTCGTTAATACAATAACTTACACTTTCACATATTTAGGTACCACTTTTTTTATTTTTTATAAAGTATAGGTAGGTATCTACTTCTCACTTTTGCATAAACACTTTAGAATTATTATTTTGAAATAATTAATTAATTTGAATTAAAGCAAAAACAAAACCGACACAAAACACTTTTCAGCGCGACCATACATCGATCAATCCCAGCGAGAACTGACAAGACAAGACGATTGCCACACACTTGATGGTTGCTGCCAGCGTTGCCGCAAAAAAAATTTCTTAGGTGCCATTGAAGGTAACCAAAGGTGCCAACTGGGTGCCACCAGCCCTTCAACGGCAGAGAGATATTTAAAAACACAAGAAACATATAATTTCGCATTAGTATCATTACGATTATTTGTGTATGAATTCGTACACACACACACGATATGTATGTTTCACTACTTGAAAAAAAAAAAAAAAACATTCTTTTCAGTCTTTTTTAAATGACTTTATTAAGTTTTTTTCATTAACCCAATAGAACAACGTAATGACTTGCACTCTCAATCAATTTTAAACATTTTAAGAAATGTTTTTTTTTAAATATTAGGTATTAAAATGTATCAAGCTCATAAGGTGCCAAATGAGAACTGAAGGTGCCAAGGTGCCAATCGGACTGTAGGGTGCCAAAATGGCACAATTGTGCCACTTCGGCAACGCTGGCTTGCTGCACACAAACACAACGGGAAGAACTGTGGGCTGTGGCCAGTGTTGGGACTTGAGGGTATGCAAAAGGTGGTATATTGGGAAACCAAAAAGTGTTAGAAAGTGGTAGATTTTTAAAACATACAATAAATGCTGCTATTATTCTATCATTACCCAAAATATGATGAATAATTTTTTGCGAACATTCAGAACAAATTTTCTTGAGCTTTATAAACGTTGCCTCACAAAGCATCACAGTTTTTTTTCCAAAGTTCAGTACAAGTATACCAATTTTCCAGTCCACAAAAATTTAAAATTATTTAACCACTCGGTTTCTATCGTGTGGATGATGGAAAATAAGTCTTATAATAGTGCGTGGGTATTTGTTATTAGGCGTATTTTTTTGGAAAGTGAGTATAACAAAACCAAAAGTGAGTATAACGATTTTGCATGTAAAAACAAAAGTGAGTATAACATAACCAAAAGTGAGTATAACAGTTTTGCATGTAAAAGTAAAAGTGAGCTAGCTATAGATTCCCAAAAAAATATGCCTATTATATGCGTTATTGTTATATTTTTTCCCCTGAAAAAGTAGTAGATTTGGATTTGTGGGTGAGCAAAAAGTGGTAGAAATACCACTTAAGTGGTAGAAGTCCCATCACTGACTGTGGCCGTGCGTGGGGAATGGCTTTGATGGTGAGCTCAGCTCAGTGATACCAGATCGGGGGATTTATCCCTTTTTGCGGGATTTTCTCACTTAAAATAAGCTAAAAGGGTAAAAGGGATTTTCACCCATATTAAAAAAAAAAGGGATTTTACTCTTTGGTCAATTTTTGTTCAGCGCGGAGGCTGAAAAAATATTTTCTGTTGTTACCGATGTTAAATCGAAAAAAAGAAATCGCTTGGGAAAATAAATGATAAATTCAATCAATCAAATATCTGAGACTCGAGGCCGAGATAAAGTTTTTTTTGCATACGAGTCATTTTCAAATAATTCATAAAATTGAAAACTTTGTATCAATTTTTGGGTGGTGTGAGTTAACGCCGGTTTTAGCCTTGGATTTCGATGTGTCATTAAATCATGCTGAACATTGATGAGTTCATGTAAGTACCTACAATAGAAACACGACAATCGAATGCCATCCTGACGGTAAAGATGCACGCATAGTATCACTATTTCTGAGTAGTGGCTGCGTATTAAGTATCAGTTTTCGAATTTACATTTTGCCTAGTCTTTGGCTGATGGGACTGAACAGTCTCACATCAAATGGGTGGAGTGTCGACGCATGTCTGGATAAAATAATTTCCTGAAATAAAAACAAAATATTTCCTAAAAATAAAATGCACCAATCATTTTAAGAACATAAAGGTTTTCAAACCATTCAGTCCGTCAGTTTGTGGACCAAAGAGACGACACCCATCTCTTCTTAGGTTTGTGGTCTGACACCAAAATGACAGTTGCCTATAACCTACAGTCTGGGGTGGACCTGGCCCTATAACCATTCAAAAAAAAACCCAGAGTTGTGCAAATGCGCAAATTAGTGCCAAAGACTGGGTAATTGATCTCAGGTTTGATTTGATGTGCCTATAAGCAGATAGAGAGAGACAAAAGAAGCAATTTGTACACATTTGAGGTCTACGATCATCAATCATCGCCATGCTTCTTCTTATTTTATTGTAATTGAATAAACCTCCCCAGTTCGCAGTTCCCACTCCAACCAACTCGCGGATATTGAAAACATTAAAAAATCCTGACTACTGAATGACTGGTGTAACTGGTTTTAAGTTTAAGCCTTGGATGGTGGCATCACCAGACAGATGGGATAAACGGCTGCCATATCGGTATTGGTCGCAGAATTGTTGTTGTTCCCAGAACATATAACGTACACCAGTGGGGCTCATAAAAAGTTAACAAAGCGACAAAGCTGATCACATTAATGGCACCTTTGTCAATATGGTTGCCGTTTCTTGGAATATCCACTGCTTCACTTGTTAATCTCAGGGAGTGGCTAAACTGGCAACAAAATGTATTCTCTCAAGAGCAAGACTCAGCAACTTTATCTCTTTCCTTCGCTCGTGATTTTATTAATCATGCGTCTCTATGAATTCTACATTCAGAATCAGATTCAACTGTCTCTAGCATGTTTTCCAAATTTCTAAGGAAGAGATGACTCTCTCTCAATGGTATTTAAATTTTCCACCTTATCTTTCTTAATCCCATGGGCGTCACAACTCTATAGAAATTTGACACCCAATTTGAAAATATCATAGATTTGTAGTGTATCTAAAGGGCGGTGTTTTTTTAGAGGTATATAAAACAAAGATGATTTTTAAATTGACATGAAATTTACTTTATTCGAAAGATAATCTTCTGGAATTATATTTTAAATATGATTTCTGGCATATGACCGCCACGGCTGGCTCGGACGTAGGTCCAATTTTCGATGACTTTTTCCAACATTTGTGGCCGTAGGTATATCGGAAATAACGCGGCGAATGTTGTCCTCCAAGTGGTCAATCGTTTCGGACTTATCGGCGTAGACTATAGCGACTTCACATATCCCGCCCACAGAAAATAGTCAAGCGGCGTTAAATTGCACGATCTTGGAGGCCAATTCACGGGCCCGCAACGTGAAACTACCTATATTGTTGCTAAAATAAAAAACGCCCTTTACAACTAAAAAAATTGGGAATTATGATAATTTTCCAAGTCCATATCGGCAATTTTAAAGACGACAAAATATATGTAGGTACCTACGACACAAAATCGAAACAAGTAGCGATTTTCACAGATCCTCGATGAACAATTACTTGAGCTCTTCTCTGACACTTTGATTGACATTTCAAGTTCGAAAAATTTTTGTAAGATCTGGTAAACAAATTAAAAGCTAACAAAAACGGATCAAGAAGTATCAAGTTCCAGCTGTCTTTGGTAGTCTCATGTTTCGAAATTCTGTCAAATCTGACAGTTTTGTATGGGAGGTAGGTACCTACCTAAATATTGTTATCTTGTACTAAAATTTATCTTGAAGAAGTTTCTTTTATCGGAATGCTTCATACAAAAGAGTCATCGAATGCTCGAATATTCCCCAAATTTATAGCGTTTATTCATCATGATCACAAATCTAAAAGGAGATCATGCCCAAATCAGTTAAAGCCTACACCCTTCCCGACGCATCATAACTGATGGCAATTTATTGTTACTAAGTAAAATGCTAAGCAACTCAATTGAAAACAGTTGCAGTTAGCAAGGTTGAAGGTATATTTTAAAAATAAACTTCAGTCATACTAGCTATACGTCTTTCGTTTTACTCGTATTGTAAAATTGTCTGAAATGCTTTCAGCCATGTCAATGGCGCGCCATCCGTCCGCCATTGCACAACCACTTGTTCGTCTTTTTGTTTATATTTTATGCTGCTTATCTTTATTGCCGTAGTTAAAAATGCTTCCTTTGCTTAAATGCGAATGTGACGGTGAAAAGGAAAAAAAACAAATCTCCAGAAGAACATAAATATAAAAAATATGTTTAGATATATCCATATCTGAAAATAAACACTATTCGATTGAGATGTGTTGACAATGATGTCATCGAACAAAGTAAGGAGCCAGAAAGTTTAGGTACAGCCACAAAAAATATACGACAAAGAATTAAAAAATGAAAGGTGACATCAATGCCATGATATGTATAAGTTTGTCGCTATATTTGTCATAAGGCATATTTGGCTGCATGAAATTTGGCCCCAAACTGAAAATGAAAAATCACCCCAAAATTGGGGCTATTTTTCATAATGAAATAATACCCCAATTTCAAATATGAAAGAAGGCCCCAAAAAAAATGAAATAAGGCCCCAATTCTGACAGTAAACCCAGGCAGGGGGAGTTGGAGGGGGCAGCATGCCCCCCATACGTTTTCGTTTTTCGTTTGGGGTCTTATTTCATTTCTTCTTTTGGGGCTTTGGGGTTTACTGTCAGATTTGGGGCCTTATTTAATTTTTTTTGGGCCTTATTTCATATTTGAAATTGGGGTATTATTTCATTACGAAAAATAGTCCCAATTTTGGGGTGAAATATATGATAAATATAAATGACTTGGTAGAAATATATGATAAATTCTGACATTTTTCTCTGGAATGTTGTGTGCATGAGATAAGAACGCCATATGATTTAAGCAAATTGTACGGAAATTCTAAGCCACTTGTTGCTTTCAGCGCCACCTGTTTGTTCATTGTGAATTGAATTAAGCCAGCTGCCAGCCAGCCGCTCTCCGACTGGGGAGGAAATCAAGAGTTGTTGCCAGCAGTTTGTTGTTTTAATTAGCATGTGAAATGTGCCTCAACTGGCAACTACTGGCTGGTGAGGTTTCATAAAAACGCACCTACTGACATCACCCCAATGACACTGATGGCAGAATTTTCAGATTTTATTCCTGGCTGCTCGGTATTGTCCTGGGAATTTAAAAAGCAATCGATACAGTATAGGACTTAGTAGTATACTGAAGCGGAATACATGGTAATCTGTTCAGCATCAAAGCATTCTACACTCAGAAAAAAAAACGAGCTAGAATTAAGAATTTCAGTGCTATTTTAAGCCTATTCGTTGATGAAAGTATGGTAAACTCGGAAAAATATGCAATCTCAAATCAAGTTTTTTTGTTCCTAAATGACGAATTAAAATTTACTTTTAGAATTATGTTATTTCATCAAAAATTATGGGTGTCATATTAAGAAGATTTAGGACGTAAGAATAAAAAAATCTAAAAATAAGCCTGATCATACTGGATTTTTAGCTAGCGATTTTTCTCTGAGTGTAGTCACTAAAACAACATTTTTTTCCCCGCTAGGAGCAAACACATCGACATATAGGTGCATTTTGTTTGAACTCTGCAGAACCAAATCTCAAATTACGTGAAACACTGACCCCTCTTATGAATTGAACATTGGGAAAAATACCAAATATATACTAAAGAAGTATATACAAATCAGGATTCCCTCTCGCTCTCAGTAGCATATAGAAGAAACTGGAATACATAGCCATTTTACTAGTACTCTAAGGTTAAGTCAGAACAAAGCCCCAAACATTCTTTAAACAATCATAACGCGAAGAGACTCTGGAAGGGGGAATAAGAAACGTCTCAGTATAGGCCAAATAGGGTCACATAATATATGTTGTTCCGATAAAGTCCCCAAAACACATACATTCAGTTATTTTTTAGAGATTCGTAGCAGTATTCAAAAAATACAAAATATCACAAGTGTCGATAATGACTTTCAATATTACTCAAGTGGAAAATATTTTTCAAACAGTACCCCAATAAAAATTTATATCTTTCCTATGTCGTTGGTAAATTCATAATGAACCATAGCGAACCAATTTTAAGACGGACATTAACTGCGTATTTTGGACTGGATTTCCATTATTAATTAGAAGACATATTAACCTAGTTTATTGCAACACTCCAACAACAATCGAAATCCAAACAAGCGACCCGATTCATTAACGACTTTGAAAGGACCACAAATGTAGAATTGAGAAACAGAACTCGGATACAATGGACGCATCAACTGCCATTATTCGTCTTGCATAGCAACTACTTACAAAGTAGCCCCCCAATATAAGCGCCTTCGCTTTGCAGAGCATTCTTCGTTGTTCAGGTTCAGAGTCTACGGTCCGTTGTCAGCGCTTTAAATGTTTTGGTCAAATTGTTGTTCTTCTGATTAAGATAATCGTAAAGTACATAACAACAAAGTTGACAAAATTGAACGCTAGAAGGCGACAAATATGAGTATTATGTTGCGGAAAATGTGAATATTTACAATAGTTACTTCTCAAGGTTGTTGGGTTCGAAACCGCATTCTCTGATGGAGGGCATCTAATTGACAAATAGAACTACATATTGCTTAAATTTGCAATTAAAAAAGTTCTGAAAACCTAGTCTATCAAGTCATGGTTGGGTCTACAAATTTGCAAAGACATTGTGTAAGGACATTAAAAATATGCATACTCAAGAAGATCTTCATCCGCCTTTGCTAAAACAGATTTCGTTTGATTTCTAAATAAAAAAAAATAAATAGTTGGCGCAACAGGCGTGTAGACGATACCCTAGGCCTAGCTTCTCGTACAACCATTCGTTTGTGTGAGTTTTTATTTTTTGCGACGAATAGAAAGGACCTACAATTTTAGCCCGAGTCCGAACGGCTGAATTGAGAACATTTTTCAGGATAGTTATTCTCTCGAAAATTTGTCAGAGAGGTGGTGCAGTAAAAAGATATTAGCATGTAATTTGTGTTTTTCCTAGGATCGAATCTGGGATCCCTAGCACAGTCGTCCAGCACACTAACCTCTAAGCTACTGCGCCTGCCTACTGGGTCTCCACTCTCCACCTATAAAGATTGACCTTTCCTCTCTCAAATATCCGAGAATTATACTGTCATAAGAATGCTTCCGGGATGGTCACTCTATCTATGGTCCCATTCGCTCGATAAATTTGAAATAAATCCCCATGCCACACAAGAAATTCGGGAACAAAAACAAAACAGGAAAAAATCTTCATAAAGTTAAATGTGTGTGTCAGTTCCGAGAATTGCTATTGCACTTCATCTGAGTTTCATGTGTGTACATTATCTGCTACTCTGCGCCTTGCTAAATTATGAATCATATGCATAAATGTATGTTGCCAGTTCAGTAGATATCGTATTTTCTTATTGGAAATATACGCGCACAAAATAAAATCTAAAAGAACAGAGTTCTTATGCTGTGCGTCCGTCTGGAGACTTTTATGTGTCTCCTGCATGCTTGAATGAAATTCAGTTTCGAAAACCAGGCTTCTTGACTTTTACGATCGTCTCAATATGAACCGATCTTGTATCGTGTGCGTTATACAATTTTCTACGGCTGTGTTTTTTTGAGTAAGTTCGTGATGGAATTTACTTTAGTACCGTGTGCAAATCAGAATAAAAAACAAACAGCAGCACCATGATTCCGGGAACGGACCTAATGTCGAGACCACACATTTATTTTGTTTTATGTGTTTGAAACTCTACACCAGCTACAGAACAAAGGAAACGTCAGCAATTCAAGCAGGTGGTTTACTTAAGTGATTCATATGTATTTTGCATGGACAGGAAATCATATGCTGATACTTATTTGAAATATATACACATGTATATAAAATGAAAAAAAATTTAGCTCATCATCAGTGCCACCTATGTTTGCAACGTATTCTATACGCTACGAGGGAAGAGTGACTCTAGGGCTAGCTCCTCACAATCATTCGTTTGTGTGCCATATAAATCACTTGATATCAAGAACGGGTATGCAGTTAATATAAATTCTCAATTTAGTAGAGCAGCCCCGACTGCCCACATTCATGGTAAATTTCATGAAAGGATCTTCGACAGTGATCCCCAAACTGTGTCTCCAAATTCTATACTTGCCTTTCCTAAACCAAAGAAATAAAACATAAATACTGTAAATGGTTTCCAAACTATTTCACTCATCCCTTGTATCTTCTAAGGTGCAGGAAAAATTTATCTGTTTCTATGCGTCCACCGCTTTACAGAATGACAGTGAAATTTCTTCCATGACTTTCGTCGTACAGTAATGGGATCCACAAGGCGTTTAAAGACACCTGGCGTTCAACAACGAAAAAACGCCACTCGTAATTTTAAATTAATATTGGCGTGTTTTAAATCGTCGTAAATTTTGACGCCCGGGACACAACGACTGTAAGGAATATGCTGATAGAAACTCACCTCACTAATTGAAGAATTTTCCGCTGCTGCCTGCAATGGATCTATTGTGGACGCAAATACAAAATAAAAAAAAGGCACCCGCTGGCCTGCATTACTTTCCCTACATAAATTATTCCTCGATAACTCGTCCAATATAAAAGCCAAGGGATGGAAATGCCCACTAATGAATCCAAAACACAGACTGTCGCCTCACAAAAACGGCACCTTGATCAGTATAGGCTTATTAAGCGAAAAAACACTCTGGAAAATCCGTTACATGTCCTGACAGCTTTTTGGTTCTAAACGCCATACAAAATCACAAAAATAACACTGCAAGAATCTGATACAAAATCAACATTATGTGGATCCCATGGCCCGCACTGGGATAAAAGGGAACAAGTTTGTTGATGCAGCGGGTAACATCGCGCACAATTCACCAGTCCATTCATTTTATTATTTGACCAAATGAGACCTAACTGTTAGAATGGCTCAGCCAGCTCCATCATCAATATAGACAGATCTCATCAAATCTTCTCCTCATAATTATAATAAAAATACAAATTCAATTAAAACCAATAAATTTTAAATGTTCCTTTTTTTTATTTTAAAATAAGCAATCATGCAAAATAAACAAAATATGGCATATTGATAACAAATATCTTTTAGATTTGTGAATAGAAAAACTATTATTATAAATATGAATATATTGCCTTTAAAAAATTTAGTTTAAAACCAAATCACAGTTTAAAATTAAGAAAATTTTTAAATTTAAATTTTTCGGAGACTTATTTACATTTACCAATCATAGTTACTATTTAAAAATAAAATTTTATCTAATTTCTCCGTTTGTAGTGACTTTCGTCTGTCATTCATTGTGTCACCAGCTTCTGTGAAAACCCTTTCTGGAGGGACCGATGTCGCCGAAATGCATAAATATTTTTGCGAGAGCATAAATAGTTCCGGGCTTATGGCCTTGTGTGTTTTCCAAAACGTTAATGGATCTTGGGATCGATCCAAATAATCAGCCTGTAAGTACTGCTTCACTGCAAGACCAGCCACAACACTGGGTGCTTTCCTGTAGGTTGTCTTTGCCTCACTTATCTTCTTGTCGAGCGTTGTCCAAAGGGATATAGTTTCTTTTGAATCATCGATGCCATGTAAAGCCATATCCTGATTAACAGCTGTGGTTGAACCGCGTTTCTTGATTATGAGAAATGTCAGCTCTTCGGTAATGAACTTCTCTGCATTAGCGGCATTTGCTGAATTTCCAAAAGCGATCTTCTTAAGCCTCGGGTCCAGAAATGTTGCCTTTGCACAGATCTTATCTGCTTCCAATATACCAAGCCGCCATTGTATAAAGTCAAGTATGGCATTTTTAAACAAATTTCCTTTCGCTGATTTCAGTTTTTGATTTTTTATCGTTAGCTGGAGGCCTCTTACCAATGGAATCACAAGGGACATTGAGGGATATTTTTCGGCAGACAACTCGATTGTCATTGTCTCGATTGGTTTGAGAATTGCTATGCAATCAGAAATTATCTCCCACTCGGATGCAGTTAAAAACATAGTTGCGTCTGCTAGACGCGTGAATACCTCAGTCAGTGGCTCCTTTACCAAAAGAATGCGCTCCAACATTTCAAGCGAAGACGTCCACATCGGTGGTATATCCTGTTTTAGTTGGACTATTTGTCCTTGCATGCTCTTGAATTGTTCTGTCGCCAGAGAACTATGACTGATAATTGTTCTGCATTTTATGAGTAGATTGACAACTTCCGGATTCATATTAAGTGCATCGATGACACAGGCGTTCAGGGTATGGGCCACGCATGGATGGTGATACTTCTTCAAAATTTCGTTTGTAGCCTTTTTAATAGTCCATCCATTGTCACTAACTATGGTAACAACTTTGGTTGAAATAGACCATTCATCGAAAACGTTGGCTAAGACAGTTGATACATTTTCGACTGTGTGATTTGCGGGGACTTCCCTTGTGGCCAGAACTGCTGAATGTTTTTTGCCGTCAACAATAAAATGGCAAGTGACCGTTAAAAATGAGCGGCTACTGCCGAAAATCCACATATCAGTCGTTATAGTAACATGAGCGACATTTTGTAGAACGATTTTTAACTTGTTTGACATATCCGTGTATTTATTTGACAGCATTGTATTTGACAACCTCTCTCTCTTTGGCACTTGGTATAACGGCTGGAGTTCTTGGGAATATTCTAAAAATCCCTCACCATCAACTATCGAAAGAGGTAAAAGATCTTTTGTGACAATTTTTATAACTGAATTGTCAATGTCATTTCGTTCAAACTCCGATAGATCTGAGGGCTTATCTGTTGTTGGTATGATTTCCCTTTTCGGTACTGCTGGTTCTACAGGGGGCACTTCAACAGTACGTATGACAATTCCGGGTGGTATATAACAAGGCGGCGCCAACATGGAAGCCCGCACAACTGGACGCGGTTCACTGTGAGCCCCTGAAATTGCCTCAATTAGGTAACCTGGATGCTTCCGACGTAAATGTTCAAGTAAATTTGATGTATTGGGTGACAATTTGAAATGCTTCTTGCACATATTGCAAACCACAGTTTTGTCAGATATCTTGAAAAATTTCCATACGTGGGATCGTCTTTTGACCGGACGCATTCTCTCGGACATGTTCTCTAAAAATAAAATTATGCATAGCTATAGAAACTAGGAGTATATGACGTAGAGCTGGGATGTGTTACATGATTGGTAGGTAGGTAGCTGATTGTATTTGTACTTATTTTGTTTGTGCCAACATTTGAAAAATCACAACCGTTGAATGTACGAAAGACAGCATCATCGAACTAAGGGGGATCCCTACGTTACCCCTTTTCCAAAATCCCTTATTATCTCCCACAAGCAAATTAAGCTTTGCTTATACCCAACCTTGCACCTACTCCAAATCCTACAGTGACCACAAGCAGGGGGGTTGCAGTATCTAATTTTTTAACACCATTTTTAATATTAATTCGAGATTTTTGCTTTCGAGATATCGTGGTACACAGTGTGTGATTTTTTTTTTGGCCGCGGATTTTCTGGTCATCCGACACCAAAAACGTTTAGCTGCTGGCTTCAGAGCAGCCATTCTGCCCAGAATATCACAGCTGAAGATATAGCAGAAGACCCCGGACATTCCATACAATTGGGCATCAATCGGCAGTTTGTATAGAGAATTTAGGTGAACAAGTGTATGATGTTCCCTTACAAAGTGCAGACAGTGCATCCGCTTACTTACGCTCTTGCCATCTCTAAGCTAATCTCTCGTTTTGACAATTTAACCGTTTCAGACTTATTTTACGGGGTGTTTTTGAAGTCACGATTCTATGTCAGCAACCATCAGAATCTTGAAACCCTCAAAGAGAATATCAGTCAAGAATGCGAGGACCTATCGCCGGAAGTTCTGGCAAGATTTACAGTCAAAGAACATCGGATGACATCTGTTGCGCTACCTTGTACACAATCAATTTGAATCTGATCCGCCAAACACCGGCTTCAGCAGTTCAGCGGCTTCGCGAATATCCATAACTTCTGCCTGAAAGTCACTACAATTGTTTGGTAGCCTCTAAAGGACTGGTTTTATTTACCTATCAAATTGTATTTTATTGTCATGCCCATGATAGCCTCCATGCACTTATGTGCATAATCATACACCACAACCAAACCAAAAAAAAAATCAAGTGCGCACATTAATTCCAAAAAGTACTAAAATAAATACAAATATCAACCAACACCAACAAATAAATAAAAATGACAAATTTCTTTAAATTGTCCCAGCTCTGCGTGACCCAAAATGCAAATACATGCACTAAAAATTATTACTTACCGAATGTATCTAAAACGTTTTGTTAAAAAAATATGTGTTTGGAAAACTGATGGCTTTATTATCAAAACCTTTAAACTTTGAGCCTGGGAAATAGATAGTAAAACTTCAGCCTCATCCTTTGATGAATTTCGTTCGAATTTGAGTTTGTGGAGGTTTAAAATGTTCAGTGCCATTGCATGTGGCATACAGTGAGCGTCAAAAACAAGTGACCACCAATTTTCTTTTGCTTTGAGGTCTCATAAAATCCTATATGTGTTTAATTTATTCTCAGTATTCTCACTGAAATTCACAAATTAACAAAATATTTTACAAATGACTGAAGAAACTATATAAAAACAAAAATGAGCTAGCTGTACAGGAAGTTCGGTGTTCTAGATGCGTTGATTGCGGTGGTGGTAGCTTAACTTTTATTTCAATGCCACTTGCAGACCACTTGTTCAAACCTGCCCCAATAGATCAAGCGACAGAAAAATGTACTTAAATAATTATATTTTTCATATTTGCTAAAAAACGTAACTTTTTATGGTTTCAAAATGGAGTTGTGCCTTGAAGAGTATGTAGAGGCCAACCAAATTTAAAACAAGTAAAAGTGTTATCATCGGCTTGCCCGATGCTTTGATACCCTCCACTGCATAAAAGTCATGCAAAATGTTTGCCATGCCATATTGGTTTGGTATAGGAGGTACCAGGACTACTTGACCGACATAGACAATTTTCAATACCAACCTGACGACGATAAAAAGAAGTCTTCTCACAAAATTGTATTCACCTATGTCGATTCCTTTTGACACTATCGTGTTTTCAACAGACAGAGAGACACATGGGTCTAATAGTGGTTTTGTATGGGAGGCACCAGAGCTACTTGACCGACATAGCCCATTTTCAATACCAACCTGACGACGGTAAAAAGAAGTCCTCTCACAAAATTTCATTCGCCTAGGTTGATTCGTTTGGACGCTATCGTGTTTTCAACAGACAGACGGACATGGCTCAATCGATTCAGAATGTGATCCTGATTCAGAATATATATACTTTATAGGGTCTCCGGTGACTCCTTCTTGGCGTTACAAATGTAATGACAAAGTGAATATACCTTCCTGTGGAGGGTATACAAAATTTACAAACTCCAAAGACAAATGAAACCTTGATGTTCACTTACTTTTCACGTTGACTATTGATTATATAGTATAGGGTGGGTCATCTGTTATTTTAACACTGGCAGTTCGTATGCTTTAAAAACAATTTAAAGAAACCCAATACCTATATTTTCGTGTTTCAAAATCAATTTACATTTGAATAGCGTTGGTACAAGTAACTTCCAAAATTTCGAAATAATGCACCAATTGCAGCAAACTCATATGATATTTGATATTTTTAATATTATCTAAAACAGTTTATTTCAATTAATTCCTTTTAAGAAGTACCTACAAAAAAATTTTATTATGTATATAGCAAAAAAAAAGAGCAATTCAAATTCGAACGTAGTTCATCAGTTAATTAATCACTAATCACACAAAATACACCAATAAAAAAATTAAAGTTCTAGAAAGCACAGAAAAAAAATTAATCAGTCCAACGGTAGTTCAAAAATTAAAACAACGTGCAATAAATATAATTAATTAAAATTCGCGCAGAAATTGTCGTCTACACTTCGAATCTAATTGTCATCGAATGAAATGAACAACCCGCTCGCTCTCGAACTTTGAAATGAAAAATAAATGAACAGCGAAACCTTTACAGCTATTGGTATACTCTTATCGACAGGAACCAGAGTTTAAAAATGTAAGAGTCTCTAACGAATGAAAACTTTCCAGCCGAAAGAAAATAGCCTACATCTCTGCAATCCATATGTATGTATAACTCTGCCGGAGGCTCAAATTACATTCTAGGTATTCGTCTTAGGAAAATAATAATTAAAATAGCAACGACGACGACACACCTTGATTTGACATGGTGACATTGTTTAGTTTCGTGCTAGAATGGATTTTTCTAGTACCAAGTTCGCCAGAATCTCATATGTGCTTAGTTTTTATTTTACTCTTAACCTGGAAACGCAGTTTTAACAGGAAATTACTTTTTTTTTTGCTTACATTTATCTGCAATTCAATGGAAATCGTAATCATATTCAAAAATATCAATTAAAAATACAAGGACCCCGGTATACGTTACAAAAATGAGGGAACTATGTTCCGATAAGCTGTTCAGATGAACTCCCTGAAGCAAAAATCTCCAAATTCGAATGAAATTGGATAATTTAACGTGTCGAGGAATACCTCGCGTTACGTCATATTATATTAACTTAACTTACACTTTACTTGGTAGAACACACTGAATATTTATTGTAAACTGAATGATAAGTCGTTGGAGTATATTCTGAATAAAACTCTTCCATTACTAACATTTGACCTAATTGATCGTTAAAAATTTAAATCTTTCGAACCTAACTAAAAGTTGAATGAACGAATTAAATTGTTCAAATCTACATTGGTACCTACTATCGAGTGAACAAAAAAAAAATAGTAGTTCATTTGTTCATCATCTACTATTTTTATTCGATAGTAGAATTAATTATTTTTCAGCTATTATCGAATGAACAAATTTTGAGCTGCTATCGAATATCCGCAGTAGGTACTAGTAAATCATTTTAAAATTGTATAAGAAGGTGAAGGTTAAAATGATAAGGCCCTATATGTCGATAGAGTTTTTTTTATAGTCCCCACTGAATGTTTTCCAGAGTTCCTTACAATGAATGCCATCACATGAGGCTGATGAAATTTGGCCCCAATGAAAAATGGCCCCAAACTAAGAATGAAAAATCTACCCCAAAATTGAGGCTGTTTTTCATAATGAAATAATACCCCAATTTCAAATATGAAATAAGGCCCCACTGCCCAAATCTGACAGTAAACCCAAGCAGGGGGGTTGCAGGGGGCACCTTGCCCACCGATACGTTTTCGTTCTTTTGGGGTCTTATTTCATAATGAAATTTTACCCCAAACTGAAAAATGAAAAAAGGCCCACAAATATGAATTGTCACCCCAATTCGTAGAATTTTACGCAGTTTTCTGTTGTTGTTGCCTTTCATGTACATTTTTGGGTTGATTTTTCATTTTCAGTTTGGGGCCACATTTTTCATTATGGTCAAATTTCATGTAGCCGGACGAGTTAATGAGTCACCACTCACCACCTATTGCTTTACTACTTCAAATAATTTATTACTCAAATGAATATTTTCGGGTTACATATACTCCGTGATAGTATTCATGTGCTGATGCTGATGGAGTCTATCTGAAAATCATGTGACTTTTCGCTCCGTATTCATATAGAAAGTGATCAAATGCGTTGGTCGTCTGTAGGGATACTTTTAGCGGCTAGTGTGAGGGTTGGGATGAACAGTGACGAAGCGCTTTCCGCTCGAAGATTTGGAGCCTCTTTAAGTAGGTGGGACTAATACGAGATGGGGGGAAGCAGCAAGTTATTATTGGACATTATTCAACTGCAATGACAATTAGTTTTGTCAGTTTTCAATTTAGATGTATGAAAAAATCGCTTCTGTGAGATCATAAAGGATGCCCACTGCAAAAGAATATTTAAAATAACCTTCAAGGTATTTTCTTTTGCACTTCGCTCCGCTGCAAAACCAAAACAAGCGAGCATCTTTTTGAGTGTGTTTGGAAGGTTAACCTTACCCGAGATAAGTATGTATTTAAAATTCATTACAAAATCTGGCAAAAAAAGGGGATATTTTATGACGAGACTGACTTAAATTCTTCAACCGACTTGTACAAACACTTCAAATGACATGAGCTCATCTTAAACAAAGAGGTGTATACAACTGTCAATCAATTTAATTTATTATTGTTCCAAGTCGGAACATTTTCCTTGATTCTAAATTTATCCATGCACATAAAACTACATCTTTTGGGGTTACTTAAGGCAATTCTCTGTTTCGCTTAATTTTTTTTTATTTAGCTGAGCATGCAGTTCTGAAAGAAGACCGCCAACATTTAGGCTGCATGTGACATCATTATTTGTCAATTGTCACACATATGAGTTATTATTGTGTATTTAAAGTTTTAAATAGTTGGTGCGCAGAAACTGTCTTGATGTAGCATATGGAAAGGAGGGAAGGAATAGGGTTTGGATTTGTAAGATTGCGGAATTGTCTGACTTCTTAAACTATGTTCATGCTAAGCATTGTTAAGGACTTAACTGCAACATCAGTGCATAGTCTAGTGACCCATTTGCCCCTACCTCCAGTACCAAATACGGCAAACGCGTCGTTATGTCGGTGTTTAGACCTTGCCTGAAAATTTGTTATAATTTAAGTATATGGCTGCATGATTCTAAACTTTATGTAACAATTTCTGAATAACTAAGTAGTTCAAAAATACGTATCAATCAAACTGAACATTCCAATAAATAAAGTCCAATCCTTTAAACAGACGATGACGCATCAAATTTTAAATTTGTAAACTTGAACCTGAACATCGAAGAATGTTCTGCAAAGCTAAGGCGCTTATAATGGAGGGCTAGTTTGTAAATCGTTGCTATGCAAGACGAATAATGGCGTCCATGTGGTTGATCCGAGTTCTGTTTATCTCAATTCTACATTTGTGGTCCTTTCAAAGTCGTTAATGAATCGGGTCACTTGTTTGGATTTCGATTGTTGTTGGAATGTTGCAATAAACTAGGTTAATAGTTCTTCTAATTAATAATGGAAATCCAGTCCAAAATACGCAGTTAATGTCCGTCTTAAAATTGTTTCGCTATGGTTCGTTATGAATTTACCAACGACATAGCAAAGATATAAAATTTTTATTGGGGTACTGTTCGAAAAATATTTTCCACTTGAGTAATATTGAAAGTCATTATCGACACTTGTGAAATTTTGTATTTTTTGAATACTGCCACTACGCTTACCACGAATGGCTAAAAAAATAACTGAATGTATGTGTTTTGGGGAATATATCGGAACAATGTAGGCAGCATAATGCCGAGTCCCGTCGGTTAATGATTGTTCTAAGAATTGTGTTTGATGGATATTGCTCTGACTTAGCCTAAAAGCGCTACAATTATAGTCCAATTTCTTTTATGAATCTGAGAAGGAATAGTAGTTGTTATATCCTTATTAGGGGTCATTCTCCCAAGCGATCTCAGAATTTAATCTAGAGTTTCCGCGCTCATTGGCATTCCACATTCGTGTTGTGCTGCTTATGATTGAATCTCTTTAGTTCATAGTATGACCGATGGTTAAAAGTGTAAGTACCAATGGTATCTAGAGTCTGCTTTCGGTAGAAATCCTTCATTAAGTATAGTCCACCCTCTCTTTTTCTGAAGTAGTCCAGCATTCTTGCCACTCCTTCAGGTATTTTCAGGTTTATTTAGGGGGATTTCTCAGCTTCATTTCTCATCTTGTGGTGTACTGATGGGTATTGGTGTTAGACTGGCATAATACCTATTGTGCATTTACTCGATACACTTACTTATAGTTACTTAAATCCTGTTTCGTCTTCGGTTTCTGGCATTAGCATTCCCCAACTCTTTCCCAGTTGTTCTGACTGCTCCTCAACTGTCTTTGCCAACTGTCCTGAGCCAACTAACAGAATTAGTTGCACATTTGTGTCTATCTCCATAGGAAATATGAAATTCATATGAATCGTGCATGCTTCGAATTCAGGAATAGGATCTCTAAGCTGACTCACACTTGACTAAAAATCATCATAAGATTCTGTTGTCAGTTGCCTCCGATCTATAGTAATTTTTTAAATTCTGTCATTTTCATAGCTGTTGAACCTTTTGAATAGGACATTCCGAAGTAGTAGTTGCTAATTACAACGGGGATTACTACGTATATAATGCCATAACCAAACCAGTCTTCGGTTGATCACTTGACCAAATGGTGCGGTAGTTTCGCAGAACTTGTTTCCATTGGAATCATAGTTCGTTTTTAAAACTTCAACACGCAAGACCTCAATAGACATTCCTTTATCTGTCTCATACTCCCATCAAATATAATCCCCCAATGATCCAAGTCGACCCTTCTATTGCTAGATCTCCGACTAAGCAAATTATTGTCTGCTCCAGATGGGGTTGGACGAGGGAAGCCATCATGTATCAGACAGCGATATTCGTATTTGGTGAGTTAACCCTAGATCCAGTAATGTAGGTATTCAGTGTGAATGGAATGACGACTACTGTTTGCAACTTCTTCATCGTGCCTGTGTCATTGGTCCAAAATTGAAGTGGTTTTGATTTTGAAACATTTTTAAAAGTGTTTCTACATTCTCCTGGCTTGAACTATAGGCAATTCTTTAAACAGGGAGTTTCGTAGTTCGACTACACTTAAATCTACTAAACCTTCAATATAGGAATGCAAGTTGCTACTTGGTCTTGAATTCTGTTGAAATGGCAGAGATGCATATCCATGGAAAGCTTAGAGGTAGAGGAATTTGTGGTCATTAAGAGGCGGCTGATGATTTCCTGTCTATGCAAAACACATAGATATGAATCAGTTTATTGAACAATCACCACTACTACTTTAATTGCTGACGTTTCTTTTCATCTGGAGCTGGTGTAGAGTTTCAAACCCATGAAATCGAATAATTGTGTGGTCTCGACGTTACGACCGTTCCCAGAATCATGGTGCTGTTGTTTGTCTTTCTTTCTGATTTGCACACGGTACTAAAGTAAATTCAATCACGAATTTACTCAAAAAAAAAACACAGCCGTAGAAAATTGTATAACGCACACGATACAAGATCGGTTCATATTGAGACGATCGTAAAAGTCAAGAAGCCTGGTTTTCGAAACTGAATTTCATTCAAGCATGCAGGAGACACATAAAAGTCTCCAGACGGGCGCACAGCATAAAAACTCTATTCTTTTAGATTTTATTTTGTACGTACATTTCCAATAAGAAAATATGGTATCTACTGAACTGGTAACATACATATCTAGATATATATGCATATGATTCATAATTTAGCAAGGCGCAGAGTATAGCAGATGTGTTTGTGTACCACACATGAAACTCAAATGAAGCGCAATTCTCAGAACTGGCACACACATAAACTTAATGAATATTATGTTCTTTCTTTTTGTTTTTCCTGTTTTGATTTTGTTCCTGAATCTTTAGCGTGGCATGGGGATCTACTATTTCAAAATAAGTGTTAGATAATCATGAATATGTCATATTTGAATGGTGGAAGCATATTCCGATAACAGTAGAATTCTGGGATATTTACAAACTTTTGCGAGAGGAAAGGTCAATCCTGATAAAAAAAATTAATCCGAAAATTAAAAAAAAATCTTACTTATAAGAAAATGATTTTCTAAAGTGGGAAATATTGGCATTCATTTTCATAGCACATTCTGTATTTATCAGTATCACTTTGTGGATATGGCAATTGATCTTCAGCTTTGAATCTAATACAACTTTTATAGGAAGTAATGGGATCACCTAGCTGGAGATTTGTAAACTTTTCAAAGTCTTCCGAAAGCAATTAGTTTGGAATATAATCAGTTTTTAAAGAAGCTTTTGAGATACGACGTTATTTCGGTTTTCCAATTCCAAATGACACCTAAGGGTGTTCCTGAAGAGTAATAGAACATTTTTCATCAGACTGGCATTTATTCTGCAAATAAAAACTTGAAACGGTCAATAAGACTGCGTCGAATAGTTGTAGTGTCTTTTAGTACGAAACACAGCTAGTACTTAAGGCCGCAGAACTGCTAGCTCTGAATCGATACCCGATAAGAGAGAGAGACTTAAATCAACAGTACTTAAAGCACTAAAATCGAAAAAAGTCGGGGATTGTCTTAAGGATTCTGTGTACAGGACCCAGGTTATGGTGTGTCCTATGTCACTGCAACATAAGAGGAAACAAATTCGCCGTAGAATTGGCAAGAAATGGGGAAGAAATCATCAAGTTAACGTCAACCCAATGTTGAGTACATTCAAGGAAATTATCAAAGAAAAAAACAGGAGCAAGCCAGGACAAACACAACCGACGATTAAGAATCCAATCCCTTGTGGCCAGAAATTAACCACAAGCAACATTTTGGAAGTTCTGAGCAGGGCTCAGTCTTCTTAGTATACAACTTTCAGTCGCATATTTGTGTAGATTCTGTTATGACATATGTTGTTGTCGAGGAGGTCGAGGAAGACATCACCCACTTGAATATCCCGTCCAATCTATCAAAGAACCGTGCTGCCATTCCGCTTCATCCCTGCAGTTTCTTCAGGAGTCATTTGTAAAGATGCCTAGCCTTTTGGGCAGCGGTTCAGGGTCCGGTTATTACCCCAACGAACACTCGTATTTCACGGAATGCAAAAATAAGATACACCATACACCGCAATCCGCAATCAGAAAATGCTTCAATAGTGAAAAACATGTAGAACTGCATTATTCGTCTTACAAGGTACAAGGCAAAGATGATCACAGAAGTCTCCGATGTAACCCCACATTGTATAAAGGCGAATCCAAAAAGTCTGCTAAAATTGCGACTAAGGAGGCAACTCCGGAGAAACAGAGGGAAACCATAATCACGCTAAAGGAGAAAAGATGCACAAAACAGGACCCACACACCGGAAGACAGGAAACAAGGGAAAAAAAACAAAGAATAGATCTATGTCCATATCCAACTTTGGACACATAAGCCTATATAAATGATGATGACCATTATGACGAATGGCTGGGATCATCCGAAATCAAAATGCTAAATTGAGGAACTTTCTCAGATCAGTGGGGCAAGGATCTACCTTTCAAATTAAGAGGTGTAGCAAAGCGCAGTCAATGTCGGCAATAAAAACAACCAAAAGCACGATTTAGACGTGTGTTCTGAAATGTGACTTTAGCGTTTGATGACAACTTTTTCAAGGACTTATAAATATTGAAGATTCATTTATTTGTTGATTTATTGCTTGAAAAATAATAATGTAACTCTATGGTAGCTTAGAGAAAATTTTTTCTTCCCATTTCGGTGTTTTTGTGTTCGAATTCGAATGATAAATCAGTACATGCCTTATTTATTAATTTTTGGTAATTACCTTAGGAACTCACCTACATAGTTTCGTAGTTTCCGTAACAGGTCCTGCACTTCATCGAAAGGCATCTCTCAAAACTGCGTAAATGCTCCCATCGTTGAGTGGCGACCGGCGCCGCCGTTTGATAAACATAATTTTACCAATCATTCATCTGGACTGGCTGCGCCTAACAGAGTACATAGCTTGTCACAACCTGGACAAGAAAACACGTTACATTAGCTTTGGTTATATCAGCACTATAATAAAAACAATCCTCTTTTAATAAGGGATATTTTGTCTGCAGAGCTTGTTTAATCTAAATGGCTACCGTTTTATTCTGTCCTTCCGGGGACCATCATTTCTATCCGCAGTTGGTTGATACTTTCTTAGCTTTTTTTTCTTTGCGTCTGCCCTGGGCTTCGGTTCGCCTGCCTGATTATGTTATTGACTTGCTTTGTATTCCTTTCTTGCGCCGCAACTGACATACTTATCAGACATTCGTATAGGTAGGTACACACTATAACTTAATGAATCGTAATTTTAGTTGTTAAGTCAGGTCTTGAGCTCAAGATGTGAACTATTTATTTTTGAATCAGCAATGAGCACATCAGCGTTATAGTATAACTGAATAGGACAAAAGGTCAAACAAAGCAATCACGAAGAAAGAAAAAGCAATCCTCATCAACCAGATAAGGATGATAAAACGCGACCAATGCCGAAAAGAATTGTTTGATGTTGATGGGATAAAAAGGCTCAAAGGAGGAGATAAGCCTCCACAATAACGCGAACAGCAGCAGTAGTATATAGTGGTAGTAGCATCACCCATTCGATGTGATCATATAATAGTTATAATCATATCATAACCTTTAAATTAAGGACAGCGCAGCGCAGTGGAGAAAGAGCTCGCCATAAGTGACGTGCATCAGGAGGCAGTTCCTAGGTAATGAAGCAGAAGGATAGAGGTTATGAAAATATCACTAAATGCGGGATATGGAGGTCATGATAGACTCGCTTACAGGCAAGGCAGGATGCAGGCGATCGCTTCCCTCCTATGACATGACCGTGTAAAAGAACTTCTAGGCACGTGCTAGAATCGAGACGATAATTACTTGCCATTACCATGAACTACTTCTGCAATCGATTATGGAATGGGTCATTTCACGACTGGGTAGATACCATATTTTCTTATTGGAAATGTACGTACAAAATAAAATCTAACAGAACAGAGTTCTTATGCTGTGCGTCCGTCTGGAGACTTTTATGTGTTTCTTGCATGCTTGAATGAAATTCAGTTTCGAAAACCAGGCTTCTTGACTTTTACGATCTTCTCAATATGAACCGATCTTGTATCGTGTGCGTTATACAATAATTATCCACGGCTGTGTTTTTTTTTGAGTAAACCCTAAGCCCGAAAATTTAATTTTTAGTAAAAATAAAATTCCTTAAGGAATATATAAATGTATGATATTTAAAAATCGTGTTTAAAATAACAATTGTACGCTTTTTAAAGTCAAAACTTCCTTATGGGTGCCAACTTCTGTACCCGTTACGCTATGTGGTAGGTATGTAGCGTGACCTTTTCTTCAATAAAAACATATGCCTATTTAGGGTAAAAACATCTTTAAAATGTCCGATAGACGCGAAGATTTTGAATATTGGCGACGAAAATGATTCGGAATTAATTTAACTTTATTTTCATGAAATCAAAGTTTTTTAATTCTAACTGTTAAGGTATGTAGCACGCCACATATATATGTGGCTATGACGTCAACAGAGAGTGCACAAAGAGAGCTTGTGCTCGGCATTTCTCTATTGGGATTTGGGACCATACGCTGACGACCTGACGTCAAAATTACATCAGAGCCACACATATATGTGGCGTGCTACATACCGTGTACTAGCAACTTTAGGTAAAAATTAGTCAGATTCTCAGTGAAGAGGTTAGAAATATCTTGAAGCCGTTCTCTTTTACGGAAGTTGGCGGTGCAGTGTGGTATGTGCTCTTTACAATCTGTTACCTAAATATGTAGTTGTGTTATTTTCTCATGAAAAAGGGTTGTAGAGTGGTTAGATCCGATACATTATGGGCGTAGCTCTTGTCCCCAATTATATTAAAGCAGTGTTCGTAGGTTGTGGTAAATTTACCTTTTGGTGGGAATTTCGATGGTAAAAAACCATGTCAAGGAAGAAAGGGAAGAAAGTGTTGCAGTATAGCTCTGTTGGCAAAATAACAATATTAATTTGAATTTCTTTCACAGATTCTTAGAACATAATTTTTCCTCCTTGAATGTTGATTAATGATTACCTATGTCCTATATATCTATACATATAAAGTTTGCTTTTTTCGAGAGCTATAGAATTTTTAATAACAACGACAGGAATTGAGTTTCTAAATCTATTATGCCGAATGGTTCATGATCGGTCTGTTCCTTTTACTTTTGTAGTAAAAATGGAATGACTATCAAAATGGCAGTGTTGGGAATGATTTCTTTCCCAGAGAAAAAATGATTTTACATTCCATTGGGCCGCTTATCAAAATGAATATACAGTTTAAATAGTTGCAGAACAAAATAAGTAAAAATGCTCCTATTTGAAAATAGTACAAAACTTGGCTGCAATCTAAAAATATGTTTTTTTTGTTAAAAAAAAACGCAGTGGAGAAATTATGGGAATTTTAATATTATGCGAAGGGTAATTATACAAGGGAAAAACTATCCCAATCGCATACGAACACTGTAAGCCTAGAACTTTAATTTAATACGAATGTATGTGTACCACACTCTTTTCATAGTTATGTGCACAAACCACAGAGAACTTCGGGCATATCCATAGCAGGGTTATCAGGTTTTAAAAACCGGAATCGAAAAACGTAAAATATAAAACGCCAAAAAATCGCCTAATTTAAAAATGTTATACCCTCCAAATTCAAAAACCATAAAAATCAAATGAATTCGTGCAACTCGTAATTTTTAGGTAAAAAAAGCTTAATGCAACTTTGACTGTCCTAAGGCATTTTTTATTTCAATTCCAAAACTTCAAAACGTCTTCTTTGGGTACACTTTTTAGATAAAATCCATTTGACCAATTGACAGAAATTAATTTTTCCCACTGAGCCTCAGTAAGTTATAAGCTTTTGAGTGGAATCACAAGCAGACTTTTAAAACAGGGCCTGAGTTGGCTTAAACCAGACGCCTGGTTAAAAATATCACAAAGAAACAAAAGGTGTGTTGCTGTCAGACAATCTTTTTCGCATTTCTCTTAGTAAAACAAGAATTAAATCGTTAACTTGCTTCTTAAATTCATTACCACTGTTTTCTATCACGATTCTTTCAAAATCCGACCCTTAATCAATATCTTGCCAAGCTTTAAAGTTATCCTCATTCATTACTAATTTTAATATTTCGTCACAGTCATCATCATCACAGATGTAAGGTTAGAGTGAAAATTATAAAAAAGAAAAAATATGAGGATTTTGGTTAAAAAAATTTAAATCGCCAAAATCTAAAAATATCGCCTTTTTTGGGGTGAGTCGCCAAGCCGGTTTTCGTATGGTCAAATGAAATTTCAAATCGCCTGTTTGGCGATAAATCGCTACATCTGACAACCCTGATCCATAGAGCCAGTTTCAGTGCCATGTTAAAATAAATGGTGGGTGAATTTGGTCACGCATACACTGGCATCTAATACATTTACAGTTATTTCTGTGGTAACACACGTATTCACATATAGAAAAAGAGGCGGAGCTATTTATTTTAAAACTGGTTCCTTGGAATTCTCTTTTTTGCTCTCAACTGGCGGTCTAATCGTGGTCTATTCTATATGGTTTGTGGTTGTGTCAATGAATCCAAACAGAAAAATAAATTCCACGAAACACACGCCTAAACATATATTTGTGACCACAATGGGTGACTCCATCTTTGGTATAGGCGGAGCCAACTCCCTCCAGGCCATATTGTGATTTTTCAATCCGAGCGCACACAAAAGGTGTTGTTTAACCGATGCATGTATGAAGGGAATAGGTATTTTTATACCCCGCCGCATCCCAGATTTGGCTGTGCGGAGAAGTGTCAAACGCAAAGGAAATATTTTTATGGATTGCTGTGGTGCCTTGTGCCATGTTCCCACCAAACTGAAATCGCGAGGTTTCGATGAGCTTTTACCGAAACCTTGTGAAACGTTCCCACCGATTTAAAGTGGGTTTGGAAAGTCATATAAGCTGTCAATTTTGAAGTTCCACGAGAGCCTCTTCCTCCGCTTGCGTCCACAATTTTCTTTTCTTGTACCTACTGCTTTGCCATGATCTTTAATAAAAAGAAAATACATCCTCATGATCCTATCCGATCTCTATAACGTCCCCTCCAAAGCAAGAGTATCGCGTCGCGCATGCAAAACATTTTTTAAACAACAACTGTCCTTATAAAGGGATACAGAATTTAAACAAAATTATTAATGCGCACAAAATACTCGATTTTATTATGACGCTAGACGAGAGACGACGATCAAGATCGCAGAGTAATCTTTCACGAGTTAAAAATGCATTGCTGGGTTTTTTGTTTTTTCCTTTCAACCCTTTAGTTGAGGAGTATACTGATGCTGAGCGTTTCTCACTCCACTTGGGCTTGGCCCATTTTTTTTTTATTTTTTTTTATTTTTTTATATACTCGGGTCATCCCCGAAGGTTACTCTTTCTTTCAATATGCGGCCCATTGTGACTCTTTAACTCTGAAGGTTATATCCTTTTTTTTTTTTCCTATTAACTCTTCTTTGTGCTATCTATTTACGTGTTTACGCTTACAAAATCCACTTGAGATCTTCCACCATGTGTGTCATAATATTGAGGACACTAATTACATCTTGGGTGTTATTGCTATTGTGGTGTCACATCGCTTCCATGTGACTTGCACTCATAAATTTGTCGCCTTTTTTTGTTTTCAGATAAATAGTTCAAGTATCGCGGGTATGGATGCTTGAGAAAGGCGTTAGGTTACATTCGCCCTAATTGACCGAAAGTGGAACATTTTGGGCTGAAGGATGTTGGGTTTAAAACATCGGGAAGATAATTTCCAATGGATTGGGAATTTCAACTGAAGTCCAAGCACATAGTTATTACAACACATTATTGAAAATTAATTTTTAGCCGTCCTGAGATTTTGACGCGTCATCGTCATTTGGTTTTAACAAAGATAAAGTTCGCGAAAAAATGGTTTTAGATTTAGAGCAAACAGATGGAGTTGGACCGATCATGGGCGTGTCGTCGTCGTGAGGGATGAATTTCATTGAAATACCGACTTATTTTAGAAATTTGCCGACTGTATATAGATTTATCATCCGTATAAAAGAAATAATAGTGTAATGATGTCAATATAAGTATTATCCCGTGTGAATTTCTCCACTTTAAATATCACAAAATAACCGTCTATTCATTGGCTATCAAACCCCTTAATCAAATAATTTGTCGTTCTTCGATAAAGTTTGTCAAAAAGTTAAAAGTTCCGAGCCGCTACCACATTTGCTCGTGTGATGAGCCCTGATTTCAGCCCTGAAAGTATGCATTACTTCTTGAACCCTGAAAGTATACATTACTCTGACATCAATTTCGCTCAATCCTGAGATTATGCAGTGATCCTGGTACCATGTTATAGAATAGACCCTGAAGATAGTCACTTGTTTTATTATTGATGCATCTACCGGGTGAGTGACAATAAATGTGTCAAACTTTTTGTTATCTTAAAATAATTTGGTTATATTAGTGGTATTCATGCAACGTCGTAAACTTGTCGTAAACTTCGTAAGAGATTGGATTGAGATGGATGATTGGATGGATTGATTCGTGTGGGATTATTGTTGTGGGATCAGATGTAGTTGTTGGCGGGATAGGACTTGTGAGAGTGGGGAGTGAGACAGAACAAATAAGTCAATTCTGATTGTTTCTGTTGCTGTCAGCGACAGAAATGCCAATTTATCGTGGGAGGGAAATTTTTTTGTTTGCATTTTTCTGCATCTGTCATATGGGTGCCTGCTTTAGGTAGTTTGAGTTGCAAATTCGACTACTAGACGATTAAAATGCTTTTAGTGGACATAATTTCATGATAGCGGTAGCTATGTTTTTCCTGCAACGTAAACAGAACCAGGGGTCTCATCGCGTAAGGCTAATGCCCAAGCCACAATGGCGCTTTGCGGCGTGCGTGCGTTGACAGATAGAGTAGAACCAATGCTTTCATATGGTGCAAGCCAGAATGCGGCTTCAGGCTTCGGGTCGCGTTGTGATCGTAAATATCGTAAAGTTCAACGCGGCGCCCAAGTAGAGCAACTTTCTACTTTCAGTGGCGTTGGACGGCTTTGACGTTTTCTTTCGGTTTGGTTTGTTCGATTTGATAATATTTAAAGTGTTAGAGCATATGCCGTTCATTGTTGGAGTTGCATGGATTCACTTAGGTATATACGTACCTACTCGTTTTTAGTAGCCTATGAGGTATTTTCAATACAAATTAATTATTTTACTGTGTGGAAATGACGAATATTATTGTTGTTGTAATGCTACTAGTGATTTCTTTAGATTGTTGATGATATGTGCTCAAATGTAATGTACACGCTTTTGATATTTCAATTTTGTCTGAAACTACTCTATTCTTCATACAATTTATTAACGAGATAAACATTTTTGTTTAGAATATTTATAGTTTCTTTTTCTAGTTGAGGGTAAATCTAATTTCCTGCGATGTGCAAATGATAGGTATTATTTTATTACTTGGTTTACCCGCCCAGGTTTGCTCGTGCCAATTAATTGCATTGCTTAGATATATTTTTTATTGTCCATCGGGACAATGCACATGAATATGCGCACCTTAGTCCGACTTTGACCCAACTTCACGGGAATTCTCTGGCCAAGAGATATCGAAGATTCCCTGTAAATTTGAACTCAATCGGCTGGTAGGGTTTGAAGTCCGTACATAAGAACATAAAAAAATGTCTGGACAAGACAGCGAAGATCTTCGCGGAAATATAGCAAAAAAATTACCCTAATTAGGTCATAAAATCCTTTCAATATGCATTGTCCGATGGGTGACCGAATGTGGTAAAAACCCAGCGAGCGACGAGAATAAGCAGTACCTGCGATCGCAATCGTCCGAATGTCCAGCATACCACCAGATGTATACATATAATTGAAATAAAATATAAATATAAATTGAAAAATCAAGTAAATCGTCGGTATCCATATATTTGAGAATTTATTAATAAGAGTTTTTTTTTAAATAGCCAAACCAAGTTTTTAACAAAATTGCACTTCTCTATTTAAGTGACTGAACTTCTTTCCACAGCTCAGATAAATGCTGTCCATTTGGTAATATTGCTCACTTAAATCGTTTTACAAGAAGTATTAGTATTCAATTCACAATTTTAAGGGAAGGGATTTTCGATGTAATTTACCCATATTTTCTCAACTAAACTAAAAATCGACCTGTCTCCCCTGAAACGCCTTTCATGTAAAGGCATGTACCTGTGTACATTGAATTCACAGGCAATTCTTCCACAAAAATATTCCACGACAATTAAAGTGAAAATACATTTTATTGTTATTTATTTATGCATTTTTTTTACTATTTTGAACAAATTTCCTCTTAATTCGTGCATTAAAATAACAATTATAAGCAAAAAGGAGTAGTTGCATTCTGCTCTGAATTCGTACATAACGTACGTACGCAACATAAACCAAACAGAACTTTCAATCTCTCCTACTCCAATCTCTCAACGCGCCAACGCTCTGAAGCGCCATTTAGTTTTGGAAAAGTGCGGCTTGCGCGCGTTGACATAAAGTACGGTAAAGTTTCTAAAACGCCTGTCAACGCACGCAAGCGGCAAAGCGCCATTGTGAATTGGGTATAAAACGATCCAACGACGTCGTCTCGACGATGCTGCTACTTCGTGTAACAACCAAAAAACGATGATCGTCGAAACGATTGAACGATCATCGTTTCTTGTTGCTTCACGTAAACAATTTAACTGTCAAGTAGCGTCGTCGAAACGATTCGATTGAACGATGGCTCTTTGGCAATCGTTTCATCGTTTTTACTATATTTTGTTTCCATTTAGGGTTTTTAAAAGCAAAACAAATGTTAAAGAATATTACTTCAATCAAATTTTTCATAATTTCGACAAATACTACACTCCATTTTGCATTAGTGTGGTGAAATGTAAAAATATAGAAAAAATATCCATTTTCTTCATTTTAGTTAATCAAAATTGGTACACTAGAAAGTTCACATCAAAACCTTTATTGGAGTACACAATCATAGAATTGCATTCATTAAATGGTTTTTGAAAAATGCATTCACCAATTTTCTCTTATTTTACAACCACTATCAATAAAATTTTTGCTGCAACGAAAAATGTTTACCTTTTTACCTATACATACATTTCCACATAAAAGACAACAACACACACAAATTATATACCCTTTTTATTGGTTTCCAGTTGTCACAGTTTGTTTACAGCCCTGCTCAAACTGTTCAAAACGAAAACGATGGACGATTCGATTGAACGACGCGATTGTGTTGTTACATGAAGCTAACTTAAAACGACGTCGTTTTGTTCAATCGTCGAGACGATGATCGTCCGAAAAGTTACGCGATGAGACCCCAGAATTTACTACAGACCGATAAAGCTTTCTGTTCTGTTTCAGTTTCTGTTCCTGTTTCTATTCTTATTCTTGTTGAATTTATCCACACGTAATCATAAGATCAGCATGGTACTTGTAACTTTGTATTACTGAAATGTATAACAGTTTGTAAAAATTCACTTGTCCTACAAGTACTTGTCGCGTTTTATGCCCCAGATTGCCCCCTAACTGTAAGCGATATATGTATGTAGTTGGACCTCATGCTTTGATCCATTACTGACCAAGACCACTCCTAACTAAACCCTCAGCCTAAACCTAACCTCATCCCAAAATAGCTGCTATGTACATTGATGCGCTGACAGAATCATAATGTCCAAAACACATGTGCAGAAATTCTGCTTCACTGCAAGCAGTACTGCAGATGAAACAAATGTGCAGAATTTAACTTGCAGCGGTTGCTGTCAATGCGGGGAAAAATACGTAAGTGAAACACAGACGACAAATAATTCCCGTCTCTCTTTTCCTAGTATGCATCAGTAGCTGAATTTAAAAATTCGATGCTGCCAAGTCTATTTAATTTATTTCACTGCGTTGGTATGCAGTGGACTTAGAAATAGAGACATCTTGCAGTGCTGCGGTGCGGTGCGGGTGCAGAATTTACATGTTGCAGGGTGAATTCTGCACGTGTGTTTTGGGCATAAGAATTAAAAAATCTATCGAAAGAGATCTGTCAATTGTTGAAGAAACCATTCATGCTGATGAATTAGGAAAAAAAATCACAAATGATTATCTGACATCCAAGGAACTCCTACAACTTACCCAGGATCAACTTCCCCAAATTCGTTAATGCCATTATTGGGCACTGCATCTTAGCCATCGATTAGTAACAATATAGCATCCGCCAACAATTTTAACCTAGAAAAGGTTTCCTATGGCGTAGATTGTTGGCCGGACGCAATCTAGCAGTTCTAAGACTCTTACTCTGACGTCATTTTCAATGACGCATTGTGTCATTGAAAATAAAATAAAGCCAATAGACAGAATAGGCATGTTTAGTAATAAATTCTGCCCAAGTTGGCAAATCTCTTATGTCATGTGAGCCCCCTTCAGAAATTTCGCTTCTCTTGTCTGCAAAAAATTGCAAAGATGCCCACCCCTTCGCTACAAAAATGCATTCACTGATATGAGGAATGAGTTGGTTACATAACCTCACATAGCGTGAACAAAGCGTCGTCTGACGTCTGCCACAATCATTGTGATGAGTGGACAAACAGATTTGTGCGTTCAAAATGCATCGAAAAATCACTTCTGTAATACCAGGCGCTCAGAAATTCCAGCTGGTATACAGAAAATGCCACCAAAACAAAATTTCATGACAACTCATTAGAGTATGCAATGCACAGTATTTGTCTGTGGTATATAGAATAGTTCGTATTGCTGAACAACTGAGAGTATGCAAACATCATCCAAGATCAATACCTACGCGAGTGCATGCAATGAATCTAGTACAGTTCTTGTCGCTGAACAACTGAGAGTATGCAAATATCATCCAAGATCAATACCAACGTGAGTGCATGCAATGAATCTAGTACAGTTCTTATCGCTGAACACCTGAGAGTATGCAAACATCATCCAAGATCAATACCTACGTGAGTGCATGCAATGAATCTAGTACAGTTCATATCGCTGAACACCTGAGGGTATGCAAACATCATCCCAGATCAATACCTACGTGAGTGCATGCAATGAATCGCTGAACACCTGAGGGTATGCAAATATCATCCAAGATCAATACCTATGAGAATGCATGCAATGAATCTAGTACAGTTCATATCGCTGAACATCAGAGGGTATGCAAATATCATCCAAGATCAATACCTACGTGACAGCATGCAATGAATTGCTGAACACCCGAGGGTATGCAAATATCATCCAAGATCAATACCTACGTGAGTGCATGCAATGAATCTAGTACAATCAATTTATTTCTTCATTTCTCTAGGGTAGGGATACCTACTATTGTTTCTGGGCGACTAGTAAGCAGTAATCATAGTTGGTGTCAAAAATGGAGGAAATCATTGAACGGGATTTTGAAAGAATTGCAAATTTGAAATCGTGTCAGGTAGTAGAGGCATTCCGATGCTTATCTGGGCTGCTTGTGATTTTTTCCTACTGGTTCAATGGATTCTTCGTGAAATACTAGACGCCCATAAATTGTGGTAGTTGGCTGCTAAAGAGTAGAGTAGTAGAGTATGCAATATTGCCATCTGGAGGTATGCAATAAGAAAAAAGTTTCATACTAACAGGGAGCATCCATTCTCGTATCAAATTTAAGCTGGCAGCGAACTTACTGTGATTGCTGGACGACTAGTAATCTTCTTTCTTCATTGGGTAGAAAAAATATCGCCGTGGCTGGCTTGCATGACTGACATAATTTATCATTTGGCGATTGGTGGGGTTATTGAATTGGTTTATTTTGAAACTGCTGCAATTCTCCAAACAGTGAAACTGTCCCGAAAAGGAGTCTGGATTTAGACAACTCGGATATGGTCCATGGACTCCTGCAGCAAACTTATTGCGAAACCAGACATAAGAAAGGATGTCAGTTATCGTTCGGACTGATGGTCATTGCCGCTTCCAAAATGTCGCGTCGTTGTGTAGACATCTGAGGACTTATTCCCAAAAGCGCGGCGAATCGCTTTTAATGGAGGATTTGTTTTTTTTTTTTTATTTGCTCAATTTAAAAGCGATAGCTGTTCAGATCAGTTCAGATGATGGATTGCTGGCGGACTGTTTGCGCATAAAAATAAACTAAATTCCTGTGACAGGAAAAAGCTGTCCAACTTTTGCAAAAATAAATGGAAAATTGGAAGTCAGAATAGAAAAAAACGTTCGCATTTGAGAATAACCAAAAGCGAAGGCGGTCGACATTGTGGTATCGCTTTCGATCCTCAGCGCATTTGGGCAGGCAAATATATCTTATCGCGTTTTAGTATTGAAATTGATACGTTTGATATATATATGTACCACGCAGTGAAGCGATCATTGGCTTTGAATAATTTTTCGCGTGCTTCTTAAGGTCAATACTTACTGAGCTCCTGGACTGAGCAGCGCCCTACATTCACCCTTATTCCCCTTGGCGTTTGTCGTATACGACTCATGTGTCTGTGTCGATTTTTTCGAACTTTTGTTAACGATTTCGCTTCTTTCTCTATGTGTTTACTGTAATTTCAAATCGTTCGACTTAGAAAAGGTACAAACCATGACTTAAAG
Organism: Cheilosia scutellata; assembly: GCA_955612985.1. Classification (NCBI taxonomy): domain Eukaryota; kingdom Metazoa; phylum Arthropoda; class Insecta; order Diptera; family Syrphidae; genus Cheilosia; species Cheilosia scutellata. The sequence goes on along the minus strand of OY015315.1, from coordinate 8,115,824 downwards.
CCAAAATTAAATATTAGACGTTTACGACAGAAATAGAGGTGATCAAATCACCCCTATTCCCGTTGGCGTTTTCCGTATACGACTCATGTTTCGTGTCGACAGAAAAACGAAGTGAAATACGAGTCGTTTACGACAAACGCCAACGGGAATAGGGGTGATTTGATTATGTCAATTCTTACAGTATAGATAACCTCCTCGACCATCTCAGACTCGGTACTTACCCTTACTCAAAAAAAAAAAATAATAATAAATCAAACAACTGGCACACAACCGGAATCATAAATATTTTATACTTTTTTACTTCAGTAATAATCTTTATTGTAATTGTAATTCTTATATGAAATAATAAATAAGTACTTATTAAATAGTATAATATATAATATTTTTTTTTTCTTCATATTGTAGTGTGGATTGAAAAGTACTACTTATTGACCACAACGCCATCTAATGGAAAGTAGACGAACTTATTCAACGGAACTTCGAATCTTCCAAACTCAACGAATGGTGAATGGTCTAAAACGAAACTAGTACATTCTCGATTGTTCCGGTTGGAGTATAGAATATTCGAGAAGCTTTAGTGGGGAGTATAAAAAGGGTTGCGAAATCCGACGAGGGGACAGTTTATCTTTAAACCGTGTAAAGCAAAGTTGGAATAGTATCGGTAGTGATTTAAAATAAGTGGAAAAGATTGTAATAAGTGGAAAAGATTGAAATGAGCGGAAAAGTTGATTTTAAGTGATATTGTCTTGTAATAAAAGTGATTTATTAAAGTTTAGTAAACAGAATAGTGTTTTATCTTTTCGAATCCCAGCCGAATGTAACATTGGTGTCAGAAGTGGGATAAAACTTATTCTGTGCGAAGTGTTGTGAAAAGAAAAACAGTGAACTAAATTGTGAATTAAAAGAAAATAAATAAAGTGAAGTGAATTTGAATTCTTACAAAGTGTAGTAAAGATTAAGAAAATAGAAATAGAAGGAAAAAAAAAAGTGAAAAAAAAAAAAAAAGAAAAAAAATAGTGAATTAGTAAAAATGGTTCGTACGTTGGCATTACTACAACTCAGCATACCTCAGCTAAAAACTGAGATGGAAAAACGGAACCTCTCCACAGCTGGGGGAAAAAGTGACCTCATACTTCGTCTGCAGGAAGCTGTCGAAAGCGAGGGAGGAGATCCAAAATCCATGCTATTCGAAGTGGCAGAAGAACAAGTAAGTACAGGCGTTGACATGGCTGCTATGATGGCATTGCTTCTTGCCAAGTTCGAACAACAGAAATATGATCTGGAAGAAATGAAGAACTCTATCGAATCTAAGTTGGCAGACCAGAGCAATTTTATTGAATCTAAATTCGCAGAACTGAAGAATTCTCTAGAAGGACAGACAAATTTTCTAGATGAACAGAAGAATTCCATTGTCGCTGCACACAAAGATGCCGTGGAAGAGTTTAAGAATGCTCTAGAAGTAAAATTCAGCGCGATTGATAACAAACTAAACCAGCATGAGACACAACTTGAAAAGGTAGAAACAAAGTTTGACGGGATCAATCAAACATTACAAAAACATGAAACAAACCTTGAGAACTTGGCTAAAGAACTGGATAAAGTCCAGAAACAGAAAGCCCGAGAATATTCTGCTGATTGCCCAAGAAGGAGGGAGTTGCAACCGCCTGTTTTTGATGGTCATCAAACATCATGGCGAATTTTTAAGAGGCAGTTCGAGGCAGCTGCAGTGATCAACAGCTGGGACGACGAGGAAAAGTGGATTGCACTAACGCTAGCACTGCGAGGTACAGCTGCAGAGTTGCTTCAAACTATTTCCGAAGAAAAACAACGCAACTACGACGCATTGGTTAAGGCTATCGAAAGGCGGTTTGGTGATGACCATATGCAGCAGGTGTATAGGGTACAACTACGCAGTAGAATCCAGAAGCGGGGAGAAACGCTCCAGCAGTTGCAAGCGGATATCGCACGGCTAGCGCATTTGTCGTATCCCAATGCCGGCGAGGATGTCATCAACGAAATGGCTGTAGAGGCGTTTATCCAAGCCATAGAGGACAGGCAGCTGCAACTAGCTCTACGAATGGCTGGAAAGAAAACTCTCCCTGAGGCACTGGCATTTGCCTTAGTAATGAAAGCTGCTGACCAAGCATCACAAGGGTTTCATCGCGTGAGAGAAATTACAACCGTCGAATGCTCGTGCCAAAGGGCAGACATCATAGAACGAAACAGTGCTCGCAGGGGACTGATCCGCTGCTGGAATTGCAGCAAGATAGGACATCTACAGCGACAGTGCAGAGCTCCACCCAGGCAGGCCAGTTGTTCGCACTGCAGTACTAGGCGTTATAATGAGGAGGCATCTGAGAGTCAACCGAATCAACTACGTGGTCTATCGAATCCAACGTGGAAGAGACAAACTCAAAGTTGTCCATGTGGATCGTCGTCATCGTTACATTGGGGAAAATGTTGGCGCATTTGTTCGGGACGAACAAGTTTAAGAGGGGGATATTGTAGTGTGGATTGAAAAGTACTACTTATTGACCACAACGCCATCTAATGGAAAGTAGACGAACTTATTCAACGGAACTTCGAATCTTCCAAACTCAACGAATGGTGAATGGTCTAAAACGAAACTAGTACATTCTCGATTGTTCCGGTTGGAGTATAGAATATTCGAGAAGCTTTAGTGGGGAGTATAAAAAGGGTTGCGAAATCCGACGAGGGGACAGTTTATCTTTAAACCGTGTAAAGCAAAGTTGGAATAGTATCGGTAGTGATTTAAAATAAGTGGAAAAGATTGTAATAAGTGGAAAAGATTGAAATGAGCGGAAAAGTTGATTTTAAGTGATATTGTCTTGTAATAAAAGTGATTTATTAAAGTTTAGTAAACAGAATAGTGTTTTATCTTTTCGAATCCCAGCCGAATGTAACAATATTATAGTACATAAAAGTTGAGTTTTATGCGATCTTATGGTCTTTTTTTTACTGAATTGGTTTCTTTTCCTTTTTTTTTTGTTATATAAATGAAGTTCTTTTTAAAAAAAATTTTAAATTAGTCAAATATATTTTTTAGTTTATTGTTTTATTTTTTGTCCCTTCCATTTTTTTTTATATTTTGTTTACTTACATTTAAATTATTTATTTATTATTATTCTTCTTTTAATCATTTTAATTTTATGAAAATATTCTTTGAAATATTTTCAAAATATATTTATAATACATATTACTCTTGTGGTTTATATATATTTATTTATAATGTGATTTGTTTTCTCTTGCGATAAACTTAAGTAAGAAAACAAACAAGAACGGAGGAAGAAAAAACATATAGGAGACTCAATTCAATACATTCAGTCTGTGCTTTAGTGTTTGCCTGACAGAGACTGTGGTTTACTTTCCAACGCCAACACGGTACAAATAAAACAATCAGCAACACTCGGTTCAGATGCTGATTAGCATTAGTCTGCTAAGCCAAGCCAGCTTTAGCTTTATGATGGCTCACTTCACTTTTATTTTATTTTATCCATTCCTCGTCACACATTAAACGCTTAACTATGAGCATTGTCGCGGTTTTTATTCAAATGCCTTTCCAGTTGTTGTTGGGAAGTCATCGCTTTTGGTAGGTTTTTTTTTCTGTTCTGGTATTGTTGTAACACCGCGACGGTTTCGCGTCTTCGTCGGCTGTGATTTGTGTTCCTAGCAAAAACAAATAATACGAACTAAACCTTAAAGATCATATATACATATGTATTATAAGACATAAAAAAAATCTAAATAGTATCGGCAAACAAAAACGATCAATTCGTGTGAAGATCGTCGACCAACCGGTTATTAAAGATCACATTAATAAATTTAACAGACGCGCGTGAATAATTTATTTGGATGTATAGAGATAGAGACAATAAAAAATCGAAAAATATGAAATATCGATTTTGTTTTAAATGTTACGTGGTCTCTTATTTCCTTTTGGTATTTATGTATTTGTAATAATTTCGTAAACGTTTATAACTATGAACAATGTACCTATATTTAGTACAAAAGTAGGGACATATACATAAAAATACTGATGATGTGACAATCATCAAATACTCCAACTAAATAGATGTGTCATGTTAAATAAATTCTTAAATTAAATTAAGAATCGGACAATAAAAAGGTTCATACTAACACCCCCGTTCCTATTTTATACCTTCACTTTTATTTAGCCGGTATCAAGTTCCACTCGATTCTATACGTTAAAGTTAGTACGCTTAGTACGCTGCTCGAGCTAAATTTTAGCTCTCATACAAAATTGTTTCCAAAATTTAGCTGAGTTAAATTTAAGCAAATCCATTTAGCCGAGCGGTACGCTGCCTCAGCTAAAATATCAAATTTTCCTTTCAGACTGTACTGCATGTATCTGTCACATTCGGCACATTTTTTCAAGCTAAATTTTGACAGATCATATTGTTTTTTTTTCTGTTGTGATTTTGCGAAAAAGTTAAATAAGGATAAGCTGATCTAAATTTAATCAAATCCATTTAGCTGGACCGGTACGCTGCTTCAAATGAAATCAAATTTTCCTTTCAGACTGTACTGCATGTATCTGTCACATTCGGCACATTTTTTCAAGCTAAATTTTGACAGATCATCTTGGTTTTTTTTCTGTTGTGATTTTGCGAAAAAATTAAATAAGGATAAGGTTTTCCAATGAATACCTCGATGAGGAATCCTTTGAAAGTGATGAATTTGAGATCAAGGAATATTCGAAAAGGAAAAAAAAATATATAATTTTTTCGCGTCGATGAATTTTTGAAGGAAGTTATTTTCTGTGACACTTATATCCATTATCCACAGCTCATTCCATGTCAAAATTTAGCTAGAATTTTAGCTAATGTTTGGAGAGAAAAATTGGAGAGCAGCTAGAATTTAGTTTCGCTCGAGCAGCGTATATTAAGCTTAAGCGTTTAATGATCTTCCTTAAATAATATTAACTGTTAAGAACTAGGCGTGAATAGAGAAACATCAGTAATAATTTTAAGTCAGAACGACTAGCACATGACATATTCGGAATGAATATAACACTCTACATACATAACACATATGTATATGTAGCTTCTATTGAGATATTAGGCGTGTTTTATTGAACATCATGTCAGCAAGGTATACAGTGAGCGTCAAAAGTAAATCAACACCACTGCTATTTTCATTTGCCTTTGGAATGTGATAACATTATTTAAAAAAAAAACGACACGAAAACTACTTCCAATCATTGGGTTGTTGAAGCAAACACACCATTTGCAACATTCAGCGAATTCAGCAAAATTGCTGACAGAATAGCTCTCTCTCTCAGTGCTGTCGTTTCTTCTAGTTTTTTGTTTACAAATGTGGAATCTCCTGTCATCCTTGCACCATAGACAGCAAATTATTCAGTTTTTCTAGAATTTATGAACGGCAGCACTACCTGTCACAACTAAATTCTTGACTAATGTCGTTTTCGATTGGTCATTGGAACTCAACTGACAGTTCTTCTACTGAAAAGAAGATAAATTTGCTTCTGGATTTGAATTCAGAATCGCGGAGAGTTCTTCCGAACGGTTCTGGACGACCAACCGAAAACGACATAAGTCTATATACCAAAAACTATCAGATAGGCGCCTGTAAGAAAGTATGGTGTATGTAAAGTATATCAACAAATGTCTGGCAGGCCCCTGGAGCTAAAGTGTAATTGTATTTAGCAGTAGGTATAATATTTTCAGTCAATAAAAATACATGCACTTTTCTGTAAAAATTGAAAAAATAAAAAAAAAAATAAAGTTTCCGTAGAAAAATTATTTTACAAAACATCTTAGAAAACAATTTAAAAAATAAAATTGCTTAGAAACCTCAAGCAAAATTGACTTTAAACTTTAAAAGTAAGAAAAAATAAAAAAAAAAATTCATTTACAGTACCTACATCTTAAAATAAGTCAATTTAAACACAAATTTATGCTGAGTCCGAAGTGCTGAATTGGGAGGATTTTCCTGGACAGTTATACTCTCGAATGTTTGTCAGACTTTCGCGAAAGATGGCGCATTGAAAAAAATTAAGATATAATAAGTGTTTTCCGGAGACCGAACCTGCGCACAGCATAGTAACCACTCAGCCATAAGTAAATAAGTTTCTACATATTTACTTTTTTTTAGATACATATTTCTAAGACAAACTGAATTTTAACTAATTCCAAAACTATTGCCGGCTTACAAGACGGATGGATTTTTCATTTGATTGTTGCAATATTATATGCGGCGGGATCATGACGTAATATCGAATGACAAAAATCTCCAAATACTATATCTCGAAAAAATCTCGAAAATAAAATTTAAATTCGGGGTTACGGTCGATTAACCGCTTTTTTAAATACCGATTCCAAGAAATCGATCAACAAAATATCGATTAAGAAAAATCTCGACTGATAAATATATCAACAGAGAATATGTTGATTTTTTAAAATGTCGAAATAAGACCAAACTGAGATACGTATTGCACTTACTCCAAATCCAGTACAGTAACCACAAGCAGGGGGGTTGCAGGGGGGCAGCATATGACCCCCATACATTTCGCACTGTTTAACACCATTTTTAGATTTGGTCTTGTTAATTCTGTTGCGCGCAAATAATTGTTACCATTGTAAATTAATATTAATTCGAGATTTTTGTTATTCTTTCTAGATTTTTTTTAATTCAAGATTTTTACATACGAGATTTTTGCTTTCGAAATTTTTTTTTTCGAGATATCGTGGTAGACCCAGTACCTAATGCTAGGTTTCTGATAATTGACGTATTTTTATGCCAATTAAAAAATTGGCAAGTGGAAATAGCGAAAAATTGCTTGTCAATGAATTGACAAACAGCGTTTGCCAATAACTGACAAAGAATTTGATTGACAAGTGAAAATAGCTGAATTGTCAAATAAAATGTCACTTTGTCTATAAATCAACTGTAACTATAACTGTTTGTAAATCAACTGACAAACGATTTTTTGCCATTAATTGACATAAGTGGAAATTAACTGACGGTGGTGTCGTGACAATGACATAAACGCGAGACCTGACAAACTTTGTCAATAATCAACCGACATAAACCCACCTTAACCTATCAAAATGTTTTTTTTTTTTTTTTTTTTTTTGCTGAATATGTCTACCTATTTCGCAATTTAAAAATAAAAGCGGTTAAATTAGGAACAACACATTGAAACCAAATAAAAAACGTGGCTTAATTCGTATTCGGATCTAAAACACTCTGTTAACAGATTTCCATTGTTTATGTTTCGAAAATCGAGTTATTATAAACAAAACATCACTAAAAATTAGATCATTAAGAGACCTAACTTCAGACATAAATTTTCATGTCAGTCTATCTTTCGTTTTTCTTATCTATTCTTTTATGTATTTAATCAATTCAATTGAAAAGTAAGTGTACTTTTGCATGACAAAACTTGTTGTGTTGTATCTCTTTATATGCCTCGTTCGTTCTCTGCGATAATTTTTCCACGCTCACCCATTAAATTAAACCTTGCTTGAAAAAAACTTGTGCCACAACGTCAGCAGAGAGAAGATAAAGAAACTTTTAAACCGAACGATATATTGTAGCGTTGCCGTTGCCGCACTACTACTATAGGAATAGATCTAGCCTAGCGTTCAAATGCAAATCCATATACCCAAAAATGATACCTGCTCCGAGGAATACCCACATGAGCTTAGTGAGCTGAGCAGTGTTTGGGGTAAACGTCGTGGATGAACATTATATTAAGTTGGCCGAAAGGTATCCGGAAAAGACGAATCAGCCCTTTTGATATCTTTAGTCTGCTCCTTATTTTAACGCTAAGGCTACCCTGGCGGCCTTACACCGATAAGATATTTTCTGGTTTGTCTTAAGTAGGTTTATCCGTTAATATTTGGTAAAAACTTAATCCTCTCTTGGCGATCGGTAGACAAAAATTGGATGATCGAATAAAAATATTAATTTACAAATAACTAAATATATATATATATGTACACGGTTTATCTACAAAAACCCACCTACAATAATAATGTACTTATACATGTACACAGTTTGAAGTGATAGTGTCCAATTTTGACTTCTCGGTCCACTTTTTGTAAATAAACGTGTTTTGTATATTGTTTCCTCTCCTTTTTTTTTTTACTAAGCGTTACTTGTTTTCTTTCTTTTTTTTTTTTTTATTTTGTAAATATATGTATCTATGTATCTACCTACATGCGCTACATCTCGGACAAATTAATCTGCAGTAGTTGTTATAACGCTATCAATTGAGTGAAGTGTTTATATTTTTTGTATTCCATTTGAATGTTAATATATTTTTGTTCATATAATTTCCTATATTATTAAATGTTAAAAAGTAAGATAAAAACATGTTTTTATCTATTTCACTTTCACGTAGAACTATGAGCTTAAAGGTGCCGCGCATTTTTTAGTATCCAAATCAGGAACGAAAAAGCTTGACTAAATTGTTGACAAAGGTTATTTGCATATACGTATTTAATTACTAATAATGTGTAAATGTTTTCGCAAACGAGCGCGTAAAGGATATACCTAATATAGTGTGTTAGTTAATGCCGCTAAATAAATATAATCGCATCTATGAAATAGAGCGGGAAGGATGTGCTGTTTCGGTGGTGTCAATGGGAATTTTATAAGGATATGGACTTCCTAACAGATCCACTATTTACGGAATTCGGTAAGTACCTACATTTTATAAACAAAAACCAGGCACCTACACCGTCTTAAAGTTAAACATATCGTGAGTGCTGTAATATAGATTCATCGTTATGATTTATCCCCAATAAAAAATATCCAAATTTCTTATTTAAAACTAACATTTTCTGCTGATTCATGAATTTTACTGATACTATTTTGTAATAATGAATCCTTCCATCTTATTAATCTTACATCTTAACGTTTTTTGTTTTTTGCCTCTTTGTAACTACTGATAAACATGAGAGAGGTATAACTAGTGTGACCACCTGTACGTAAATCTGGAGTCATGTATAGTTGTTATAGTGATAGCTCCAAATCACACGAAATGTACGTAAATTGAAGCTACAAATTATTGTTGTACGTAAAATGTACACAACTGACAGGAAAAGAACAAAGAAAAAGTTATGTTTGCTTTTCGAAGCTCAAACGATAATTCGATTGTTTTTATTTGATAGTTCCCATCACTAGAAATAGATCAGATCGACCGTCAGCCCATTTTCAGACGACCGCACACAAATTTTAATTAAATATTTTTAAATCAAATAAAAGTAAATTTTATTCATTCATTCATTTTTAAATACTGTTATTTTTTTTTTAATATTTCTCCCGGGAAAGGCGAACCTACAACGCTTCATCAGCGTCCCGAGATGCTTGCAGATGTATGTTAGTTCTGCGCTTAAATCGCAGCAAATTGTAGTCTTCTGGAAATATATCCCCAGGAAGCGAGTTCCAAAATTAGCTTGTCCTGTAACAGAAGGAGTTTTGGACAATTGATGTCCTCGCGGCTGTCAAGTGTACTGTATGGCCATGATCATGAGCATTAGCTACCCAAAAGTTGCATTTCGAGGGATAATGTCTTTGAGTTCCTTCGAACATCTACCATGGAAGTACCTATAGAACAAACGAAGGTCAGCGACTTGTCTTCTGTGCACCAACGGTTGTAGATTCGATGTGAGTGTAGGGTCTCCAATAAGTCGAACTGCTCGTCTCTGTATGCTGTCAAGTATAGGTTAAGTGAATGTTTTGGGGCCGAGCTCTATATATGGGAACAATATTGGAATATTGGCCTGGTCTAACCCGTGGGGCTATAGTACCTCTTTGCTCTAAATAGGTAGCTCAACTTAGCGGACGACGATCTTGCGATATAGGATATGTGGATCCAAGCAAATCGTTGATGTGTAGAAGAAATAGAGTTGGAGAAAGAATAGATCCTTGGGGCACTCCAGCATTTATTAGAATTAGATGATACACCATCTATCTTGGATCGATCTTCCCAGAAGAAAATTTTGCATACATCCGAGTTGTTGTGGTAATCCATAAGGTGCTAACTTTCAAATGCCTTTCATATGTCCAAGGCTCTAGATTCGTTGGTGAATTTCTTGCGTCCATAAGTGCGTTACGTAGCTTAACAGGTCTCCAGTGGAACGACGGCTCCGAAATCCGTATTGCCTGTCGCTTATTAATCGACATTTATTGCCTTTTCCATTACTTTTGAGAGCATTGAAAGTGAGGCTCTTGGACGATAGTTTTGTGGCAGACATTTCCTCCTTTTCTTTGGAATAGGTTGAATGCGAGCTGTCTTCCATCAACAAGAAGGAAACGTCTTCTGGGAGTACGACATGCTAAACAGCTTACATAGTACAGGTGCAAGTTCTGGTGCTTAGCTCTTGAGTAATATAGCCGCGATTCCATCGGGTTCAGTTGCCTTATTGCAATCTAGTTCTTTAGGGATGCGTTTAATTATTCGAGGCCGAAATTTCACTTCTGCCATCGATGTTTGCACCCTCGGGATAATTGGTGGCTCTGGTTGTGCAGAATCTAGGGTGGAATTCTCTGAAAACATGCTAGCGAAAAGATCTGCCTTTTCTTTAGGTGTTGTTGCTAGCGTGCCGTCTTCTTTTACTAGAGGTGGAAAGGAAGAGCAACTAAAGTTATTACTGATTGCCTTTGCCATGGACTAGAATTACTTTGTTGGTGACTCTTTCGTTATAAGTTGTCTTCGCCGATTTAATAATTACGTTGGATCTATTTCGAAGAATTATAAACTCAGATCTTTTTTGCTCCGAAGGGTTTGACAGCCATTCACAGAAAGCCTTGTTTTTCGCTGCGGTAACTCGCTTGCATTCTTTGTTAAACCAGGGTTATTTAAAGCTAGTTTTTTGATGCAATGTGGAATATAAAGTTCCATACTGAGTAAAATCATTTCGGTTCAAAACAGGGATCCCTACGTTATCGCCTTTTCCAAAATCCCTTATTGGACATAATCTCTCATTTTTTTTTTCTCTTTTTCCAAAATCTCCCGGGACGAAATCCCCTATGGCAAAATCTTCCACAAGCAAACTAAACTTTCCATATAGCCAACCTTGCACGTACTCCAAATTCTACAGTGAATACAAGCAGGGGGTCTGCAGGTGCGGCAGCATGTCCCCATACGTATCTCATTTTTTAACACCATTTTTAGGTGTCGCGGCAACAGAATTAATGACACTAAATCTAAAAATGGGGAGATTTTCTCTTAGGGTCTTTTGGAGTAAGGGATTTGAACACAGGGGATTTTGGAAAAGGGATTTCGGAAAAAGGAGATTTCACCACCAACCCCATTTTCAGGTGTCGCGGCACCAGAATTAATGACACTAAATCTAAAAATGGGGGATTTTGTCCCGTGGAGATTTTCTCTTAGGGTCTTTTGGAGTAAGGGATTTCAGCACAGGGGATTTTGGAAAAGGATATTTCATCACCAATCCTTCAAAATACATTAAACAAAGCGTGCGACAAAATGCCTTTCGATGTGGAGGTGGTTGTCGTAAAAATTTATTCGCACTTCTATTTGTCCACCGTGTGTGCCGCGAAATTCTAAGACTTTTAAAAATCGCTGGGTGTGGAGTATAAAAAAATTGCTGGGCTACAGCAAATCTCGTTTTCTTTGCTTTTTGTCATCAGTCGAATCAATTTTGCGAATTGTCGGCCTCAAAGAGTATTTTTTTGGGAGACCTTACTCCCCAAATGCTAAGATGTCGCTGCTTTTCCTTCAATCAAGAATGAATTGATTACACAACACAGGCCGATACTTTTTGAAAATTGGTCTAATATACTGAATTATTTTGTTCCCCAAAATTGCGTTTGAAATTTTGTAGTGAATGCGATAATAATGAAAGGTGGTCACACTAGGTTTAACTATACTAATCTAAGAAAGATTTATTAGTAAAGCTGTTCAGCTTTATATGCAAATATAGGTATAAGATCCTTTCATTAGTACCGAAAGTTAAGCTCACATACAGGAATGGTTTTAAGAAGCTGGGTCTAGGATGCATTTTTTTTAACGAAGTTAAGTTTAGGTACTGTACCTCCCTTATACCTACTCCGAAAGATACTATCTCTGAAACCATAATTGTGTCGAGTGCAAGCGTAAATATGACTTGATTGTGTAAAACTTAAATGCTTTTACAAAGTTCCCCGTGAAACTGTCGCACTTCATATCTCCAGGATATCTAACAAAACATATGCGCATAGATATATTTATAACCAACATCTACAGTTTTTTGTTTGATCAATAACGTAGGTTTTTTTTCACTTAGAGCTTCACGAATGCATATATCCTTTTTACGGTGTACAAACAGTCCCTGCATTCTGTGAAAAAAAAAAACTGTTTATCTCCAGTATTGCCCCCGGAAAAATACACAAGTCTATTTTTATTTTGTAACTAAGGTCTCAAAATACTTACAGTTAAAGTGTACATTTATTCCTTTTGTGAAACAACGTCTTACTTCAGATGAAAAGTAGTGAACATAAAAAAAATTAAAACCCTCAGTTAATTAATTTCAACAAAACCTACGATTTGTGATTTTTTTTAATGTTAAATGGCATTTACGAAAATCAGATCAAACACAAAATGTGTGTAGTGTAGTTATAAGGGTTAATATGTGTGGTGATTTAAAACGCATTTATCCCAACCAAGGAAAGATATCCACTATCGGTAATTAACCATACGACACCAAAATGGTTTGGTTTACCTTGTTTCAAAAAAATATGCAATAAAACATAAAATTTTTCTCTATTTTTTTTTGTTTGAAAAGTTGATTAGTTGCTGCTCAAAATGGAATACGCAAGGACAGTAAATGGTACGGTCTTATATTTACAAAACTACAAAATATATAATTTGATGAAACAATAAAAACCTCATAAATTCTTTAATAGATTTACAGTTGTTTCAAGTATGTACATATAGTTGTAGATGTTATTGAGCAAAGTCATAATAAAATGACTTATGAATGATTTATGAATGAATGATGAATCTCAGTGACATTATTGAGAATTAAGTGACGTAAAACACTGCTTTCGAATGCTTTCGATTCCGCGAACATTTAAAGCAGTCGTAGTAAGAGTAACCCCAGAAAGCGCAAGCATATTCCAAGCACAATAATCCAAAATAATGCCCTAAGAGTACATATAAGGATATTTGAAATCTGCAGACTGTATTTTAATAAACTCTAAAAGAGAATTCGCTTAAGAAATTATATAGTTGATGTGTTAATTAAACCAATATCCTTAAAATAATCGACTATTTTTATTTGGGTACTGTTTAATAATGACTGTGGTAAAATATAATGAAATCTTCTATTAGAGATAATGCAAGTGCATTTGTTGATAAATTTAACAATAAGACGTTTGAACTGTACCAAAGAGAAAGGATTAAAGTGTTTTTGAAGGAGTAAACAGTCGTTTATTGTTGATATTCTTACAAAAAAACTTAAATCTGCATACAGTCGGCATAAGAATTATTTTGAGACACAATTCCCTTTTTTTTGTTTATTATTTATTTCCGATTCTGTGCAAGGAAACATTTTTTTAGATTTATCATCATATATATGTTTACCCTTACTGACTCTGTAACGCTCCTTACTTTTAATATAATTTTCTTATATTAAATAAAAGTTGGCGGTGGGTATTTGAATAAATTTTAAAATTTTCAAAATTTGAGTTTTCTCATTATTCAAATGGGCGCAGCAGCGCAGTGGTTAGTGTGCTGGACTACTGTGCGAGGGATCCCAGGTTCGATCCCCGGAAAAACACAAATTACATCTTAAGGTTTTTTCTACTGCGCCACCTCTCGCGAACGTCTGACAAACATCCGAGAGTATGACTGTACTGAAAAGGCTTCTCAATTCAGCCGTTCGGACTCGGCATAAAATTGTAGGTCCTTTCCATTCGTTCCAAAAAATAGAAACTCACACAAAACGAATGGTTGCGAGAAGCTAGGCCTTGGGTGTCTACCGCCTGTTGCGCCGCCTATTTATATTTTTTATTTTTCATTATTCAAATTCCCACCGCCTACTTTTCATATATTTAAATTTTCTTCATGGTTCAAACGTTCAAACTTAATGGCAAGGAAATTGGCAAATAAACCCAAACCCTTTGTCATAGAAAGCAGAAATTTTGCACAGAGGTTACCTTTAAATTTTGGAAATTTTGCTTTGCGCCGAGTTATTGCCAATGATCCCAATGGGACCTTACGAACCATTCGTCGTATCAATTTGAAATTTTGTACATTGATTAAGCTTAGTACGCTGCTCGAGCTAAATTTTAACTCCCATACAAAATTCTTCCCAAAATTTTGCTGAGCTAAATTTAAGCGAAAATTCATTTCAGACTGTACAGCATGTATCTGTCACAATTTAGCTCGCCCATTAATTGTTCGGCACATTTTTTTTACGCTAAATTTTAACAGATCATGTCGTTTTTTTTTTCCTGTTGTGTTTTTGTGTTGCGGAAAATGAATAAGGATTCAATGAATACTTCGATGAGAAATCCTGTGAAAGTGATAAATTTGAGATCAAGGAATAGCAGACAATAAGAAAGTACAACGAAAATATAACACTTTTTCGCGTCTATTCATTTTTGAAGGAAGTTATTTTCAACGAACAGCTGTTTTTTTGTGACACTTATAGTCCACAGCGCACTATATATCAAAATTTTGCTAATGTTTGGAGAGAAAAATTGGAGAGCACCTAAAATTTAGTTTCGCTCGAGCACTCACTTTTGACGCTCACTCTATATTATATTAAAGAAAAAATAGAAAATCAAAATATAAAATATAAAAATATAAAATATAATCCTGAATTATTTTGAAAATAAAGCAAACACTTTGCGGCCATTAAAGGACCAGTGATAAGTGTGCAGTAAATTTACTTTTTCATATAGACTACCAGCGAAAGACAAATAGAGCAGCGAGATTAGAAGGTTAAAAAAAAAATAAAATAAATAGGTGGCGCAACAGGCGGTAGACACCCTAGGCCTAGCTTCTCGCAACCATTCGTTTGTGTGAGTTTCTATTTTTGGGACGAATGGAAGGTTAAGATAACTAATATTAAAATGGAACCGCGATGATAGGCGAAGACAACAATAATTTACCAGAGAGGCAAAAAAAAAATAATTATGGGACATATGAAAATTAAACGATAAAAACAGAAAAAACGTATGTGATCAGGACACAACATTAAGTAATGTTTCTACTTCGAATCTGGAAATAAGCCATTCTTTTAGTGCTTTTAAAAATCTGTATGGCTGTGTAACCAATGTGCATATTAGACGGCAGTTTATTAAATATAAAAGGTGCAACATTTGAGAGAAAACGTCTACAGTGCTAATTTCTTACAAATAGGTCTACAGCAGTGGTCATATATTTCTAACTAAATATACTTCATTTATTCTTAAGTTTATACGTCCACTTCTTAGAAAACATATCTTTAAAACTTTGTAAATATATAGATATCTGAGAGGTAATATTTTTAAAGATTGAAACAACGGAAGTTATGGTTCGTACCTATTTATATTTGATATCATTCTAATAATAATCTTTTTATGTGCGACGATTATAGGTTTCAGACGAGTCCATAATTACATTATTCGAGGTTAGGGAGAGATACATGGCTTTGGAGTTTTTGCTAAGTGTCATCTGATGCAAGTCAAGCCATTTGCTGAGCAAATTTAAATCCTGCTCAATTAAGATCACTTAAAACATCCAATGAATGCGTTGCATAGTACAATGCTAGGTCATCAGCATACGAAATTATCTCTCCTTGGAGTTTCATACTAAAAATGGAGTTAACATAAACAACGAAGAGAAACGGTCCAAGGACAGAGCCTTGAGGTACACCCACATTAGGGCACAACTCATTGTCACTTAAAACTCTATTTGTCCTTGTTGTCTTGTACCTAGAAAAACCAACATTTTGTTTACAATAATCTTCTCAAAAATCTTTGAAAAAAATAGGCAAAAGGGATATGGGCCTGAAGTTATTCGGGTCACTTTTTAAAAATGGGGACTATTTGAGATAATTTGTCTTTGTTTATCATATAAATAAGAATTGGTTGTTTTAAACTCAATATTAACTTTAAACTTAATAAAAAATATATCCTCCCTTCGCAAGACATCTTGAAGGCGGCTTGGAACGGAAACTCCATTGGAATTAGCCTTCCACGCGTTAGTTATCTCAGTAATGGTTTCATCCCTCGTCCTTGTAAAATTGGCTGATCTATTTCGCTTCATGTATGAGGTATGACCATAAAATTTCTATGATGTTTAAATCTGGACTCTGGGGTGGACAATCTAGTGTTTCAACCCCAATATCTGTTAAAAACGTTGTTATCATTTTGGTCTTATGACAAGGAGCCTTAAATATTGATGTTGGTTCAGGGAACCAGATGAAATGGATCCCCAGAACATGACACTTCCGCTTCCGTGGCTTACTTTTTGGCATAGAGTCGCAATTTTTTTACGAATATTTTTATTTAACCTTACAAAAACTTTTTTTGTTGATGAGTGGTATTCGAAAGTACTCTCATCAGACCATAGAATATTACGCCAACATGAAAGAGGTTTGTTTAAACTCCGAAGCGGCCAATTGATATCGCCAAGACGGCTGATAACACGATTTGGGAATTTGGTTCGCAAAAGATCGATTGTGGAATGGGGCTCCATCCTGCATGAATCAGCGGTCGTCCAAATCCATATCTTCGATTTTAGTAAAAAAAAGTCGGTTAACAAGGTTCTGTTGACCGAAACGTTGTTCCCAGCCTCATTTTTGAAGACAAATGGTCCAATGATGATGATATTCGTGAATTGAATCCCACACTCTCGTCTGTGTTTTTTATCCTTCTATTCTATTTAACTTTACTTTGCTGAGACAGATGTTCAATAAAAGCCGCCCTAGGCTATTACATGGACACCAATGACTTTATGCATTCCATCGTAATATAAGAGATCTCTATTCCAGATGAGAGTAAAACGAATAAAAAGTGAAAGTCAGGAGATTGCATAAGATCTTATAGTACATACATAGTAGTGCCGTAAATTAAAAAAAAAAAAAAAAAAAAAACATTTCAAACTCGCAACAATATTCACACGAGCAGATCATACAAAATTATCTTTTACGGATGAAAAGATGCTAATTTAATGATCTTTACTTTGGTTTTCTGATTTTTTTAATTGCGTACGATCGTGTCTGATGATGGCGAATAGACACTGTTACAAGTGCTGCGTTGTCTTCTAAGCAATTACCCAATCACTCCATTCCATGCATGCGTTCATTGTCGTACTAACTTGCCAATTTAAAATGTTTCCAACACTTTTTTAGTTTTATTTATTTATACCCTCTACTCCACAGGAAGGTATAAATTCACTTTGTCATTATGTTTGTAAAGGTGGTAGTAAACGGCATGTAGATAGCCTGAAAACCACAAACGTAAAGCGTCAAAAGTAAGTCAACACCAATGCTATTTTCATTAGCCTTTGCAATTTTTTAACAATTTCTTTTAAAATATTTGTATATTGTATATTTAAAATATTTGTAAAAATGTTGCTGCCAAATTCAAATATGTTTTGTTATTGTTATTTCGTTATGAAAGTTTTTACAGATTGTAGATTTTTAAAACATGTTTCCAGACCCTAGGTTAGGTTAGTTTAGGTAAGGTGGCTGTCCCAAATGGGACACATTTAGACCATAATTGGTCCATTGTGACACCACAGGAGGGGGGGGGGGGGAAGCGGCCAGAAAGGTTCTTTGGGCCGGGCGTTACCCTGGGAAATTCTTATTGCTACTTGCGAATTTGGGTGTCCTACCTCGTTGAGAGGTTTTTGGTAGTGACTGAGGCAGTCGGATCTTGTATACCAGACCCTAAAGAAAACTTAAAACAGCATCGGGGTTCACTCACTTTTGACGCTCACTGTATGTTGAATTTTAGCTCTGACGTCAACAGAGAGTGCCACATATCGTACAGATACGTATGTGTACCGTATTTGAGTGTCACACCATTGGGTAGCCATTTGGACCATATGCTGACGTAAAAATGACGTCAGTGCTACTTTGATTTTTTTTTACAAAACAGAGCATTTTTAGCACTATTGCATCCAGCTTGAATATTCTAGGAGCACACTCTATAAATAAATTGTGCAAAACATTTATCAAATGTTTATCTAGGGGATAGTGGGGCACATTTGAGCCCTTTTTCCTTGAGGTCTCATAAAATCCTATGTATTTAAATTATTGGACTGCAAAGTATTCTCACTTTAAGAAATGCAAATAAGCTTTGATTTTAACTACGTAAATTTAGTAAGGGCGTAGGTATAATTTATTTTTATTTAAAAAGGAAGTTCAAAGGTACCCCATGTGGTGCAATTTTGAACTAGGCTTGGGCTTTTGGCAGCTAATAACCTACTACAAGGTTTTTATATTTTTAATAAAATAAATTAACTTTATTTTTGTTTAGTGGTTAGTTGGGCTTACTGGACTTTATTTTTTAAATGCGAATATTTAAACAACTATTCCATATTTTCATCCTACTTTTCGTTGGTAGGGGAAGGTCATGTACCTTGCTCCGGATTTCAGTTTTTTGCAAATATTGTATGTGTCGTTTTTTCATTTTTCTAGTTATTACCTGAAGTCTTATCTATGATATGGCGAAACTACCAAAAGGATATTCTTTTTTTTTTTTTTTTTTTTTTTTTTCATTTTAGAATGGTATTGCTTACCATTCCTTAGAAAACTTAACTTTTACAGTGGCCGGCACAAGTATTTTGACAAAACTGAAGTCAACTCTGCTCATAATTTGAAACTTACTTCATGTAAATTTTGGCACCAATGGAAAGGTAATTTAAATTCCGTTTGAATGATACAAAAGTTTCCTTAACCCATTAAGTACCCATTTAAAAATTTTAGAATTTAGAATTTTTGTTAATGTCTGCTTTTTTGACTTTTTTCCTCGGTATCAAAAAAAAAATGTTTTGATGCAAAAAGTTTCTCCAAACAATTCTAATAATGATTGCAAACATTTTTTTTTCAAAAATTTTTTGAAAATCGCAAAAAATGACTTTTTTAGCCACTTTTTCCTCCTTTTCATACAAAATTTTTCTGAGATCATCCCATTCAAAAATTTAAATGACCTTTCCATTGATGCCAAAATTTACATGAAGTTCAAATTATTGTCAAAATACTTATGCCGACCACTGTATATGCTAACCTCAAACGGTCCAAGGTACAAGACGTGATTGTACCTTGGTCCATGGAGTATTGTACCTTGTGCCTTAAAAATATATTTTACAACAAATACAAAGGCTCATCATAAAATGTTTACACTCTTACAAATAGAAAAATTAAAATATGCAATTTAAGTAGGTAGGTACTTATAAAAACCTCCTCATGCGTCTGTTTCCAGGCGACACGACTGAAAGGATATCCGAAGTCGTTGACGACTAAAGAACACGGTATTACCAAGTTTAAATGTTGGTTTATATGTACATTGAAATATAGGTATTTTAAAAGTTGTTTTATTAGCAATGTTCAAATGTACCTCACGTTCAAATGTGTCCCATTCTCCCCTACATACTACAAAGCTTTGAATCAAATTTATATTTTGTATTTAAGAATAAAACAACCATGTTTAAGAAATCTCTTCTGGGCACTCATCGCATTTTTATTTTTGTTTCCTTTATTTCTCAAATGCAAATGCAAAAAACAACAAAATAAGGCAAAAGTGAATGGACGAATCGGTTGGGAATTCGAGCACCATCCGTCCAGCCCTGCTTGACTTTGGCTATCCCCCACACTTGTCATTTCCCTTTTTTAAAATGAAGTACATAATATCTAACTATCTTATTTACAAACACGCACATACATACCTACATATATGTTTTGGCATACATTTTTAAAAACCAACCTCTTAACACGATTTTGTGTAAATTTCAGGTCGATCAGATTTTATAGGTGGTATTGACAATGAGGCGCTTGACTTTGGCCATCTAGAACAATTTATCCATGCCGCAACATCAACGAGTGGCAGCAACGTATCATCAAGAGTATCCCCCGCTGATGTGAACGATGTCCTAGTTGCGACAAGCCCAAATAACGGTGTTCCTATACAATCACACTTGCCAGAAAGTCCTCCAGACTCTAGCTCTGAACCACCATTCAGTCCGGTAGATCTGCAAGGCCTTACCCTAACATCGAGGTCAGCTGCATCTAATAGTGCATCAACGCACGATGGGTCTCTTATTGATGTCAGTAGCTCCCTTGCTCCGCGGCAGCACATTAAGTCTAGTACGGATCTCCATACCTTGACACATCCTCGTCACAACCTTCAACATAATCACAATATCCACCAGCATCTCTATATTGAGCATAATGATCAACATTCGTTGTTATTGGCAGCAACACCTCTGCATCAACAGCCGATGCATCGTGCTGAATCGACGATTGCGTCACCAACATCGGTGGCAAGTGATATTTATAGCCCAGATAATAGGCCTGAGCACGATAAGGAGCACTCAGACAGTCTATTAGTCATCGATAGCCACCATCACCACCAGCAGCGGCCTCAAACAAATAATAACATTCATGTAACTAATATAAGCGAGATTATTGACATGGAGGCGGCAGAAAGGACTTCATACAATGGTCAAACTATGATGATAACACCACAAAGTCAGCATCACACGCCATCTATAATAACATCCGATGTGTACATGGGTACTCCAGCTGGTGTTATAGAGTCGACGACATTGGCGTTGCTGCCGTCAACTCGTAAACGAAAGCTGTCACAGGTGGATTGTTGTGCATCTATGAAAACTATTAAACCGGAACCAGGTGAGTGCATTACTACCTTTCTGAAGACTTCCAATTTAATAATAATTTATATACAGGATTATCACCAATATGTCATCAAAAGCTAAACCCCACTTCGCCAGTCAGCATTAATTTGCAACAAATTGGAGCTTTAACAGGAGAAGCCAGCAGCGGTTCACCTTCCTCATCTTTATCACCTACCGCTACCAGCCTCTCTTTATCAAATGAAAATAATAGTCTTGACGGAGGTGGCTCTAGTACTCCCAACGGAGCTAGTTTTGTTAATTGCAATGCTGCTGATTCCTCAAGTGAATCTTCGCCGATGCAATGTATACGATTTAGCCCATTTCAGCAGCACAATTGGCACACACTCTGTGACCAAAGCTTACAGGAACTGTCTATGGCACACTATCGCGTCGATGCTGACAAGGGTTTTAATTTTTCCGTTTCGGATGATGCGTTTGTTTGTCAAAAGAAGAATCATTTTCAGATTACATGTCATGCCCGTCTACAGGGTGAAGCAAAATTCGTACGAACTCCAACAGGCCTTGAAAAGATCAAGTCCTTTCATTTGCACTTTTATGGCGTAAAATTGGAGGCACCAAATCAAACTATACGCGTGGAGCAGAGTCAATCGGATCGCTCTAAGAAGCCCTTCTATCCAGTTCCGTAAGGGTGAAAATAGCATTATATATTTTTTTATGTCCTTTTTTCCTCTCAGAATTGATCTTCAAAGTCATCTCGTCAGCAAGGTTACCGTGGGTCGCTTACACTTTTCCGAAACTACAAACAATAATATGCGAAAGAAGGGCCGTCCAAACCCGGAACAGCGTTATTTCCAACTGGTCGTTGGCCTGCATGTGCATACACATTCGGGTCATTTTCCCATCGCGAGTCAAGGCAGTGAAAGAATAATTGTCCGTGCGTCAAATCCAGGCCAATTTGAAAGTGATGTTGAGCTTTGCTGGCAGCGGGGTATAACTTCAGAGTCGATCTTTCATGCAGGTCGTGTCGGTATCAACACTGACCGACCGGATGAAAGTCTTGTGATACACGGAAATCTAAAGGTGTCTGGGCATATCATTCAACCCAGTGACAGCCGCGCCAAACAGGAAATTAGCGAACTTGATACAGCAGTGCAATTGAGGAATCTTCAAAAGATTCGTATAGTTCGGTATCGCTATGAGCCGGAATTCGCTGTACATTCAGGTCTGAAATCCGATAAAGACAATGAAGAAATTATCGACACTGGAGTGATTGCTCAAGAGGTGCGCGAAGTTTTACCAGATGCTGTACAAGAAGCTGGTAGTATTGTCCTACCCAGTGGACAGATTATTGACAATTTTCTTCTTGTAAATAAGGTAACATATTATATATAAGTTGTAGGAATACCGGCATGTGTAATTTTAAATGTTCTCCTTGAGAATAGGATCGCATCCTTATGGAGAACATTGGTGCCGTTAAGGAGCTATGCAAGGTTACAGGTTCACTTGAGACTAGAATTGAGCAGCTAGAAAAGATCAATAATCGTTTAATGAGGATGCAGGAAGTTGGTCAGAAAAAGAAAAAATTCAACCACCTTATCAATGACGGAGTGATGGAAGACGAGGATGAGATGTGTTCGAATAGAACAATTCAAATGATGATTATTATCCTTGTGATAATAATGGCCACATGGTAAGCAATTTAAATAGATAAACCGTACTAGGCCAGAGTCCTATTATAAAACTGCAAGTGCTTGTAGAATTAAATGTTCTTTAAATATTTGGGCTTGTTACATAAAAATAAAAAATCTACGTTTACAAATGTCCTCGTACGACGTACTTGTAATTTTCTGTTAATCTTGTAAATCTCTGGGCGCATTTTAGGTAAATTGATTACCATAAACTGATCTAAAACAATTCAGGCATAAGACCCAAAGAAGCTGAAATAACGGCACTTTCTAGTTACTCACAAAATAAAGGTGTTTTCGATTGGCAGTTTCAGATTTTAGATTTCTCGAGTCCAAAAAGACCATCAAATGCAAACTGCATGTTTGGAATATGTGTAGTAGGGTGCCCCTTATATTGGCAATTTTTACTTTTTATTTTAATTAGTAACACACACACTTTCCCTTTTTTTATATTGCTTAAGGTGGGTTTCTACATGTCGGTTGATTGACAAAGTTTGACAGCTCTCGCGTTTGTGTCATTGAACGACACCACCGCAAGTTCATTTCCACTTGTGTCAATTATTGGAAAAAAATCGTTTGTCAGTTGATTGACAAACTTATGAACTTGATGCCAATTAATGTTCACTGTCAATTATAGACAAAGTGATATTTTGTTTGACTTGTCAATCAAATTCTTTGTCAGTTATTGGCAAACGCTGTTTGTCAATTCATTAACAAGCAATTTTTCGCTATTTCTAGTTGCCAATTTTTTAATTGGCCTAAAAATACGTCAATTGTTAATTTCAAATCGATAAGTGGAAACCCAGCATTAGCTACATACTCTCTCTGCAATTTATATGTCGCAATCGCACAATTAATTTAAATATAAATAAATGTTTGCTTTAAACGTATTTTTTATTTAGCCTCGTTGCAGTCTCAACGCTTTACTTTGTGGAACACAGCAAGCAACGGTATATGAAACGTTACGATCGTTATGATATTAGTCATCACTTAGTTTCGCACGATGCAATCCTCATAAATAACAACAACAATCCAAGGAATCACAACCGCAACGGTTATCATACAAATAAAAATGGAAAATTGATTTTACACACTCACACACTTCACCCACCTTTAGTACCCCTTCTGACCCCACTGAGTGAATCCCAGCAGACGTCTAACTTTCCATTAATGGCCCAACCATCGGACATTCCAATCTCCGGCATACCTTCATCATATCCGTCCGCTGGCTCTGAATCTGGTTTTAATTTCCATGGTACTAACATAGATACAGAAATTTACAAAAACATTCGAAGTGGAACAGAAAGACCGGGTGAGGAACTGCCACAAAATAAAACTGATTATGCTGTCAATATGCATGCTACAAATCATCCAAATAATAAGACCGGAAGTAGTAAGAATAAATCAAAATGGCCAGTATCATCAGAAACTACTGCAACAGTTTCATCTGCAATTACATTAACCTATAATTTTAATGATGACCCGATAGAGGAGAACATAAATGTCAGTGAAACTTCTTCAGAAAAGGTGTCTGATTCCATTCCTTTGCCACAGGATTTCGAAAATAATTCTATTGATGGCGCTGACACTTCCCAAAAGCCCGATGTCCATGGTAACAGTCTTAATGGTAATCTGCCGATTGATATAGGGACAATAGCCAGCACCACTAGAAGCAATGGTAAAGCAGTTCCTGAAAGTATAGGGATAGGCGCAGTAAAAATAGACAACATTGTGGATTCTTCGTCCACATCGTCGTCGTCATCGATATTTGTAGTTTATAAAAAAAGCCAAGGCAAAAACATAAACGACACGATCAGCCAGCCGGTGAATTTTACAATCGAAACCCCTCCCATCACAAATAAGAGCCGCGGCATCGATACTGAAGACGCAGACTTGCAATATCTTGGTAACAACAATGACTCTGATGGCCAGAGCCTCGTAGAAATAGCCACAGTTCCAATGATTGCGAAAACATTTGCTCTGTCACCGATTGGGATACCAGATCACTGTATGAAAATCAAACGAGAGGAGATTTCGAACTGCCAAGTATGTTGATTCGCATTTTGAAAATATTTTTCTAAATATCTGTTTTTTTTTTTTTTAGTCTGCATGTTTTGAAGACACCAACAATTTGCCATCACAGAACTCGGATGTCGCAATTCGACGCCGTCATATACAAATATTGACGCCAAGGAATTCAACAACAATTATGTCCGCCACAGCATTTACAAGTGGAGATACCAGCCCCAATCGCAAACAGCAATCGGCAATAGATGACAGCTCTGATGCGACCGCCTCAATGGAACGTATTCATTCCGATGAATTTGACGAAAATCAGGAAAATGATTCATCTAAATCACAAGTATCGCAACAGCAAATAGAAGCTGTTCGAGAAGAGTTAACAACAGCTTTGAAGGATAAAAAGCAGCCGCATAAGGATTCAAAACGAAAAATAGATTCAATTGAAATACTCTCACTTGATGATCCCACACCTTCCTCAGGCTGTTCATCAGTCACTCCCTGGTTGCAAGCTGACACTTTCAATGTATCATTAGGTTATGAAGAAATCTGTCTAAATGGCGGAAGCAGCTTGAATATAACTTATATGATACCACTGTCCAAATATTTAAAGGACACAAATGTTGAATTACATTTTATGTAAGTAAAATTTCGGTCTAATATTACATTCGTTTATTAACCTTTTTTTTCTCATTCCAACACTACAGTACTCCGGCTAATCTACATTGGTCAATCTGCAGTAACAAAGAAAAAACAAAACGTGATGGCAATAATATTCTAAATCCTTTAAGCAACGGAAAAATGTTTCAAAAAAGTCAAAATGTCTCAATTTTTCATTTAGTTATTCCGGGTCATGGACATTTTGAACGTATAATTGAATTACGTGCGGCAATGGATTCTACCAAGGTAAGTAGCAATCTTCGTTTGCTGAAAAATGTTTATGGACAATTCACATGAGAGCGACAAACTATCTACAAACGAACGAATATTCCCAAGTTTTGACAGTCCGTTCACATGAACACAGTTCGCACATTTCAGCCATCAGATTCTACCCGCAATGTCAGGTTTGAGTTTACGTTCGAACGAATGTTTTATTCGCTGGTTTGTGGATCGCGTATTAAATGATGTGGATTGCGAATAAAATTTGGCAGTTCGCGCCAAGGGTGTTTTTCGTTATTTAAACTGTTTATAAACTTTTTTTCTTAATACATTTTGATGGGATAATTAATTATACTCCTCTTGGAATAATAAAATGTGCAATTTTCTGTTAAAAGTGGTTTGTGCGCATCGATTCGTTCGTTCGCTCCCATGTGAATGGTCCTTTAAAGTTAATGCGAAGCGAAAAGTTACATTTTAAATGATTTGTAAAGGTAAATGAGTCGCCCAGAAAAATTCGTAAAGGAGAGCGTCTTCGAGAGAGCAATATTTATTACCCCTCCACTGAGAATTTTACTAGTTATTACTCAACAAATTTCTTTGAGTAAAGGTGGGTTTCCACATGTCGGTGGATTGACAAAGTTTGACAGCTCTCGCGAATGTCATTGAACGACATTCATTTCCACTTATGTCAATTATTGGCAAAAAATCGTTTGTCATCAGTTGATTGACAAACTTATGAGCTTGATGCCAATAAACTGTCAATTATAGACAAAGTACTATAGATTCATACACACATGCAATATATGGAAAAATAAAATGCATCTGTCATTTTTCATAGTTAGTACAAAAGCGTTCCCTAACATTTTCGTGTGTTTTTCTCTTTGAGAGAGAAAAACACACTTCATCCCCACCACTGCCATTTTGACAGTCTTTTCCATTTTTACTACGAAAGTAAAGGAACAGACCTATTGACTTTCTGTCAAGATTTCGATCGGGAAACAGCTGTCAGTGTCAAAATAACCTATGATTTAAAAAGAAAGCGGCGCGGTGACTGTTTTCTTTAGTTACCTTTCGGGTGGAACTCGGAGACTATGATTATAATGTATAGCAAACTAAACTCATAATTTTTTTATTTTTCAATCCAAAATTTTATATTAAATTGTTCAATTATACTTACTTTCATTACAGAATTTATGCCGAGAGCAACCAAATGAAACAAACGTCTTACTTCAGTACAATATTAGAATAATAAGAGATTGTGATTAATGGAAATTTGACTGAATAGATGATTGACGCAACAAATTCTTTCGCGTTTTCTACGTCACTATCTATTTCGTTAAAATTGTAGGATAATTTGACTTATTAAACTTGTCTACTTTCCTATTTATCTAATTCTTAGTAGGAAATGATTCCGAAGATTTGTATTAAGAGCTATAAATACTATGTACTGCACATACCGTGGTGAACACATAAATAGCACACTATCTGTTTCTATCTCGTTTATTGAATTATACATACAAACTCGATCTCTTATCTAAAAGTAGGTAACGGAAATTCTGGGGCCGAATCCTCTCATCCGTAAACGAGCAATATTTGACGGAATTTGGTTCGTGTGTAAAATCGGTAATGCGGTAAATGTGGCGATTCGATCCCTGGTTTGATGTAACATGAGACAATTAGAGAAAATAGATCCGTTACAATTACATATTAGGTTAACGGTATAAGCAAGTGAATTTTCAAATAATTTTTTTAGATAGATTGTTGTATTCAAACGTATACCGTTTTTCTTAAAATTATTAAATGTATTTCTATCAAGAACCATGTGTGCTATTTTTATGTCTATCACTGTATCTATATTAATCTAAGAATAATGAAAAATTTAGGATTAATTTAAAATGTAATTATGTGTTTATATGTATGTATATATAGAGTGAGCGTCAAAAGTGAGTAAACACCAACGCTCTTTTACATTTCCTTTAGGGCATTGAAAAAGTTATTAAAAATCAACAATATGTAAAAAGTTTGATACCGAAATAACAATAATAAAACGTATTTAATTTTGACATGATAAAATACTTTATAGGTATTTTAAAAAAAATAGTTTCCAAACTTCAAAGGCAAAGGAAAACATCATTATCTAGCGTTTACTCACTTTTGACGCTCACTGTATGCATGTATATACATATCTTGCGCATACAATATCTTTTAAGCTAAATGCATGTTATCTTTCGATCTTAACGAATAAAATTATCGAAAACGGAAAAACAAAATACAAAATTATGTAAACACACACATGACTAGAATTGCCCTTGCGAGAACTCTCGCACGTGGAAACCCGATCCTGACCCGCCTTTTTTCACTCCATGTTCAATTCAATGAGCGAGAATAATAATTTCATGTTATTTGTTGCTATACTATACTACTCATTAAATTCTTTACAATGTAAATAAAACCTTCCTATGTGTTTTTTTATTGTCTTTTTATCTCAAAATTTAAATAAAAATGTGTATGTGACTCTCTTTGGTCGGATTTCTTTCGTAATGTCATTTGTGGTACCCGCCGTACGCAACTGTCCATCCGAAAGTAAAAGTAGTAATTTCTACAACTTTTCCCAATTTATTACTTTTCTAAACAAGTAAAAATGCTATCATACACTCCCGCTCAACTGAATAGGTTCAACATTAAAAAAAAGTAAAACGACAATATCTGTTTATTTTTTTTCCTGAAATCAATTTGTTTATATAGAATAATCAATTGATAATGAAATACGAAAGTTTGCGATCTCTAACACGCGTATTTATATTTTTGTGGTTATTTTTCCAAAAACATATCAATAAATTCCCATTTATTTTGACTCAACTGAATGGGTTCAAAAATTATATAAAGTATTAGTTCACAGTTTTAGTTCTTTTTAACATTTAACTACATATTTAAGTATAATTTACTATGTAGGACTACCTCCTTTGTCCAATATATGTAACTTCGTAGATAGTAGATTTGGAAAATACTTTTTCCAAGTGAAATTGTTGACTCGGATTTTTTAATGGCGCCAATTAGGCTTGCAGGATCATCAAATTGTCTCCTGCTTTCATATACTTTTTAGAATACAATACATAGTCGCCAAACGTTCTCAATGATAGTTATGGCCGGGGAGTATGGCAGCCACTCGAGCAATTTTACATTTTGGTCCTTTATCCACTGTTTAACGACCCTGGCCAGTGGGTATGAATGGGCAGTTGACCATGGGATCCGTTCAAAAACATTTGAAAAATTGGGAAAAGCATTTTGTAGCACAGTTTTGTATACATTCGTGTTCATTTTCGATGTAACTGTAGCTTACAAGTCCCATAATATGATATGTGCGGAACCCCGTAATGCCGCTTGCACAGATGTGGTGGCTACCTAAAACACATTCATCCTTTCGCAGGTCGTGAATGTAATAGTTGTAGCCATGCCGTCCATCCAGTTTGAACTTCTTTTTATCGGAAAACACGACTGTCTGACACTCCTTATTCCACGTCATATGTCCTCGAGCAAACTGAAGTCGTGCAGCTTTGCGCACATCATTGAACTTTCTTTTTTAAGTTCAGTCTCTTCAAATGCTTGGCACTCTGAATAATGCGGTTTTCACATGCCACATTTGCATTAGCACCGCATTCTTTCCTGATTCTAGCAGCAGAACGTTGGGAATTTGAAGCAGTTCTGATGATAAATCTCCTGGCTGTTGGTGATGTCGCATATACATTTTGTCTTCGGACAATCTTCTAAGCTTTAAACCAAATTCGAGGTATCCCTTTATTTGGCCTTTTTCAAAGTCGTTTCAAAGTCGCGACCAGTTTTAGAAAAAAAAAACGACGGGAATTATTTTCAAATTAAAAAAGCTAAAGAATTGACGTCGTTGCATAATCGTTGTAGATCACAAACTGATTGTGACTATCACTTATCACAAATCACCTTCCATTCACTTTCAAATCACCAAATCACATCACAAACCACATTCCACCCTAGAACTAGTCGAGCGATATTAGCCATTTTCCATATCAACCTTACGACGTTAAAAAGAAGTCCTGTCATGCGCTAGGTCGGTCGTTTCGTTTAGACGCTATCGTGTTTTCAAAAGCCAGACATGGCTAAATCGATTCACAATTTGATCCTGAATCAAAATATATACAGTATGGATATGGGGTCTCTGGCGACTCATTCTTTTCGGTACAAATGTAATTGCAATACTTTCCTGTGGAGGGTAAAAAAGATGAAAAATTGCCCCTCGTCATTCACCCAATACAAAGTGTTATTTTTAGGTATAAAAAAAAAAAAACAAAAAATTTAGATTTTTTGGAAAAGGTTTTTATTTAAATAGGCTTAACTAAATAATCAAATCAAAATAGCCAAATCACACATGAGTGAACTGCTTTCTAGGTTTTAATTTGGTAGCAAAATAATTTTCCTTTATATTGTTGCCATATTGGCAATCACTTTTAAGGCCTAAATGTAACCTAGTTTTCTGGTGGAACTGAAGTTTAGAGAAAAACGCTGATAATGAAATTAGAAATGATTAGATGGCCGAATACCTACACGTAATAATATCTCTTTATGCCTTTTCTTTAAATGCCTTGCAGTGAATTTTTGTTCTTATTGAAAACCAATAAGAAAAGGGAATACAAGGTAATTATAATATACACAGCATTAGTTTGTATAACAGCAATGATAACAGAAAAATTAAAAAAACAAAATAATGTTCGTACATTATGCAACAAAACACCAAATTTTAAATAAAATGCTTCCGTGAGCAGTGTAAAGATTACATATCTATAGATGCATAACTATAGGAATAAAATTACAATAAAAAAAAACAAAAAAATTTCGAATACATAATATTGCAGCTTATTCAACAGTCACTGACTTTGCTAAATTTCTCGGACAATCAACATCACAACCACGCAATACAGCTATATGATAAGACAAAAGCTGCATAGGAATGACAGTCAAAATACCCTGCAGGCAATCAACAGTTCGTGGAATTTCCAAGCTGCGCGACGAGTACGATTTTGTATCTTCATCACCCTCCTCACAAATGATAATCGGACGACCCTTTCGTGACGTTACCTGCTGCAGGGCATTCATGCACTTGATGTAGACGGGGTCACGCAAAACGATCATCAATACAGGCATTGAATCATCCACAAGCGCCAATGGTCCGTGTTTTAATTCGCCAGCCATTATACCTTCGCTGTGCATATAGGTCAATTCCTTAACTTTCTACAAAGAAAATTTAAGTTACAAAAATTACAGATTCACACAACATCTAAACAACTTACCAAAGCGCCTTCCAAACATGTTGCGAAATTATACCCTCTACCCATAATCAATAGTGATTTGTGTTGATATAAGTCTTTGGCCAAATCTTGCACCTTTGAGTCCAACTTAAGTACTTGCCGGATTTGCTTATCTAAGTTAGACAGTGCTTCGATGATTTCCTTGCGTCGCTGTTGCAGCGAAATACGATCCTCACTCATAACTAAACCGAACATAACCAAGGAGATAAATTGCGAAGTGTATGCCTTAGTTGAAGCAACACCAATTTCAGGCCCAGCATTAATATGTACACCACAATGAGATTCGCGGCAAATTGAGCTGCCAACAGTATTAGTAATGCCAACAATAAGAGCACCTCGCTGCTTGCAGTACCGCAGTGCCATTAGAGTGTCAGCCGTTTCCCCAGATTGTGATATAAAGAAGCAAACGTCATCACGAAATATTGGTGTATTACGATCTAGGAAATCCGAAGCTAGCTCGACCATTACCGGTAATTCAGTGAGTTCTTCTAGCAACTGACGTGTTGCAACTGCACTGTGATAAGATGTACCACAGCCGATGAGCATCAATCGACGGCACCGTTTAATTTCTGGAATGTAATCTTTTATACCGCCAAGGACGATGGTTCCGTTGACGAAGTTCATACGACCGCGCATAGTGTTGATAACAGATTCAGGTTGTTCGAAAATTTCCTTCTGCATGAAGTAATCATAGTTGCCCTTCATGATTTGTTGAATTTCCATTTTAAGAGTTGTGATTTCACGAGCATGAGCATCATCCACACACTTTTTAAGGCGATGGATACTGAGAGCACCATCTTTAACAGCAGCAACATCATCATCCTAAAAGAAAGGAAGAATGCCAAAGTTATGTTTAATAAATATTAAATAGTGTAGTTGAATAAGGCATATAAAATGCTATGTACCAACTAATGTCAAATATTAGGAACGTTTTCTATGTTTGCTTTGACATCGACATATCTCCGACACAATCGATTATCAAGATAATAAAGGGTGTCCCATAATTCACGAAAAATTTGAATTTTGCGCCAATAGTACAGTGATGCCAACGCAAAAAAAGATAACAATGTGACAGCTGACAGTTCGGGGCTAGTAAAAATGGAGCGCTATACGAAAGAACAACGCATTGGATTGGACAGATGAGAAAGCTTACGCAGTGGTTTTGACAGAGTGGAAGAACACCAACACGATAATGAGAATGTGACTTCCCGATCATTAGATTCGCAGCAATATGGTCATATGGATTCTAATTTCGCATCAATGGAAAAATGAAATCCCCTACAAGAAGTACAAAAATTTTGTTTAAATGAGCAGGTTCTACTGGTTTCGAATGACGTTACTGGTTTGGTAATATTACTTAATTAAATTCTTTTTCCAAAAGTGCATCAGTTATTCTTTGCTGACGATGGAGCCATCATAATCAAACTTCCCTGCAACGAGCACTTGATGGGAATGAGTACCGCATTAGCCAGAAAAAGACCAAGCACCTGTGTTGCCCATTCTTCGATCCACTCGAGCCTATTCCAGACATTTATTTGAATGGAAATATGCTTACCAAGTGCGAAAAGTTCAAATATCTGCGTTCTGTGATCAATAGTGAGGGAACCTGTGTTGAGGATATCAATCATCGCGTAAGCGTAGGGTGGATGAAGTGGCGGGAAAACTCAGCCATCTTCTGTGACAGAAAAATTCCCCCTAAGCTGAAAGGAAGGCTCTACACCGCAGTTGTACGTCCGGCGCTCACAATGTTGGTCAGCATGTAAAAAGTATGAGGGCAAATTAACGGCAACTGAGATGACGATGCTTCGCATGACAGGAGGAGTAACAAAGCTCGATAGAATAAGAAGTTCAAAGATCCGAGGAAGCCTTCATGTCAAAGAACCCATCTCTGAGAAAGTTAAGCACGACCTTCTCAGAGGCAATATCTATCAACGTATCAACGCAAGCGCGAAAGAGAGGCAGGCCTAAAAACTCCTGAATCACACAAATGCAAAAACACCTGCATTTGATCGGCTTCAGTGATGAAGTGATCCGAGACAGGGAGGCCTCCCGATATTTCTTGAGGTCGAATCGGCGAACCCCACAGGCGGACCAGTAGGGATGCACTAAAGTGGGAGGGTTATGATTGAGATAATAACCTCGTCGAAAAAGTAGAAGAAGAAGAAGAAGAAGAAGAATAGATAGATAGATAGAAGAATAGTATTTCAGAGTACAGTACAGCAAATGTGTTACCATCGAATTGGCAAATAACCTGAGGACGGTAAAAAAAAAGTCTTTTCAAAAAATTGCATTCGCCAACAGACAGACGGACATAGCTGATCCTTATTCATATACATAATACTTTATGGGCTCCGGCGAACTCCTTCTTGGCAGCTTCCTTTGGATACAAAACAACCCTAACCTACATAGATCATTAAAAACATTCGTTTTCTTAGCAAGAAAGAACTGAAAAAGTGTGGGTTGGTATTTTAAAATGCTATCGGCTTAGATTCTAGAAATATAAAAGTTTTACATACCTCCAAGTATATAACGCGATTGGTATGCTCGATAACAGCGGATGCATCCGATGCGAAGAAATACTCGACTTCCTTGTCCTCCAGTGGCATAAATTCAGATGTGCTTTCCGAACGTGGTAGAACTGGCATTTCACGTGCGGTACCATGTGGGCGATGTTCTTTCGTTTTAATTTATTTGTTTATGAATTTTATATGAATATATATGTATATATATGGATATACATATGTATTTGTATACATATGCATATATTGTAATGTATTTAGATTTATATACAATATGTCGGCGTTGACAAAAATTCATTTGATTTGTGTTTTTAGATGATAATTGATTTTTTTTTTTGTTATATTTGCATGTTGTCGATAGAACCATGTGTTTGTGTGTGCGTGTATAAATGTAGGCATATCGCAGTACAGCATGAAGTTGATAATGCAGGTAACGTAGCACAGGCGAATGTAGTGGTATAATAAATAAATATTAATAAACATGATTTAAGAAATATAAAAATAATTGTTTGTCTTGTAAAAAAAATTCTATAGTAGTATGTGTATAAATGTGTTTTGTCCCAATCACCAACACCACCCAGAGAAAATACACATCAAAATAGATTCAACAAAATGATAGAAATATGTAGGTACCAATAAAGTGGGGTTGTTAAGTATTTTTGAGTTAACAAGAAATACACATTCATAATTATTAAGTACGTTCTAGTTCTATATAAAACCATAAAACCTTTAGGTCCGGTACTATAAAAATGTGTTGCTTTTTCGCCGTGTAATTGCAACTCGAATCAAATTTATTAATCGCTCATGTATACCGGACCATAAATATACTAAAATCGATAAAAAGAAGAAGAACCACACCCATTAGGTAAGCATCGGAAAGTTTTTACTAAAAATGCGATGCAACAGTTAATTCTTATTATTAAGTAATTAGACCCTGAAACTCCAGAATTAATTTATTTCTTATGTATTCTAATAAAAAAGCTGGTCATTTTTGGTCTTGTATAGTATATGGTAATATTATACTCAATTTCGACGGGATTGATAGCATTTTTAACAAAAACGTTTTCTTTACGTGAGCCTAGTGAGAATCCACTTCGTATCATAAATAGATTAAATTATGATTTTAGGAATTGATAAAGTTGGTGTATTATAAACAGGATCTCGCCAGTATTAACTGTATATCATAGCAGAATTATTTACAGCATTCTTTGTAATTGTTAAAATGTGGCTATAGGAATGAGGGTTCAGCTTTTAAATTTAAATTAATTTAACTCCATAACCATTTTGTATATATTTTGTTGTTTTCCAAAGAAAATAATTGTAATAAAATGTTTACCTTGAGTACTAGCAGCGTCTGTGTCTATTTATTTTTTGGTTTAATTAATTTATTTTTAATTTAATAAAAAAAAAGAAAGTAAAAACGAAAACAAAATATTAGAAAAGTCAAAATTCACAATGAACATAAAACTAGGAAAAATATATGTCAAACATTTATAAATAATAAATTCATATATGCATGCAATTATCAAGAAAAAATATTAAAAAATATTTGTGAGAGAAAAAGTTGGTTCACTATTTTTTTTTTTAGACTAAATTTGCCATCTCATATTTATAAGTAGATATATACAATTTTTTTTTTCTTTAGAGAAATATATTATATTTTATAATGTTTTCCATAATATAATAAATTATAATTGTCAGTGTCGGATTTATATTTTGTATGAGCGTCCCTAGGCCTTTCTAAAATAATAATTTTCCATTTGTAGTAAGGAAGGCACTAAAGTTAAATAAGCGAATGAATTAGTCATTAAGAAAGAGCGTAAAAAAGAATTAAAATTTTTTTACGGCAGCACAGCGCTATCTATTATTCATCTCGTTAAGTTCTCCACCCCAATTGCACGCGAATCGTCTTTTCTCACAATTTTCCACCTTTACATCGTCCAAGATCAAATCATGCGATAAAATGCAA
Organism: Cheilosia scutellata; assembly: GCA_955612985.1. Classification (NCBI taxonomy): domain Eukaryota; kingdom Metazoa; phylum Arthropoda; class Insecta; order Diptera; family Syrphidae; genus Cheilosia; species Cheilosia scutellata. The sequence goes on along the minus strand of OY015315.1, from coordinate 8,080,587 downwards.
AATTTCGTCGAAAAAACAATTAAAATTTTTCGCGTTTTTCCGGGGTTTTTTCGAATTTTCCACTAAGAAAAAGATCTAAAGAATACATTTTTTTCCTTCAGACAATTAAGACCTTTGATAATAATTTTTGACGCATTTTAAACAGGAAAAGCTCATTTCCCCAGAACCATTTGTAGCCGGAGTGAAAAGTGCGATGCGGAGAGCTATATCCAAGTTGGGTTAACATTAGACAGAGATTGATTCCTCAAATTAATATTCGGGCTGAACATTTACAATGCATCATCATTCATTTATAATTATATTTAATGTATCGCTTAGTGATATGAAATTGGGAAAACTTCTATTTCTAACTTATGTAAATACTTGTGGCTAATTAAAATTTGGAATTCATTTTTAATAAAACGTTTTAATTTATTGAAATTATAACAAAAAATACTGAACCAATTCATTTATATTTTTACTATGAAATACGTTATATACAAATGTGTTTTTTTTATTACAAAATGTTTAGCTACCTTTAACTTCACTTTGTTGTTTATTATCATCTTTGTTTTTTTTATTTTGTCGTTCAAGCAGTAGTAGGCGTAGAAATTTATTTATATATACATTTTTTGGTAGTAGGTAGAAATAGTATATGTAGTAGAAGAACACGTAGGGAATTGATTTAATTTTGTATGTTTTCAAATATCATGCATTTATTATTGCGACCAACGAATATTTTCATATTTGTTTTAATTCGTTTTAAGGAACATTATGTAACACGTACAACATACAAGAAAGTAACGAACATAAAGCAGCCAACCACAAAAACATTGAAAATAGGAACATAGGAAAAGAAACAAACAAAAGATTTAAATGTACACACACGAAAAAAACAAAAAAAAATAATAATATAATAAAAATATAGATAAGAGTGCATAATTGCTAATAATATAGAGTAAAAAAAAATATACTTATAAAACAAAAAACTCACTACAAAAATTATTCTAATTATAATTAATATTGAGTGCATTTCCCCTTTCGGAAATACATATAACAAACAGGTTAACAAAATATATACTTACATATTTCTACGTTTTTGTTAAAGAGTATCGCCTTAAATTTGTGGACATAAAGACCGTTCTCAATTATTGGGTATATACCAAATTAAGGGATTTTTAAGGGGAACCCATAATATGATTGCATGCGAGCTCTCCAGATAAATTTAATTTTCGATTGCATACACAAGTATGTATATACACAAAATACAATAGGTACTAAATAGGTATATGGTGATATTGGTGGGATATCTAGCCCCTGAACTTACTGAATGTGGCCAAGTCTTTCCATGAATTCGGTTAGCCAAGTTGTTCTCAAACGATTTTTTAATCGACTTAATCAATTGCATTTGTATATCAGTTCGTTTTGACACATTACAAAATGTTTCTTTCAACAAATTTTAGCTTCAATAATAAAAATTATTTTGAAGCAACAACAGGGCAATGTAATAATGTGTAAGATACAATAAACGGTTTGTTGGCTATACTTTCAGTATACGTGGCATGGGTTTACAATGATTGCCCGTAATAGGATTAGTATTGGCCATTATTGGTAGTTTGAGGAATTTTACAGATTTAAAGTACATTTTTGAGCCGCAGTTCAGAACGAATTAAACATACGTTCTAGTCGCTTATCATCGAAAAAAATGCCCTTATGTATGTATTTGTATGCCTGACAAATCCCTAACTGAGAAAAATAGTAAATTTCAGACAACTCATTCATCAACCACACCTCTTTCAGTCTCTCAATTAGGAAATTCATACAATATTTAAAATTTAGTTTAAAATACAATCTTACCTTTTCCGTATAAAATTGGAATGTGGTCTGTGGCCAGACGGGTCTTAGTCTTAATACCAACCAACAATGGTGAGCCACGACGCGATGCAACGCATTCGCCAGGAAAATGTTTTGATTTAAATGTCAACGCAAATGCACCTTCCTAAAATAAAAAGAAAGGTAAATATTCAATAAGATTCAAATATTTAGACGTTAGAGGTACATATATATCTAGACCGAAAATGAATTGCGTAACTCACCAATTGTTGGATAACTTGTTCTACAAGTTCCCTAAAAGAATAGCCAGGGTGCTGTTTCCACAAGTGGTGGATCAATTTCGCCATAATCTCAGTATCGGTATCGGATTCAAAAACGTAACCACGTTTTTCGAGGAATGTCTTTACATCTTTGTAATTCGTAATAATACCATTGTGAACAACAACAAATGAGTTAGTTTCGTCCGAACGCTGTGGATGAGAGTTTGTTTCCGATGGAACACCATGAGTTGCCCAACGTGTATGAGCAATGCCAACATGAGTAAGAACAGGCTCATCGAAGTCAGGAGTACTGAATTCTAAACAAAAAAGAAATAGACAATTTGGACAAAATTAACTAAATTAATATCGTATGCATTAAGATTTAAAGAGCATTCAATCATACTTTCTGCAATGGCATCCTCAAGAACCTTCACTTTGCCACAGCGTTTGACCATAACAATGTCCTTGCCGTCGCCGGAATCAATTGCAACTCCTGTTGAATCATAGCCACGGTATTCCAACCGCTTAAGTCCATTGACCAGTAAATCCAGAACTTCATGACGAGATTTTGGAGTCAAGTAATTAAGATACGCGAAGATTCCTATCAAAATCATTTATATTTAAAATAAATCATAAGGAAAAAAATATAAAAAAAATACTATGTACGATTAAATGAAGAAAAGACATACATACATTATACAAATAGGGTATTGTATACAAGGATGTATTTAGAAGACTAATATTCAAGACCCTTTGAGCGATTATTATAATAATAGTTAATAATAATATAATTCCAAAATCCCCTTCCAAAATCCTCTGTGCTGAAATCCCTTTCTCCAAAAGACCCTAAGAGCAAATCCCCAGGGACAAAATTCCCCATTTTTAGATTTGGTGTTATTAATTCTGTCGCCGCGACACTTAAAAATGGTGTTAAAAAGTCAGATACCTGCAACCCCCTGCTTGTGGTCACTGTAGGATTTGGAGTAGGTGCAAGGTTGGTTATTTGCAAAGTTCAGTTTGCTTGTGGTAGAATTTGGCAAGGGGGTTTCGCCCCGGGAGATTTTGGAAAAAGAGATAAAAAAATGAGAGATTATGTCCTTATGAGGGATTTTGGAAAAGGAGATAACATAGGCTTCCCTGAAACGTCTTCGCTTTTTAGTATGTCAACAGCCACTGGACTACCATCACTTTGGCTTTCTTTCTATTTATTAAATTAATTCATACAATTTCAACACTGTACGGCAACCGAAAGTGGCCCAAATAAATAATAACCTATTTTAAAAAGTCGCTGGCAGCAACAGAAACAATCAGAATCGCTATTTCTTAAGCCTAAGAAGGAAATTGAGAAGTAAGGCCTTGTCGAGAAACACTAAAGAAATTGTAATGCCCTTATCATCCAAGCCCTGCTATATGGCGCAAAAGCATGGATATTATAAAAGGCGGATCAAGATATCCTTAATTGTTTTCAATTGTACTGTATGAAAAAAAAATTGCTTCGTAAACACAAAAACAACTTCACGTGACGTCACATATAGGCAACTATTCTGTTTATCATATGCGTGGATGTAGTGTGGTGGCGCGATAACACAATAACGTGATTTGAAAAATTGTTGGGTTATCTTTTTATTTTGGTAAAGCAAAGAACTGATTAGATTGTGAGGTCTGTGACTCCAGCACTACCGGTACGCTTCAAAGCCGAGTATATGGAGTCAAAAAATAGGAACTGAGCTGGTTTGCCTCTTATCTAGCCAAACGATACCAAAAAGGTTAAAAGTTAATGGCGAACTTTCGAATCCAAAGGAAGTAAACCTCAAGGATCGGCGGTGAGAACTTTACTGTTCATTATATTAATGATATCCAAAGTGTTGTGAAAAATGGCCAACTGGCTCAACAGCAAACAGCGCCATTCTATTCATTGTCGAAAATGTCATCGAAAAATTTAACAAGACTTAGATGATGTATTATGTATGGCTTTGTCAAAATAAGTTAAAACTTAATGCAAAAAAAAATCAAAATTTATGATTTTAAATAACAAACGAAACTTAAGAAATAGAAATTGTAAAAGAAATAAAATAACTTGGTAATATTATAGTCTCCAGGGGTTCCCTTAATGTCGATGTTGGCCATTCTGTTTTGCCGTGCACAAGAAGTGGGCATTTTGCAGACTTCAACTTGGAGAATTTTGCGTTGGGATTTGGGCCTATATTCGTTCAAGATCCAACTGACCCAGGAGCTCAAAGTTAATGATAATCCGCCTTACCAATAATCAACTTTAGTCTGGCAGCTAACACAAAGACTCAACACTTTCGAAAATGCCCATACCAATAAACAAATTTAGTTGCCAGAATATCGTTAACTGTAGGGTTAAATGTTAATGTTGAGAAAGTCATGTTTATCTCGGCCATTAGCTAATTAAATCCACCCTAACGTCATTTTCAAGAGGAGTGATGCCCATACGATCAAAATTAGAGTATCAAAAATTGTAATAGGAGTGGATTGTAATACCCTGCATATGCTCTAACTGAATAGATTATTGGTATTAATTAATTAATTTTGGTAAATTGTAACGTGATTCCTTATTTTATTGATTGGGATAAAACAATGCAAATCTACACGAAATAATAGAATATTCCATTTCTAAACACAGTAAAAAACAAAAATCGAATGGAAAAAAACGATACAATTGTACATTTTTCTGTGCAAGTGCAAGGTAAAAGAATGTGCTCTTAGTCGACAAAGGGATAATATAATATAAACAGGTAGGTTGTATGTATTTCAACAAAACTACAACATTTCTTGCACTCTTTTCTTTTCTACATCAAAAAAGTATAGACCATTTCATTGGTAGACTATTCAAAGCAATATTATAAATTTCTTATGCCACGTAAAACTCAACCAAATACGCAAAATGCAATGCAATGTCTAAATTGTAACCAATATTTTTGAATGATTCAAGTTTTATATATCGCAGTTCATATATGAATAATAAGTAATATATTACTTAAATATGCATACTATTTTGTAGCTGTCCAACACCAGACCCTCCAAATTCTTTGAAAGGAAGTTTTCGTTTGCTGAGAATCCTTGGTGAAACATGTTTTGTGTAAAATGGTTGATGTCGCGCCAAATGTAGTTGTAAGAATTGCCGAAGACCTTCAGAACATTACGTTTACATTTTAAATAACTTTTCAAAGCTATTTTATAAAATGTGATGGCTTATACACATATATATAATTTCGTGTCACTTTCATTCATATACTATATTTTTATATATCAGTGTGATTTTTTTGGAAACAACGTTCCATGAAATCGGCAGAAAGTATGTTCACATATTCGTGTGATGTTTCAGTTGTTGTTCTATTCGTTACATTGTATTTGTGATTTGTATACTACAAATAAATTTCTTGTTTGCATCATTAGCCTACGAATAATTTATAAACGGTGTTTTTATTATGATGCAGTAATCTGAAATGAATTTTATTAGAACAGCATCAATTTTCGAAATTAATACAAAAGTACCTAAATGCATAGGATAACGTATTGTAAATAGTATTGAAAATAGATCCGAATTATATGATATGGCAGTACTAATTTTCGTATGAATTTGACAAAACAGCTGACAATTTGTAGATTTCCTAATTGGGGTTTCGGTTTTTGCTTTTAATAAGCGTTTTAAAGCCTTTGGGAGGAATCTGATGGGCGAATTTAATTGTAATTTGTGTATAAATTCGTTTAGAATAATTTATTCGGCATAAAAATGATCAGTGGCCTTGTTTTCCGCGAAACCAAATTATGGAATTTGAGTCCTGCTATGACAGAAAATGTAATAGATCCTAATAAAGTTGTCGCACTAGTAAATGTGGAGATCAAATTGTTTATTGGTACCATTTCAATAAAGCTATACATTTTAGGTAAACCTGACAGCCAACTAGTAGTCGGAATTAGGGTTTGATTATTAGTAAGGCCGAATGACCATAGAAAAATCATCTTTAGCGACTGGCACATTTTTGGATGAATTGCTATGTTAACAAGCCAAATTGCCGTATATGGGATGACGTCAACCCACCCGAGGTGGCAATGCATCCATAAAAAGCTGTTTGGAGCAGATTTTAGACCGGCGGCGTCATTGCTCCGTACTTTTTCTTGAAAATGACGTTGCCAAGGCTATTACCATCAACGGCGAACGCTACGTAACGATGCTAACCGATTTATGATGGTCCAAATTGAACGATATGGAGGAAGATGACATGTCCACATGGATCCAGCAAGACGTGGCTATGTGTCACACAGCAGGCGCCACGATGGTCCTTCTGCATTAACGATTTGAGGGTATGGTTGTCTCTAGTAGAGGTGACGTGAATTGGCCACCAAAATCGTGCGATTTAACCCCTAGAAATTTTTTGTGTGGGGTTTCCTCAAGTCGCAGCTCAATGCGAATAAACCACAATCGACCGATGTCCTTAAACTCAACATAACCAATGCCATCGCTCAAATTTAGCAGGATCTATGCGGCAGATTGGACCACTCGGATCCGCGACAACGTGAGAATCTGCGGCGGACATTTGGACATGGTATTATATTCCATACCAATAATGGCATGCTTGGGCCTTTCGAAAAAAAAAAATGATTTCGTTAATACCTCGCACACATCTTGTTTTATTCCATTTCAACGTCGACCCATCTTTATTGAAAACCAAGGGGTTTTGTGAATTTAGAAGATGGTTTTGGAAGGCATCGCAAAAATATTATAACCTGTATAGGGAGTCGCAGTATGGATTGGGAACCCCTGAATTAATTTATTGTTCATTCAATCATTCAATAATCCCAACAAATTGTAAATATTCCATAATGCGAAATTATGTTAAGAACTTACCACACATTTTTTTGAGTAAAAGAGTATACTTGGATAGCAAATGTTTCGAATAATACTAATGTATATAGATATCCAGTTGATCTGTAAAGAAATTATGAAGAGAATTGTTAAAAAAAAAAAAAACAATATTATCAGATGTGTTATTATTATAAATTTCGAAACTAAGTTGTACTTTATAACGCATAATAAACTCTAGTAAAGTGAACTGGAATATACATATAAAAATCACCGATTTTTTTACGCTATAATCCGAATTAAAACTAAATGCAATAATTGATTCGGATTAGCGAGACATTACTGTATTATATTGTGATTAAATATTTGGTAATTTTTTTAATTATCATTATGTTAGAAAGTTTGACAATGAGAGGTTAAAATTAACATTGATAACACTTATTTACAAGGTTTTTTTTACCCATAGATGAAACTAATGGGAATCGGTAGAATAATGATTAATAAAATTCGTTTTTTTTTTAACTTAGTACATAATATTTAATTTCAAAATTGTATATACAGTGATTAGCAAAAGTCATGATACCCCACGCACTTTATAAAAGCTTGCTTAAAATTAATAAGTTTTTGAATGAAAAATCCAAAATAAACTGGACATTTCTTAACAAGTGAGTTTTTTATTTCTATTTACAAACAGAAAATGAAAATTTACAGCTAGGTTCCAGAAATCGAGTGAAATCGAAATTTCAAATCGAGTGAATTCGTTTTCAGTGTTCTGCATCGAATCGAATACAGTAAAATGTAGAACACAAAAATTCATTTCCGATTTCATTTCGAGCGAAAGTGAAATGTGGAACCTAGCGGTTAGGGTTTTTGTGAAAAAAATAAAAAACGTAGACTTTTGACTTTTTTCCTCGGTCTCAAACAAAAAATGTTTTGATGCAAAAAGTTTCTCCAAACAATTCTAATAGTAGCTGCAAAAAAAATTTTCAAAAATTTGAAATAATTTTCTTTGCTAATTTTTTTTATGATTTTTCGAACATTGCTAAAAATGACTATTTTATCCACTTTTTTTGCCTTTTCATACAAAATTTTTTTTGAGTTCATCCGATTCAAAAAATTATAAAAAATATTAGCAAAGAGATTTTTGAAAATTTTTTTTTCAAAAATCTCTTTGCTAATATTTTTTATGATTTTTTGAAAATTGCTAAAAATGAATATTTTATCCACTTATTTTGCCTTTTCATACAAAATTTTTTTGAGATCACCCAATGCAAAAAATCATAAAAAATATTAGCAAATATATTTTTGAAAATTGTTTTTTGCAGTTACTATTACAAGTTTTGCAGTTACTATTAGAATTGTTTGGAGAAACTTTTTGCATCAAAAGATTTTTTGTTTGGAGAAACTTTTTGCATCAAAAGATTTTTTTGTTTGAGACCGAGGAAAAAAGTCAAAAGTCCACTAAATTTTCATTTTCTGTTTGTAAATATAAATAAGAAATTCACTTGTTAATGAATGACTAGTTTATTTTGAATTTTTCATTCAAAAATTTATTAATTTTAAGCAAGCTTTTATAAAGTACGTGGGGTATCATGGCTTTTGCTAGTCACTGTACATATGTATATGACTAACAAAAAAATTACACCAATTTTTTCTTTCTTTTATACTGATTAGCGTCAGTTTCTCTTAATATAGACCAGCAGTAATCGACAGGTTTTTATCCCAAAAACCTTGGTACCTCTCTTCATAAGCCTTCAAGACTTGATGGAAACGTTCACCATGTTTATCACTTACGCAGGTTCTCAGGAAAAAAAATCAGGTGTGAATGGAAGAAATTTATTTTTAAGGACCATATTCACCGCCATTCTGTGGTAGTTCCTTAGGATTTACCACATGTCCTGTGGAATTATTTTTGTTTGTTTTATGTAAGTACATATTTCTACAGTAAGTTAATACATATAAAATTTAAGTAGTTAATAAGAAAAATCAAAACAACATATAAAGAAATTAAGTCGAACTTAAAAAAAATAAAAAAATATTTGAAATATTGTAATTAATACCCATAATATTATTTTATTGAATTTTTGCTTAAAATTCCTTGAATTTGATGGCAAGAAACACATTCAAAAATCCCTAAAATCGAATACACATCATTCAAAGATTGTTGTCGGATTCAACGCGGTTTAATATGCCTCATATTTTTGTTTCTGATAAGCCGCAGTATGTAATCAGTCACTTAAATTTTCTAAATTAAAAATTTACTAATAAACAAAACATGGTCACATTATCGTTTTTATGTCAACAGAAGAAGGAAGTATGCCATTTTATATTACAATTTATTAAACCATTATATTAACGTCATTGTTTCGGACACAGTACATGTGGATCTTGGATCTCTTCCATCAGTTTGAAAAATAATAAGCCCAAGAATGTTTGCGGAAGGTGATACCATGTGTAACGCATAGTTTTGTTTAGTATACACACTGTAAATATTTTATATCTTAGCAACACATTTTTCTTATCATTGCTATTTGAATGGTTGGCAAATTAATACTACTAAACAAAATATCGTTATCAATTTAAATCCAACTGCAGTAAACAAACAAACAAGCTAATGATAATGACACATAAAAAACTTCTTAAAAAAAAAAAAAAAAATACCGAAGACTCGTCTTACATACATAAGCGATGGATTAACGAATACAATATTTGCCACGTCTATGAATTTAAAAGTAATTCAAATTTAAACATCATTTGGAAATAATAAAATGTTAAAAAAAAACTATTTATTTTTATTAAATAATAATCATGTTAGAAAACAAAAGGTGGGTAAACAAAAATAACAGAATATAAAGTACAACCGTCAAAAACGAAAATGTGTACTACAAACTAAAGAAAAACACTGAACTGACCACAACACGACAAAACCAACCGATCGATGAGAAAAACAGCGGATAAAGTCGCAAGCTAAATCGAAACGAACAAAATGAACCGACCAACTACACTGCTGAAATCAGAATGAGCTTCAGTTATAAAAGTGCGATGGATAAAATATGGAGTACGTGGGATATTTTCCTGTGTATACTCATACTCAAAACTAACCATGATCATGGTAGACGAGATTTTTTTGTTTTTCTTTTTTAGCAAGTTTTATAAATACAGGTATTTATCGACGATCAGTTGGCATCGTAAGCAAGCACCTACCTACGTATAGGTATCTGGTTCTGGTATCGCTGTTTGTGACGGTATTTTAGTTGCTGCAATTCTTTTTTTTTTATTGCTGTTAATTTGAAAATATCAATCAAACTTCTTCAACATTTTCCCAATAAACAGCAAATAAACAAAGCGTCTCTACTCCCTGTCCCTATCCCTACTACTTCAAGTAATGTTCACTCATTAAGTAAAGTACCGCAGTTCTGGTTTTATCAAAAATTCCAAACAACTGTTGGCGCTAGATAAGTTACTCTAGCTCTAGCGATACATTTATTTTTTAGACTCAGGCCAGTCAGACATATACGAACATTTCTCATTACATAAGACAACAGTATAGCATCCAATTTTATGAGTTATGCACTTTAGTCTTTGAATACCAGGCAGCAGACAAGTGCCTACCTTAGAATACGATCGCCACATAGGCAAAACTCGCGGATGCCTGTCTAGCGCAAGCAAGTTGTCTGTGGTTGATACATAGCATATTAATTAGGTTTTGGGTAGTCCTATACTCCTAAGGTAATTTCGTTCGAATACCGGTATGGGAGGTATAAAATGCAAGTTAATTGAAGCAATACCTTACCTACTGCAATATATTCGATGGAAAAGTGAGAGTGATTTGGTGTTGAGTTGAGATTGCTATTGTATGGATAGGTATGTGTATATTAAGGTCAACGTGTCGCTCTTTTTTTTTTTTTTTTTTGTTACCTGTCTTCTCACAAATCCAGATCCAGCCCAGACCCATAGTGGTTGGCATGTACTTCTGGTTTTGTGGCATCGTTATGTGGGAGATTAGCGCGTTGCTTTAAATTTTCTGTATGCTAATATGTCCTACCATAGTACGAGTATAGGTATAAATATAGTTGTTTGAAGCGTTGATAGAGCAACTTTCGTTTTATTCGACGAATAAAGATATTATGATACATTCATTGTCATTATGATTATTATGCAGAAAAAGGTAACATATTTTTCCAATTTGCTTATTACACTTATTTAAAAATATTCTGTGGATGTTGTCGTAGGTGTTTCATTCAATTTAATTTGCCAATTCTTTAAGGACACTTGAAGGTTTTACTTTTTTTTCGCGTATACTCAAGGAACATGAAAAAAGGTTAGGGATCATGATCATATTGAAAACATGTATTTTTTTTAACTGTTCCAGTGGCCTATTTCACCAACTTACGAATTTGTTTTTACAAATTAGCTTTTAAAATAAATGTGGTGAAACCGAATTTGTCTCTTTTTCTAAGAAAATTGTCAAAAAAATGCTTGTAAATTCAAATTTGTAAGTTGGTGAAATAGGCCACAGTTATGTACGTTATGGTCAGGTTGCATAATTATATTATCTAATTTTAACTCAAAGAGCAATTGAATCGCTTTAAGTAGAATTTTAATAAAACAGCACATTTTTAAAGTCATACAAAGTCTTACCTTATTATTTATATAATCAAGTTTCACAAATCAATGTTACGCAAATTTTTTATTTTTTTTTTTTGTTAAATTAATGAAGACCGTCTTATATAAATATAGGCGTAATTTAGGCGGCAAGATGTTGCGTTAGTTATTATAAATTATGTTAGATATTGTGATACCTAGCTAAATAAATATTTTGTACTATATTCGAATATTCACGGCTGCCATTAACGATCTAGGCGCGTTGGCGCCCTTTTATATTTCATTAAATTTTAAAACATAAAATCCATGCAAAATGTTTTCCGTGTGAGTTAGTATAGTATATGTACTCGCATGGATCTAATATTGGTTTTGTATGCGGGAGGAAACAGAACTACACTCCGCGCCACTTGAATAGCACACCCCCTAAGATCGTTTTTCTATTGCCTACTGGCCCCAAACCAATCATACTAGAGACTTAATTTTTCTTTTTAAATAAAAGTTCATTTACGTTGTGATTTTATTTTAACTAAAAACCGGCAAAATGTGGGGTCCTCATTTTGCGCCACTTGCATAGAACATGCATTTAGTTTGTCCGTTATCTTTGGCAGGTGGACTCATATTTTCTTTGATCGATTTTTTTTGTTAATTTCGACTATTTAATTAAAAAAATAATAATAATATGTATGGAGAAAAAGCCTTAACCGGGACGGAAAAGGACAAATCAAAATTTAAGGGACAATGATTTGAAATAAACAGTGAGGCCAAACAAACTAGGTAGTTAATCTTGTTTGGGACATTGTAGACCGTAAGTACGTTTTTATCAACTTTGGTTTAGAAAAATAGCGTTCGCCACTTGCAACGCTCATTGGTATTGTTAACAGAGTACGGAGCGATATCCAGGTGTAGGGATATAACTCTTAAAGATTGTGCTTTTTGATAAAATTTAGTGTCTCGATAGGTATGTTGCCTGATTGTCTTCGAGATAGTGTTTTTTTTTTTTAAATACTTCTCCCGGGAAAGGCGAACCTATAACGCTTCATCAACGCCCCGAAATGGCTCTGCGAAATAAGGCCCCAAAAAATTATACAGGAAACAACAACAACGATTTTTAATAAAATTTGGGGTGTTATCTCCTTTTTTGGGGCCTTGAATCAGAGTTGATCGAAATTTATCTCTCTCATATATTATACAAATGGAGTTTACGACTCACTGATCATCAACACCCAGCCCCATTTTGCACAGAGGTTCCCTTTATGATACATATATACAAGGAATAAGGAAGGATATTTCGAAAGGGGTAAAAAAGGGGGGTCAACATTTGTATGGGGAAATTTTTATTTTTCATTCGATTGACTTTAGACTCGGCTTTTGTACTCTCTATGAGAAATAAAGAAAACTAATTTCTCCAATTTTGGCAATTCAACCCTTAAAGGGGTAAAAGGGGGGTTAAATTTTGAATGGGAAAATTTGTATTTTTATCCGATCGACTTCAAACTCGGTTTGTGTAGGTACTATATTAAATAATGATTATTAATTATTCCAATCATGGTAATGTTACTTGGGTCCCGAGTTATTGGCGATGGCCCCTTTTAAGGGGGCTTTTTATTTTCGTTCGATTGGGCTAAGATTCGATTGGTATCTATAAGACGGAATCTGAAACCCGAATCTGAGAATCGGACTTGAACACGACATAAAGGTCGTAGTACACGGCATGTATCCATTTGGTCCATATCACGTCAGTGCTTTATACGTTGGTGGATTTCTACATGCCGTGTACTACCACCTTAAGTGATTAATGTTTATAAATCAATTTGGGCGAACATATCGAAGAAATCTGAAATATTGAAGCCGAATCTGAGAATGCCAACCGCGAAAACACCATTAACATTTTTTAATCCATCTTCATATTCGCTGCACTTTTAATTACCGGAAGCAGATAATTGATATCTTCCCATTTATCACAAATATTTTCTACGTTAACGACCGAAAGCAATTCGCTCACATTACTCAACCCTCTCGAACGTTTCACAAAAACCTTATCTTAAAAAGACGTTGGTATATTTGCCATATCTATCAACTGGTAATGGCACTTATTAGTAATTACCGAAATAGGTTTTTGCTTCTAGAACTTATTGCTCCTATTTCAAACATTTACTTGTTTGTTCGTGAGTTTTGGACACGTGTTGTCTTTTGGTGAACAAAAGGCGACCGATTATAAGAACACCAAGTCTAGCTTCAATTAGTCCTTTGTGTGTGTGTGGGTATTTTATTTTTGACATGAAAAGACTCAGCATTTGATTATATGCGGACATGATCAATGAGCACTTATTTATTATTTGCATTTACCATAACTGCGAGGATTCGTATAACATAACAGATTTTTAACCGTATTTTTTTTTGTCACAATTCCACAAATGATTTATGATTTATCTCGTAAATATTAAATTTGTATTTTTTTTTAATCTTTTAAAACCAATCGCTTAAAAAATCACCCATTAGAGCTCGTTGTCAGCATTGCAACCTAAGCCACGCTGAATTGCGGGCAAATTATCTATACATATAATAAAACTGTATGTATTTTCTTTGTCAGCTTAAAACTTGAAAACTACTGGACAGATTTCGAGGAAACTTTCTTTTAAATGTTCCTTAAGACTGTGAGACTGCTACAGGCTATGTCGTTTATTTATATTTATACATATAATAACACTGTATGTATTTTCTTTGTCAGCTAAAAATTCGAAAACTACTGGACAGATTTCGATGAAACTTTTTCTAAATGTTCCTTAAGACTGTAAGACTGCTATAGGCTATGTCGTTTATAGCCACGTCCTAAGGAACAGATTTTAGCCAAAATGAATTTTCTGAAGTGAAAATATATACATACACATATACCTTTCTACAAATGGATGTTTATACTTTTGCGATCGTGCGACAGGACAAACAAAAACAAAACAACACGAGCATACATATACCTCGCATTCGAGTGCTATGGTCAGTTGTCTACGTAGGTTTGTATATTATGGCATGAGGTATATTAATAATCTTCAGAAGAGAAGAGACGTACAGACGTTCATTCTGATATGTGGTATGGTAACAGTGTAGTGTTTAGTATTCAATTTATAAGTAGTATGTGTATTGGCACCACCCAAATAAATGTCCACCTTCCAGTCGCTCACAATTTCCCACAACCTCTCACTCTGTTATGATATAATTAACACGTCCCACTCCCACCCCATTCCTATAGCCATAAGCATTAAGCTATACATAGTTAATAGTTACATGTAAATCATATTGAATTCAACTCACTTTGGATTCTACCGTCGAAGAGGCAAGTCACAAATTCCAGCGTAATAAATATCTTTGAATTTATATTCTGAATTACTTATTCGTCTTTTTAATCTACCTTTTTTCTCTTTATGAGTTTATCGAACAGTAGGGTTGGGGTAGGTAGTTGTTTGAATTCCGTTGGAAGAGGGAAATAAAGGAAAGGAAATGCAGTATTACAAACAAGTAGTAAGATCATGGAGAGGGAGGGCGATGCAGAGGGTGCGCATAAAAGTCTAAAAAGCACTTCGGTTACATCTGGGCAGCTACAAAAAAGTTATGGCTCCTTAAACTCAAAATTTTGAAAATAGTTGTTAAATTTTTTTACTTAAAATGCCTTTTTCTCAAAATTTTGACCTTATAAATTTTAATTTTTTTTATGAAATTTTTAAGCCTGAACTACATCCAAATAAAAGTGGACAAAAAAGTACAAAAAAGTGAAAACATCGAAACTCATAGAAAACACACGCATATTTACGTGACAACTATGAGTAAAATCTGAACTACTAAAGCTCTGAGCTTTTTATTGTTTATTTCATCGAAAACACATGACCATTGACAAAACATCTATGAGTAAAATCTGAACTAATAAATCTAAGAGCTTTTAGTTGTGAAACTCATAGGAATTATGTGATTTGAACGTGATCTGGCAGGAAGTCCGTAACGATTTTTTTGATTGTATTGGTTATAAGAACTTTGTGAAAATTGAAAGCTGGAACATGTTCAAGCTTTCAGCCACACACAAAATTTTAAATTAAGAGAAAATATACAGAGTTTACTATATGATGAAGTAGGACAATTGTTTCGATGTAGTTCAGGCTTTATCCTTGAGAAATTTCCTATGAATTATTTTAAGCAACTTCTTTACGTACGATCAACAGAAGTAATAGTAAAAGCCAGACAAAAATGGTAAAAACAAAAGACTAGATCTGATCTAGAAACGATGGATTTTTTCTTCTGGGGTACTTGCTATCAAAGAAAAAGTTTATTTTAGAGAAAAATCGACCATTTTTAGACATATAAGAGACTTACAGCCTTATAATTTAAGAAACGGGAGTGACTTTAGACTACCTTCCTACCTAGATAATATTTCACAAAATAGCAAAGCTGCCGCTTATTTAACTCACTACCGAGTGCCATAAAAAATGAAACCGATTTTTATAGTTTTAAAAGAAGCACAATTGAATTTATTAAAAATGTAACTTTCCACATACCTGAATTATTATTATAATATAATATTAAGCCTTAGTCTAAGTTGATTTGTTATAAATTGTAATATTGAATTTTAATAGCAGAGCTCTGTAAATGTAATTTAATCTAAAATCTAAAAATCTAACCGCAACTTAAATAGGTATTTAAATTCGTGTTTAACGCAAACAGTAGAGTTTTTTGTTTCTGTTAGTTTGGACAGGTAAATGTAATAGATTTCTCCTTTTTAATAAGTTTGTTTGCTAATTTTTGTAATGACTCTTCTGATGATTGCACTACATTTGAAAACAAGAACAATTTTAAACAAACTTTACACAATTTTAAATTCTTACGTGACGTTTAACTAAACATCCTCTCAGAGGCATTTTAGGGAAATCTAATAAATACGGCTGTTTAATTTTAGGATATCTGGACCTAAATGACGTCAGACGAAATCTGCCCTATGTTATCAATCATAGCCTACATGCATCAGTATTGTGTCAAATATAAATTTCAGCGTGGAATCATGCTCCCTCAAACCATTTTTTTTTTGTTTCCACTTCCACCAAATCAAAGAATTAAAAACTTACCTTAAATAATATGTAGGCTATGGTCGATCTATCTATATCAATAATTTAGAGTGCCTGTGTTTTGGCAAGTTTTCCTTCCACACTCCGCCGGTACAAAAACAAATTCACAGATTTTATTTTGCGAGTCAAATACACAAATGAGCTAAATAAACAAATAAATTTCTTAAGCGCGCCAGCAATTTTTTGTTGTTGGAATTACTTTCGGATTCACTTTTGTGTTGTTTCTAATTTTGTATTTCATTGTAAATATTCACCCATCTAATAGCAATTAATTTCTCTTTTTAGATGAATTAACGAACCCGAAGGAAGCGTTGTCTTTGACATAAATAATACCTTGACTCTACTACCATGTCAAGATTATATGCTAATGACTTTTGGATTTTCCGACAGAAACTGAAATTGTTTTATAATTTGCGATTGCGATTGTGATTGTGACTGCTTTAATGGGTTCCATTGAAAATATTTGACGTGTCATTTATTTTTCATGGAAATGGTGCTCTCTTTCTCTCAGACTCAGACCAGGGATGTATTGTATTCTGGGGGCCATGTTCTCTTCTCTCGCATCGAGGAATTTTCAGCGGAATAGTATTGCCCAATTTATAGGCTGCGTGCTTTGTCGTACGACACTTCTTAATTCTCTTTTGGGCACTTATGGTGCATTTATATGATCAGTGTTTTCACTTTAGTGCCTTTTTGATTGTCAAATTGTCTTTGTTTCCTTTATTTCTCATTCGTCGTTCGCGGTAGTAGCTGCCTTTTCGTAGCACACACAGACACAATTCGAAAATAAAGCGAACGCAGAAAAATACGAAGAGAGCGAAAAGAGAACACAAGAATCGGAAGGGAATTTGCGGCCACTGCACTTTTCATCCCTTTTAAAAACACATTCACGAGTCGTACGACAAAAATCGTAGCGTTTAAAACGGGTCTATGAAATGAATTGACTGGTAGAAATTCAATTCATAACGTTCCTTTGAAATATGTCTCGAGTTGCAGAACATGGCCACTGGATGCCGTGCTGCCGGTATCTCATTTTCAAAGGTAGTATAATTGGTACTATTTTATTAGCATTTTGAAATAACATGTGAAATAAAACAATCTTATTCGAAGATTTTGGGGACATTTAAAAACGAAATCTTAAAATTGAGTTCTATTTGAACCATAGCTTTTATCAAACGTGGATAGGTGGGTGGAAAGGATAAGGAGCGTCAGGTTCATTCATGAAACGTCAATTTAAATATAATGACATTTCATCCTAAAACCTACGGCAATTTTATATCCCACGCAGAAGATCTTTGTCATAAGGCCTGTTTTATTGCACATCTATCTCAGTGAAGTAAACTAAAGTAGAATCTTCAGCATGCAATTACAACAACTATTATAGAGTCTCGAAAGTATCAAACAGTATGTAGTTTTTGTAATTGGCGTTAGGCAATAACGCCCAAATTAATTTGGAAATAACGCCCTCAAAAAACTCGTTGTTGCAAAATATTTCGTCATTTTGGGTGTTATTTCCTTCCCAGGGTTCGTTTTTTTTACAAGCAGTAAAGCCCAAAATAGTAAAAAGGCAATGCATAAACAGTGGAATAAGTGCTTGGGGTTTCTGTTGGATTTTGGAGTAGGTGCCAGTTTGTTCTGAAAAAAAAAACATTCAATATATCCGATTTCGCAGGGGGCAGCAAGCCTTGTTGCCTGCGGCTATAGTATATCTGCTTGAAATAACCCCGCAGGTCCATCGGCGTATATAGTGATTTCATGGCCGTTTTTTTCGCATTCCTCCCTGCTTGGAAAGAGAGTGGGAATGGGTGAAGTCGTGATAGAGAATAATGTAGTCCGCTGTGGCTTTGAGTTTCTCCCTTCCCAGATTTTCTGCCCATGGTTTGCCCGCGGGGAGGATTCTCATAGTCTGAGAGCTCCCTTTGCTTAGGTGCGTTTAATAAATATGTATAGAGGATGAAAATGAAGTATCAATTCAAGTTCCGCCTGTGCCCATGTGGTACTAACCGTGGCGAGTCATAGTTGACCATACTCAATACTCACATGGGTCTTAAATTTCGGGATTCACGACCAAACAAGAAATCCGAAGGATATTATGGGACCTATGATTGAAGTATACACCCAAGAGAACTTACAGATTAAATACTTCTCGTTTTTTCCGAAGGGGTTTTTGCAGGCGTTTTAGGTCCTTGTTTCATTCTTTCCTCTGTCTTCTTTTTCAAGACAATCTAGAATCCAGGATAATGCCAAGATATATCGTTTCCGATGTAAGATTCATGGTGACCTTATATTTAACTTTGATGTGAAATCTGATAACTTCAATAACATTTATGCTACCGAATATGTAATAGTAATCCATGACATATCATTTTACCTAAAATAATCAGATAACCCAAATATGGTTCCAAATCGCGAGATTTTGTTATCCTGAATTTATTTCAAAATACGACATTCTGTTATATAAGATTTTCGACAATTATACCACTTCCAATATAGACAACGTATACTTATATAAATTGAGGCGATTTGATTATTTATGAGGCTTTGTTCGTCCGATTATGGCAAACATTTTATGATACGGGATAGGTACATTCAATTCAGCGGTGTCCTGAAAATGAGTGATCTGATTTTTTTAGTCAATACAATACCTCACCGCGTATTTTTAGTTCTCACTCATTTTTCCGCTCCGTTCAGAGGCTGAGCTGGATAGATGGATAGATAGATAATATAAAAAAATAAATAGGTGGCGCAACAGGCGGATAGACATTCTAGTCCTAGCTTCTCGCAACCATTCGTTTGTGTGAGTTTCTTTTCTTTTTCAGGACAGTCATACTCTCGGATGTTTGTCAGACGTTCGCGAGAGGTGGCGCATTAGAAAGAACATTACTGGACCTGGGATCTCTCGCACAGTAGTCCAGCACACGTACCACTGCGCTACTGCGATATTTTTACTTCGTATAAAAAAATTAGTTTTGAAGGAAAATACGAAAAAAAACTTCAGTATAAGAGTGAAAAAAAGTAATAGGTACCTACATAATAATAAAAAAAGTTTTTTTTACGTGGTAGTTACTATGTATATAAATAGCAAAATAATAGTACATTAACTAAGTACAAATACATTTATATGTACACAAAAAGGTATATAATGTACCGTCAACTGCGGTAACTTTGACCGAGTACCAATCAATGTAACTTTCATTAAGCCGTAGCTGGACTACTCATGTTTTGGATATCCGAATTTACCGCCTTGATCGTGCGATTTGACCCTACTGGACTATTTTTTGTGGCGATATGTGTAGTCTCTCGTCTATATACGGATAAGCCAGCAACTATTACCGCCTTGGAAGATAACATAACTCGTGTTATTGGTGAGATATCAGTCGATATGTTGGAAAAAGTATGCCAAAAGTGAACATACCGGATGGACCATTTGAAGGGTAGTCGCATTTACACGAAATAATATTCAAAAAGTAAATGGAGAGAATTGATTTATTAACCCTCATACAAATTTCAATAAATTTTGCAAATTTTCGTTGTTTTTTCTTCGTTTTTTAAAACCAAATGCTTCAAAAATCACCCATTAGAGCTCGTTGTCAGTATAGCAACCTAAGCCACGCTGAATTGCAAGCAAATTATTTTTAAATAAAACAAGGTTCTGTGAAAAATTGTGTTTACCTAGTCATAGACACAATAATTGTAAGCAAACATTTTTAAAGTCGGGTTTTTATCGAATTTAGTTTACATAGGCTCCAAAAAGAGAAGCACCAAAACAGGTAAGCAGTGCCCAAAAACATCGACCAACATAAAGTCAGAGTGACCCGCAATCAGCGGCCTACATAAATATTTTCCATTTAAATTGAATAAAAAATTAGCTTACCGCATTTTTACTAGATATAGCCATCCAATTTGTTATGATTACTCATATCGAAGCGATTTCTCTTGAAACTTTAAATATACAAGCCGATTCGGAAGGGCAATCTATATTGTGAACCACTAAATTGATTTTTTTCTTAACGCACCAAAGGGGAACACTTTTCGTAACGACCCGCACTCGTTTAGATTCAGAAAAATGGGAATTTAATTCTCAAAATAAAAACACGATTCACATATTTTGCAAAACAGAAAATGACCGCACGAATATTTTTTCAAAATTTAATTCTTATTAGAATATTTGCACGATTTTAAAACGATTAACACAAATTTTCAATTTGAATCAAATTATAACCACAGGTTGCAAGTTCCGACTTGCTATTTTTACCGGCATACACCGCACTCGTTTAGAAAATGAAAAAAAAAATTCAGAATTTAATTCTCACAATAAAAACACGATTCATATATTTTGCAAAAGAGAAAATTACGAGACGAATTTTTTTACACCGACAATTCAAAATTTAATTCTTATTAGAACATTTGCACGATTTTAAAACGATTAACACAAATTTTCAATTTGAATCAAATGATAAACCATAAGTTGCAAGTTCCGACTTGCTATTCTTTCCGGCATACACCAAAATGGCGGCTATGAACTTAATTTTTTTTATTTCACAAATAAAGCCTTTGCAATGACTCTCAGTGGATTATTTTCACTACCATAAAACGCGCTATTTGTTAAAACAACCGATTTTCGTATTTCCAAAACTGAATTTACACATTTTGTACACTTTTTCTTTATTTTAATTTTCTACGGCACACGATTTGAACGAAACTTTAAATTCTACACCGACACTGACAGACAGCCATTACGGCCATTACTTAGTACATAAAAAGTGTGAAAGCATGCTCGTTATTTCATCGGGTGCATTTCGTCGATGTGATTGACGTCACTACGCACGACTTTGTCTTATTTTTGCATTTTCCGTCAGTTTTAATAGATATTTTAACTGTTTTGAAAGAGAAAATGTTTAAATATAAGCGATTGAATGTATTTTTGCAAACCTCAGTTGTAAAATATGGAATTCTTAAAATTTTATTTATGGCTTTGAAATCGAGCAAAACATGCAGTAGAATCAGTAATGAATCGAGAGCACTTTTTCTGATTTACGTGATTTTTCCCAAACAAAATTGTGAAAATTTGTGTTTGTCAAATTGAAATGCTTAGTAAAGCTACAAGTGTACAAAAATCGAGGAGGGAAGTTATAAAATGTGCTAGAAACTGT